>CM020035.1:16078534-16678534 GCA_009769605.1 Bucorvus abyssinicus
AGTGACACCTAATGTGGTCTCCAAAGACTGCCATCCCCTATTTCTCTGGCTGTAGACCTGTGCAACCTAGCTTCCCTGGCTGCAGCGTTATTTGCAAGTCTCTATTAATTTTCAAGGGAAACACCTTTACAGGGCTGATGAATTGGAAAATATGCATCCCTTCTGGCCACATATCGTGACAATCCTCTGCCATTCTCCAAAGTATGAAACCTCTTCCCAGAACTATTCCAGGCTACAGAGGAGGTGAAAGCAGGAGATGGAAATATATAGACTGTGGTGCATTTGTTCTTTTCCCATCTCCTACAGATATTCTTCCACACAGCAGGAGAAACCTGCACGCTAAGCATGACTGAGGAAGGTATCTCTACTTCAGCCCATGCTATGTGTTACTTTAGGTTGTACCTAACCATATGGCTTCGCTAGGCAGTGAGCCATGCTGTTTCCTTCTGCATTGAGAATGGCAATGACATGACCTCTGTCATGTACACAGGAATTTGTAAATTGCTTGTCAAGTGCTTCGAGCTGCTTCAGGGTGAAAGTTGTGACAGAAATTTAAAACAGAGAAGGAAAATCCTATTGTATTTCAGTAGCATGGAGCTGCCTACAACTTTAGGCTCTTCAAACTGGCCTGTTTACTGTTAGATAAAATGTTGACCATCATTTGGAAGTGTACAGACAGTAGCTCATTGGTGTGCTTGACTCGGAGCAGAAGAGGGTGACACAGATCTCCTATCTATTACCTCGAAAATTTCATAATGCACCAATTCAAAGGATGTTCACCCACCCACCACCTTTGCACATACCCCTCTTCTGAGCTGTTGATCAAATAGTATGCTTGCATCTTATAAATCTTTTATGGAGCACAACTGCTATTAGGCTGCAATGTTTTGTAAACACGCCAGCTTTCATGATGACTCTGTGATAGACACTATGCTCAGTGGAGACAGAACCTATGAGAGCTGGTCTTGATCAGATAGTCAGATTCTCCTCAGTGAGATATAGATGACATCTAAATAGTATACAGAGCTTTTCTTCGGCTCCTCATTGTTTCTGAGTATTAAGATGACAGTGAACTATCCAAGGTGTTTCCCTATGCTCTCCTCTTAATACTTTCTGTCTGAGAACTCCTCCATTACATTTGTCTACATACTCCATACATTGGACTCTGTTGATAAACTGCAGCAAATTCAGTGAATGGCCACCAAGATAGATAAGGTCTGGGGCATTTGCCCTTTAAGAAGAAGCTGAAGAAACTGAGCTTGTTTAGCCTAGATGAGATGCTTTGAAGGGAGGTTATAAAGACAAAACCAGGCTCTTCACAGCAGTGCCTGGTGGGAGGACAAATTGACAGACATCAGTTGTAATTTAAAAGAGGTCTGACTTAAAATTACAAATTAAGCAAAAACTTTTCCACCATGAGGACAGTCAAGCATTGGAGCAGGTTGTCCAGAGATGTTATGCAATATTCCACCTTTTGAGGTCTTCAAGATCTAAGTGGCTAAAGCCCTGAGCAGTCTGGTTTGATCTCATAGCTGACCCTGCTTTGAGTGGAAATTTGGACTAGAGGTGTATTGTGGTCCCTTCCAACCTAAGTTAGTCTACAGTTCTGTGATACTATAAGTAACAGACATCACAGCGGAACATATTCTGCCCCTAATCCATTCCTTTCAGCCATTCTGTACTTCCAACTTTCTACCACTCTTTCTTTTGACTGAATTATCTTGATCCCCATCATCCCATACCAAATAATTGGTTTCCCAGGTAGTTTTTCTTTCTTCTCACCTTTTTTTTGAAATATGAGCTCTGCAATTAGAAAGTCTTACGGAAGAAAAATAACTAAGGTTTTTTCACTTCCTGCTGCAGCAAGGACTTTATGCATGAAGATGGCTCTTAAAATGCTAATTAGCCTCTGTTCATAGCCAGCTTGATGCCTTAAAAAGCAAAAATCACTTTAATTTCTGTAACATACTGATTGGACGCTTGCTTGCTCTTTGCACCATTGCCTCTCCTTCAATAAGCACCTTCTCTTAGCAGCAACCAAAATTGAAATGTTAAAAGACTACAGTCTCCACTCCTTTTTGACCTCTCCCTTATTGGGAGTGTGGGCAGTTTTATCTATTATGTAGTGATTATGTGCATGCTGCAAATTTTGAGCAGGATTATGTCACTGGTAAAAAAAAAAAACTTTATCTGTAAAAAGGCAATGACTAATAGTGAAACTCTGCATCAAGGATGTAAGATCACATACAGGCACACTGACTGACCTAGATACTGCACCATCAATGCCTTTTCGTAGCCCACTCGTGTGAGAGGATTGCTATTACTCAGACTGAAAAGGAAAACCAAAGTATTTTTTTAAAATTGTTCACCTTCCTTTCATCTATCCTTACAACTCACTTGTCATGGTTTGAGCCCACCCACCCAGCAACAAAGCAGCATGCAGTCACTCATTCACTCCTACCCCGCTCTGGTGATATGGGGAGGAGAAAATAAAACAAAAGTCTTGAGGGTAGAGACAAAGGGCAGGGAGGGCACACTCACCAATTACAGTCACAGGCAAAAGACAGACTCAACTTCGCCAAACAAAATCAATTTCATTTAAACAGCAAAACCACCACCAATTCACCAATGGAATCAGAGTAAGTCAGTGAGAAATACAAGCAGATCTTAAATACACCTTCCCTCCCTCCACTCCCTTCTTCCCGAGCGCAGCTCTGCTACCTTCTCCACTCCAGTGGTGAAGGGGGCGGGGAAACAGGAGCTGTGGTCAGTCCTAGTCCATTCCATGTTGTATCTGCTGTTCCTTCCTCCTCAGGGGGCAAATTCCTCACAGTCCTCCCTGCAGCAACGTGCTGTCCCTCCCACAGGAGACACTCCTCAACGAACTTCTCCAACTAGTGTGGGTCCCTTCTGCAGGTGATAGTTCTCCCAGCAACGGACTGCTCCAGCACAGGCATCCCTCAGTCACAGACTCCTTTGGGAGCCCCCTGCTTCAGTACGGGGTCCTCCATGGGCTGCAGACAGGATTCTGCCCACCGTTGATCTCTGTGGGAGACTCTGTCTGCCATCCCACCATGGGCTGACAGGGAATGGCTGCTCCAGCACTCCTCCCTCCCTCCTTCCTCACTGACCCCATGGTAGTCTCTCTCACGTCCCACTCCTCTCCCAAACAAAAGAACTCCCAGAACAAAAGAACCCACCCAACAGGTTTTACCCTCTTAAATATAGTACCACAGAGGTGCTGCTTGGCACCACTTTTAAAATAAATGAACGATGAGGGAAACAGCAAATAGCAGTATTTAACAATAGCAACCAGTACTGCAGAGAGGAAAGAATTAAGATAATGCACACTTTTGTGCATAGGACGGCTGCTTGGGGAGTCCTTGATCACCAGGTCTGGGGACCTCATTCCTGTCTCCCCCTGGCACACACCCAGACCTCACATCCAGTGCCAGCCGCGGTCCCGCCTGCGCTGACATGGACCGGGCCCACTTAGCCCCACAGCCCACTGACAACCGGGAGAAATGCGCCTGCTGAGGCGGTGCCGCGGCAAGGAGTGCCTTTTTAGTAGGCTGTTCCTCTGGAGATGGTTTGAACGCAGCGCTGTGGCAGCCTGCCCCCCACTCCTCCCTTCCCCGTCAGTGTTGGTCGTGTGTGTGTGGCGAGGGAGGCGGCAGCGAAGTGTTGGCTCAGAAGTGTGGCCAGATGTCCCTTGTGGCATCCCGCCCCGGCCATCAGGCAGACAGGAGAAAAGCAATATTCAGCCTACCTCAGAACCTGGGTCAGCTCGGCACTCCTGCGAACCCACGTGCATCGCTGCGCGGGGAAGGTGGGTAGGAGAAAAGTCAAGCTGATCCAAAGGCAGATTTTGTGTGGGTTAGGAGATTAGAGAAAAATATTAAGGAAGGAAATAAAACATTTCATTTTATCTCAGACAAAACTTTTTTTTCAAGTGCCTGGTTTCTATTTAGCGCTCTTGTCTAGGTTAGTGGTGGGGGCACCTATCCACATGGTGGGCCTCGTTTGGGGGCATCCCTATTGAGGATGACTGGAGAGAGGCCATGTTCCAGTTCCAAATCAGGAAGAGCGAGTGCCAGGTCTCTTGTTTATTGTGTGACAGGAATAGCTTCCAAAGCCTGCAGGAGCTAGGATACTTTTCTCTCCAGCTTTGAGAACTGTTCATAAGGGTATGCTACGAGTTACCAAACATGCATCATCCTTTACATGTCATTCTTCAAACACTGATCTACCCAGGGATTCTGAATAACACAGTGAATGGACCAAGTCTGATGAACTATTTATTATTAGAAAACGAGGGTGTCATGGATATGAGGTAGTCTTTTAGCTGAAATTGTTGTCCAATATGCCTGAATGTCACAATGTTAATAATCAGCCTGATTTTCTCATGTTTTCACTTAGTTTTCTAAGTATGGATTTAGTTACTGGACTCATGACACAATGATTTAAGGACATCACTAACAAAATTGCATTAGTTATGGGAGCACTTGCAGGATTGGCAGTGACTCAGAAGCCTGAACTAGTTGTTACAATGCCCTTCTAGTAAAAGAAATAGTCTGCAAAACCCATTACAGTTGCAACCTCTCACTGGCAAATTGCAGCCTCGTTAGTAATCCTGGCAAGACGACGGGGGTTTTGCGTTACTGATCCTCTTGTGTTAGCCCCTCAAGTGTGTGACCGAAGCGCTCTTTTGGGAGCAGTTTGTGGAAGTGGATGTTATAAATATATTTCCTTTATAGGCAAACAGATGCTCTCTGTCTTTGGGGCTATCAAACTGGCACATTCACGAGCACACAACTCACTTAAAAGTAAGTGGGAAGAGAAGGTAGTAGTTAAACCTGCTAAAAATTAAGATCTAATGATAATTGTAAGCACATAAATTTTCTCATATTTTTCCAGTGAGCCAAGACACGAAAAGTAACTTCCCCTTCCTGAAAATCTGTCTCTTCAGCGATGTGGGTGTTCTATATAGTTCTTATATATGACAAAGATGATATATAGAGTTTTTTATAAAAATGGAAGAGTAGATTAATCTGTTAATGACATATTGATCTGCAATGCATCAACATTACTATTAGGGCAATATCAGTTGTTATCAGACAGGCAGTAGGTGGTCCTGTTCATGTACTCCACTAATAAAAGAAAGTTATATAATTAGGAATAGGTCTGGCACAAGTGTTCTCAAGCACTCCCTCGTGTGTCCCTCATATCACAGTCTGTCTGAAAGCATGTGTGATCCATGTAGTAAAGGAGCATTATTATCTCTTAACTGCGTCTGGGAGCTAAGAAGGTAATGACACTTTCCCCCTGCTGGTGGAGCAATTGAGTGGGGGGGGGTGGCGGGAAATGGAGTAACAAGGGTAACAAAGCCAGGATAACAAACCAATGTGCTATTAGAGTAGCAAGGAGAGCATCATCAACTGGTGATCAAAGCTCATTGTGAGAGAAGGGTACCTTTGGTTTCAGTGTTTGCCCTGAGAACATGTGCCTGTTAGCAAAATCTGTGGGGCTCAAATGCATGTCCATACATGTTAGGGTCTGGCCAGGAGAAAACAGCCTAATGGGGCAGCTGGCAATAGTCATCCAAGGTTCAATAAGCTGTTCAGACTTCATTCCTTCAGAGTATTCACCCTCATTCTCTGGATGAATTGTCAGTTCATAGGCTTTCAGTGCAGGGTAGCGACAATCAGCCTTTGGGTTCTAAAGGTAAACATGTTTCATATAATGTAAGGACCAATTCCAAGTTTTCTCATAGATGCTTTAAACAAGTCTGCTCTTTCCTTAGGTTGACCTGGAAGCATCCAGGCAGGCTGCTTCCACATCCATAGAGCACACTGGTAGCAGTTTAACCCATTTCCCAATAATTGCCCACAAATGCTTTATGAAGGATAAACAGTTCCACAAAACTTCTCAGGTCATATTCCCCCTTATTAAAAGCCTCAGGAAGGGCTTTTCTCCTGAGGAGAAAAAAATGCCACACCACGAGGTTAGCTTGTCATGGGCTGTAAACACGGCATCTGTAGCCACACTGTTCAAAACTATTTCTCCTCTGTGTTCTTCCTCTCTTGGTTAGGTACTGGCCTCTGGTGGCTTCTGCTTTGAAATAATTAATTATTCAAACTCTGCCTACCTATCTTTGCTCAACAACAGCTAACCCCGGTGAGTTAAAAAGACTAAAACCTTTGATAATAGCCAGGACAGATGGCCAAAGCCAGGCAACACATTTCAGAGGTGTGCCACACCTCCATGTTATCAAACCTGGTTTTATTGGCAAACCTCATTATCTTTGATATTTTAATTCAAGTGCCACACTTGAGAATATTCTTGTTCAAAAACCTCATATTCAATTATCTTTTAATGCCTCATTGTGAAGAAAAACCGGAAAACATAATCCAACTGCAAAATAAAAGCTGAACAATCCAAAGAATACAGACTATGTAATTTGATAAAAATCTTGTTCAAGGACTTATTTATGTTTTGGTTGTTTTTTTAACATGTTGGGTGTGGAAACACTGTCATTCAGCCAATATCCCCGCTGCAATGCTCTCTTCTTTCCATAGAGATCCTATATAAGCTCCTATCTCAAGGGAATGTGTAACAGTGCAGTGCCAAGATGCTGTGCTGAGATATTTGTGCCTTCAGACTTCCTTTTCTGCAGGGCTTTCTGTCTCTAAAAAGATGTCTTGAGTTACTTTCCCCTCTTTCTCTCACTTCTTCGATGTGCTTTATCATTATTGTCTAACTTACTCTTAATTTCCTTTTGCTGACCCATTTGGAAAGCCTCATGTATGATTTCCCATTGATAAAATCACCATTGGTACGCCCTTTCACTTCCTTTAGCAATGATCATCGTCACTCCTGAACAGATGCTGGAGAAGCAGGTGCTATTTCAAAAGTAGCAAGGAAGGCTATGGGGAGAGTGCCTGGAGGCAGATTCAGACACTTAAAAGCATGTAGTCACACACCGTGGTGTGAGTGTGCTTGGGGAAGGGAGGGGAGCGAGAGCTGAACATCAAAGTGCGATGGAAATGTAAAATCCTCGGTGCTGTGATTCCTCCTTTCATCTCTTTCCTCTGTGCTTTTTCTCCTGGTAAGGCGTTGCAGGCAGTTCTGCTTTCTGTGCCACTGAATACATTCCAGCTTCAGTGAGTGTAAATGGAGCTCCTGGATCTGACTTTTGTCCTAGAAGTTCTAAACCTCACTAAAATGGAAAATACTTTCAATCAGCAAAAGCAGGTGCAAACAGTCTTCCTGGGACAAGCAAGGCTCAGGTATTCATCAGGCTGAAGCTGCAACGTGATGGGGAACAGCAGGAAAAGTGGGAACAATCCCTATCCTAGGGAATTCCTCAGGCCGGGTCAAAGTTATGTGCTGCACAGTAGCACTAGCTCAGGTTCTGAGGCAGAAGCTTTGGTGCAGAATCCTGCCTGCCCTTTTGACACCGTGTCTCATCCCAGCGGAGAAAATACTTGAAAGAGATGCAGCAAACAAAAGGTACCAAATTTATACTTAGTGCTCCCTTTCTGGGTTTGTACTGGGAGCTGGGGACACCCCAGAACCAAGCTCCTGTAACAATGTGCAAAGCAAAAGGCTGCTGGAAGATAACGAAACTCACTCGTTTAGTTATGTGCCCCAGAAAACACAATTGGCTTCAGACGAGTTTTTCACTCGGTGAGATGGTAACTGCTGCCTGGTTCGGAGCTGGACAGCAGAGGGTGGCAAAGCGCAGTTCACAAACGGGCGCGGGATGCTGCTGGGCGCTGGGGATCGCCGCCTGCCCCCCCGAAGCCCGGGCGGCGTTATGTGATTGAGCCGGTGTTTAACATTCATTTCCAGTCTTGGGGCTTCCTCATCATCATGTGGGATCAAGATTTATTCCCTGATCTCTTGATACTGGTGCTATTGCTTAACTGCAGACAGCTCCGCTGTGCCCTTCTCTCTTGTTTTTCGTATCGGTTGGGTTTTACCACACATTCAGTTACTAGAGAACACGTTGTCGTCATTATTTCCTTGTATGGCCCAAATGTCTGTTGACTTCAGTGGGCGTCTGACGAGAGTAAGTAATTCTGTAATGTCTCTAACGCTAGTCCAAAACATAGATCAGTGATTATTGTACAGGAAATATTGCAGTGAAAAAAGAAGGCTGCATGTGTGCATGTCTATAAAAAGCTGAAATGTAATATAAAAAGTATAATTTATAAGTTAACATAGCAAGAACTCCAAACTGAATGAAGTAGAGATCTTAAGTCCAATTTTAAAAGTTTTGTCAAGAAATTCCAGAAATACTTACTAACTTAATCACTTGGAGCTTACCGACAGGCAGCCAAAACCAATTCATCCGTACTTATTTCTGAAGCACTTTTTACTTCTGTGAGTAGTCTCAATATTTTTTCCCATTTGTGGGGCCCAGCCTGATTTAAGGACAACTTCTCTAATGTGATATAAGCAGTATCTTCATGAACTGTGGTTCAGCCCATGGTAAAAACTGCTCCTGGCAAGCATTTTGAGTAATCGATTGTCCGTATGAGATTAAAGAAAAATATAAATATTCTGCAATTTACAGCTTACAATGAAGTCTAAATAATTACTCTGTAAAGCTATGTTTGCGTGTTAAACAAATTTGACTACAGCTGCCGTATAATATCAAAGCCTAAGGTTCAATTGTTCATAGTAGGCAATGCTCAGTGATGTAATATCAACTAAAATTTATGTCAGTGTCCTCTTAAGAAGGGAGTGTTCTTCAGGCTTGCTCATTTAGGAATATAATCTTTGAAGTTGTGAAATGAAGGAGTAGATAGATCATGCAGGCACAGAAATTAGAGCAAGAAAAGAGCTATTAGACTGTATAGCTCAAGAGGCTACTCTGCAGTGCATTCTTGGGTACTTTGTCCAGGATGTATAAAAATCTGGGAGCATGGAAGTAACGAAGAAACACTTCTAGTGTGAAGAAATGTCTGTCCTTTTCTCTCTGCTTTGATCCAGATATCAGATGAAGCAAACAGTAATTGCTGCCATTATAAAGAACAAATCTATTTGCATTTCTACAGTGCTTCAGCTCTAGCTGTGAATGTTTAATCAGTCCTATTGCTGGAAAAAAGTTTTCCAGCCTCTTGTCAAATCTATGTCTGATTGAAGAGCATTACTACATAGCCACGTAATTCTACCAATGTCCTCGCCCATATCAGTAGAGGGCTGTGGTGAGAATTTTTGAAGCCAATGCTGGCATATATGAAACGTAATGCAGCAGTGTCAGTGGTTCAGTAAACACGCCTTTCACCTCTAATAGAATACTGCCCAGCGTAACATGCAAGGGTATCTATGCTTCTAGCACAGCCTAGCGACTGCTACAGTCTCACACAAACATAACTGCATAATGTGAAACATATTTATGAATTTACCCTGAATCACCTGCTTTTCTACCAATCAGTAGTGTTGTTCTGCCTTCACAAAGCTGAACATTTAAGGTCAGTTTAAGCTTAGTACGCAGTTCTCAGGTCTGATATAGCTTCTTTATTTCCATCACCCAGCACAGAAGTGTTGTAACCTGGCCAGGTTAAAGACCCCTATAAGAAAGGGAGGTAGCTGGAACAGCACAGAACTGGCACACGGTCAAACTGCTCGTGTGAACAATGGACATGCTAGAGGAGAGGACAGATCATTCATTACTTCTAAGTTCCAGCTTTTCTCACTCCTTGATAACTCTTGGGTCAGCTGAAGGAGCCCTAATAAAAACTTGGGGAAGAGTGGCTGGAGAGCTGCACAGCAGAAAAGGACCTGGGGGTCCTGGTCGACAGCCAATTGAACATGAGCCAGCAGTGTGCCCAAGCAGCCAAGAAAGCTAATGGCATCCAGGCTTGTATGAGAAATAGTGTGGCCAACAGGAGCAGGGAAGTGATTGTTCCCCTGTACTCAGTGCTGGTGAGACCACACCTTGAGTACTGTGTCCAGTTTTGGGCCCCTCACTACAAGAAGGAGGTTGAGGTGCTGGAGTGGGTTCAGAGAAGGGCAATGAAACTAGGGAAGGGTTTAGAGAACTTGTCTTATGAGGAGCGGCTGAGTGAACTAGGAATGTTTAGTCTCGAGAAGAGGAGGCTCAGGGGAGACCTCATTGCTCTCTACAACTACCTGAAAGGAGGTTGTAGGGAGGTGGGGGTTGGCCTCTTCTCCCATATTATGAATGACAGGACGAGAGGGAATGGCCTTAAGTTGCATCGAGGAAAATTTAGGTTGGATATCAGGAAAAATTTCTTTACGCAGAGGGTCATTAAGCATTGGAACAGGTTGCCCAGGTTGGTGGTAGAGTCCCCATCCCTGGAGGTGTTTAAAAGCCATGTGGATGTGGCGCTGAGGGACATGGCTTAGGGACCCTGGCAGTGCAGGGTGAAAGGTTGGACTCAATGATCTTAAAGGTCTCTTCCAACCGGATGATTCTGTGATTCTGTGATTCTGTGATTCTAATATGCCATGTAAAGGGAAAAGGTTTGATCTGTTCTCATAGACTTGATAGAAAAAACCCAAAAAGTGTAACTTGCAATAAAATAATTAGGTCAGTTAATTTATGTCAGTAAACACTGTATCTTACAAAGCCGTTGCATCACATGGATTTGATTTACTGATAGCCAAATGCTTATATGATTCGTCTGACAGATGCATTCATGCAGTTACTCCGTATTTACACCCCATTGACAGGAATCAGTGTCTATGGGTGACATTCGATCTCAGCAAGTGAAGAAAAGGAGGCACAACAGTTTTGTTAGTGTTATTTGCAGCTAGCCAAATCCCATATGCTTGCCTTATTCACGTTTGTAGTTAATTTGATATGTAATTCCCATGAGTTAAGCAAAAATCATTTGTCCTCTGGTTTGTTATTTTTATATACATGTGTAAGAATTATATCCCCTGTAATCCACTGTCACTATGTTAGAGTTGTTCCAAAGTCAAAATCTTCCATACAAATATCTCAATCTTTTCCCATCCCAAACATTTATTCTTCATGTATTTGCAAAGTAAATTTTCCATGTGAAAGCAGCCAGTACCTTACAACTGCATTTTCTTTTAATCAATTTAATTATCATTCATTTGCCTCACCCAGGAAACATTTATGACAATTTTCCACTTAATCATTTCAACTTTTAGCCACAGTAGTAGCTTTAGATTTTAAACCTTGTCAAACCTCATCCTGTAGAATGGGAAATTTTATTTTTATTTGTTAAACAAGAGACACAACCTTTATGAAGATCTTGTAATGGGAATAGAGTGTCCTGTAACCGGGCACGTGCAAGCCTTGGAGTTTAGAAAGTGCCCTTCATGAGATACAGAGTCAATCTGTCCTAAAGGTGTTACTTTCACAAACTGTTCAGAAATGCTGTGGTAGAACTCATTTATACATCTGGCTTGTGGCTGCCTAAGTCTTCTTAATAGGATCCCAGTGCTAGTAAAATGAAATACAGTTCTTTAGAAAGTTGTTCTGCCTTCAGAGAAAAGGAAATGAAAAACTGGAGAGGGAGTGAAGTAGATCTTAACACACCTGTAGATTTATGCTGGAAGTTCAATCATATATCCTACAGGATCCTACAGGTTTGTATCCTACAAACCAGAAGGAATAAGCAATATCTTCCACCTACTATCTTCTACTAGCATAACTAACCAAATTTTCCGGCAAATCCTGAGCTTAAACAGGACCTGTCCTTGGCTGTTGTCACGGTGTAGGAGAAAGCCACAGATGATAACCGCTGTGTGGTTGGATTCATGCAGTATGAACTCCATTAAAAGAAGAAAAAAAATTAGTTTCTACATAGGGCTTTTTTCAGGGTTAAAGCTCATGAGGCAGAAGTTTATGGATCACTCCAGTATGGTCCATATCTGACAGAAAGCAGCATGCACGCTGAATATTTACTGTATTTTTGGTAGCATGGTCAGGAGGTGTTCGTTTGCATTGACCTTGAACTTGACAGTTGCTTTTAAACATACTTAATAGCGGAGGACTAAAGAATGACTTCTCTAATCCCACCGCTCACGCTCTCCACAAAGAGCAGTTGCCTAATGTGCAATATGTTTGGTCATTACCAGTCTTTGCCCCAAGGGCATCTCTGTGAAAAAGCTCGAGCAAGTTAGTTTAAAGTCCTCTTGAGGCTGAAGATAGATGTTTTTGGCAACCAATCCGGTGGAAGTTTTTGGGACATTCTTTCAGGCCAGTCGCTGGCATAAACCACTCCCTGAGGCTGCCTGAGGGGCAGGGGCTGAAATGGAGAGTGACTGTAGAAACACCAGTCCTATCACCATCTTGTAGCTCCATTTTTACTCTTCCCCATTCCCAGTGCTGCTCAGATATGGTAACTAACTGAGCTACCTTTGCCACAGACGTTTTGTGGTATAGAGGGAAAGAACATTGTCAGGACCGTAGTTAGCCATAATTACAGATCTGTTTTAACAGAGGCATATTTGATGCATTTTGATATAAAAATAACAAGACTACAATGAAAGAAGAGATACGTACTATGGAGCAGAACTAACAACACTGTGTGAAGGATCTGATTAAAATATTTGTGTACCTACTGAGCAATAAAGTCTGTATGATACAGTAGTATAATCAGTTGGGGAAGATGCAACTCTCATAATGCTGCAGACTCGGCTTCTCTATAGGATGCTGATTAATGTCAATTTTTGTATTATTACAACTTCAGAAGTCACAAACCTAGTAAATAAGTGTGTTTTAAAATAAAAACATAGTAACTCAACAGTGGGCTTCTTTGGGACTCTGCTGCTATATTTAATGTATTAAAAGAACATTTCTACCCAGCACACCAATTAAAGATAGCAGTATAACCAGGAGATAACCTGCTTGCCACAAGATAAATAAGTGTTTTGAAGCTCATGTCCTGCTGACTCATTCCAAATCATAACAGGACAAATACTTTCACTGAGAAGTTATTTATTGGCTTAGAAGGTTCCTGTTTCTGGAAGGTTATCACACTAGTTTCATGTCACATTAGACCTATCTGTATGAGTGTCACTCAGTTAAATTTTAATTTTTTTTCCCAAGAATAAAATAACAGTTTTTATTTGACCAATGAACATCATTGCATTTTATATCACTTTTATATCCCTAGAATCAGGACGTAGTCTGGACATAAGAAAACTTGTCATTCTCATCCATCCTTGTTTGCTATTAGAAAATGAAAACAAACTTACTATGTTTGTTAAAGGTTGGATGGATTTTTTTTTCCTGGCTACACAGTTATAGAGATTCTCGGACTTTCAGAGGTCTAATTTTTGGCTTTCAATTACTAAGGAAGAAAATCTGACACAAGACTGAACCATATCGCAAGAGGTAACCGCACTCTAACGTAGATATGTGACAAGGGTGATATTCTTAAGTGATCCTTATTTCCATGGGAGGTGATTGAAGCAAGCCCAGGCAGATACCTGAAAACTCTCAAGGCTTAGCAAGGTCCCTGGCTGTCCTAAAAACATCCAACTCTTTAATCAAACAATATATTTTAAATTTCAAAACTGCACTATAAATTAAATGTCCATCTAGGGTACCTGGCAATCTCCACTTACGGTATGGATATGAGTTCCTCTTTTCTTTCTTCTTGAGCACTTGTATCGTTCTTTGACTCTGACCAATAAAACTGCTAAAATGGTTTCAAAATGCTTCATTTCATGCCCTATTTTACAGCAGGTTATTCTCTAATTTACATTATTCTGAAATCACAAAACTGATCATAATTACCTTTTAATGGTAATATAATCTTATTTAAAGGAAACATCAGGTGCTGCAGTGAAAACCTACTGTAACAGGTCCTTGCAAACAAGATCATGGGGCTTATATATTTTGGTGGGAAATATTAAATGAAAATATTTTTGTATTGTATATGTAAAATTCCATTTTTACACTCTATTTTTAAATGTGGGGCAAAAATAGTGCCATTTCAGAATCTTTTGGGGGTGTTCATTCTGAAATTCAGAGAATAGCTGATTATTCATTAATTAGTTCAGTGTGAATAATAACCAGAAGCATGAGTCTGTCTTCCACATAGATTGATAGCAGGTTAGTATCTAGCAATGTTTCTATGCTTGGAGCAGGAGTTCAAAACATTATTGCTTCTCACTTGCTTTACTAAAAATACTTTTCTTCTGAATTTCTGCTGAATCGGTCATCTTGTTTTCCTTTTAATCATTCAGGTCTGAGAGGTGTGAAGACTTTTCCTAGACAAGACTTTTATAGTAACATTCTCAACTGTCCAGAAACCTATTTCTGAAAGTAGGATTTTGCTGTTACATGGAGGTCTGAAGAAAACACATATAAAACTTTTTTGACACAAGTAATGTTTTTGAGTTTGAAAAGAAAAGACAAAATGATCCTCATATATCCCTCTGTCAATATAATAATGAGGTGATACTCAATGGTATTATAAGTTAGCACATTTGAAACTTCAAAGATGAAGAAAACAGATGCAAACTTTTATTCTTGGTCCGTAGCTGATCTGTGATACTTCATGCTATCAGAGGTTAAAGCCATGGATAGAGCGGAGTCTTTAATAAAGTCAGACATTTATGTTAATAATGAGTTGGGATTAGAGGTCTTCACATTTCAGAATATAAAACACCTACTCAGCTGAGAACTAGAAAGCAACTTCTAGAAGTTATAGAAGGCAATTTTATAATCAGCTGCAACGGGTTTTCTTGGCCTTACAAAATCTGATTTACCTAACAACCTGACTGACTTTATGTTTTAGTTCAGTATGTGACAAGTTGTGTAATCTGAGAACTCATAATTATTGGCATTTAATTACAACATTTTTTAACTCCTGTAGTTAATACCATCACCATCTTATTTTGCCCCTGTAAACTAGGTATTTTCAGTCCTCCTCTTTTTATATGGAAGTCTCTTAGTGTCCGTAATATTTTTTTAGAATTCCACTTCTGTACAACGATGATTTAGGCATTTCTGCAATAATCTACCATTATTGTGACTGGAAAATCTTATGTCTGATTTTTTATACATTTTATTCTTACTGTCATTAGAATATCTGTTTCAAAATATGCATGTAAGATTGTTGATTATTCAGTATGTATTTTATATATACATATATAAAATAATACTGAGTAAAGTAAATCTTGATGTAACGTTTAAATCTTTGTAGTGCAAGAAAATATTCAGTGGCACTAAGATTTGGACACGGTATAGTTCACAGTGTTTCATGGCTCATTTGCCCAAGTAATTCTGAAATTTCAGTCATCACTCAAAGATCAAGTGCAGCTTTTTCCTTGCAAAGAGGTTCAGATTTTTATGTATATAATGCATAGTGGCTGTGATTTCAATGGAGCTCGGGAACACAGGGGTTCTGAAGCTGTGTTATACTCATTAGAGGAATATTAAAAATGCATTTAAAATATTGTGTAGTTGAGAGCTGTGGTGAATTGCTTTGTATGTCTTTGGTGCAAAATGTTGTAAAACCATAGTACAGTAAGGACTATTTGAAAGTCAGTCTGGAAAAAAAAAAAAGTTAAATGCCATTTATTGACAGTTTCCAGCTATGTTCAGAGACATCAATGAACTTTTCAGGTCATGTGGGTCCTCACCTTACTCCCTTTTTTTCACTCCTTACTTAATTTTACTACATTGTTAGCATTATTTAGCAAAATCTACAATTGAGTCTTGAAGGTGTGAACCTGGGCAAAATTATTTTTCCACTTTAAAGGAAAGCATCTCTGTATCTCAATAGACTTTATCCATCGTAAAATGTACTACAGAAGACTAACCAAAATAAAATTCATATTGACATGTAACAATTCTTTACTTTCTTGAACACGACTCAAGAGGTTGTTCTTAGGTAAGCAAGGGCTCAGACATTCAGGCTTTCTGACCACTCAGGCATTCTGCATACTCTCATTCAAGCCAGTCCTAAAGCATCAAACACAAATACAGTTGGTCTTTCCAAAAGTTAAAGGACTTCGCTTACTCGGGCATGACAGCTGTGCAGTTGGTTAGAGCTACAACAAAGGGTGCAGATGTAGCAAACACAACCTCTGAGCTTGCTTTCGCTGATGCAGTGATGACAGATTAGCACGGGGCTCTGCATACACGTACCGTGACGAAGCCCATGACTGGATAGGTTAGCACGTGTTTCAGTTGGTCTCTCCCAGTTTCAGCTTAAGGACAGTCTCTCACTTTGGTCCTGTTCCAATAAAGGTGGGTTGTAGAACCTAAGATAAATAATTTGAAGCATGTTTCAGATGTCTTCACTTTTTCTGTTGGCAGTGGCCCCAAAATCGACTGATATAGAAACCCCGGCTGGATTTTTTTCATCCCCATTCAGTATCTGCTTGATTGTTTGAATAACTCTGAACATCCATCTCTTTCCCAAAAGTCCCATGCCACAGGAATATCTGATGAGCTAAGCTACCTATAGCATCGTGGTTACTGCAGTGTGGCTTTTCTTACTCATACTCACATACATCATATCTCTGAGGTGTAAAGAGTGTTTCTCCCATTAGACATTCCCATCAAAACTTCTGATTTAAGAAGCAAACAGGAGATTATCTGTGACTACTAAAAAAAATCTTGATCTTTTCCATTGCTCCTTGGGAAATGCTAAAGCAAAAGCACTGCTTAAATCACCCAATGTCCTGCCAAGGGTATAGCTGCGTCACTTGAACTGTTTGTCAGATCTGTAGATGCTACAGCTACACGTATGTCCCAGTTTGAGCCAAGACTTCCTTGTTTTGGAAATGTGCCCAATAGAGTATTGGGATTATTTCATACAAGTTCCATAAACCCGGCATCCCATTGGCTAAAAGTGCAGGTCAAAAGATTTCTTCCGGCAGATGCTCCTTAAAACCTGCAGCCAGGAGGAGTCTCCTCCTCTCTGGACACCGGACAGCTTCGAAGAAAGAGCCACAGCGAGAGGGCTGGCTACCGTCCAGGCCGACAGCCTGCGGCCTGACCCCCCACCCGGGGCCTAACTCAGAACTGTTTCTGTCTATCGGCGCCCAGCTCTGCTGTGAATTGTGTGACTCAGTCAGCATCTCTCTCTCATGTCGGGTAAGAGAAGAGATATTTCTCACTCAGCGAGAATCTACCGCTGGATTAGGACGCGGGGGAAGCTCACCCCCCTTCGCGTTCTGGCCATGAGGGCTTCTCCTTTAGCTGAAGCAGCTTTGGTCCGGAGTGTCCTTGAAGTTTTTTTACAGACACTGGAAAAGTTCTCCCCGCGAACTCGTTAAAATACTTCTCTAAGCTGTTAAAAACTTTTAATCACTTGGCCCGCCGCCATTTTGGCTAGACGCCATCTTCTGAGCTACCATCCTGGCGTGACGTCATCTCCTGGCCTGTGGCCAATCGGCCATAATTGTAGTTTTTCCTTTTCCTCCCTTTGCAGTGTTTTAACTCTTACTGTATTTTTTCTTGTTTTGCATTTAATATATAGTTGTGTGATATGATAGTATTTTAGAATTTTTATTAAAAGCTTGTTTCAGTTTCCCATCCATATATTCCGAGATTTGAGTTTTGTTTCCCTTTTCCCTCTATCAATACGGGATTTAAGGAGCGTTAGGGACCTTGAGTTTTACTCGGAGACTCAACCCCTAACAACGTATAGTTCTAATACTCAACTGATGAACAGTTGCTGTGCCTCAGGTAGTTAGCTATGCAGTGGGTTTATAAAGGCAGTTTCTTTTCTGTTCTTCTGGTTATTTCTATAGCCAAAGGGGTTTTTATTCTCGTGTGATGTATACAGAATAGCTTAAAGGAAATTGGAAGTTTTTTACCCGAGAGACTTCACAGAGGTTTTCTCTTTAATAACCAGGGATGATAACCTTTCTAGTGACAAAACTTACTTAAAAGATGACTCAAAGAAGAATTTAATAGCACACAGAGCACTTTGAAATAATAAATCACTGTAGGCAAAACATTTGATGTGAAACATTCCACTGTATGGAAAAAGTTATTGTAATATATTAGTATCGTAGCGATAGAAAGATCAGGATAAGGGAATGAGTATTCAATTTTTATCTCTACTATTTGTGGTTTTCAGCATACATTTTAAATTCTGAATAGTGACTTTTTATTGCTGTTGTGATATCAATCACTGTTACCCGAGCAAGAATAAAATAATCTACTTTTCCTATTGTTGGCTTATTACTATTGCTATTCTTTGTGAAAAGAAAGAAGGGCAACTCAGGGTTTTTTCATCTTTTCCCTGAATGACTACAATCTGTAGCTGCGTTCAACTGGCTTCAGGCTGTAAGATAATCATGTCTAGATAGAGTAAGATTCTTTAGGGAGTTAGAGTACAAAATTAAAATTGTCTGCAGATTGAAAACATATTAGGCAAGAAAGATTTAAATTACAAGTCTCATTCATGCTACATAGCATAACTGCACAAGCATTTTACATCTGGAATTAAGCTTTTTAAAACTCTAACACAGTAAAGACCCTTAGCAGTGAGATTCAGCAGTCATATTGCATAAGAAAACTGAAGAATACAACTGCTAATAAAATTATCAGGCAGATGGGGCTGTCTGTATTGGGGATATGGTATGTGTATTGTACATCTTCACTTAGCAGTTTCTGCTACGCTCTAATTACATCCCCTACAGCTTTAAATTAAGAGTAGATTCTTATAGAACTGCTAGGTTTTCCCACTAGTTTGCATGTGAGGATGCAGTTACTTATCAAAGAAGCAGCATCCTATAAGCCAGCTTGCCAAGATGTATTTATTGCCGTAATTTTTTCAGTTTGCTGTAATGCAGAGGTATAGGTGCTGTGATGCCAGTTTCTGCAAGCCAAAGATTTGGCCAGATTTTTTAGGAAGCAAATCTCAGCACAAGTTTTTTCACCTGACTGCACCATTCAGGCATATTTCTACCATGAGAGATTCATAGGACTCCTTTCAACTTGTATTTGTCTCATTTCACATGTACCTAAGCTACTTTATGCAACAGTAGCCTGCTTGTCATTGTCATCTTGTCCCTCTTGGTTCACTGTTCATGCATATATAGCTCCTCTCAGCAGTTCTTTGGACACCGTGTTGTCTTGCATTCGCAGGAATGCTGGTAACAGGGGTTGGGTTTTTACCAGCTGCATTTAGGTATCATAGATCCTTTTATTATGTGCTTAGATGACGTGTGTGCTGCTTACTGACAGGTGTCTTATATGGCCCTTCTCATCCACCTATATCGGTAAAACTCTTGCCAGGCTTTCATCTTTCCTGTCTTGATGACTCGAGGATCTTCTTCCCTCACAGACGTGGTCTGATCCCATTTGTGGCTATTCATGATGCTTCTGTTAAAATTGTTCTTCCAGTCCCTTGACAGTTTCTTTCTTTGCAGCCTTCCCACTCTATTCTGCATCAGACATACCCGCTTGCCTCTACTTTAAAACTATAAATTATCTCTCTTCTACTAGCAGTATGCTGGATAGAAGTTTTACTATTTAGAACTTTCTGACAAAGTCCTCCCCAAAACCCCCAAAGCAATTTTACTATTGCTTTTTCGATCACTTCTTAAAACCAGCTGTTGCTAAATGAAACTCTTGAAAAAAATAGGCTTCTGTTGGGCTGCATCTAAAGCTCTTCTTGAGCATTTGGACAGTTTCTTTTGTAGTTAATTACTCTGTAAAGTCCTTAGGCGAGGACTCTTTTTTTTACTTCTACATTTAAACAGCAGCTGGTTTAAGAATGTCGCGGTCCCAGAGTAACCTTCCTAGAAAGCAGCTTTATAAATAAATTCACTGGAAACTTCAGGCAGTACCCAGACAGTCAGTGTGCTTTCCAAACTGCTTTCCTCAATGCATGGCAATAAAAGGTTAGGAGCAGCAGAACTGTGGTAGTAAAAAACCTGGACATTTGACATATGGAGATTCTTCCCCCTCTTTTCACACAGACAAGCCTTAATTCAGTCCTGCTTCAAAATTGTAAGGACAAGCCATGCTCAGAATCATTAAAGCCTAGCAGACTTTTTGTTCTGGTTCTTCAGTGTCTGTTATTTACTTTGTTTTTTTGTCAGTCTAAATTTTATTTTGCATTGCTATTGTACTGAGATTTTATGTGGTCCACCTGCTGAGTCATATTGGAAATTATGGTAGTTAAATCTCAGTTTCCCAGAAGATGATTCTGACGTCAGCAAGTCAAATATTTACATGGTATCTCCTCTACTGTGTAATGACAGCATCTTATGTAGCATTTTTTAGACATGGTGCACTTTGCAAGTGCCAGACTTCCATAATTCTGAATTTTCCTGTGTTTCATTACATTACTGGTTTTTTTCTTTTCCTGCTGAAGTGGCAAAATCCTTGTTCTAGCTTGATGGGCTCCTCCCCACACTTTTGAAAAAAACATGTTTGGGTGTAGAAAATGTTAGCCTTCCTGCAGCAAAGCTAATCTGAATTTTATTCTTCTATTATATAGATTTATTAATGTTCAAAATCTGTGACCAAATCAGCTATTTACAAATATTATTTGCAGTGCCAAACCATCACTAAGTCCAAATGAGAAGTCTTCAGTGACTGCTTATTACTGATTATTTATCTGCCTTTTCTTTCTAAAGTATAATGTTGCTAATCATCTAGTTTCTGATCACACAAATAGATTTCTGAATTTGCCTATTTGTTCATGACAATAAGAAGTTGATAAGGAGGCAGGGCAACCCCAAATCATCTCCCTGCTCTGTATTGATTGTATCACAGAATCACAGAATTGTTTTGGTTGGAAGAGACCTTTAAGATCATCAAGTCCAACCAATAATCCAGCACTGTCAGGTCACTTCTAAGCCATGTCCCTCAGCACCACATCTGTACGTCTTTTAAATACCTCCAGGGATGGGGTTCCCTGGGCAGCCTGTTTTAATGCTTCGCAACCCTTTCGGTGAAGAAATTTTTCCTAATATCCCACCTAAATCTCGCTTAGTGCACCTTGAGGCCATTCCTTCTTGTCCTGTTGCTTGTTACTTGGGAAAACAGACCGACCCTCCCACCCTGCAACCTCCTTTCAGGTAGCTGTAGAGGGTGATAAGGTCTCCCCTCAGCCTCCTCTTCTCCAGACTAAACACCCCCAGTTCCCTCAGCCGCTCCTCATAGGACTTTTCTCTAGACCCTTCACCAGCTTCGTTGCCCTTCTTTGCACACGCTCTAGTATGTAGGTCCTTGAACCATCATATATTCCAAGATGCAAAAAAAGACATGATTTGCGACACTTTGTCACCTAGCAGAATCCTCAGCTTCAAGTTACCTCTACAAAGCTAGAAGGACAGAGGGGAAAGAGTTAGATTTCAAACTGTAGATCCAAGCTCAGACTTCCATCACCTAGGATGAGGATCCAAACCACCTGATCACTCAAATCACTCTTTCACATTCATGCAATTTCCAGTGGTTTAGTTTAATGGATGATGGCTAGTGATAAGCAAGGTGGAGCAGCCTCTAGGCACTGGGAACTCAGAGTCTCTCTTTGGCATGTTCTTAGTATCTAGGAAAAATGAAGGTGAACAGGGTGAAACAGGGTTTTGACTCTGAGGTTCACATGTCTTGCTCTGTTAGAGAAAAGGAATTGCAAAGTGGAACCACCTCTTTTTCATTTCATTTCATTAGGGTTACACTGATTTGCAACTCTGCTTGTATTTCCTTTCTGCAGCCTTGAAGACATCAGTTCTGATATTCCAAAAGGATAAAAATAAAATTTGGCATTCTGGATTAGTAAAATAGTAAAAAGTAAAGTAAAAAAGATTATTTCACTGATAGGAATCAGAAATATGGAAGTACCATCCTACTAAAACATAAAGCAGTGTGTTTTAAAAGTTGATTTACAGTAGGAAATTATTTTTGTTCATGTTTTCATGTGTTAGATGAATGAGATACAAGTACAGATTCTTGTGTTTATTTAAGCCGGCAGTTTCTTACATAATCCAAATGTATATCTGCACTTAGCTGGGTTTATGTTTGAAAAATTGGACCTTTGCCATTTTAGGATTACCAAAATGTATTAAGTAGTTTGTTTGGTTTTTTGGGTTTTGTTTGTTTTTTTTTTTTAAAGCATAATATTCTGAGTTTGCTGTTCTCCTTTCTTTGCTGGATGGAGATTAACACCTCAGTGATTAAATCAGCACCATTGTTTAGTCCAAACTTCAGTTTTATTTCCCTTTTCAGTGCAGCCAAAAATTGAATGGTATGTGAACTAAGACCAGGTTCTGTAAGTCCAAGAGTAAGCAGAGACATACTGAAAATCTTTAGTAATGTATAAGAAGCAATGCTAAAGACCAGGACGATATCTGCACTGGGTTTTTAAAGAATTATTGTGGCTAAATTTGCCAGATAGTAAAAAATTAATTTTATTTATTATTTTAAAATGTTTTTAACTGAGTCAGAAGAGTATCTCTCCTCAAAACTGCAAGGTTTGGGCAATTATTTCTGAAAGTTATGCATATGTTCACTTCCATTACTGTTGACTTGTGAGACAATTGCAAATCAGGATAGCAGCACCACAGTCAGTTTTTTAAGAACCCGTTCCTTAAAGCAGACATAATTCGGTTGGGGATGAAAAGACTAATTTCACTGCAGGGTCTTGAATTGTTATTCTTTGGGAATAGGGATAAAGTGATCTCATCAATCAAGGAGGTGCCCAGCTGGATAAATTGTTATAGAACAGTTGGTGACTAGCTGTTTGCTAGGCAGCTTATGTAAATACACACACAGATACGTAGGACCACTGGGGAATTCTGCGGTGACCTATCCATCTTCCTCCTAACATAATAAGGTTACTATACTTCAGAAAATCTACAGCTCAGTAAAATGTCTGAAAACGATTTATTGTTAACTCTCAGGCTGTTTGTTTAGTAGTACTTTATCTGTCACTCAGATCTTCTGTACTTATGTGACTTCAGAAACAGTATAGCTGAGGGCAAAAGTATGTGAATGCATGGAGTTCTGTTTAAATACTTTTTTGAAGTCCGTACTTAGAAGAACATGGTTTTCAATTGATGTGTTTATGGAATAGGTAGTGAATGCAATGGAGTTTTTTATTAACTACATTAAACTTAATTAAACTAGATTAAACTAAACTAGACTAAACTAAACTGGATTAACTGAATTTAAAAAGCTACTACAGGTTCTAACAAGTGAATTCCCTTTTTCAAGATATTTCAAAGTTCTTGTTAGAATACACATCTCAGATAGCATTACCTGCTTATATAAGCTCGTGATAATGTTTCCTGTGAAATTTAGTGACATATTAGCAGTGCATTTTGAAGTGTGACTTTGTTGCCCTGACTGTCATTGTGAGTTGTTAAATATCAGTCTCATTTGGAGACCTTATACACTGAATACAGTTAACATTTAAAAGCTGATAGAATAAAAAAATTCATTTAGAAATATTAGAGCAAGCCACAGAACTGACAGTAGAACTGTCTTTGTTTAAATGCTCTACAACATTAAGCAAATTAGACATAATAAAATCTTCTTAAGCTTACATTACCTTTCCTTTTGAAAAATAAGCCGCTAAAAGCATTGTCCTCTGCTACCAGCAGATGACAATTACTCAGAAAAGTGTTTTTTTTGGAATTGTCCATGACATTTCAATACAATACTTGAACAATTGAATAGGAAATAGAATTTCTATATGATAGAAATTGGTGTTCAGTAGTCATGTGATATTTTATTTAAAAGAAGCTGAAGAGAATAAGAACCTTCCTAATACTGTAAATTAAGCATAAGTGTTGCATACTCTGTCTGAATGCCCTTTTTATCTTTCCCTGATAGGTTGATAATGTATGGTTTTGTGAAGGCCATGGTACACACTGGCCAGTTAAAAGAATGGGAATTCCACTTCACTGACTGTTTATTTTTTGGATCGCTGATGTCTGCTACAGATCCAGGTAACCGTTTAAAATAAATTACTTTTTCAAAAGTCAGAAGAACAATACAACCACATGTGCCATAGAAATGTTCAAAGTCTCTGTTCTTGATTTTTTGATTCCCATAGCTGCTAAATGCCTGATATTCTCATAATCAAAAGTCAAATTGGCTCCAGAAATCCCTTGTGTTTGCTTTAGGAACTGGTTTACCAATGTTTAGCTCACAAACTTTATAAACGAGGTTGCTAGGGAGATTGGAAATATGTTGTTCTCCAGTCTTCAGGACATCTACCTGTTTGTTGCTGATATGAGAAATGCTGAAACACTGGATCCTCACAGTTAATAGTTTAGACATTGCATTCATGTGTGACCTAACTGATTTAAAGATCTGGGGAACATAGCTTTCAGATTTGGCCGTAGAAATTCTGCTTATAAGGTATCATTTTAAAATTTGAGTGCAGTGTTTCGATCATAAATACAATTTAAAAAATATAGATACCAACAGGTTGACTTGAATTTGCAGATGTGAGATATAAAGCCTAAAGTTACAGTAAATAGCCAAGTCTGGGAAGCAGACTCAGAGAATTTTGGAATCACAAAACTACAGAATCATTTAGATTTGAAGGGATGTCTGGAAGCCTTCTAGTCCAACCTGCTAATCAAAACAGGGTTACCCTCAAAGTTAGGATTCATGGGTTTGTCCAGGTTTTGTTATGCTGAAAATGTTAATGAGAGTACTCTGATGTTAGAAGGAAAGTATTGCTTTTTGCATCTGTAGGACAATACTGAAGGAGGAAGTAAAAAAATTAATTTTTTTTGTATGTTACAAAGAGAAAAAGTACCAATCTGCAAGAGTACGTTGGGTTTTTGCAAAATTTTCAGTTGTTACAGGAAGTGGAACAGAAAGCATTTTGTGATTCACATGGCATGCTGCATTAGTGTTAACTACTCTTGAGAAGCTTCTCTGAGAAACTGATGAGAATGAGATGAAAACTGAGATTAATAAGTCTTTAAAATTCATGGCTATTAAAAGAAATTAAAAAAAAAAAAAAGTTGTTCTACAGATTTGTTCCGTTGTTTAAATGAGCCCTCAATATTTAATGAAAGAATTTGAGCTTGTGATTTATCATTCTGATGGCTTAAAAATATGGTGTAAAACTGTTACTGTGAAAACAGTTGTTGCAAGATTGCTGTGTCAAATTGTTATTCTCAAATTAATCCAAGCATCCAATATGCTGCCACTTATAAAATCGCCCAACTACTTTAATAAGACTCAGCACATGATTGAAGCCTATCCTCAGTGCAAGAGAAAAGCACAGAAAAAAAAGCTTTTGCACAGGGAAAACCTAGGAAAACAAATCACTTATGGAATAAAAGATTTCTTCCAAGTACCTTTCTTGATTGTGCTATGAATAGAGTTTTGCAGTTAGCTTAGTTTCTTTTCCCATTTTCCAGTCAATACTAATTAGTTTCACAAATGAACGTCTTGACATCTGAGGAGAAATACATAAGACAAATGCACTGATTTTGATTATAATAACCTTAAATCACCACCTATTAATCTGGAACAGTCATGAGAAAAAAGAAAAAAGAGACACTTCTCTTGCACTGGAAGGAATAAGAAGTGACAAGGCTTAAAAATCTAACACTGCAGTTGAGAAAACTACGTTTAGTGTGACAGTAATTGATTAATATTGTTTGTAATTACTCTTCTGCTTATATAGAGTGTCTGTGCCTGTCCAAGAGGTTTTTTGAGTTTTGTCTTGCTTCCTTTGTTATCTATTCACAGTATTCAAAGCTGTTTTGTGTTTTTACTAATCTTATCCATAAATTTCAGTCCCTCAAAGAGTTACAAAAAATTTTGAATGAATTAAGTAATTGTAGACTCTGCTGAAAATATTGCATTGTATTGTAGGATTTGCTAGTGAATTATAATCTCAAGCCCTATAAAGAGCTTATTGGGGAATGAGTTAAAATGTGGCCCCCTGAAGGACTGATACATACTAGGGCATAAAATAATCTGTCTAATTATATGTGATATATACATTCAGTAGAATGTTGTTAGTGTTATATAAGTAGGATAGAATAATGAATTACTGTCCTATGATGAAATAATAAATTCCTGTCAGATTTGCTACCTGATTTTTCATTTAGTTCTTCACTGTGTAAGTTTATAAACTCATTTCAAAAAGAGATTTAATTTCCCTTGGCTGTGGAAAGCAATTAAGTCTCAAAAGATGATAAAAACATATGTGTTGAACTGAGAGAAGTTGTTTTGATTGAGTTCTTCATTTATAATAATAAAGATGTCTGGTAGCTGTTTACATGTTAAATGAAGAATTTTACTACCAGGGCAGTAAACAAAAGTGTGCCACACAGAAGTTGCTCATATTGTTAGGAAGAAAGAAAAAATGTCACAGCACTCTGTAGGTTTTAGTTTTGAAGGGTATTTTAAGATCTTTAATATAGAGATCTTTGCATAAAATTCATTCAGAATTGCTCTTCTATTCTATGGGTTCCCTTATATAGAAAACTAGCACTTGATCTAAGATTAAGGACTGTGTTTTGCAGTATAGGCTGTGATCCCTAAACATCTGTGATACTTAGGGATGCCTTGAAAAACTCTCACATCTTTAAAAAGAAAAGGTAGAAACTCTAGGGAAAACCAAACAAACCAAACCAGTTTTATCTTACGCCAGGACAAGCGTCATTTACCATCTAGTTATAGGGAAATCATCTCTCCTTGTAACTTCATCTGCGTAAAACAGATTTCACTGTTTCGCTGTTGAAAGGGTTCCCCTTGCATTAGTTTTTGTTTTCCAAATGACTCTGGAAGTTTTTTGGTGTGATCCCTTCAAAGGGGGTGGAGCAGTTCCTCCCTATGTTCCAGTACATATGTCACTCATCAAGAGCCACAAAGAGACTATGGAAAAGGTGCTGGTATGGGGAGTGGAGCCCCCAGCTCTCAGTCCCAGAGCATCAGACACCTGCAAAATGAAAGTGTCTCACATGTGAGCACAGATACCGATATTCCAACAACACCTGTCCTCTGTGATCAAATGGCAGACAGCAATAAACACCAGCAAAGGCTGCTTCAGGATACCAGTAGTTATAATGGAATAAGGTGAATGACAGAACAAAACTGGCACATGAAAGAAAAGATTTGACCTCTGCCTTAGCCACCAAAAAATACAACTTTGGCAGTTTGTCTTAGTTGTTCTTAGCTTAACATGTTCTGTGCAATGACCTTCCAATCTAAAGACATTTCATGTATCTTTAGCCCTTTTTTTTTTCAGCTTCTGATACTTCAAGCATAGAAAACAGCTTTACCTTCACAAGTTTTTCTGACACTATCTCTGAGCTGTATGAACTCCCTTGCCTTTGGTCATATTGATAATCACAAGGTTCTTCTCTGTTTGAAGTTACCATGATTACAGCTGAATTGGAGACGTGAGTTGCTCTGCTGTTGTTATTGATAAAACTGGATATTTATTAGAAAAAGCAGTTTCTGTTTCTCATAAAATAAAAGTATTTTGCTTTAAGAAGCATAATTTATAAACACAGTCAGGTAATACATTTTATACACTGAGTATATAAGACTATTTATAAATGTGGTTTTAATTAAAATATTTTTATGCTTTCTTCTTATTCACCTCTGAATTAACCTGTGAGTGGCATGACTGATTAGTAGGGAAAGGAGACTGTAATTAAAATTGGAATTGTTATTTTTAGAGAAAAATGGATAGGAAATACAAGTGAAATTTCTCTCATCTTATTTTCTTCCCTTTGAAAATACCCTCCGAAAAGAATTTAGGCCTATAAGCTATGAAAGATATTAATAGTTCTACTCAGAAGATTGAGGTACAATAATACCAGTACTTTGGTCTCATTTATTTTCTGAGCTACTGTCACCGGTTGGCTGAGGCAAGCCAATCACGGGGACGTGTCCTCTTCTATCCCTAAAACCCCTTTCCCCTGCACCGGGAGAGAAAGGGTTAAAAAGCGGAGATAGGAAAAGGAAGAAAGATTTTGTGAGACCTCTGAACGTTTGGAAAACTGAAACAAAGTTTAATAACACCAGAACAAAATATATTATATGCAGGCAAAAACCAATGCAATATTGGAGGGTTTGTACGGGATGGAGCAGTGAGGGTTAAACGCGGGTGACGAAAAGGAACGGTATCGCGGCAGAGTCCAAAATGGCACCGGCCACGTGGACGCTCTCATGGAGTAAACAAAGGATCCGCGGCTATTACGAACGCCGGGCTCCAACGTGCAAACCGTGAGCTACGCTGTTCCTACCAGTCTGGTCGTGTGGATTATAGAAAAGCAGCAAAAGTACGCCGTTACAGCAGCAGGGAAAGAGCAGCCTGGGGGCATGGCGTCTCGGCAGCAGGGGGTCTGTCCCAAGCGGCGCGGAGGGTTTTCCCACGGCAACAGCTCCGCTCAGCGCAGGGTGCCGTAGCCGCAAGCAGGCAGGCAGGCGAGTTTTCTCTGGAGGTTCGAGCCGAGGAGAGACAGCCTGTAATGTCCCCGGAGCCAAGCCGCAAGCCTGGAAAGCCGTTTCCCGAAGCGAAGCTGCAAGCCTGTGGCGCCCCTCAGAGTGCAAAGCCGGAAGTGTACGGGAGGTCCTGGAGAGCAAAAAGCGCGCGAAGAGCCCACGGTACGCACCTCTTAAAGGGACAGACGCTCGCGAGAAACTTTTACCACCAATGAGAGTGCTAAACGTAACATGGAAGGGAATAGTCCAATTGGTCAGTTTAAAACAAACCTTTCAAAGAGGTTTTTTTCTCAAATGGCGACAGCTACCTTATTCTTTTCTTAACAGCAAAGAAGTATTGGATACAGTTATCTTGGGGATTGTTGTAATTTGTTATTTCAGTTATACATACCTTTTACAGGAATTAAGAGCAAGCCAATTTGTTTCTACTTATGTCAAAAGATATCTTCCATAAAGCAGCTCCACAGACACTTATTCTGACTTGACTGCAACCAAAATCATGCTAGGCTTAGCATCTAACAAATGTTACTTCAGACCATGAAGACAAGAAAGAAATGAATCAGATTTCTCTTAGCACAAGTACTGTGAAAATCTTAGATGCTTCACAATTTCATGCTTCCCATCACTGAATTTTTTAATGAAGTTCACGACCCTTTCTGAGTCCGGACCTCTGATACATGTTATTTCTGCTGCCACAAAAGAAGTTTGTTTGCTGTCCCCCAATTACTTGTCCTTCTAACCATCTAGTTCTTAACCTATCTCTATCTCTGCCCTCATATGCTTAGATTGAAATAAGAGATGAAGAGATTCTTCGTACTTTAATGAAACGTATTTTGGTGTTTTTATAATACATATTGTATCTAATGAACTATACAAGTCTTTGAGTAGTATAACAGAAAAACCAAGCCCTACTTACTGTTCCTCAAAAGTACCTTCAGAAAGCCAGAGGGGACATACTTACTGCAATGTAGTGTCTATGATCTTTACTTAGAAAGTTCTCACAGGTTTGTCATGTCACTGTGGTATATGATAGCAAATACTGAATTCTTGAATTAATTCCCTTGAGTTTTAAAGACATGCATGAGACAAAACATGATGTGACCACTTTGGACAATAATGACTATTCACAGAGTATTATTCTATCCAGAAGGTAATTTAAATTAACTTTCTTCCATAGCAGAGTGTCATGTCCCTTTAATATGTCCCCTCTGAACTATATTCATAGATTCTTGTAATTAATGAAGGCAAATGTGATCTTGAGGAAATGACTAGATGGTGGTTGGAAAAACAAGATGAAAATGTTTTATTGCACTCTTAAACAGGGTGGATGTGCTAAAGATTATGCCTTTCTCTGTTCTTATAAAGATACTATTTAACATCTTTATTAATGAGTTGGCTAGTGCAATAGAGGATGCTTCTTTACAATATAATACTATGCTGAGAGAGCGTTACAGACACTTTGAAGGGCATGATTAGAATTCAATGTGATTCTTGGAATGATTTAAAATCAACAAGGATAAATGCTACACTTAGAAATAATCAGTGTCATAGATAGAAGATAATAAATGAGCATTCACTGCTGAAAAGGATTTCAAGTTTACAGCCTGAAAATGAGTAATCAGTCCCAATATATAGCAAAAAAAAAAAAAAAAAAAAAAGGGAGACAGGATTTAACATGTTCTACAGCATCTTTTCAATCTTTCTTGACAGCAAGTGTAAACAACAGTACTTGGGCACTCTGTTTCAAGAAAGATATGGACTGATTGATTAGAAGAGATTAGAGGCCTAGAAAACATTCTTGAAAGGAGGATTTTGAAAGAAGTGAGTCAGTTGGGGGAGGAGGTGTCTGAAGTGAGTCTTTGAATAGGCAAAATGTTGCTGGAAAGAAAAAAGGAATAAACATGACAAATTCTTCGTGTCTCATTAGGCTAGGACTGGAAATGACAGACTGGAAGAGCAGGAGGGGGGATTTAGGTTAGACATTCAGGAATACCCGCATTTATAAACTGTGTGAATGCTAAAGGGCAGGTTAGTCTTCCTTGGGATTTGCGGAACCAGCATCACTTCAGTTCTTTAAAATGGGATTAGCTAAATAGCTGCCAGCAGTGGTATAGCTGAAGAGTGCTGTGCCTTGGGCAAGACAAGCACAGAGACAGGGCAGAGATCAGAACTCTGTCAGGGACAGGCAATGCTGTGAAGACGATCCAATAGCCTCATTTGGAAAGGGGAGAAACACTTGAAATGGAAGATACTTTCTGAAAACTGGGTGAACTGGGGAGTCTCTCCCAGAAGAGGCAATTGATGCATAACTGTGTTGCTTGCTTTATTATTTTGCTTTCATTTGAAAAGATTTTAAGTCAGATTGGGGTGGAGTTGGGAGAGAAAGTAAGAAGACAAACTTCTTTTAGGAAGCAAGAGGAAGAAGAGACACGTGTAGGCATCTATCTAATTGGCTTGGCCTGCCTCACGTACATACCAACAGTACATCGGACTTGGATTACTACTGTCTTTTCCTTCTATGATTATCACAAGGACTATTAATGTGAACCCAAATTAATCAACTAATAAGCAAAAGCTGAAAGTGGCAAATATTTTTAGAAAACAAGTCTGGTTTTGTGCCAATGATATCAAAGAATGGGAGACTAAATTGGGTCCACATATAGCGCGTTAAGGCAGCATTGCTAATCAAGCAAAAAACTAAATATAGATATTGGAGAAACAAGAAACTATCTTTGCTAATAAATCTTCTTCCTATGTCTTTGAGCTGTTCTGGGGAAAGAACACTTTTCCTCGTTAAAATTATAACATCACTGGGCGTAGATGGGTGAAGTTAACAGGATGATTAAATATAACTAGCTGATTTAAATATAGCTATATCACCAAATGTTCAGCTACACACATCTCCTAAATAGTCTTCTGTGGAATATCACTTCCAAAGTTCTTCAAAGATTACATATCAACAGATAACATCACATTGACATAAAATCTAACAGGAGAAATAAGAAAGTATTTTGCATATATAAACCGATTTTTAGATTACACAGGTATTTAAGTGCCAGTTAGAAAATCTTATCAGTAATGATGTCAAAGTTCGAAGACAAAGCATAATCACCTGTTCATGGGTTTTTGTGAATGATCAGCAGTCATCTCGATGTAAAACTGTATAATTTTCATTTCTGAAATGTCAGGTCTTAACATCTAACTCCTGATTTTGGGGATTCCTGGGCTAGGAGGAGTGAGTCAGTTGCACAATATGTACTAGAATGAGCACCAGTGAAGCAGTGAGTTATCATGTAATTTTTAACCATACAAATAATTGGGGGCCTTTACATTAAATTCTGCTTGAAAAGAGAAAGCACTCCTTCACCCGTGTAAAGAGAGAATAATATCAACACAGAAATTAGATAGCCACCTTCATTTGGAGATTATGAAGCATTTAGGGAGATCTTGGGAAGGATTGTGATCCCTTGTTTACAGGTACGGGACCTGAAGCATAAAACAATTAAGATCAAGTGTCAAAATGTCCTTGAGGGTGTGTCTAAATGACTCGCCTAACTTCAATTTAAAATTAACGCACTCTGGGTTTTGCTATTGCACTGTTAAGCTGAAAATCTAATATACCACATAACTCAGGGAGAAGGAGGGACTTAAATTAATTATATGCTGAACAAACCTTAAAATGGGTTACAAGTACCAGATATTCTGATCTGGATGACAGATCTTCAGGACTAGAGATATGCCACACTTGAGGTGAAAGTGGTTACGCTACTGGTGGGACAACCTAGAAGGTTATTATGCATGTTTCTCAGTGAACATGCGTAACAGATGGATAAACATTATTATACCCTTTCTAAAACAGGTGAACCACTACTCTCATCACACTCAAAGTCCATGACAGAACCCAAGTCTTTTCAGCACCCTATTTCTCCTTGGTCACAAGATCACAGTCCTTTATGCACAGTAAAATATGCTGTGACGTACTCATTTAGGCATGATTTTCTGTGTAAGAGGGAAGTTTCTTCCTAACTCAGCTGAAGCACCAAACCTCATAGACTTGCTGTGTTTAAGGATCTTACATACTTCAGTTGATCCCTTTTAATTTACTGTTATCCATTTAGGTAATAAACAGGACTGGACTTCTTAAAACCTAGATTCTAACATTGCTTTAGTTCTTGAACTGACAGAGGAATATGAAGATAACAAACTCACTTTGCTTTGTCTCCGTACAGTGACAGTCCTTGCTATTTTCCATGAGCTGCATGTGGATACGGATTTGTACACACTCCTGTTTGGAGAGAGTGTCCTAAATGATGCTGTGGCTATCGTGCTGACATAGTAAGTACACCCACCTCCATTCTTTACTTCCTGAGATAAACACAGGTTTTAATTGCTGAGACAATTCTCACTGATACGGTTTCTGCAAGTAGAGATATAACATTGGAAGATTTCATTACAGAGGTGTAGTTTTGGAGTTGTTTTTAGTTTGTTAAACACCAGAATTACAATATTGTTAATGGTAAATGTGAATCCAGAATGCGGTTTTAATTCATTTTCTTTGACCTAGAAAGCAGTATATTCTGTAAAATGTGTGAATTTAATTTTATATGATTTCTTTTCTCATCTTAACAAGATATCTTGACAAAGTAATGCCAAATGAGCACCTAGGACATAGGGCAACTATAAAACTGGAAGCAGGTTCTTTTTACTTTTTGCAATCTATTATTTTCCAAGATTAAAACCAAAAAGGGGTGCACTCAGCAGCTCAGTTTCTCCACTTCTATTGAATCTGACAGAGCTTCAGCTGTTAATATTATCTTAAATTTATATATAGCTTTTTTATTCTCAGGAATCTCAAAGAGATCACAAATGATGGGCCAAAATCACACAAGTATGTGCTGTCCTAAAAACACAGATGCTAAGTACATGATTAACAGGATCTCAAGTTAACTCCACTCTACATGTATTATATATTTCCTGGAGCTTTGCTGAAAATACAAATAATCCTTTCAAATAACCTTAAAAGTAACAGCACTCTACAAAATTGAATTCACTTTTCCAAGGTGCTTGAACGTGCTTCACCGTAAGCCTAAATTCTGTGCCACGTTTCTCCTTGACATACAGTTCCTTGAACTAGGATTTATCCTATCTTCCAGAAAAACAGACTTTTGCAGAGTTGACAGTCATTAAAAATTGAGCTTTATATTTTGTCTGAAACCCCATGGAGAAACCTTTGAATTGCAAAAAAACCCAAACAACATTGTTTCACAATCGAAAAAACTAGTATTCCTATCATTCTCCAGTTATCAGTCTAGTGACATTCACCTACACTAAACTCTTCACATAGTTTTTAGAGCAAGAGTAATATTTTCAAACACTGTCAAGTGTCTGAGCACAGCATTTCATGATTAGATACAGCATGGCTGTCATATTCAGTGACTGTCATTGGAACGTGTCACTTAGGAAAGCATGTAGTAGATCAGATAGTAAAATGTGCAAAAGGAAAACTAAGCAAAATGTAGAAACCTCAGTAGAGTGAACAGATAAAAAAACATTAAAGCAGCTACTAGGTGACAAAGAGTCTGAGATTTTTCCTTTTTTTTTCCTCACTTGGCTTTGTTTAATAAAGACCTAGACAATTATAGCTCATTTAGACTCTCCATGTTTTAGTGCAAGGTTCCCATAGACAGTGAGGTTACAGGCAGCTCAAGGAGACTCAGAATATTTTAAGTGCCTCTAGTTTTCAGTTGCTGTGACGTCAAAATACACAGATATCTTCAAAGCTGCAACTCACCTCCAAAGCAAATCTAGAAAGAAAAGTACTATCAGATAGTACATGATTCATGAGGTTTTGACCTCTGCTCTTCCCAGTACTCAAGTCTAGGTTATGACCCTGCGCATGGATACAGAAATCTATAGAAAGGATGCGTGATGCAAATGCTGGCTATCTCCTCATAGGTTTTTTCCTGTATATGGGAGAGTAAAACACTTTTTTACTATAGAATTTCTTGTCACTGAAAAACTAGTGTATTTTTCTATATTTTCAGTGGGACTGATACTTTGCTTTCTTTAATATATTTAGTAATTTGTAGAGACTGAAGAGAATGCACAGCATCATCAGATTCACATTTCATTAATTTCTGGCTTAAATAACCAGCTTCTGCACAAATAAACTGTTTCTGCAACCTAACATGATCATCCTTCCTGTAGCCTATTAAGTAAAGATACACTGTTAATAAGGTCAACCTCAATGCGTTAACACCCTGCTAAACCAAACTGAGTTTAAATGAAAGATATTATTTTTTTCTAGCACTAGTAAAGGACAGCTAGGGTTTTTTCTCTGTAATACATACCACTTTTTAGGATGGTGTCAACACAACATGTTCGTAATTACAGTAATAGAGGACTATTTAAAAAGGCGTGAGAAAAATATTTACAAATCTGGAAAAGCAATAATAAGTAATTTTGTACACTGTGAAATAGAAAATAGAATAAGAGAATACACAGTGTTTTTTATCAACTAACGGAATAAAAAAGTTAAATGTCTGCAGGAGTGACTCACTGCAGGAAAGAGAGGAAAAGAGTAACGGCCCTTATGGCTGGCCGTGGCAATGTGGCAAGATGAAGGTAGTATGGCCGTTTGCCAACAAGGCTTTGTATTGATATCTCTCTTTTCCTTCAGCTTCTCTCTTCAACCTCTGTTTCTGGTGTGCAGTTTATTGTTTAGTTTGAGAAGGACAAGAGCAGGAACAGCTACCCTGTCCTGGGTTAGGAGAAAAAATGGTTTGATTAGAAAAACCATCTTGACTTGTTTTGATGACGACCAATCGTGATGTATTCCTCCTATTTACGTTAGCAAATCTCATTGGTTGTGAAAACTTTGGTGGCTCCTCCATCCCTTTAAGAACCACGCAGGGGATGGGGGTACTTCCTCTTTTTCGGTGTGCCGGTGCCTGTATCGCCTCTTGCTAACCGGCGGCTCCAGACCTGCCTTTCTTCCTCTTTCTCTGGCACCTGGACCTGCTGGGATTATCGCTACTGCCCCCGCGCCGCACCTGACTGCTCTGTCCTCGCTGCGATCCTAATGCCCGGACCCTTGCCTACTGCCGCTGCCCTTTGCTGCCAGGAACCTCGCCGCAGCTCGGCTCTACTCGCCACGTTTGCTTGCTGCCACTGGCCCCTGCTTGCCTGTGACCCGACCACTGCAGCTCAGATTTACCATTGCCACGAATCTGCTGACCACGCGGCCACTGCCATTTTGAACTGTTTGGTGCTATTTTTTTATTTCGCTTTTGTTTCCCTAATTGTGGTTTAACCCCCGCTACACCAGCTCTCCAATTCCATATAAACCTATAAATATCTCATTTGTTTTTCTGTACACAATATTTTTTCTAGTATTATTAAACTTGTTTTAGTTTCCCAAACTTAAGAGGTCTCACAAACTTTTCTTTCTTCTTATCTCTGCTCTTAACCCTTTTTCTCCCGGAATGGGAGGGAGGTTAATTAGAGAGAGGAAGAACTCATGCCATAATTGGCGTACCTTGGCCAACCAGTGACATACCCCTACATTTTTCATATGGATTTAGTAAGTCACATGAGCTGTGTGTTGCTGCAACGCCATATACAGACACTGTGGTGAATCATCCTCAGAAAATACTGATCAAGCACGCAAGATCTCCAGGCCAGATTAGCAACACTCCTATAGGCCATCTTGCCACACCAAACACCTGGGCATTTGTGATTATTTCAAGATTTCATTTATATTGTGCTATTTTAAGATAATCCATGCAGGAAGCTTCACTGTGAATCAGATTGATGGCAGTGGCTGCAGAAAGGCTGACAAGCTGTTGTGCATCTGGGAAAGCTCATACACACAAGGGCCTCTGTAAGCAATGGTATTTTAGATGTAACAAGGATTTTCTACTATGTAAGTAACTTGCCCAGTTGCTTATGACTTCATTATTAGGACAAAAGTTTCCTTTTAATAAAAAGTCTGTAAGCATTCTCATAGAAAATAAATATTTTTGAAAGGAAACAAGGATTTAAATATTAAAAATGAGTAAATTTTGAGCCTGTTTTATATCAAGGTTTCAAGATATTTACCAAAAAAAAAAAAAAAAAAAAAAGAAGAGCCCTACAAGACAGTACTTATGAGATGACTAAACATGTCTACTTTTACTGAAAAACACCTATACGACTAATTATACCACAAATATTTCCTACATACTTTGTTTTCCAGGAACTAGACTTGGCTCCTGTGTCCACTTTCTATGTCTGTTTACAGCATAAACTTTATCTGTAGAAGTATTTTATATATGATAACATTATGGTAACATTATGGTAACATTAAAACAAACAAATAAACATATGTAGGAAAAATAAGATATTTGTGCTTCTGTGTTTAAATATGTTTATAGTCTTTCTGATTAAAGATCGTTTTACTACTTGGAATCTAATTTTAGACAACAGATCATGGCAACCTTTTATGAAAAAAATCTTACCAAATCTTTAATATTTTTATTACAACTTTTAAGAAAGAAAAAATTCTCAGTTCTTCAGACATATTTTACTTCATCACCAAGAAGTTTACCTGAGTTCATTCTGTAGCTTCCAGAATGGAAGAATATAATTTATGTTTCTCGTATTGCTGTATCATAATGTACACTGCCTAGAATGACTTCTTTTGCTTTCTTGGGGGTTGGTCTATGACATAGTGAATATTTTCATAAAAGATTACTGATCATAGCTTTTTTTACCCCTGTTTGTATGCTCTAAATCCTGTTTTTTCAACTTCAGCTTTTTGCAAAAATCTTATCAACAAAACTTAGCTTACAAACATTCCAGCACACATCAAGCTGTGTCTCTTACCTATAAATTTAACCTTCTGCCATCCAATTCCCTGAACATTGTGAAGCAGCAGTTTGTTCAGCTGTGGATATGCATAGGCATTCATGCCATAGGATGCAACGTTCAAGGTGATCCATTTCATTCCTAGATTTCAGACTCAGGAATATTTGTCATTGCTTAGGTTTGTAGATAGAACTTTACAGACAAATAAAACGAACTGTCTGTTTACTTTGGCACTTCCTAGCAGTGGACCACATTCTAAAGATCAAAATTGAGAAACATGCCATTAACTTCCATTGGAGTTGTGTGTGATGAGGACTGTAGAAGCTGGCTTAAAATTTAAAATTTATGGATATTTTTGAGCAAAGAAGATTAAACCTTCATTCCTTTTTCATTGTTCTGTCTTCACATGATATATCACTTGTTGAAGAAAACATCTGTATGTATTTTGAGTGCACGTGCTGTAGGTTTGTACTTGGCATAGGTTTTGCACATTTGCAGATAAATTTGATGAAGAAAGTGTGGAAAAAGTTGTAGAAAAAGCGTTGAATAGCTTAAGATGTGACTGATAAGTAGATGAACAGATCATTAGCATTGAAATAGTATATTTAGCAGAGCTAGTTAATCTTTCTTATGCTGAGTGCTCAGTGAGTGCAGGATTGGAAGGCAGGAGTGAATACTGATACGTGTTCCCTGCTAACAAATTATCTAACAGAACATTATGCCAGAGCTCTTTCCATTGTAGCCAACATCAGAAGTGTTTGTATCATTATTATGTAGGACATGACCTCAGTTCTTTGCTGACTTTGCACCATTATATCAATGGGCCTGATGAGTTTCATCCCTTTCCTAGAAGAGGTGATAGTGTGGAGGTCACATGGGCAGCAAGGGCATCAACTTGTGGCAGTGTCTTTCATAAGTAATCAGAAGAAGTGAGTGGCAGCCAGGGGCTACAGGACAAGTGACAGTGTGACGTGTGAAGTGGCAGGGAATGGATTTACTGGCCCTGTTATATGCAATCAAGAACAGTTTGATTCATGAATGAAGTGGAAATCCTGAAGATAAAAAGTCATGGTTGAGGATCACATGGCAGTGAAGCCAGAGAACACAGAAACTAGCTGACGTGAAGACTTCCCGTGTCAAAATGCTAATTGCCCTAGAAAGCTTACAAGTATAGATATTTCTGGGCAGAGAGGAAAGTAATACTGCAAGCATAGTTTTCTTGTGAAGTTTGGCTTGCCATTTTTAAGAACCTTGAATGATATGCAAAGGAAAAGATAATAACCTTGGAAGTTCAGAAAAAGGTGATGAGAAAAGTAAACAAAAAAACCTCAGGATTGTTTTGAATTGTAAAGTGTCTGTTGGTTGTATAGCTTCTGCAAACTTCGTTCATGCCTACTAGCAAAAATGGGCAATGGAAGGCCCAGATTTTGACACAGGGAGGCTGTAAGGCTCCTTTTGCAAAAGACTAGGATGAGCACCAGTTCTAAATTCTTAGAACTAGAAGACCTGGAAGTATAACAAATCCTGTTATTGCTGATAACAACAGTATTCGTTGGTGAGATGCACGTTTCCACTGATGCTCACAGATGCACTATTGTTTCAGGAATACTGTGAGCCTCTATTGGCCAAATAAAATGGTTTGGAATAAATAGGGAACATTCCTTTATATTCCAATTCTTTTTTATTTGCCCCACAATGATCTGTGCTCATAGAAGGGTACTGCAACCCCTTTCTACATAATAAGCTTCTATGGATTGGTTCAAAGATTTACCAAGCAGTTTACCATGATGAGGAAATTTCATTTTCTACAGTTCTTGGAATATAATTTTTCTATAACAACAGATACATTTCAAGTCCATTTTTCATGATCTAGGTACAGCATATGACACCACATCTGTGCTTGATAAATTAACTGTCCATAGAATCCAGACCTCTTTTAATAGCTTAAAAGACTTGAAATTTATGACAAAGAGTTTGGAGATTGCCCATTTCATCTTGCTTCTGTCTTTCCTTCTTTAGCATAAAGAGAGCTTATCCACTACAGAAAAATGAAGTATAAAGGAAGAACTACAATTATTCAATGTGTTTGTGATACGAAGGCACAATATAGAGGGGGAAAGGGGAAGGAAAAATTGATAAAGGTGATGGTCAACTTTACTATGCCCAATAAGGAAATCTCTTGTAAAAGTAGATTCATGGCTGCTCTTAAATATTTCCAAGATGGGCAGGTGCCAACAATGTCATAGCATACCTCTTCTCTGCTCAAAAAATACTTTCATTCGAGTCTAGTAGTACCTTATCCAAGTTAATGCCATGCTCAAACCATTCTTTCTTGACAGAAGTTCTCCTGGAAGCTTGTATGGGTCTTTCTAAAATAGCACTGCAAAAGTAACTGAGACAAATTTATTGAAAACCAGTATCCATTTCCAGGGGAAATAACAGAAGCCTGAGTTCAGCTCAGTTTGTGATGAGCACCCTCTAAGGTTGACGTTGATCCCTATAATTGCCTTAGGAAATCAAGAGAATTCCTTCTGTCACACTGGTGATTCTTACTGACAGATACAGTCATGATATTACTGAATTGTAGTTCGGTTCATATCTCTTCAAAATATAAGAAACTCTTTTGATCAAATGGACCTCAAATAGAAAAGTAATAAGAACCTTTATGCATTTCTGGGTTTAGTTATTTGTTTACCTGTATTTTTATTAATTCTGTCGTTTTAATTCTGTTGTGTCATTGACCTTGAAAGCCGTTTACAGAAGAGGAAAATATAATCAGAGACTGAAAAAAAAGATGTTTGACAAACACGAAATATAGGTTTGAATATTCAGTTTATGTTTCAGTTGGTCATTGGCCTGGTGAGGTAACTATCCATTATTTGCAAGTGTTACTTTCCTAGTTTTCACAATTTTAATTGTGATTTCTTGTGTATTATATAGTAAAAATCAGCAGTTCTGTAAAGCACATGGAAATTTATTGTAACTGTGCTGCTGAAAAATTGTGTTGGGATCTGGGATTTGCAGGAAGTAATTTCAGCTTTGAAAGCCATGATGGGTGTCTCCTTGATGCATATCTCAGTAGATGTGAGGTTCCCTTTATGATTATTTTAAGCTTTCTCCTTTTGTCATGGACTGGCTCTAATTTGTATCCTTTACCCTTCCACTTTTGCAGTATTACTCTATATAGATTTTGCCACACTTTGGTACCTGAACCCACTGAAAAACAAATTTTGCAGAGGAAAGACAACAGAATCTTTTCATATTATATTTTTCCCTTAAATGCAGTTATAGTCATGGGCTTCCATAAGTACTGTCTCAAACCCTTTTATATGATGTATAATCAATATAAGAAACAAAGATTTTTCCGTCAGTCATTTGTCTTTGTTGCGCTTTCCTCCTCATCTGTAGGTAACTGGAAGTTCATTCGGTCTAAGAACATGGTGAAGTCTGTCAGCCTGTATCCCATATCTCCTGCTGAGATTTATTAGGCACTGTTAGCAAATAGCAAAAAACGTGATTGCTTCACTATTGAGTCACCACATACATAAAAAAGAATGTTTGTTTCTCTATTGCCCTTGTGTTTTTAGCCATTTTTTAAGCTATGTGTTCATGCAATTTCTTTTACCACACTGTTTCAGCTACTGGAGTGAAAAGAAACTATTTTAAGTTCTATTTACTTCCAACATGTATGTGAGTGCAGACAAGATGTTATTCACACATTGTAGGTATATCAGTACGTAATAGTGTTAAAAACCACTTCTATTCCTAAGTGGGCCCTTACGTGCACACAGCTAATAGCTTTAGTGTACCTACATGTACCTTCACCCTCGATACTTCTTTTTCAAAAGTGTACAAGCCTCATTCCTTGCCAGCTACTGTACAAAGTGTGCACAGAGACATGCTTCTAGTCAAGAAGATAAGAGGGAAATAGAAGTACCTGTGGCATTAGACAGATAAGTTCCTGCTTAAATAAAATAGGTGGCGTATAGATTTCTAAGGGTGGGAAGAGATGGTGAAATGGAGGTGAAAGAGAAAGTAAGAAACTGAACTGCTGTAAGCAACAAATGTAGATTGTAAAGGCATGGCTAGAAAAAAAGAAGCAAGAGTGAGAAAAGACAAGACATGGTGAGAAACGAAGATAAGGCATACTTGTAAATTCTGGTCATGACCTGCAGCTAGGACTCTTTAGAGGGAAGAAAAGCTTGTTTACTTGTAGGGTTGCAGAGGAAACCTGATTATTTTTCTCTGGTACAATTTTGCAGTTCTATGCTGATTTTTTGAGTAATGCTTGTGTTTGAAATCCGTATGTTGTGCATCAAAGTGTGCTCTTGAACTGCAAGGAAACTGTGAAAAGTATAGCAATTAAACAGCCAGTTCTGAAGTGTGGTGTGCCACACCCCTGACGATGAATCTGAATTCAGAAAAGGAAGGAGATTCTTCCAGAAACACAGGGAGTTGCCCCTCCACTCTTACTTTGTGGCTCACTTCACATAAATTAATTTGGCATACCTGGAGTAACCGAGGCTGCTATGCTCTACTGCTTCTATGCTTCTACTGCTCCGTTTGAGCAGTGAAAGGCTTACGTGGGTAGTTGCCTTTACAAAACCTGACCTAAACCTCACAGATTAAAAACCAGCACTGGACCATAACAGGCATAGGAAGAGTCGCTACATGGAACTGACTCGCATGACCTTGAATCCTTGACAAAGGTGTAGGGAATTCGATGCCTGTGAGATGTAGATCTGGACAAATGACTAACTGGATCCCCGGAATCAGCCATTGCCTCATTCCAGATAAACACTGTGCATAATTAGTCCTGTGAAGATTCCTCAGGAGGGATGACTGTAACACTGTGGAGGGGAATAAAACAGAATTATCTGAAAACCTGAAAGAAGGCAAAATGCTGGATGGAAGCTCAGCCCAAACTTCTCACTTACTGGTTCCCCTTAGACAAGATGAATTTGTCTACTATTCCAAATTTTGTTAGAAAGGCTTATGTACCAAGAAGCCATTCAACCTGTCAAATAACAGAATAGCTTACAAATTAATGGAGCAAGAAGTTAATTATGCAACAAGTTAGTGCGTGATTTTAAAAGGTGGATGAGGAATCCTTTCCATCTATTATTTCTGTAATAATGAAATTATGGTTGTCCATCTGCTCATTTTACCTTTGAGGAAGGGTTTAGTCCCAGCTTATTTTGTTGATGATAATTAGAGTTTCACGTCACTGACCATCTGGAACAGGAGATGTGAGCACTGGGAAACTAACCAAACTCGCTATTAGCAGGAACTTTAAAAGAGCTTCTTTCCCAGAAAATGATGGTGTCCTTGCTTAATAAAACTTCATTTCTTTTTTCTCCATGAGCCTTACTGTACAGACGAGTGTTGAGCTTAAATCAGGGGGGGGAAATGGTATGGATTTTCTGTTATGCTTGCTATAGCTGGAATTTCAGTATGAAAATGGAGAGTTGGAAAAGAATGAAAAGGTTTTCAGGAGGTAATTGTCATCACTATGTTTTTTTCACTTTTTAATATTTCATATCCGTTTTTCCAATATCAGCTTCACATTAAAGTTCTACTTAGTTTCTAGTTAATACACGTTAAAGGTCTTTCTAGCTATACGTTATCTAATATGCTCTGGTTTGTTTATGCAGTTTATTTGAATAGGCAGCCTTTCATTTGCAGACTGCTAAGCTAGGATAGATTTCAGTGGGTACTGTTATGGAGATTGGCCTCAGGGATGTATGAAAATGCAGCTTGGCTCAAATCAGCTGAGAGTGTCTGTACTTGTCATCTCCAATCAAATCATACTAGCTGCAGGTATTTCTGTCCACATATACACAAACAAACTGATAACATTTAAAGATATGAAATGCAAGTTCAGAATTAAGAACACTGCTTGCAGTGCTTGCAAATCACATCTAAGAGGCAATTATTTAGCTATATTTTCCATAGAAATGACCCAGTTGGCATCAAAGCCAATTTCTATTGGGAACTCATCAGAACTGAAGTACACCCTGGTACAAGTCAGCTTGGTTTTTGAGCTCTTCCAGACGGTTTTTCTTCTCCAAATAACCTTTCTCTAATGAATAAGATAACTCTTCTGAGAGCAAGATAGATAGTTATATACAAAATCTAATTACAGAGACATGTCCCTTTTAGTTTAAAATTTTAAAATTTAGTTTAAAATTTAGTTTAAAATTTTAAACACTATTACTGTTACTGTACTATTTCCCTTGAAGTGTTCCAAAAGAAACTCTTTTCATCCTCTCTGGATGAGATACTATACATAAGAGTCTGTCTGGTACTTGCAGTAGATCAACATATTTTTCAAGTCTCCTTGGCAGGGAAGGTGAGGGAGTCCTTGCCATTTTATTTACTGGGTATCCACCAATACCTATTCACTGTTCAAATCCTTTCCAGAAATACAGTATTGAAAAGCACAGCTATCTTAAGACAGAGGTTTTGTTACAACAGGATAAACTCCCATCAAAATTCTTCAATTCTTTGGAGAACAGATTGTGATTACATGAAAGAAGAAACTGTTCACAGGTGAATGGACCATGTCTTTCCAGTGGCTACCCAGGAGCACTAGGAAAGGATGAAGTCTCTAGTGATCCCTCTGTGAACTCCTCCAGAAGCTATGTGTTCTTTATACAGTTTTATTTGAATTTCATCATTCTAGCCTGCTCCAAGTCCTTTTTGTTTTTTTTTACCAAGAGCAACATCAGGTATACTGGTTCCTGATGCAAATCTTGATCTTTTAAGACTCAAATGCTTAAGCTACTGAGTCTGTTAGAGTGGAGCAACATAAATCTACATTAAATTCTTTTTCATGTGCACATGTGTACATATATACTTACGTGTGCATAGGAATTCATCCATAAAGCACATCAAAACAATGCAAAGGTTATCAAGTACTCAAAAATGCCCTAAGATTTTCATGTCTTACAGAATATGAACTGAGAGGCACCCTCTGTAAACATTTTAACAAAATGTTATTTTTAGGTTTATTTTTTCATACCGAGACATTATTTCAGAAACATGTTTCACCTTTTGAATTAGAAGCTTTAATGGTTTCAGAATATAATTTTGTCACTTGAGCAAAGAGAGTAATTGATTATAGCAGCATGCAGCTGCCTTCCTTGAGTGCCAGGCACAGCAGGAGGAGATACTGCATACCTCTGGCTACTGCACTTCATAGCTACTTAAATGGTGAGTCTCAGCAAACTTCTATTCTTAGAATTTATTCCAGTGGTTATAGAGCTCCACTCTCTTATTGTTTCCACCAGCTTTTGGTTTGGTCTCAGTCTTATTCCTTCTCTCTCCTCTACCTTGTCATTAGACAAGGGTCACCATTTCTAGCTTGCTTTATCCATTCCTCTGAATTATATGACCTACTACACCACTTCCTCTGCAGTCACCAGTCCTTTTGTCTCCCATCTGGAATGGAAATAAATTATTTCTAAAGATAAGCTAGTGCTATAAAATCTTAACCCAATCTCCTTCATTCCCTAAAGCCAAGAGACACTGTTTCTTTATTTCTGATTCACACACCTCTTTGTTATCATCCTTATTAAGCTGTGACAAACAGGACCTAATGAGGACAAGAGAGAGTGATGCTGATGGTAATTTCCAAAATCTGGTGAAACAGTAGATGGCAGAGTTCGGGGAGCAGTAATTGCAGGGGAAAAAGTCATCTTAGATGGCACATACCTAATACAAATGAGATCTTAGAAGATTTTCAGCTGATGAAGTTTATCAGATCTCTGCTGAGATTTCAGAAATCTTAAAAAATTGCTCAGTTTTTGTGCATTTTCACAAGGGTGAAAGACACATGAGTAACAGATGGGTAATTTCTTATTTCCTTCTCTTAAAAGTGACAAGTCTGAATTTCAAAGTGGTGCAGTGAGAAAGCTTTGTAATTACATGGTTGTAAAGTTTCTGTTCAAGATAAGCACAAATGTATTCTCTCTATACTGGTTCTGCAAAATGACTAAATTTAAAAAAATAAAATCTACATTAAAAGTGCAAATGCAACATAGAAATGTAGTCTAAATGGTGTCATTTTGACAAAGTCACAAACTATGAAAAAACAGCACCCAAAGAAAACTGGTGCAGTACCTGGCATGCTGCAGCTATGAGCTAGACTAAAAGACAAAACACTCAGGGCAGCAGTTGTGCGAGAGACCCTGAGAGAGGACAGTGTGACAAAGCTTTTTCATTTCTACTGCATTTAGGGAAATGAGACTTACAAACGTTTCCTGTAAAGACCATTGTGCCAAAGGAAGAAATCTAGTGTTGTTATCAGTTTCCTCTTAATGTGTTTGGTACTTTGATATTCACTAACTAATTGCTAATTATAGTGATCTACATATTCTGTAATACGCATATGTGTACGTTTTTTGGATTCATAATGAAATTTCACTACATTTCTGGGGAGACCTAGTGAATTAGTATTTTTAAAAGGAAGGTTTAAATATTATTAAAACATTGAACAAAATAGCATCCCAACAATACATTAAATAAACTGATATTCACAATTTTCCCTTCGTAATTTCTCCATTACAATATCTCACAAAAGTGAAATGATTTTTAAACATATAGCATTTTCATTTTGTATCCCCATTCATTTCATATTTATACTCAAAAGAAACCAAACACTTCTTCCTTTCTACATTGTTCTACTGATAGTGAGTAGAGCACAGCCAGAAACGATAGTGAGAGAGATGACAATAATCGAGTGCCTAGCAGGCTGCTGTCCTCTGGCTCAGACACACTGGGAAAGGGTTATAGCTAGATGAAAATATTCCTGAAGAAAGTATTTCAGCTTCCTGGACCATTTAACATTGTACGTCTTTATTGCAGTGTTTTTATTCCTGCAGAGTAATGTTAAAGATATTTCTAAACCATCATTTTAGGACGTTCAATGTTTTACATTCTGTTTCTAGAGTTAGCAGGGACTTAGCCCGTAGCTAGGAGAGTGCTCTTGTTGTGCATTGTTAGAGTGAGGTGAATGCAAAAGTGTGTGAGGCCAGACTCCTTCATTCTAGTATTGGGAGGGTAATGAAACTAGCCAGAAGCAGCCACATAGACAACTGTTCCTTCTGGATTTGTGAAGGCTCCACTGATTTATGGATAAACATTGCCTGTTTGGCTGCATATCATTTTCCACAGTGCATTAGATCCAGGCCACAAGCAATAGCAGATACCTTAATTTTAAACAAAGGGAGATCTTACTTATCTCTTTAAATCTTAGAGTTCCAATAGTTCACAAAGAGCTGCCAGTTATAATTCCAAAAACCTTCACATGTGTACTTATGAATAATGCATTCTTATCAAAGCAAGAACTCCCATCCAATATATTTGGTATAAGGTCTTTGATTAATTGATGCAGTATATTTAGGAACCTGTATTTTTTAAGATTTTATTATCCAGATTATTTTCAAGATTCCAATTAGCTTTTAGATTGTTCTTCAAGAGTGGCATGTGTTTATGTAGCACTGCTTGAAGTTGGCTTATCATTTGAAACTCCAATAACAGGACTAGGGAAATAAAGACTGCACTAAGAGTTTTGAGAAGAATATCCCTGAAGATAGAAGTCAGAAATATGGAATATGTGTGTTCCAGTATTTCTCTTCTTGCTATGATCTTTAAGGATAAAAAGTATTTTTACCATGTGATTGCCTTACGAGTTTGGGACTGAAATTCTACCCTGGTCAACTTCACTACTTAACTGCTGATTCCTCCTCTTTGTTTTATTTTACCATGAATGAAGCTAAGTAATCCTCCAGAGTAAAGGATATTTGCTGGTGCCATACTCACCACTGCCTTAACGCTTCAGCAAAACAATTTCCACAAAGTTCAGCCACTACATCTCTGGTTTCTTTCAGCAGCCCCAAGGTGCTGAAATGAACCATGGAGGCTGTGGATAGCCAGACACAATTTAAAATTGCTTCAGCCATAGTAGTCTTCTGCAGCTGCTAGTCAAGGAGAAAAGGTACAAGACAAATGCAAAGTCACCTTTCAACCCATCTGCCATCCTGCCCAGGTTCCATACTCTGTCAGATTATACAGTCTGTCTGTAAACACCTCTCTTGTTCATGCTTTGGACAATTGCTTTTCAGTCAGCATTTGCTAGAGATTTAATACCAAGCACTTTTTTCCACTTGGAAATAAGTCCAGATCTATTTCTCTGTCACCTTCTCAGAAGTTCTCTCTTTAAACCTTTTTCTCTCAAGTGACTTAAATGAACTATACCTTCCCGATACAGTGCATTTTTCCAGTGGATGATTATTAGTACATGTGTTGGGACTTGTTGAATTACACCTTTGTAGAGCAAATGCCCAATGATTCTGTTCTACTGTTCTGTGTCTAACAGTAAAGGTATAGCAGTGGTTTTAAAGGACTTCAGGCTAGAGTGATAAGGCAACAAGCAATAAGTAAGATCGCGATTTTTAAATTTCTGCCATGGCTTAGATTTTTCTTCTCATAAGCTGTAAAAATCGAAATGTTAGTGTGTTATCAGAAAGATAAATGAGGAGAGCTTCAGGCCTACCTTGCTCCTACACCAATATTACTCCAATTCTCTATGCAAGGCTGACCAGCTTTCCTAGGAAGTAAAGTGCCTTTCCCTAAGATGAAATTTCACTCCGTTCATTTGCTGTATTTGGATCAGGAACAGAGACCTACAATTCGATTTACCCCTAGATCCCCATCCTCAGTTCCAGTATATCAAGACAAAACATGTAACACGTTTAGTTCCTGACATTACAGCAAACACTAGAGCATACAATTTACACCTGGTTTTATTTTAGACTTTCTCGTGATACCAGCTGCATTTCTTGTCTTCACTTGGATACATTTGCTAAAATGAAAATTGTCATGGCAACAGCTGCAACCACTTGTTATAAAGCCATGGAAGCTGAACTAATATTTGTGAGAGAAGCTCTGTTATCAGAATAGTATTTCATTCAGGCAATGCCAAAGTCTTTTTTCTCTAACCTTTCCATTTTTTAAAAGAAATATATAGAAAATATTTTCAATAATGAAATGTAGTTTGGATTGAACAGCTCAGGAGATTAAAAAGATTTTCTTCTTAGATTACTGGCTCATCTCAAATCCAGATTAGCAAGAGGCAAAAATTATCATCTGTTTGGTGGGCACATGAAAAAAATTGATAGAGGTACTGAGATTTAAAAATCTCATTCCCATACTGTGCTGTGTTCTCAGCTGAAGCACAAAGACAGCAAACTGAGTATACTGGGTGTGTCTTTACTGGAGGGGGGAAAAGATGTGATCCATCTTTAAAAAGTGCTAGGAAATGCAAAGGAAAAATTCATAGGCAGTTTGCAATGCTAACAGAAAGTAGTCCAAAATGAACTACCCTTAAGATTTTGCTTCATATCACTTGCAACATACTATGTTACCAGAGATAATACTGTTAAAATGTGGATAAAGAGGGAAGTTTCACACTGACCTCAAAGTCATGTTGTTCCAAGTCAGGATTGAAGTAGGGTCATCCAGTGTATGGTCCAGGTACATTAGAAATCATATGGCTCATTTTGTTTGCATCTGTTTCCAGTATTTCTCTGAGCATTAAAGTTTGTTTTTTTTTTTTTTTAAATCTGCACAAGAATGTGGGTAGAAGGGCAACAAACTGTACATCGAAAATGTACGTGGAATGTAAAACTATTTTGCTATTTAAACTCCTTCTGACTATGATAAAATGCATTTTGCAAGTACAGGCTGTATAGGGACCACATACCATGTTGTGGCCAGGTACCAAGGGTCACATCTCATTCTATTTATTACACATTAGAGAGTCTTAGGCAGGAGCGAGGCAGAACACTGAAATAGAAAAAATTTTAGATAGACTTCCAGACACCTTTCACTCTGATTTTTATGGGATTTGATGTAGTTCATTAGTTGCATTCAGCCTCAGGCCCCTCAGTATATGCTCTGTTCTCAAACTCCTGAAGATGCGGAAGTTGTGTGAAGGGAGCCTGGGGGCTCCTTTCTTAGTCTCTTGCAGAAAACATTCAGGAAGTGAACAAGCTTGAGGCTGTTGGTAGGCCAGAAATTTGGCACAGAACATTAGTATTGGCCATAGACTACCCACATGCTCCAGGGACCTCCTGCATCCCCTGGCAGCAGACTTAGCTCTGCCTGGGATATAGTATTTTAAACACAAACGGTAACTTACAAATCTCTTAATGGACAAGGAGTACCCACGCTTCACTGACTACTTACTAAACTCTAGGTTTGTTCTGAACAAAAATTTTAGTTTAGTCCGGCTTCGTTAAATTCCTTTTGTGTCATGGACAGTTTGTCAGGGAGGTGACATAGAGGGAAAACAGAAGATAAAATGAAACTACTTCTGTTATGCCTGTGAAAAGTTAACAAATGCATGTAGCTCATACAGTCTATTTTAAAGAGACAGAGATGTCATAGAAATCACAAAGATAATAGGTTCCTTTCAGTTTCTCCTGCTCCCTCACTTAATGCTTTCAATTCTTTGTAGCATATCCCCAGCAGCATGCTCCCAATTCTGCCTGTCCTCTTTGACAGTCATAGGTAAGCTTTACATCCTCTTCAAACAGGGCAGCTCCATGGAACAGCTGAGGCTTGGCAAACCAGTGGTAAGACCGGAGAATTTTACTGACCAAGAGGAGAGAAGCAGTGACAGAATAGGCTATTGGTTTTCCTCAAGATGAGGAGGCCTGGGCACTGAGGGCTTCCTCGTGCTGTCTCTGGCAGTACTGAGCTGTTTAGAGACATGTCCCCGTGATTTTGGAATGCTGTCTGTAAACAGCAATCGGACACACCACCCTTTAACACACCAGCCTCAGGACTTCATGAATAGAGGCCGCAGAAGAGAAAAGCTCTTTGAATATAAATAAGAACCTGCTGTATATGTATATATATATATGTATATTCATATGTATATGTTAGCAAAATGAAGACCCCATAAGACAAGAGGGAATGGTCAGAATACTATTGCACCACTTAGATGCACACAAGTCTAGGAGTCTCAGGGAGCTGGTGGAAGTGCTCACCAAGCCACTTCCCATCATTTATCAGCAGTCCTGGCTAACTGGGGAGGTACCAGTTGACTGGGGGTTAGCAAATGTGACACCTATCTGCAAGAAGGGCCAGAAGGAGGATCCAGGGAACTACAGGCCTGTCAGTCTGACCTCAGTGCAGGGGAAGGTTATGGAGCAGATCATCTTGAGTGCCATCACAGAATCACAGAATCATATTGTGAAAGATGTTGAAAGAGACCTTTAAGATCATCGAGTCGAACTGTTCACCCTGCAATGCTAGGGTCACTAAACCATGTCCTTCAGCACCACATCTACATGCATTTTAAATACCTCCAGGGATGGGGACTCCACCACTTCCATGGGCAGGCTGTTCCAATGCTTCACAACCCTCTCTGTAAAGAAATTTTTCCTAATATCCATCCTAAGCCTGCCCTGGTACAACTTGAGACCATTTCCTCTAGTCCTAAGACTTGTCACATAGGAGAAGAGTCCAACCCCCACCTCTCTACAACCACCTTTGAGGTAGTTGTAGAGAGTGATAAGGTCTCCCCAAGCCTTCTCTTCTCCAGGCTAAACAACCCCAGTTCCCTCAGCTGCTCCTCGTAAGACTTGTTCTCTAAACCCTTCACCAGCTTTTTCCTGATATCCAACCTAAATTTCCCCTAACACAACTTAAGGCCATTTCCTCTCGTCCTGTCATTCGTAACATGGGAGAAGAGACCGGCCCCCTCCTCACTACAACCTCCTTTCAGGTAGTTGTAGAGAACAATAAGGTCTCCCCTCAGCCTCCTTTTCTCCTGGCTAAGCAACCCCAGTTCCCTCAGCTGCTCCTCGTAAGTTCTCTAAACCCTTCACTAGTTTCGTTGCCCTTCTCTGAACCGGCTCCTTCTTGTAGTGAGGGGATCAAAAGTGGCCTCACCAGCATGAAGAACAGGGGGACAATCCCTTCCCTCCTCCTGCTGGCCACACTATTTCTGATACAATACAGGATGCCATTGGCCTTCCTGGCCACCTGGGCACACCGCTGGCTCATATCCAATCGGCTGTTGACCAGCACCCCCAGGTCCTTTTCTGACAGACAGCTTTCCAGCCACTCCTCCCCAAGCCTGTAACGTTGCAGGGGGTTGTTGTGGCCCAAGTGCAGGACCCAGCACTTGGTCTTGTTGAATTTCATACAGTTGGCCTTAGCCCGTTGATCCAGCCTGTCCAGATCCCTCTGTAGAGACTCCTGATCTTCAGGCAGATTGACACACCCACCCAACTTGGTGTCATCTGCAAATGTACTGAGGGTGCACTCAATCCCCTCATCCAGATCACTGATAAAGATATTAAAGAGGACAGACCCCAATACTGAGCCCTGAGGAACCCCCCTTGTGACCAGCTGCCAACTAGATTCAACCCCATTCACCACCACTCTCTGAGCCTGGCCATCCAGCCAGTTTTTTATCCAGTGAAGTGTCCACCCACCCAGGCCACAGGCAGCCAGTTTCTGCAGAAGTGTGTTATGAGAAACGGCGTCAAGGCCTTACTAAAGTCCAGGTAAACAACATCCACAGCTCTTCCCTCATCCACTAAACGGATCACCTTGTCATAGAAGGAGATCAGGTTGGTCAAACAGAACCTGCTCTTCATAAATCCATGTTAACTGGGTCTGATCACCTCACTATCCTGTACATGCCGCATGATGGCACTCAGGATGATCTGCTCCATGACTTTCCCCAGCACTGAGGTCAGACTGACAGGCCTGTAGTTCCCTGGGTCCTCCTTCCGGCCTTTCTTGTAGATCGGCATCACATCTGCCAACCTCCAGTCAAATGGGACTTCCCCCGTCAGCCAGGACTGTTGGTAAATGATGGAAAGTGGCTTGGTGATCACTTCTGCCAGCTCCCTCAGAATTCTTGGGTGGATCTCATCTGGCCCCATAGACTGCTGCACATTTAAGCTGTGCACCAGTTCACTTACTGTTTCCTCTTGGATTATGGGACCTTGATAATGCTTTCCATCTCTGCCATCTGGTTCTAGAGGCCAAGCACCCAGTGAATTGGTCTGACTGTTAAAGACTCAGGCAAAGAAGGCATTCAGCACCTCAGCCTTTTCTTTATCTTTGGTCACTATACTCCCCCTTGCATCCAGCAAAGGATGGAGACTCTCCTTAACCCTCCTTTTGCTATTAATGTATTTACAGAAACTTTTCTTATTATCCTTTATGGCAGTGGCCAGATTAAGTTCTAGCTGGGCTTTCACCTTTCTAATCTTCTCCCTGCATAGTCTCACAAAATCCTTGTAGTTTTTGTCAGTGGCCTGCCCCTTCTTCCATAGGCCATATGCTTTCTTTTTCTTCTTGAGCTCTAGCCAGAGCTCTCTGTTCAGCCAGGCCAGTCTTCCGCCCCTCCGGCTCGCCTTGCGGCTCACTGGGACAGCCTGCTCCTGGGCTTTGAAGATTTCCCTCTTGAGAATTGTCCAGGCTTCCTGGACCCCTTTGCCCTTCAGGACTGCCATCATACAACATGTACAGGATCAGGCCCATAAAGGTGATCAGTCCCAGTCAGCATGGGTTTATGAAGGGCAGGTCCTGTTAGACCAGCTTGATCTCCTCCTATGACAAGGTGACCCACTCAGTGAATGAGAGAAGCACTGTGGATGTTGTCTACCCAGAATTAGTAAAGCTTTTGACACTTTCCCACAGCATTCTCCTGGAGAAACTGGCTGCTCATGGCTTGGATGAGTGTACTCTTTGCTGTCTGGATGGCTGGGCCAAGAGTGTGGTTGTGAATGGAGTTCAATCCAGTTGGCAGCTGGTCTCAAGTGGTGTTCCCCAGGGCTCAGTGTTGGGGCCTGTTCTCTTTAATCAATGATCTGGATGAGGGGATTGAGTGCACCCTCAGTAAGTTCTCAGATGACACCAAGTTGGGTGGGTGTGTCGATCTGCTTGAAGTTTGGGAGTCTCTACAGAGGGATCTGGACAGGCTGGATTGATGGGCTGAGGCCAATTGTATGAAATTCAACAAGGCCAAATGCCAGATCCTGTGCTTGGGTCACAACAACCCGCTGCAATGCTACAGGCTTGGAAATTACCTGCCAGAAAAGTACCTGGAGGTGTTGGTTGACAGCTGGCTGAATAGGAGCCAGCAGTGTGCCCAGGTGGCCAAGAAGGCCAACGGCATCCTGGCTTGTATTAGCAATAGCATGACCAGCAGGAGCAGGGAGGTGATTGTCCCCCTGTACTCGGCACTGGTGAGGCCACACCTTGAGTACTGTGATCAGTTTTGGGGCCCTCACTACAAGAAGGACATTGAGATGCTGGAGTGTGTCCAGAGAAGGGCAACAAAGCTGATGAAGGATTTAGAGAACCGATCTTATGAGGAGCAGCTGAGGGAACTGGGGTTGCTTAGCCTGGAGAAGAGAAGGCTTGGGGAGACCTTATCACTCTCTACAACTACCTCAAAGGTGGTTGTAGAGAGGTGGGGGTTGGACTCTTCTCCTATGTGACAAGTCTTAGGACTAGAGGAAATGGTCTCAAGTTGTACCAGGGCAGGCTTAGGATGGATATTAGGAAAAATTTCTTTACAGAGAGGGTTGTGAAGCATTGGAACAGCCTGCCCATGGAAGTGGTGGAGTCCCCATCCCTGGAGGTATTTAAAATGCATGTAGATGTGGTGCTGAGGGATATGGTTTAGTGACCCTGGCAGTGCAGCATGAACAGTTGGATTCAATGATCTTAAAGGTCTCTTCCAACCAAAATGATTCTGTGATTCTGTGATTCTGATATTCTTTCATTGATCAGCTAAGCAATCTGATATTGTCCTTCCACCCTGTAGCAGGTTGAAGGAAAAAACCCTGCTTGAAGGCTTACTAATTGAATTATTCCCTTCCATGTTACGATTTGCCCATCTTATGGGATGAGAAGTTTTCTCTCGCGGGTACTGCCCCTTTAAGAAGCTGCGGGCTCGGGCGGCCGGGGGCTACTCGGGACTTCGGGGGCATTCGGCTACTCGGGACTTCCGGGGCTAGTCGGGACTTGCTGGGCTGCTTCCCGGACGGCTTCGGGGGCTTTTCTCGGGTTGTTCGCAGCTCGTTCGCTGCCTTCCTCGGCTCTCCGGACACTCTCGGCTCCGCAGAGCACTGCAGGACCTCAGCTTCGCTCCGGGGAAGAGGCTTTTTCTCCAAATCCTGCGGCTTCGCTCCGGGGACCTTACAGGCTGCCGGAGTGGACCGTGCGCCGGGGCAGCCCCCGCCACGCCGCCTGGGACAGACTGCTCGCCTGGAGGCTTTTCTGCTGCCGTAAGGTTTTACCCTCTTTGTCTGCTGCTTTGATATCCTCTCTGCCTGCCACAACGAGGATCCGGTAGGGACAGCGATTTCCACATTTCAGCCCGGCGTTCATAATAGCCGCGGGTTCTTTTGTTCGCTCCACGGAAGCGCACACGTGGCCGGCGCCATTTCCAGACTGCACGTGGCACCGTCCCCCTTTTGTCTTTGTTCTCGTGTTTAAAACCCTCACCTTTCCATCCTGCACAGATTCTCAGATTTTGCATTGGTTTTTCCCTGCATGTTATATATATTGTTCTAGTTTTAATAAAGTTTTGTTTCAGTTTTCCAAACGTTCAGAGGTCTCACAAAATCTTTTCTTTTTCCTTTTCGTATCTCTGCTTTTGAACCCTTTTCTCTCCTGGAGGAGAGGGGTTCGGGGATAGGGAAGGACTCGTCCCCGTGCATCGGCTTGCCTCAGCCGACCGGCGACACACCCTTTCGTTCAGATTCATTCAAGGGGATTTCAGAGATTATAGTGTACTGTACTACTGTTTAACCATCTAAGTCTCAGGAAGAAGTTCATTTAAATCTCATTGGAGGGTGGTGTCAGTAGGGCTATGCATTTGTGAAGGATAAGGACTAGCTATTATTGTAAATGGAAGGTTGCTTGGTATTTCATGCTGCAGACAGGTGTAGTGAGTTCTGCTATAGCGATATGATGATGAGTCAAATCCTAAATGAAGGTAGTTTTGTCTGGCATAAAATATACAGCATTTTCTGCTGTTTTGATCTTAAGCTTCTGAGGAAATTCATGGATTGTGTGATTCTAAGAAAATTACAAATCAATAATGGTTTACTGCAAACTGTTTCCACTTAATCTCTACTAGTTGCCCATAAGGGCAAATGATTTTTCCATGGCTAACCAAGTTCCTTGAAACGTTCCTTGAAGTGTCTGGGTCATATTCTACTTTTTTTGTAACACCAATGTAAAGCTGGAACAACTGCATTGAATCAGTGGAGTTACTTCAAACACTCGTCATTGTAATGGTAGTTTGAGGCAGTTTTTCATCTAGAGCGCTCAAGCAGAATGACAGTAAATCATAGTCGTTTAGTGGTGATCTGCTGCAGCGTTCTAACGCGTATCGCTCAGTGCAGGCAACCATCAGGCTACAGCTTTCAAGCAATGGGGAGGTAGAATTCAATTGACATAGCTAAACGTCACATTTATTTGCAAGAGTGCAATCACTGTAAAAGACAAGGGTAGTTGAAAAGCTTCATTGTCTAATTCTGGATTTATCTCAACAATTTTAGTATGAAAGGACTGTTAAATTAAGACCACTCATCCTTTCAGTAATCACCTTCCCTACCTCCTGTGGACACATCTGTCAGTGTCTTGTTAGTGTGCTCTGATCTTTTATTCTTTGCATTCCATGTGTGTAGAGTAAATTACATCCCATAGTATTATGTTTTGCCACTTTCGTACGAATAAAAGTGAGCTGTGGATGGAATTAGGCCTCCAATAGCACATGAAACTCTTTTCCCTACGCTCATAGAACACTTGCAATTACATATTAATTCCATCTTTTTATTTCAAAAGAAATACGTCATTTTCAGTGAAAATCCTTATTCCAGGGTCTCATCACCCCAGACTAATGGTAAGAACTGTCACATAAACGGAAAGTTGTGTAAATGTTTCTGATAAATATTTACCAACTCTGCTCTGAGTAACTTTGGAAGCTAGTGGCTCCCAGACAAGAAATTGAAGGATAATACAAAGCTGAAGAATGCTGTAATGAAGAATAATGTAAAGATGATGATAGGAGATAAAGATTTAGCCATATTTGAAGAAAGTAAGTGCTGCACGCTATTTTATTATTAGAGAAATACAAATTATTACATCATTTTACAAGTTCAGATGGTTGGGTCTAGAAGTATGAGAGCTGGAAGTGGATGATGGCTCTCTGCTCAGCTGTCAGGAGTAGGAAAAAGACAGTTAAGGCTCATAAAGAAATTTAGTAATAGTGTTAACACACACAGCATTTCTAATTCCCTTAATGACAAAATATATATGTTTAAATTTTAGCTTGTCTTTTTGGTTTAAAAAGTCTGGAAAAACCTAGAAAGGAGCAAAAGTAAGATGAAGCAAATGTACCATGACACAGAGAAAAAGGAACAGAGTGTAATCCTGGCTAGAAGATAGTTTCTAAAATAACTGCTTGACCTTTTTTTTTTTTTTTTTGTAGAATTAAACCAAATAGCACTAGTAGGAGTATGCTGAAACCAGGATGTGAGCAGAATAAAAACGATGTATTGCCAAGGAGAATAAAGTTTGAGTAGTTAGAAAAATGACGGTTCAAATGCTTGCCACTTGAGCAGTAACTCAGCCACCGGGAACTTTTTTTTTTTTTCAGTAGTTCTTATGCACACATAAATAGAAAGCTTTAATATGTGTATTTCTGTGAAATTCACATTTCTGGTGCCTTAGTTCTCTAAACATTTGCAAATATTGTCAGGAATAAATTCCAAGGAGACAGGTTTCTTTATACAGAAGGATGTACAGAAGATTCGTCTATGTTCTTTTAATGTACCTTCTGTGCATTTGTGTTGCTTAGTGATCACTGTTTTAAACATGACTGAAGAAAATAGTAAGTTTGTTTGTTGTTGGAAATTTTCATCTAAAGAATCTCTATATATTTGCCTCAAACTGCTGTTACAATTGGCTGCTTTTGCTAGTCCTAAAGCCTTCCTGCACTGGTATCTTCTTTGCTCTTCCTTAATTGTCTGCAACCCTTCTCTACTTTGTATGTGCTTTAATTAGCTTAAGATACTCACATTCCAATCTTCTCTCGTTTGTTTTCATTGTTATAGTTCATCTACTTACTATTATCTGTGAGGAGCTATTCTATGAGAAAGCCTAGAAGGATTCACCAACCTAAAACTTGCCAAGAGAAGGTGTAGGTGTCTGGTGCTGTGCATGCGCTTTCACATCTAACTTCTAGTTCAAACACTTACATTGTGGGAAAATTACAGTTCTTTTTGGATTTCTTCCAACATTTTTAGGAAAACTATATAGCTAAACAGTTGTGTGGGAACAGAAATTGTTCAGTTCAATCCAGTTCTCTGAAAGCTCCAAATTTTCCAACACAGTATAGTGACCTACCTTTTTCTGTCTAAGTCTAAGTTTCTGTCTAAGTCTGTCTAAGTATAATCTCACTCTAGAATATTTTTTTTCCTGGCCTATTTTATTTTTCTTAATTAGCAGCTGATAAAATCACCATGTAGTTCTATATTTATCACCTGAGGGAGATCCTACTTTATTTAGTGAAGGTATTTTAAGGAATATCTGACCTTCCTGTGTTTTCAGGTTTGATTTTTCCTTCTTTAGGTTCTTCCTGATTCTCTTCTGTGCAGTATTATGTGTTCATGATAGTGCAGCTAATAGGAAGGAGGTCACTGAACAAGAGGAAGCCCTTTGACTTAGCAAGTAGAAAGATACCTTATTCTCCAAAGATAATAAGCTGTTTGTTTTCACATTGGTCATATAGACAGAAAGAGGGGGAAAAAGGAATAAAACAGTTTGTTTACTGGTTATTTTTAATCATGGATTCCACATCATTCTATTAGAAATTTTCTGCTGTTTGCACATGTGTTCCTTGATATACTTGAGTTCTATTTTCTTCTTTGCCTTTTTCTAAAATTCATCTGATACATGTGTTGCATCACATTGGCTTGTATCAAAACAAAAAAATCTTTGTGCTGTTCTGCTAGTTACAACTGAGTAACATCTCTTTATTTGATGCTGCCACACTAGCCCTAGGCCACATGAGGTCTTGACAGGAGCAAAAGGTAGGATACAAGATTTAACCTCATCTACAGATTTTTCCTCGAAAAACTTCCATGACTTACTGAAAAATCTTTGCCCTAATCCTAAATGCTTCCAGGTTTTTTTTAAAGGAAAAAACATTGTACTATATTCACAGGTTGGAAAACCTTACAGGAAGGAAAGGATCTTATGAATAAATGAAATTTTCCTTGAGAATAACCGAAGATGTAAAAAGTAGTCAATTAAGATGTAACTGGAATCGTGACGGTACACCTTCTATTGCAATAGCACTTCTGCTTGTCCTGGAGACCTTTAGCATTATAACCCTATAGAAGTCCATAGAAAGAAACATTGTTCATCATGCTGAGCTTTCATCCTAAAAAGATCTTGACAGATGAGGGAAGGGAAAAAGCAGAATGATCAACATGGGGCAACTGGCACAAACTGCGAATTCTTCTTTCTGTTTCAAGCAAAAGCTACCATTCTAATTTGTGATTTATTGTCTAAATAAATATTGCCTATATTTCCTCTTTGAAAGCTGTGAAAGGCAAGTGACCCTTTCCATTTGTTATTTGGTCAAGGAAGCATAGGAGAACTGGAAAGAAAAAGGGATCTGTTAAATAGTTTTCTAATACAGAAAGTGCTGGCTAATCCTTATAAGAACCAACAAGGAAGCTAAGTATTATTCTTAACCTGAAAGAGGGGCACAAGTTACCAAACTTACATGTATATGTAATGGGGCAGGTGAGCTATGTCTACCAAGCAGTCAGTGAGGACCCAACAAAAGTCTGTAATTCCTATCCCTCCACTCTGTCTCATAGTGGGTGTCAGATAAAGCATATCTTTGCCATTAGTTCTGTTCATTTATCAGTCTCTGAAAACAGTTTTCTACTGCATTTATCTTCAGGAATTGCTTAATCCACTTCCAATACAAATTTACAGAAATAAATCCATTTTTGCCTTGCACTACTTTAGCAATTAGAAAGCCTCTAATATTTAAAAACTAAATGGTTTCAAATTTAGTGTCAAACTCTTGCACAATGATTGTTAATGAACTGTGATTTACCCCTTTTGTATCAGGCACAGAGAGCAGATAGCAATGTAAGTTTAATTACGGCTCTCTCCAGTGCTAAACTTTGCAATTTTGTTTTTTAGGTCAAATAATTGGCTTGGCAGAAAGGACTGCAATAAACAGGATAAAATTCTGTTCTATTGAAATACAGCTTATACAGAAATATTATCAGGTAAATTAGTATGTACTTTAGATGCTTGAAGAGGTTAAAAAGTTAAAGAAGAAACATTCAGAAAAAGAAATAATAGCTCTAGTATATAATAATGCAAAATGAGAAATAGAACTAAATACTCTCTGAGCTGCAGGGAATCCTGAGTTCTGGAAAGTTTTATCCCAGCAACCACAGTTAGCATAATGAGCATATGTTGTCTTATGGTGCTTTTAAAAAATAATGTGTTTGGGGGTATATCGAGTAGGAAAATTTCCTAGTGAGAATGAGACACTCAGCATTTGTTCCTGAAATAACTATATTAAGAATAGGATGGTTTCTTCTAGTTTTCTCTGTACCTGAATACTATTGGTAAATTGAAGGGCAATCTGGAACCCTAACTGGTCTTAACAAAGTCAGTTTTTCTTGCCTTAAGCTTAACAAACTTAACAAAAAGTCAGTTAATGGCTATAGCTTACATTCAATGACTAAACTCCATGCCAAGATTTTTTTTGTTTTACTTTTTATTACTAAGCATCCCTTCCATGGGCAGAGCCCATCAATATAATAGAAAAATTTTCCTTGATTTTAGGGTGTATTTAGGCTGACATGTCTAAAATCACCACCTAATTCTTGCAGCAGCACCAGTGGCACGAAAGACCATTTCCTCACTTACAGTTCACCAAGCAATACAGACCAGTAGCTGTAGTCTCCGTATACTTCTTTGGGACAAATATCAGACAACCTAGTGGATGCTTTCCTATCAAGACATGCCTAAAAGTTTTAGATTTAACAGTTCCAGTTACACTACCAAATAGTCTCAACTTCACATAACTAACTAAACCAAAGCCCTCCCTAAGTATACAAAATACACTTAGTAAATTAGACTATAAACATATAGTACCGCAGTTGATAGGATGTCCTTTGATAGAACTATTCTATCAGTTTAGAGAATGTATGTATGGCTTAGTATAGTTCTTTATTTCATGTGGGGTCTAAAACAATAAATTTTGAGTAGACCAGAGATGACAAGCGTTTCAAGAATAATCAGAAGACAAGAGAAGCAAAGAATTACAACCGATCCCTGGCCCAAGAGAGTGACAAGTTGAAAAAGGACTGAAAATTTAGATAGCAACATATTGTTGATTACCATTTCCTCTGGGAACAGTATTTTGTGCTTAATAGCACTTTCTGCTACAAGTCATCTTACTAGTTTTGTAGTGCTGCTAGTCAGTGTATCTCGAGATATCAGAATTTAGCGCTTAGTAATTTCTGTTGTAGTGAATAAGTATTCACCACGTGCATTTAGTGATGCCTTTAGAATCCTTGTGCCTTTTTCACAGACTGAAAGCATGACATCTGTATTCACATGCCTTCATCTTATTTGGAGATTCCTCAATGAATGCAACTGTTTAGAAAATCCTCCATACAGAGCTTCATCTCTAAGCCTCATCTCCAGATGGAAGTCATCAGACTGCAGAGATAACACGCTTAATATGCAAGAGCTTAAAATATTAAAAACATTTTAAGAATTCTAAATTTTTAATGCTTAAAATACCAATCGTTTTCCAGAAATCCAAGCTGCTTTCTGGAATTCAATGCCAAACTCAGTAAATTTTCTTTGACAATGAACATTAAAGACCTACAGCACTGAAAACAACAGAACCACAAAGATCTAAAATGCTTAATTAATTTGGGAGGCTTCGAGCTATTTTGTATCTGTTAAATTTAATGCTTCAACAAGAAAAAAAAAGGCATACACACTTGATGTTACTAGTGTTCTGGGTAATAACTGACTGGTGGCAAATAACCCTGAAACTCAAAAACACTTTAGTGCATTGCCTTCCCTTTGGTGGCATCACTTCCCATTCAGGAATACTCTTGATGGCTGTTCTCAGGGGTGGGATACAGGACATAACTTTTGACAGCTGCAGCGGTTTTTTTCTCTGGACATTCCTTCTGTCCACAAGGTTTCCTGTTGTTGAGCTCTTGATATGGTTTCAGCTCTATTTATGAAGGGTGACACCAAGAAGGGAACTATTGGTGGTTTATGACAAAATTGCTCCTGCAGCTCTGGTACCTACTGTGATTTGTGTGACCCATTTGAGCCTCAGCCACAGAGCTGCACTTTTTCTCAGAATATTTGTGAATATATAACTGCTCTGAAAACATACAGCAAATAAATAATTCAGTGTTATCTATCTTGCCTGCACTTTTCTTATACATCTACCACCTTTTAATGTTTAGTTGGTCAGGAAATTATATTCTTTATGGCACTTCTGGTATAAAAATGTTTACTGACTGGCAGTAGACTCCTGATTTTCAGTGTGATACCTTGAAAATAAACCATTTCTACTCAGTCTCCATCTCCTTTGCTTTCCCATCCGCCATCAGTGCAGAGAAGCTTTGTTTTGCATTTTGAGTCCCTAAAAATGTCCATTTTCAATTATTGATTACAAAATCATATCAATGTGATTGAATTAATTATTTTTTTCTCTCTCTCTCTCCCCCATTCCTTGTTCTCTTTTCAGCTCTATATCCATTTACAGTCCTAAGGAGAACCCTAATGCATTTGATGCTGCTGCATTCTTCCAGTCAGTGGGAAATTTCCTGGGGATCTTTGCTGGATCATTTGCCATGGGATCCTCTTATGCTGTTGTCACAGCTTTAATATCCTTTATGGTTTCTGAAAATGAAAGAAAATCTATATGTATTGGGTAAAATCTGTGATATCTGAGACTGACCATCTTTAATCTGAGCCTGAATCTTTTCGCTGTTGATTCAAGACTTTGCAAAAAAAACAGTCAAATCATAAATTGACGGGAGATTTCACTTGTGAGAATCCACAAAGAATATGCAAATTTATTTTTAACATTAGGCAAGACTCTGGACTTTATTTTACTATTTGTAAATAATTACATTTTTAGGAAAGTGTTTTGAAGTATTTTGAGGTCAAAATATGAATTTATGAATTGCAGTGACTTATGAACTACAGACTAGCAGCAGTTATACAAAAATACAAGGCAAACACTAGACTACAAATCAAGTCAGTTTATCTAAACTAGAAATAAAAGGCATATCTGTTGCCCAGCATTTTCTCCTGTGTTTTACAGTTCTTCATGTAAAATACTACAGTAGAAAGAGCAGTGATTTTCATCTTTCTTGCACTGACACAAATGTAAACAAATGCCAGTTTGTTTTCAAAACTGGACAAAATTACTTTCTTTTCCCTTTTTCTGGGAGAAGAATATCAATTGCAACCCATTAGGCATTTGTTCAAAAACCACAAAAATACTTGTAATAGCCAACTTGTAGAATTCACCTGTTTAGAACCCTTGCTGGATTTTCCTCTTTGTTTGAGAAAATTTAGCAGCTGTGCAGTTTTTCCTGAATTGAACTTCTATAGATGAGTATGGGGGGGGCGGGGGTCGTTCGCTTTCTTTCATCCTTTATCAGGCTGGGGGCAATTTTAGCTTATAAAACAATTGGTTTTTAATTTTTTTTCCTTAGTAACCTTTTAGCACCTGACAAAATTTACGAAGCTGTGTGAGTTTCCTATGTTGGAGACGGGCCTGTTTTTCCTCCTATCGTGGAGTGCCTTCTTATCAGCAGAAGCCACTGGTCTTACAGGTAAGTGTTGCATTCTATTGAATAAAAGCAGTTCTATAATATACCTCTGGCATGGGAAAATGGCATGTTTATTTTGGGCATGACATCGTATATCAAGCTTCTAAAAGCCAGTTGCTGTATTGGAGATGGTCTCATCTTTAAGAACAAATCTGTAGGCTGATTCGCTCTTCCAAAGACTTACTAGATCTGGCTAAAGCCCTCAGTCTTTCTTCCCTACCTTCCCTACATTGTCCCATCCCTATTTGTCCAACTATTAATCCCACTATTTTCTGCCCAACTAAAGGACAAAAGATGATATTAAGTAGAACGACGCAAGTATACAGTGTCATGTGGCTGTCAGAGACTTTGCGCTCCTCTGCATGCACTGCAGTCCTGGTCCCTTCTCCTTTTTCCCAACTATCAAAGACTAAACAGAGGACAGAGTCATCCTTGGTGTTGCCAGTGGGTTACAGCCACCTCTGGGTTTTTTTTTTTTAAATTTGTCTTGTTCATTGTGCCTACATAAACACCTTTTGCAACAGAAGAGGTACAGTCATGTCCCAGTGACAGGTAGAAAGACGCGTGAACTGATTTTTATTTTCATTAACACAGAGAAAGAAATTATACAATCACAGTGAAATACATACCAGGGACTGCATTAAAGAGTCCACAGAAGTTTAGGCAAAAAATGTAAATGGGTATAGTTTCTTAGACAGCAACCTATTGTATAGTGTGATTTGAAAGAGCAAAGTTTGTAAAAGTACGATCGTTTTAATGTTCTTGGTGCTGTCATCTCTCAGATCTAGTGCTCTAATTGATGTCAGGGAAAGTCGGGAGAAGAAAACTGCTGAATGGAGTGTTAATGCAGCCCATGCTGTATTGTTTGTAAAATTGTTCCAAGCCTTTTGAAGTCAACAATTTTATTTTTACTGATGTCTATGGAGACAGCATGTTCCTTTTTTAATATTAGCCACACAATCAAACTCTTTCCAAATGGGTAGTAACATCTGCATCTTCTGGCATCTTTGCCTTATTAAATACACAATTTTTCATGCTGCTTACTGCCAAAATCTTCAGGCCAATGAATAAAAAAAGGGGCACATAACCTGTCCGAGATGTTGCCAAGAGGGTGCCACAACGTGTCAAGAGCATGGATTACTATCCATTGCTAGTCTTTCATGTGGGCACAAATGAGACTTGCAAACTGGATCCTGGGCAGAATCAAGGAAGACTTCAAAGCCCTGGAGGTGCAAGCAAAAAGTGTTGGTGCTCAAGTTACCTTTTCTTTTATTTTACCAGTTATAGGAAAGGGTGCAGCAAGAAGTAAATGTATAATGCAAATCAACTTCTGATTTCATGACTGGTGCCATTGTGCAGGTTTTGGCTTTTACAACTGAACGTTCTTAGATGACTATAGTCTGTTAGGGAGAAATGGCATCCCCCTGTCTAGAAGAGGCAAGGGAGTATTTGGCAGCAGTCCGGCCAGCTTGGTGAGGCAGGTTTTAAACTGAAGGACTCGGGGGCCAGAGTCCGTAGTGGCAACACTCACCCCATTGCAACTGTCCTGGCTTGAGTTAGAACAGAACTGTTCAGTGATTTTACTTTTCAGCTCAGTCTCTTCTAAGGGACTGCACTTTCTGAAGTTAACGGCACAATTTTGCAGACAGTGTCTGATTCTATAAGTGACAGCGCTTGATGTTTACAGTCACTGCCAGGGATTGGGGTGCAAAAAGGCTCAGGCTTACACTTCCTCCTGTGCAGACCAAGGTCACTGCTAAATCCTGTGTACAACTTCGGGGTGCTGTAAAGTAAAAGGTTGCACCTGTGGGGAGTAGCAGACAGGGCAGGTGAACCAAAACTGACCAATACGGTGTTCCATCCCGTATACATCATATTCGGTATAAAGCTGAGGAATCACAAGGGTCAATCTCTCTTCTTCAGTGGCCAGCATCTGAGGAGGACTCTCTTTGTTCTTCTGCCTTCAGTTCCAACACATGCATTCCTGAATCCAGTTCCCAAATCCAACTCCTGAATCCAGTTCCTGTTTCCCACTGAGTCAGTCTAGGACTTCCCCAGTGCCTGCACCACAGCATCAGTGGTGACGTGATTGCCATCAGGCGGTTGGGTTAAATACTGGGTTTTTATATATCTGTATATATTTCATTATTAGTATTATTGTCAGAGGACGAAACGGACTGCACCCACTTTATGAAAGTGATTACGCAGACCTTTATTTAGTGACACTGCAAGCCTTATATATTCTCTGTCTCTAAAGCAGTGATTTTCCACTAAAGCAGTAACTTGCCATTATCTTATCAGTTCAGCTGTACTCCCTTTTTTCCCACCACATGCCTGTTACAAGTATTTGCAGTCCTTAGCAGTGGTTTCTAACTTGCAGTTTTTCCTTCTCCCGTGTCTTCTGCAGCTTCTCACTGATCCCACGGCTTCTTGCTTAGCAAAGCAATTATGTCTTGATTTTCTGCCGATAATAGATCGCCACATATTATTATCTTTTTATTGTTATTGTTTCACGAAAGCTGTTTTAGTTTTCTTTTCCAATCCATAAGTCTCTCTCCCTTATTTCCTTTCTCTTTGGGAAGAGAGAGGGGTCAATAGAGAGCAGCTGTCATTCATCTAGTGGCCAGCCCAGCTTTAACCCTTGACTGCAACCAACTGGGGAATAAGCCAAGCCAACCAGAGTAACAACAAATATTCCTTAGCTGCCTCCCAAGATGAGAACCAGAAGACCAACCACCTCAAGTACAGTATACCAATGTACACAGCCTGGGGAACAAACAAAAGGAACTGAAACTCTGCATGCAGACAGAAAGTTATATTGTAGGAGCAACTGAAACATGGTGGGACAACTCATGTGGCTGGAGGATAGAAATGGATGACTCTAGGCTGTTTTGTAAAGACAGGCAGGGAAGAAGAGGTGGAGGAGTCACACTATATGTTAAGCAGAACCTTGAATGCATAGAAATCAGCTATGTTTTTTGTGGAAACCCCATCAAATGCTTCTGGGTCAAGATCAGAGAGGTCGTCTACGAGAGGGATTTTACACTAGGCATCTGATCCAAACCAAGACGATAAAGTCAATGAAGCAATATTTGTGTCAATTAAGCAAGCTTTGGGTCAACAGAACCTGGTTCTTACAGGTGACTTCAAGTACCCAGACTTTTGTTGGAAGAACAATACAGTAGCTCACATGTCATCCATCAAGTTCCTGAAATGATTAGAGGACTGATTCCTTATACAAATGTTAGATGTGCTATCAAGGAATGAGACACTGCTGGACTTAATATTCACAAACCAAGAAAACCTCTGTGTAATATCTTAGTGATAGCCTTGGCTGCAGTGATCCCAATAGTGAGAACTTTGGGATCTGGCTGAGCACAGGGAAGGTTAGCACTAAGACAAAGGTTTTAGATTTTAGAAGACCAACGTTCAGCTCACTCAGAACTCAGTTGGGACCGATTCTGTGGGAAGCTTCCACGGAGAACAAAGGAGCCAGGGAGTGCTGGGAGTTTTTCAAGAATGCTCTCCCAGAAGCACAAAACCAGTTCATGCCCTTTAAAGGTAACGGAAGCAGATGAGTAGGAGAACCTCTTGGCTTAACTGTGAGTTCTGAGTCTGCTCAAAACCAAAAGAGAAGCATACCAGGGATGGAAAAGTGGATGAATATCCTTCGAGAACTACAAAGGCATCTCTGCCAGAGCATGCAGAGATGCAGTTAGAAAAGCAAAAGCTCAGTTTGAATTGAAATTTGGGCAGAGATGTCAAAAACGAAAAGAAAGGGTTCTTCCGATATGTAAACAGCAAACAGAAAAGGAAGGAAAATATTGGCCCACTGTTAAAGAGGAGAGGTGAATTTGTCATCAACAATGCTGAAAAGGTAGACATTCTCAACACTTTCTTCACCTCTGTCTTTGACAGCACTGTTGGGCTACAGGCCTTGGGAACAAAAATCCAGGTTGACGCAAACACAGACCCACCGTCAGTGAAGGAAGAGTTTGTATGGAAACTATTAGAAGAGCTTGACCCCTACAAATCAATGGGCCCAGATGTTACCCACCCAAGGGTCTTAGGAGAGCTGACCGATGTTGCAAGGCCACTCTCCATAATCTTTGAGAAGTCATGGAGGTTGGAGGACATCCCAGAAGAGTAGAAGAAGGCTATTGTCACCCCCATCTACAAGAAGTGCTTAAAAGACGATCCAGGAAATCATAGGCTCATCAGTCTTACTTCAGTCCCTGGGAACGTTATAGAAAGAATCCTCCCGGGGAATATCACATGACTGGGAAAGGCCAGCACAGATTCACCAAGGGCAAATCATGCTTGACAAACCTTCTACAACAAAGTAACCTGCTTGGTTGATGCAGGGCGAGAGGTGGACATTGTCTACCTGGATTTCCCCAAGGCTTTTGGTATCGTTCCCCACAACCTCCTCCTAAAGAAACTGATGCATTATGGTCTAGACAGGTGGTCCATGGGGTGGGTGGAGAACTGGCTGACAGGTCACACCCAGAGGGTGGTGGTAAATAGCTCCTTTTCCAACTGGCCCCCCATCACATGTGGGGTCCCCCAGAGATCGATATTGGGCCCAGTGGTGTTTAGTATCTTCATAAAAGATCTGGATGATGGAATCAAGCATACCCTGATAAAGTTTGCCAATGATACCAAACTGAATGGGGAAGTGGACACTTTGGAAGGGAAGAGTCACCCTGCAGGAAGACGTGGATAGGCTGGAAGTGTGGGCTCACAGGGAATGTATGAGGTTCAACAAAGACATGTGTAAGGTCTTGCGCCTAGAAAAACATAATCCAGGAGTGCAGCACAGTCTAGGATCTACTTGGCTGGAGAGCTGCTCTGTGGAAAGAGAGCTGGAGGTCCTGGTGGACAAGCTCCATATGAGCAAACAGTGTGCTGCTGTGGCAAAGAAAGCCAGCAGGTTGCTGGGTTGCATCAACAGGGCATCACCAGCAGAGATAAAGAATACATTACCCCACTCTACTCAGTGCTTGTCAGGCCACACTTGGAATACTGTTTTCAGTTTTGGTCCTCGCTATACCAAAAAGATGTGGACAGGCTGGAGGGGGTCCAGAGAAAGGCCACAAAGATGACCGCAGGACTAGGAAGTCTGCCATAAGAGGAAAGACTATGAGAAGTGGGTTTGTTCAGCCGTCAGAAAAGAAGGCTTAGGGGAGACTTTATCACCATGTTTAGTATTTAAATGGTGGCCCCAAAGATGGAGACTCCCTTTTTACAAGGAGTCACATGGAAGAGTTGAGGGGTAATGTGTACAAGTTACTTCTGGGGAGATTCCAACTGGACACAAGGAAAATCTTTCACAAGGACAATCAGCTATTGGACTAATCTCCCCAGGGAAGTGGTGGATTCCCCAACATTGGACACTTTTAAGATTCAGCCGGACAGGGTGCTGGGCCATCTCATCTAGACCATGCTTTTACCAGGAAAGGTTGGACCAGGCGATCCTTGAGGTCCCTTCCAACCTGGTATTCTGTGATTCTGTGTTTCTATGAACTGAACAAAAGGGTGGTATTACATCACATGCAGAAAATCAGATACCAGTTGGAATAAAAGTCTGTTTTGTGTCTTAATAGCTTTTAAAAATGTGACATGATTACTACATAAAAACGGAAGCTAAGAAGGCCAATTGTTAATCACGTGCCTCTTACTAGAGGTACCAAACCCCTAATCCAATAACTTCCAAGGAAAGACTGTTTACAATACATTCCTAGCTGAGAACAAGGATTTCAGCAAGTGTACAATTGATAACTTATACATTATATCCAAAAAGTGGATTTTTAAGGGAAACACTAATATCTGCCAGAGCCTCAATTGCTGCACGAAAGGTGAATTTCTTGGGCATAGGAACAGACTGTGTGTCCAGACAAAAAATATTTGGCATATGTCTTCTTTGCATACTCCAAATGCGATGACAGACAGCATAGTCTCTCCTGTTAGTCACTTTAAAGAATGTTTCCTTTCTTCATTTCTCTTTTCTTCTGCAATATGTAAAATATCTGAAATAAATATCTTAATTATTGAACACCACAGATGTGTGGCTACCATTATGGTAGCCATGGTGAGGAATTTTAAATGGATAGAGGGAGAGACAGAGAGTGGAACCAAAGCAAAGTTCGAATTCAAGGGAAAAAATATAAAATTGCTGGGAAATTCAGCTATTTCTTATAAATAAAGGAATTGATATAGGCATATAAAAGAGAATTGCTCTGCCAACACACAAATTCCAAGGAAAACATATCAAGCCCTTTTAGGTCTGTCACTAGTCTTTTTTTTCATTGGAGTGTTCTGAGTTTCAGGTGGAAATTGTTTAATTACAGAGGTGAGGAGGCAAAGTTTAATCTTAAAGATTTATCTGTTGAGTGTTTATCATTTAGTTTCTGTGAAAAGATTTTGTCAGTAGCTGTTAAGAGTGGAAAAAGTCATGGAGCCTTTCTTGTAGCTTCAGTTGTTCAAAGCTGTGTTTGATAAATGCATTGACTTTGTTAGCACTGTGCTAATATTACACTTTACAGTGGATATTTTTAGTTGTCTGGTTTAACCAGCTTTGATGTTGCTTTCATCTTTGTCTCATCTGAAATAGCTCCAACTCCCCTCCATTCAAAATATGACTTTAAACTTAGAGTTCAACAGAAGAATCACTGTATTGATTAAGAAATTTTCAGCTGACTTAGGTTCTGTTGGAGGTGTAGATTTCGGAGTTGGTTCTGATTTCTCATACCTGTGCTAAGGAAAGCTGTGTAAAATGCAGTTACTGCATGCAGGCTCCCACATGAGTATGCTATGTATGAAGCACCTCTTGCAGAAGGCGTGGCAGACCCAGGGTAAAGCCAGTCATCCTTCAGAACACACTCAGCTCTTCATCCATACTCTATCATTTTCAGTCTTTTCCAGCTTACTTGCTTTGCCCATTGTCTCTCTTAATGCATCATCTGCTTTTGCAGTCAAGTGTGTCTACCCTCAAAAGCAATAATTAGATTTAATAGAGCATCATAACCATGCAATGACACTGCTGGACCGCTCCATTCAATGAACTAAATTCCTAGTTTGGAGTCTTTGACTTCAGTACACTTGCTTCAAAAATTAACTTGGACATTGTACATTGTACATTAACATTGTACATTTACACCAATATTCATTTTCACTTTCCTTGGATATTGTGTTTCCTCTGTGCATTCCTTATAAATTAACTTCAAAGGATTAACACTAGACATCAGTATTTCCCTGTAGCTACTATGTAATTGCAAAATAATTTTATTCTTATAATGCTTTCCACACTAGTTCTTCTATCACTATGAGCCTTTTGAAGTCTAACATTGAATGCCGTAATTTATAAATAATGGGCTATTCTAGTTTTGTGTAGGTATAGTAGGTGGTAGAGCTCACTTGTTGATCTTGCAGATTTTTTAAATAAAATGTAAAAAAAGAGTAGTACAAGTCAGCATTTTAAAAAATATTTTATTCCTCTACCTCAAGATATCCCATCATATATTACACGCAATATATGGGCTTGACCCTGGTTGAAAAATGGGTGTCATCAAACCAGCAAATCAAAATAAAAATCTGAGATGACTACACTATTATTGTTATACTGATAACTGTAAATTATAAATTCATGTTATTGTTATTAATCTTATAGCTATACTCTTTCACGGGCACCCCCTTGCCGTGGGGAAAGAGCTTGCGTGCCCTTGCGAAGTTGAGAGCTATGCTGGTGGTGGCATATGCCTCCGGTAGGGTCTCCCAAGCCAGACAGGTCTCAACTGAAGGGTCAGACAAAGTGTGTCCACGGGCAGGATGGGCTCACTAGCCTTCGGGCAACCATCCTAGGAGAAGGACAACTCTAACTCCAAACCTGGGCAGATGGAGCTCGTTTAGCCCTGTAAGGCCATCCATCTAAGAGAAGGATACTCTAACCAAACCTACGACCTGAGGACTTCGCTGTCACCGTCCAAGCTCGCTAGGCCCTGGCAGATGAACCTCAGGTGTAAAGGGTGGGGCCAGTCTCGCGCACGCTGCGCCTCACCTAAAAAATCCACCGCGCAGGCTTGAAGGGTGTACTCACGTTTAAAGCCCTTCCCAAATCTTCGTCCGCGAAGCCAAGCCATGATGATGATGATGATAGCTATATCATCAAGCTGTGGCATATGCATGATAAATTGATTCTTCTACATTAGATTTTAATTTGTGCCCTTGCTGATTTGCCCCAAAGTATATCATTCCTGACTGCCAAGCAAAGCTGTAGTAACAAAGTACTATAGTAAGGCCAGTGTTAATATAGTTGCTTTCATTTTCAAACTTCACCACAGAGTATTTCCTAGTAGGCTATGAAAAAAATCATAAATAATTTAAATAAAACACTTGTAAAAATAAATGTTCTCTTGATTTATAATTAAAAAGACTTGCTAATTCTTAAATGATTACTTGGTCGTTAGTCTGTGAAAGATTCTATGATGTACATGGGCATTTCATGTTCACCTTATTTAGACCCTCTCTATCTACAGCGGTTTGAACTAAATAGTTATTCAAATAATAAGAGATTAATATACAGAATCACAGAATCGTTTTGGTTAGAAGAGAACTTTAAGATCATCAAATCCAACCGTTCACCCTGCACTGCCAGGTCACCACTAAGCCATGTCCCTCAGCACCACATCTACATGCCTTTTAAACGCCTCCAGGGGTGGGGACTCCACCACCTCCCTGGGCAGCCTGTTCCAATGCTTCACAACACTTTCTGTAAAGAAATGTTTTCTAATATCCAGCCTAAACTGCCTCTGGTGCAACTTGAGGCCATTTCGTCTTGTCTTGTTACTTGGGAGAACAGACTGACCTCTACCTCACTACAACCTCCTTTCAGGTAGTTGTAGAGAGCAATGAGGTCTCCCCTCAGCCTTCTGTTCTCTAGGATAAACAACCCCAGTTCCCTCAGCCACTCCTCATAAGACTTGTTCACCAAACCCTTCACCAGCTTTGTTGCCCTTCTCTGGATACACTCCAGCATCTCAATGTCCTTCTTGTAGTGAGGGGCCCAAAACTGGACACAGCATTCAAGTTGTGGCCTCACCAGTGCCGAGAAGAGGGGAACAATCACTTTCCTCCTCTTTCACCCTATTTCTGATACAAGCCAGGATGCCGTTGGCCTTCTTGGCCACCTGGGCACACTGCTGGCTCATATTCAGCCGGCTGTCAACCAACACCCCCAGGTCCCCTTCTGCTGTGCAGCTTTCCAGCCACTCCTCCTCAAGTCTGTAACGTTGCAGGGGGTTGTTGTGACCCAGGTGGAGGAGCCAGCATTTGGCCTTGTTGAACCTCATACAGTTGGCCTCAGCCCATCAATCCAGCCTGTCCAGATCCCTCTGTAGAGACTCCCAAACTTCAAGCAGATCGACACACCCACCTAACTTGGCATTGTCTGCAAGCTTATTGAGGGTGCACTCAATCCCCTCATACAGATCATTGATTAAAGAGAACAGGCCCCAACACTGAGCCCTGGGGAACACCACCTGTGACCGGCCACCAACAGCATTTAACTCCATTTACCACCACACTCTGGGCCTGGCCACGCAGACAGTGTTTTATCCAGCAAAGAGTACACTCATCCAAGCCATGAGCAGCCAGTTTCTCCAGGAGAATGCTGTGGGAAAGTGTCAAAAGCTTTACTAATTCTGGGTAGACAACATCCACAGTGCTTCTCTCATTCACTGAGTGGGTCACCTTGTCATAGGAGGAGATCAAGCTGGTCTAACAGGACCTGCTTTTCATAAACCCATGCTGACTGGGACTGATCACCTTTATGGGCCTGATCCTGTACATGCCACATGATGGAACTCAAGATGATCTGCTCCATAACCTTCCTGGGCACTGAGATCAGACTGACAGTCCTGTGGTACCCTGGATCCTCCTTCTGGCCATTCTTGTAGATGGGTGTCACGTTTGCTAACCCCCAGTCAACTGGTACCTCCCTGGTTAGCCAGAACTGCTGATAAATGATGGCATGTGGCTTGGTGAGCATTTCCACCAGCTCCCTGAGACATCTGGGTGGATCCCATCCGGCCCCGTAGACTTGTGCATGTCTAAGTACTGCAATAGTTCACTGACCATTTCCTTTGGGATTATGGGGACTTCATTCTGCTCCCCATCCCTGCCTTCCAGCCCAAGGAGCTGGGCACTCAGAGAACAACTAGTTTTACTATTAAAGACTGAGGCAAAGAATGCATTCAGTACCTCAGCCTTTTCCTCATCTTTGGTCACTGTTTCCCCTCCTATCCAGCAGAGGATGGAGATTCTCCGTAGCTCTCCTTTTGCTGTTAATGTATTTATAAAACATTTTTTATTGTCTTTTATGGCAGTGGCCATATCAAGTTGTAGTTTGGCTTTGGCCTTTCTAACTTTCTCCCTGCACAGCCTTGCAAAATCCTTGTAGTCTTCCTGAGTGGCCTGTCCCTTCTTCCATTGGCCATAGACTTTCCTTTTCTTCCTGAGCTCCAGCCAAAGCTCTCTGTTCAGCCAGGTTGCTCTTCTACCTTGCTGGTTCGTCTTTCGGCACATGGGGACAGCCTGCTCCTGCGCCTTCATGATTTCCTTCTTGAAGAAAGTCCAGCCTTCTTGGACTCCTTTGCCCTTCAGGACTGCCTCCAAGAGACTCTGTCAACCAGTCTCCTAAACAGGCCAAAGCCTGCCCTCCGGGAGTCCAAGGTGGCAGTTCTACTGACCTTCCTCCTTACTTCCTCAAGAATTGAAAACTCTGCCGTCTCATGATCCCTGTGTTCAGGATGGCCTCCAACCTTCACATCACCCACAAGTCCTTCTCTGTTTGTGAACAACAGGTCCAGCAGGGAGCCTTCCCTAGCTGACTCATTCACCAGCTGTGTCAGGAATTTCTCTTCCACACACTCTAAGAACCTCCTAGACTGTTTCCTCTCTGCTGTTTTGTATTTCCAGCAGACATCTGGTAAACTGAGGTCCCCCACAAGAACAAGTGGTAGTGAGGGTAGGCTTCTCCCGGCTGCTTATAGAATATGTTGTCTACCTCCTCATCCTGGTTGGGTGGTCTGTAACAAACTCCCACCGTGATATCTGCCTCGTTGGCCTTCCCACTGATTCTTACCCATAAACACTCAACTCTATTGTCACCATCATTATGCTCAAGACAATCAAAACATTCCCTAACATACAGGGCCACTCCACCACCTCTCCTTTCCAGTCTATCCCTTCTGAAGAGTTTATAGCCATCCAACACAGCACTTCAGTTGTGCGAATCATGCCACCATTTTTCTGTGATGACAGCTGCATCATAGTTTTCCTCTTGTACAATGGCTTCAAGCTCCTCCTGTTTGTTGCCCAGGCTGCAGGCATCTGTGTAGATGCACTTTATTTGGGCTCATGTCTTTTTGGTGGAGAGAGGGCCTAACTCCTATCTGACCATTCCCAGGCACATCTGTGTTTTCTAGCCCACCAATAGCCCTTGTGCCTTTGCTATCGCATGGCATTCCATCCTGGTATGGCAGACTGAAGGATCTTGCTAGCATGCTGTCCCACAAACATTGATGTGCCGCTTATCTCCATCAAGCCTGGTTTTATCCCTTTCCCCCTTCAAACCTAGTTTAAGCTCTTTCAATGATTCCTGACAACTCCTGCATAAAGATCCTTTTCCCCGCTTTGAGACAGATGTACCCTGTCTGTCACCAGCAGGCCTGGTACCATGTAAACCATGGGTTGGATCAAAAAATCCCAAGTCCTGTCAGTGACACCAGGCTCAGAGCCAGGTATTGATCTGGTGAGTCTTCCTGTTTCTTCCCACATTAATCCCTGCAACTGGAGGGATAGAGGAGAACACCCCTTGAGCCCCTAATCCCTTGACCAGTCGTCCCAAGGCCCTGAAGTCTCTTTTGATTGCCCTCAGATTTCTTGTTGAGAGTTCATCACTGTCTACCTGAAAAGTCAATAATGGATAATAATCCGAGGGCAGTACCAGGGTAAGAAGTTTTCTTGCCATATCCTTAACCCAGGCCCCAGGGAGGCAGCAAGCTTTCCTGAGAAGTGCATCAGGTCTGCATATCGGGCCTTCTGCTCCCTTCAGAAGGTCGTCACCTATAACAAAGACCCATCTCTTTTTCTTTGTGGAAGTGATTTTGATGCAGGGCTTGGGCTGACATACCTTCGGTGACACTTCTAAGCTAGACGAATCGTCATCCTCGTTATTGATCAGTTCCACTTGCAGGGCCTTGTACCTGTTATCCAAGGGCACCTGGGAAGGTGGGGGTGCTGCTGGAGTGACATGCCTGCTGCGCTCAGTTAGAACTTGTTGCCATTGCCCCCTGTCCTTCCGGTCACTATGTTCAGTCGCATGGAGAGGGGAAGGGAGTTCTGCGTGTCATGTATTTCGTCTGACTGTCAGGACTGTCCCAGGGAAGGTGGGATGTGTTCCAGTGATCCATCTCCTTCTCACAGTTCCTGATAGTTCTCAACCTGCTCACCTCCTCCCAGAGCTCTGTCACTAAGCAGAGCAGATCCTCTACCTGGGTGCACCTTCCGGCTGCCATCCTGTTCTGGTGTCACAGCAGGGCACACCCTGCAGCCTGATGCCTGGGTGGCTGCATGTTCCCTCTGGAGCTCCATCTGGGCAGCTGCATCAGTCGTCGCACATGCAGAGCTTAGAGAGTCCATGGCCTTCTGCCATGTGGAAACCATCCCTCCCTGGTCACAGCAGGCAGAGCTTTCAGTGCCCTTTCTGAGCGCCCTTCTGCACGAACTGCCACAGAAACCACCACACCACATGCTGTTTGGTGCACTGCCAAGGTCTCTTTTATAGGTGTGACTGTGGTTGCCTTTGCCCTGGCAACACCCAGGCCTTGTCAGCAGCTCCTGAGAGAACTGCCAGCTCCTGGCTGGTCTCTCTGCTCCCTGCCTCGGGAAAACCTCAGGAAAACCCCTGTACACTGACATCTACTGCTTCACTGAGGGCTGGGCTGGCTCCAGGGCAGCTCCCCTCAGCAATTGGCTTAAATGCCTGCAAAAATGTACTTAAACATATGTATGTGGATTTTTTTTGCATGTATGTATTCAACTAATGCATAATTCAAAGTCATATAGAATTTATCAGTGTAAAAACATCAGAATTATGGCCAACTACCTCTGATTTTTATATGCCAAAGGCCTGAGCTCTGACGCTTAGAAAGACAATAGATCTTGAAGAAAAAAGTATTGTGGGGGATTATCTTTGTTCCTTTACTAGTTTTCAGAGCCCAGCCCAAATAATATTGTTTTCTGATCACTGTAATGGAAATAGTTTGTAATAATAAATTACTGCTGCTCCTGTACCCTCAGCAATTCTTGTCTGAACATTTCATGATATGTCTGACACCTGCCTTCTTATTCAGGGGCTCACAGGAGAGCACAGCCTACCTAGTGAGAAGACTTTTCCTCCAAAAATAAATAAGCAGCTTATTATGACTGATGTACCCAGTACAAGTCCTAAGGGGTGGTTTCTCAGTAGGGCATTTTTGTGCTACCTTTGTGTTTAGAACATAGCAAGAAGAAATGTCACCCACTTCCATTTCCTTTAGTACTGCTGACAAAGTGCATTTATTCTTGTGGCTGTTCACTGTTCCTATCTGTTTGCTGTAATTTGTCTTGGACCCATCGTCTACCTCATCGTTTTTTAAAATGTTGTGAACAGTTCTTCTTGTATCACTCTCAGAAGGGATCTACCAAAACATTTCTGTCTGCAGTTCTGAGCAATGTGAGCACAATGAGGTTGGCAGCTGATTGGCTTTAGTTCAGTGAGCTGATGTTATTCTATAAAAGGAAGTTATTCTGGGCTTTACATTCTAAACTTTGTGGTTTTCTTCCCTTTATTCATAAGTAATGTGGCATGTTGTCTCATACGGAGAAGGCGGCAGAGTCCTCCACCAGATTTGGTTCTGCATTGGTGCAGATCTGGTGAAAGCTTTAAGTCTTTGTTTTAGTATCAAGAAGATGATTAGTCACACTTCATACCCTCAGTGAAAACATGAATAGGGGTATTGTTGCTACTGAGTTTAATGCCTTATTACTGCAACAATTTGATGCAGAAGATGGTGCCTCATTTCCTGCCACTCATACATTCGTTCTGCACTGGGATGTGCCCAGTAGGTGCTGTGCAGATATGACTTCTTCAAAGGGCTTAAGCAGCAGCTGAAAGTTTAGTAGTGACTGTAAACATTTTACTGTGAGGTTTCTCATTTTTTATATTATATTAAAAATTTCAGTAACTTTATTAATAAACACCAGCAGCTGTGTTGCACTTAACAAATGATCACACATTTCAACTCAAAACATTCACTGTTTACTTTAGGCTAGCATTTTTTTCAGCACGGTAGTACTATGTCTGTAATTACTAAATTTGCCACTTAGAAATGGAACCATGTAATGGCACTGAAAAAGTGAGCTGTGTCTCCAACACCATGAAATTAAAGCACTGAGCACTAAGGACTGGTAAGAGGACCATCTCACTTTATCTCCCTTCCTGAATCTAATAAATATCTTCCATTTACACTTTCAATATTATCCTATTTGGTCTTACCTGTTTCTCTGTGAAAGAGAGCCTGTACAAATCTAAGAACCTAATTTATGTGCCATCCACAGTTCATTCAGTATTTTGCTACTCAGCTAACTTCAAAATCCAGCTTTAATAGTCCTGCGAAGAAAGAATATCGCTTTTTCCTTCTACCTAGGAAGTTCTGTGTTTGCCTCTTTAGATACTTCTCTTTCCTTTATAGTTGCATGAACATGTAATTGGTCATTACTCTTAAGTAATCATTTTCATAGAAATGCATTACAAACAATTTTCTCCAAGCCTTTTAATGAATCATTCGTTTCAAGAGGCATGGTTGATGCACATTAAGCCTTCAACTGTAGCAATTGAAATATTCCACTGCATTCCCCCAGTCTTCCCTGGAAACAGCGTATCTGATTTCTACACTTGCATAATTGCGTGATTCAGATCATTTATTCCTATTGTAAAATCAGATTTAGGCTATTTTATTCCTCATGTCACTCTCTCAGTTCTCTTGCTACCCATAATTAACAGTTTCTTAGCATTCAAAAAACATTTTATAATCGTAGTTGAATTTAATATTCAATTTTAAAAATTAAAGACTTGGCATGGTGATGATTCACGTAGAAGAAAGAGAATCAGAAACTCTTACCTCATTTTTTTTACTAAACCTGGAGCTAGTGATACTTGGTGACATTACTGATTATTTTTTAACTGAAATGTCATTGTTTGAGCATCCCACAGCATATTATTAATGCCTTGAGAATTTTTAAACTCCCAGATCAGTTCTGCACAAACAAATACAGCTACTGAGAAAAAAGACTTAAGGGATTTAAGAGAACAATTAGACTTCACAAAAACATAAACTTCCTGGAATGTATTTAGGCAGTGACAATCTCACTACTCCCCACATTACTTACTGTGAAGAAAAGTCTTAGTGTGGTTAGAAAAAAAAATAAACATCAAAACAGACATAAGAAAATAAATATTAAAAACCAAAGACATAGCACTTACAACACAGTGGAATTTCTCTTGGCTACAGGGACTGTATTCTCGAGAAGTACAGGTAAATTTGCAATATAAAGAGATCCCAGAAGCAAAGAAAGTGTCCACTGTGGCTTTTGGAAGGAAAAAAAATTTTGCTTTCTTATTTTCTTTCTGAAGGCAGTTATCCTTTGTGACAAATTTATCTCAGAATTGTTTTACTCCATACTTTTTTCTTCCATCCAAAGCATATCAATGGCAGGCCTCCGCTCTTCCCAGAAACAAGAGGAGCTTGCAAGAGAAAGATGAATTAGTTGCAGCATTGTCTAAATTTTTACTTTGCCATGTTTCCGTATCTTTACCATGCTTTAGGAGAGGAGGATACGTCTCTTACCTTCAGGGGCCCCTTGCTGCTGACATTCAAACATTGAGATCTTTGGATAAGCCTGTTAAGGGACCTGTTGAGGCACCAGCGCTTTCACCAGACACTTGTTCAGTACGTTACCATCCATTTTTGCCTGTGGGTGTGCGAAGCCTGGCCTGCTGCTATTAATCCTTTTGAAGTAGCAGATTGGTTTACATTGGGTTCGCCATGCTACAGCCTGCAGCACTGTAGATTCTGCCTCCCTACTGAGCCTCTTCTCACTGGTCTCTGTAAATTCGGGAGAGTCACCATCCTGGAGAAGATGGAGTAATGGACTAAGCCCTATCCAGTTTCAAGTCCAGGAGAGAAGGCACAGACTGGGATTATTTTCACAATTCTGGTTTATGGCATTTGCTTCCAGTAGACCAGGTTTATACTCAGTTCACGCTAGCCTAACCCAAATGCCTGGAAAGCTGCTGCACAGTCACACTGTACAGTGGATATTGCCTACATCTGGACGTGTATCTTTCTGCTTACTTTGTTGCCTCATTGTGTTTGCTTGGAGTCATCAGTGTTATTTTAGTACTCACGAACAGCCTATGAGCTAAAAATTACCTGACAATTTGCAGGGCAGCCCACGAGAAGGCAGAACCAAAATGCTAGCTAATTAGGGCGTGTTGTAGCTCTTAGACAGGAGAAAGTGTGAGTAGGAGGGCTGAAAGGCACAGGAACTAAAGTGGCACAGTGGGGTGGATGGTGGAAAACCGCCTATACGTGAGCCCTGGAGATCACACGCGTGCAGTGCCCACACTGCAGGCTGGCTTTGTGCAAATCCAGCTGTTGCTCATGTGATGTGCATCTAGAAACTGGGCAGAACTTGCATGCTCCTAGTGCTTCAGGAAAAGTATGCAGAGGTTTTCAGGGGAATATGATCAGAACAGATGTGAACAAGCCCTGAGCTGTTGCATAAATAATTGTCTATGTAGGCATACCCCAAGTTTAACAAAAGCACAGAGCTTTCATCCTTCATGGGCATTTACTTACAGTAACTGGTGGACACTTTTTTCTGGTTTCCCACTTTCTCCTTGTGCCGGTTCCTTCTGTCTCATCTGTCACCAGAGCTGACAGGAAATTGCAGTTATAATCATATCAGCTACTTTAATTATAATACTGCATTACAGTGACATTACTCAATGATTCTAGTGAGTTAGGTCCAGGGGCAGGGAGGAATTATTAAAAAATAAGAAATAGCACTATAATACAAATTTATTACTATTATTCCCGACAAACCTGCTGCCTTGCTCCTCAAGACCTTCCACAAGCTGGGAAGTATAATTACTGCCACATGGCTACAGTCACAGACCTAGTCATTCTGGGCAACGCAGCTGGCACATGCCAGAGCATAACAAATATTTAATTATATATATTTATTATAATTTTCAAATTATAATGAATATATTAATAATTATATTGTTGTTGTCCACATTGCACATTGTTACACACTGCTTATGTGTGGCTAAGAATTAGGCACAGACTGAAATGACTTTTCCCTGTTGAAGTCATTGAGCACCACGCGCTCTCAAACCATTTAAATATTAAAAAATTGCTTTTTCCTTTCCTATTCCATCTCTGCCAAAATTTTCAAATAGTCTGAAGTCCTTCGTATTGCAATTATGTTAGTCTTTCCTAACTGTCGGTTAGATTATGGTCAGATGTTACCATGTATTAATTAAAACAAATTTGCTACAGTTTTGGGCCAAATACACAACAGTGGAAATGCTATGAATGTGTGATGAACCAGGTAGAAGATTCGAGACCTTCATGATTCTTAGCAAAGGAAAAAAAAAAAATGTTTGTTTGAAAGATGCTTTTATAAGACATATCTTAAAACATATCTTATAAAACGTATCTTACAGCATTTTTGTTACAGTCTAATTAGCTTTTTTATGCAGCCCTTTGATAAACTTAAGTAAGAAAATAGAAGCAGCTAACTCTGGTTTTTCTTTGAATTTCAGGTATTGTTGCAGTCCTTTTCTGTGGAGTCACACAAGCCCATTATACCTACAACAATCTGTCCCCAGAATCCAAAAAGAGAACTAAACAGGTAGGGCATGGCAATAAGTGATTTTGTGTCTTCAACTGCTGCAAGGAATAGACAGAGGTACTGAAATACAGCTGGATGGGATTTCATTAATGCAAAGGAAGAGGCTTCTGTCTTCATTAGGGGAAAGATTGGAGATTTTGCCCGGGAAACACTAACAATTCTCTGGGTAAACAAAAAATATAAGAATGTGTTCGTCCCGAGAGATATGTCAGTTGGGGAGGTGAAGGAAGGGTAAGGAGGTAACAGTTTACTCCAGCTTCTGTACAAAATGCGATGAAGTTAAGGAAATCAAAGAGCTCTGGTAAACAGGACAGAAGTGGTCTGAAAGACTGGATCTATGTGCATTTTTACAAAGGGACTGTATAAACTGCAGTCTGGCCCACAGACTTGAGCAATGACATAATGTCATTTCTGCCTCATTAAAATTGGACATAATTAGAAAGACAGTGATTTTTTTCCATTGTGTTATTTAGAGACAGAGAAATTCAGTCATGTGTTTTTTGTTTGAATGGGTGACTAACGCAATTGCAGTTATTTTTTAAAACTTGGGGCTGTTCTCAGTACTAGACACATGGCATTGCAATCTACAAAATACTTTTTCAGCACAAGGAGTAATTTCAGACTACTTCGCCACTACCTAGATCCTGTGAAAAGTCACTTAAATGCAATTTTCTTCCCTTTTAATGATGACTTGTGTCCCGAGAACCCTAGGTTGTAGAAATCTGTCTCCTAGAACAAAATGGAAACATATTATCTGAGACTATAATTTTCACGATGCAATCTCATACCTTTTTCAGCAAGTCCTCTGTTTTAAGCGTTGGAGATTTTGCATAGAAAATTTCATCCCTTCTTGCACATCTCAATTTCATCAAAAATCCATTTTTCTATCAAGAACTGTTTGATAGAAAAAATACTGGCCACAGTACCTGTTCAACTGTCAGACTCTCTCAGATTTTAAATCAGAAACAAGTTTCTGGTCAATACTTCCAGAATAAAGTATTAGCTATTGAACAGGGCAAGTCTTCTCAATTCCATTTCTTCATACCAGCAGAGGCCAATGCTTTAGAAAAGTATTACAGTAGAGGAGACAAACTTTCTCTGATAACTGTATCATAAGGGAATAATGTTTATATCTACTATAGAATTGTTTCTATTTTGCAGAAATAATGAATTGCATGTCTTTACCACCCTTGCATGTAATGTTACAATTTGAATACAAGACTTTTTCAGGGATTCATCAGCATGGTTTCATGGTCCATAGCTTCAGAGAGAGAGAGAAAAAAGACAGGAGGTGGTATTTTTAATTACATAGGAACCTTTACAACTACAGAATTAACTAACCTTTAGTTTAAATGGTTTTGTTCATCCTTACTCTTTTATTCTCTCCCATGCAACAGTGCAAAACAAAATAGTGAAAATAAACTGAATCTACCCTTGAACTCACAGAAAAAGGATTATGTGTTTCTCAACAGAGCTATGAGTTTTATGAACCCCTTCTATTCTGTTTTTCTCTTCCCCCATAATCTCTTAATCCAAGCTTCCCTTGCTATGTCATTCAAAAATGGTTGTTAAATTCCTTTGAATTCTTATTTATTTTCTAGATCACCCTTTCATATGCAGCTGTTTCAGCAAGACCTCCATTGCCTCTTTCTTTGTCTCCCCCAAAGAATTCTCTTCAATCAAATGTACTGAGCCACACACTTGGCATTCTCATAATCATGTATGACTTCAAGTGCTTTTTAATAATTTTTTGTTACTCAGACAGACAGCTTCGCTCCCACTCTCACTCCCAAGTCTTTTTTATTACTCATTACTGGTCAAAAATCAAGAGCTTTTCAGTTCATTTATAGAATTATTCCAAAGCAGTCTCTCTCTTTTGTTACGATATAATAGATCTTTCAATAAGGACTGGTGAACTGTAATGCACACTGACAAAACAGTGAGTTAAGGCTGAAGCTAAAGCTAACAAATCCCATAGAAATTAGATTTTAAACTGTAATTCAGATTGGGGAATTGTGTTAGCTGGTTTTAAATGATTTTTTTTTTTTTTTTCTCTACTGCTTTGCACAATTTTCTCTGCATTTTTTACTGGCTTTAAAATTTCGTACCTTGATTGTGAAATTCAGTATACAATGAGAGGTGTGGTATTTCTGGTCATGATGCAGAGTTCTACATTTTTCATAATACCTCATCATTTTCTCTAAAAAAAGTAGATCAGAAGAAAAAAGACCAGTGTGATTTTCTCCAGATATTAATATAAAATAAAAACTTATCTACAGTTCTTAAATGAGAATTTAAGAACCTCTATTAAGAATGTCTGTTAAAAGATAGCATGTAATTATTAGTCCCCATGCATCCTTTATTGCCCAGTCCAATCACTGTTTAACATTCCATGAAAGATAAATATCAGATTTCAAGCATCTGAAACTTACAGAATCTAAAACTATAAAGTTACAAATCTTGTCACAAAGGACTATTTTAACAGTCATAAGAAAAGATAACAAAGATTTAGTGAAAATGCAGGCTTCAGAGAGTTTTCATTCAATCCAATTATCCTAATTCTCACTAAGTATTTATAAGCATTCTCTGTGAGTGTGTTTATGGTTTTTTTCTAGCATGAATGAAGTCTTATGGTAATATTTTTAAGTCATTATCATTGACTTGACTGCAGTCATAGTGATTTTAACATTAAAATTGACACTGCCATCCATGGCAACAAGGTTAGGGCAAAGAGGGTGCTGCTGAATTTCATCCATTTGAAGTTAAATTTATCCAATATATCTTTAGTGAAGGAGAAGATGAAAGTGCTAGGACCTGATCAAAAGTTATTTGATTCTATGCAGCTTTCTCTAGAATTATTTACAGCTGCCAGGATAACCTCGCACTATGCTGCAGGCAAAGAACAGTTCCTTCTAACTCTTGGGACACTGTAGTTCAAATCTTCCATTAGGTGATGCAAATGTACAGCTGGGTTGATTTGCTTAGCTACAAGTAAGGCAGTGGCTGGGCAGGGTGTTGCTAGATAAATGATTTGTTGAAAGCAGGCAGGCTGTAAGTTCCTACGGGTCAGCTCTACAATACCATGTTTTCTACAGGAAGAGAAGACATTTCTCACTATTTTCTCTCTCTGGCCTCTATCAATTTCATTCAAATGCCAAGCTAAGACCAGCAGAGGTTCCTAGTGGAGGGGTATTAAGAGAGGCTTCTCACTTTCTCTAATGGCTATAAATGTTATCCATCATACTTACAAGTTATATAATTTTCTGGTTATGTTCCTTTAAATCCAGGGAAAGTCCACAACGAAGAGACAGGGGAACGGGGCACTACCGCTCTTTGGTTAAGCGTGCAAGGGTATGGAGAATTCTGCTTTCAGAGAAAATACAGTGCCAGCAAGATAAAAATTCTGAGAAGGGAATCCTGAAATGCATCTCGTATGGAAGCAGAGCTAGGGAATGTCTAGAAAGCACAGGAAATCATGCCCAGCCAGCAAGGGTGTACGTCACACTGCCCTGCCTGTCTCCATTCATTCCGTCAGTCTAGCCCTTGTTTACATAGTCACCTCTGAAATAATTGTGTCTAACAAGCTCATGAAGGCTGCTTTCTCAAATTAGGTGTACTAGCATTTCTAACCACATTACTACTTAAACAGTTACTCAAATTTTTTGCTGATCCTGATAGCAAACCCGCTGGGGAACACCTGCTTATAGGCAAAAGCTTCTGACTTGATTGTTCAGCTGCACAGGGCGTGCAGTTTGCACAAGATGCAACATTAAGATATCAGCAGCCCTTCACCTCCAAGGTTTTACACAAGATTGAGAATGGGTTAAAGATAAAACAGGAGAACACAGTGCAACGTAACTTCTGAGTAACTTAACCAGCGCTTATAGTCTTACTAGGACTGCTTGAGCAAATTAACTTATTTTGAAGGACTGAAAGTTCAGATTGATCTTTTGATTTTGCTCACTGATGGACATGGTACTGATTGTCTCATATTTTAATCTTCACACTCTAAAGCAGTCATGAATATCTCTGATTATTGAGAGTCATCACTTTGCAGAGGAGCAGCTAATATCTCCTAGAAATCCACTGAATGCACGTTTTCAAAACTTGCTTAGTTCATTTATGATATAGCTGTACATTTTCCATCAAGGAAACAGGCTAGGGATCAATCAGATGATTGCTGGATCATAAACTGAGCTGTATTCCAAAGACAGTTTGATGTGAAAGGGTTGTGTTTATAAGCATATTAATTTAATGCTAATTAATCATATTAATTGAAACAGGCTGACAAAACAGTCATCAAATATATATTTTTTTTTACTTCCTCAAAAACTGTTAATCAAATCATTGTAGTCTCTTGAGCCTGATATGTCATTGAATAGCCCCAATATGGACTTTAGACTTGAGACAGTTCCATCCATAATTATAAACTCACTTCTGAAGCAAATTGTAAGAGAGTATAACTTAAAAAGTGAAGTATGGCAATGGAGATGGCCAGATCTACTGAAAGGGGGGAAAAATAATAAATGAATCAGAGTGGTTCCTGAACAGCATCAGACACTGTTCAGTAAAAAAGAAAAAAACATTGTGGGCCTAAAGGCAAAGAAGTGGCTGAAGTCAGTTCTTGGCTGACTGTATCCAAATGAAGCCCCATCACTGTGATCTAGTCATTCTACTGCTTTTCTGCTGGCCTAAGTATCTCGTGAGCAAGTTACAAGCAGGCCTACCCTTAGAATTGAAAGAACAGATCTCCTTTCTTTAGATACATGATACAATGACTATGTTAAAGGATTCTTCTCTCACCTATCTTTTCATAAGAAGAAACATAATGCACTGCAAATTCTGCTCCTGTAACCTGAGTTTATGGTTAAAAGCACATGCCAGGAACTGCAGCTACTCTGTGAGAAGGGGAGCAGCTGAGTAGAGGTGGCGATGTACCACTACTGCCAAAACTGCATCAACCTGCTGATCACAAGGGGTCCCACTCCAGATACCCAGCACCTGCATTGTATTTGGGAGAAGCATCCCTCTAAAATTACAGGGAGCAACAGCGCAAAATGAAATGGATTTAGTGCCCTTATCATAAACCCTCCACAGTCACACAGGACACATGTGTGCCCTGTGGCTTTGGTCCTGCTATGAGTGTTTAAGAGACCAACCAAACAATTAGAGCTGGGCTTACTTCTGAAGTACACAGCCTATATTAATTTATCTCTGGTTAATGACCACTGCTTTCTGTTATCAGACATTGGATTGTTTCTAGATGATTAGTTTACACTTCCAGGAATAAAAGGCCAAACAAATGTCACAGTATTATGGCTCTCATAATGCAGTCTCTTGACTTTTAAAAACTTGAGAGTGTTTCTAGATTGAGGAAAGCCCTACTTACAGCAAAATGTCCTCAATAATTAGCACCACAAAACATAACTCTCATCCCTTTGAAATAAGCAGCCTAATTGGCAGCTGTTGTGATTTGTTCAGGAACTCTACTTAGGAAAAAAATTACCTTTAAGGCACTACAAGAGGTTAGGTGTTTCCATATAAATGATTGGCAGAGAGAAAGACTGAGAGAAAATAAAGTTTTCTTCCAAACAAGATCACTACCAGTATCAGATTCTAATCAATCTTTGCATATGTGCATTATCTTCTGAGGTATATAGCACCATTGGCTGTCTGATAGAATATATTTCATGGCTAATACTCTGTCTGAGGGTAAACTGGAAATTCTTTTTTAATTAATACATGGTGCTCAGGTCTGGCATTCTTCAAAAATATGCAAGAGGTCCTTGCCTAAAGGATCCAATAAAGTCCAAATCCTAGTTAGCGTTATATATGCCACATGCATAGAGTATTTTCTTCCATGTAAGTGGAGACTGAACATAAAAGTTAATTCTGATGGGCACTGTCTCCTCCTGTCTCATGGTTCCCTTTCTGCAGCTGAACAAAAAACCAACTAATTTCCAACCTCCTTGAACCTCTGCAAGTTCAGACTCAAAAGCGAGAAAGACTGGGGCTTCAGGCAGTGCTGCTCAGGAAAGAGTCCAGGTGACCAGCTTACAATGATCAATAGAAGCAGCTATTTCTGATAACGAGAATAAGAAAATAAAATAGCATTGGGGAAGATGTATTTGTACTGGAGTAATATTACTATAGTTTTGCCCTTGGTTTAGCCAGTTTTGCTGAAAATAAGTATTTTGAAAATTAATTACATTAGGAAAAAACCTTGATCCTGTTGTCTTATATTTCATTCAGGTTTTGGGTTGGTTTTTGTTGTTGTTGTTTTGGGGGGAGTTTTTTTGTTTTTTGGGGTTGGTTTTTTTGGTTTTTTTTTTTTTTGAGACAAGGCCTTCTATAGCAAAACCTTCCTTTTGCAGCTGTTCAAAACAATCGGGGAGGGCATAGAAATGCCTCTGTTCTCTTTCTCTCTTAGATTATACAGACATGAAAAGGTTATAAGCACAGACTTAAAAAAGAAGAATGGTTTATGCTCCATTTAGCATATGGCTGTTAGGAGTAGATACCTGAAATTGTAGGTAAAAATTTCTGCTAACCTTGAGACACCTGAGTTATACTGAGAACAACAGAAGTCACAGCCTTAGACCTTCTAAAAGTCCAAAAGCTAACATCTTTAGATACTAGCTGTCATTACAGCTCTAGCCTAAGTAACCCAAAGAGAAGCAACCCCTCATTCTTGTCCTGTATTTCCCCTTATTAACATATAGTTTTCCCTCTGGAGGCACTAATGAGCTTGAGCTATGTCACAGGCGTGCTGGCTACGCCGGCTATTCCTGAGCTGGACCATCACAGCTTGCTAATTCAATGCATCTTTACAGAGTCACTGGGTCTGTTACAAACAGGCTGCCCTCGTTTATAGATTGCCTTCTTATCTCTAATTGAACATGCACCACGTGCATAGTGCTTGTAATAATTATTACCTTTTAAATGGATTACAATTGACAGGAAGTGTACAATGAATTCCAGTATACAGATATTTTCTGTGTTTAGCAGAAAAAGATGTAGACTGGAAATATGCCAGACACATTGTCTGAGCAGATGTAACATAAAATCTTAGGGAATCCTGTAGAACAGTATAATGCTATAAAGAGAGCTAAAGCTGCTTACTCTATGGATTTAACAAGAAGAATCATAACACCACAAGAAAATCCTGATTCCTTCAAAAGGAATTATACCACCATGTCTTTCAATCTGAATTTCTCTAATAAAATCCATCTCCCTCATTATCTGACTGATGTTCCTGATTACTTAGCCCTGCTAAAACAATGTTAAACTACAGTCTTTATACGTGCGACTCCCCTCAAATTTACGTGGAAATGCTGTATTCGTTTCCTCTCATTTAGCTGTGAGTTACATGATGGATGGCAAACAGATAGGAAACATTTCTACAAGTAAACTGGTAACAGTAGACTTTATAACTATGGTATATTGGTAATTATCTGCATAATTTATGATTTATATAATAAATTAGCTCTTCTGCTATCCATAATACTGAAAATATTGGATGTCCACATACAGAAATCTCATTAGAATATTCAGTTCTATACTTCATTCTTTAATCTTCATTTTGCCTCTGTTTTTGCATACACAGTACCATTTACTCTGGCTCAAATGTAATCCATACCCTGAAGAAACTCAGAACTCTAGTGAAAGCTGTATTTCTACAGAGAAAAATTATGTCTTTTTTTGATGCAAGCAGGTAGGCTAAGTTGCATAATGCCATACACAAAGTAGTTTCCAAATGGCTTCATTAAAGTTTTTGTAATCTGTTTAAACATTAAACATTTTCTTTAAATATTAATAAAGTTCTTTGGTTTTTAAGGTTATAGTTTACTCTTTACAGCACAGTAGCCAATGCCAGCAGTTAGCTAACATATACCAATTGGAATTAAAACCAATAGGCCACAATCTCACTGGCATATGGAGAAATATGTAATGAAATTCCAAACTGAGACACATGCTGTAAATTCTTTGAAAGGTGCCCTGAATCACAAATTAGACTCTCATACCTGTGCAGTGGAGTCAAACTGTATGGGGCCATGTAAGCCACTGCAGAATCAAAAAGCTGGTTTATGTAGCTATGCAGATCATGTTGTTGTGTCTCTCTCAATCTTCTCACAAGAGATTTAACGAGTGGCCTCTGCAACATTCCTCCTAACTGTGGGTAGCTAGCACTTATCCCTAGGTTTTTAAGTCTGTGTCCATGCAAATATCTAGCCTTATACACCACTTCTTTAAAGCACATCTAGTTTTGTGAAGAGAATTTCCTCTGAGTATTATTTAGACTGTCAAATAAAGTCCCTTCCTAATTAGTGCCACCCTCCTCATCACTGCAACTCTGGAATGCTTAGGAAGAAAAAGCAAACTGAAATCTATCCAATCCTGGGCTATCAACATATTCTTGCATCATCACCATGTAGTGCTGAAACAGAGCAGAGCGCAGTTTAACATCACATACTTAGAGTATGCATGGTTACCTTTAGTTTAAAATATAGCTTATTCAATTGCATGTTTTGTAAAAGTTGAGACTTACAACATTTCCTTAAACATGTAGTCAGTCACAGCTGAGAGTTTATGACAGAAATAAAAAATAAAAGTAAGATTCTTCATTTAAGCCTTTCTTCATTTTTCATACAGGTAAACTAATTTAATAGAGTTTTACGTCATGAATGAAAGCCCCTTGACTTTAACGAGATTCGGCTTACTCTAAAAATGAACAGGTTCCAAACATAATGATAATATAAGTAAAAACACTCAGAGTCTTTACTGAAATACAGTTATGATGTCCTAATGGTAATAATGTTCTGTAACTTTTTCCTTGTCTGAAACACTGACACTTCATATTATCACGTTAGGTGATTTTAGCACAGGATTTATCAATAAATTCTCCAGTTACAGAATGAACCTCGAGAAAATGCTGTCTATTTTGTATTTCCTTGCGTAGTACATTATACTGCTAAATGGAATTGCAGTAAAATTATTAAGCGTTTTGTTATAATCCTGTGTTGCCTTAGACATGCATTAGTCAATGTGTTCATAATCGCTTTTGCTGTGGGGACATTGTGTTTGGTGAAGAAATTAAGATAGCTATTTCTCACTTGGTTAGATAGGTCACACTGTGATATTTGTAGAGCATCAAGCGTTTTGTTGCCAGTGTGCACTGACCTCTCCAAAAAGAAGTCTGCGTGGTTTGGGCGCTAGCAGCTTTCCTGATGTTCTGAGGCCGCTGCTTCCCTGCCATTGACAGTGCTTTTGGCCAGCCTTGAGGATGCTGGGGCAACGGGAGGCCTTAAGGAATCGGAGCTGTTGTGTAATTTCTGACATTATCCAACTGCTATTGATAATGCTCCATTCTTGCAATCTGAAATATGTTTTATATCTCTCCTTTTTAACTTACATGGTTCTTGCATGACTGCTGATCCCTCACAATTCTCTTTCTAGGAATGTCATCTGCAAAATTCCATGTCAGCTAAAAATCTGCACAAAAGTGTTGGTCAAAACTTTTTAGTACTATGTTGCTAACAGTAAAATTCTCACACAACAGAAGAAAATAAATGCATGTAAATAAGGCACTATAATAGTCCAAAGCACTTGCCAGTATCCCATCTTTTTAGTGACAGCACAGCTCTGTTTCCATTACACAATTAATGGATTTTCTACCTTCAGAAGAGACATTTGTACAAAATGGTAGCATAGCCATTTACTACAGGCACATATAAACACCACTGATCATTTCTGCCAGATTCATTTTCTCCAGTTCTCTTTCATCTGCATTTTTTTAATGTATTTCACAGGTAAAAGTGCAGGGTATTAGACAGCCCTTCACCACAGACCATTATTTACTCACAGTAGAAGTACCAAGGCTGCAGTTACTCTGAAGCTAACTTGTGTTTGATGACAGCTTTCTTGTGCTTTACCCACAAGACAGTCCTTTTTACTGTTTTCAAAAAGTACCCCACAAGTGAGTGTCCGACAATTTCTGTATTTAAGAAACCGGAGCATTCACATTTAATGTTCAAGCAAAATCCCCTCACATTCTAAGTCTCGCATTTCTCATCTCCATACAGTCTGCATCCTATATTTTACCTTTTAAGTGTAGAGGACTGTTAGATGAGAAATTTATATTCTCTAATTTGTAAGAAAAAAAATGTAACACACAAAAATATAGTTGCTATCTACATTTCTTGGTCTTTTTGTCCAAATAAATCATCCATTCCTGAATAATAGCCTACATCAAGAGGCAGGGAAGATGCTTAAAGACGATTGTAGAAGTGAAACAAAAGAATTCCACAAATTCCCACCCTAAACATATAGAAGCAGATCAGTGTACCTACTAATCTAGTATTCTGCTTCAGAAACTGGTATTCGAATCTGCAGTGTAATTGCAAACAATACTGCTGAATATAACTATAGGGTAGTGTTCTGCAGTGGTCATGTAGTTAAAAGTTGGCTCATCAGTAATAGACTTTTTAGAATAATAAATGGAGTTTAATATCCTCAGGATCTCATGCTATTCAACACCAGTTAGAGCAAGAACCGTTCTAGAGGGAGGATGCTCTCCCTAAATTAGAAAGAGGTAAGATCTTCTGTCCATTCCTCTCCTACCTCTAAAAACAAAAAAATTTTAAACGAAAGTCTATATACATATGTGGAAAATCCTGAACAAATAACTGTGGCATAGAAAGTAGAGAAGGTCTTTAGTAAACACTCTTTTATCTTAGATTAGGCACTGAATAAAAACAAAACTGTATGTAATCAGAAAAACACATGCAAATACTGGTACTGTTTTCTGGATTAAGGTAAAATGGAGTCATCCCCAGAAGCAGTTTTATGGGTTGTAAAGGGAAGCATCAATATGGGTAGATAGGAGCTGCAATATCATTTCTATAGATCAGGTGCAAAGAGAGCAAGTATTTGTCCTGTAGCATGTTGGATTTGCAATGAATTGGAAATCTTGTGGTCATAAGCATCAGATAATTTTTTGCAGTCTTGATTCTTGCTGGAAAGAATGGAGAAGACACCACAGACTTCATAAGGATCCTTTTTTTTCTTCCTCCTGATAGTTTAAAGGCCCTCATATTGACTACTAGTTCCTAATATGTCAACAACTAACTGAATTTCTTTCCAACATGCAAAACTTCGCAAGGAAGGGAATTGTTTTTATGAACTCCATTCAAGAATTAATATTAGAGAATATTTCCTCTCAGTGAATTGAGATGGAATAAATTGCACTTGTCCTCCTTAGAAATTGAATTGATCACTTGAGGTTAGGACTGTGGTGGCAAGTCACAGGAAAAAAAAAACCTCTTGAGAGGGGTGAAAAGAGGAGGGTTATATTAATTTTGTGTTTTACTTTTGAAAAATCAGCAGCAGTTCCTCGAATTCTAATATAAATGCAGAAAGACAAAAGATGTATTAGTTTATTGCAGTTTAAAGACAATGGATTACATTGATACCATCACTAGTTTTCTTTGACTAAAAGGAGAACAGTTGTGTTTTAAAGCATCTAAATCTCCTATGTTAGCTGAAATTGGCTTTGGCAAAGCCACAACTTGTTTCTTTCTTCTACTTGTTTTTTTAACCATTGTTCCATTTATCTCTTAACTGGCAGTGCATAATGTCCCTGCTTCCACCTGACTGGTGATTTACTGCCTCAGAAAGATGCCTTCCAAGAAAGAATCTTTCAAGTTGTTCAGTGTAGGTCATAAACTAAAGCTTCATTTTTATTGATGTTATTATTATTTTGCAGCTCTTTTTATTCTTTTTCTTCTACACGCAGTTTATTCTCTGATTTCAGCTTTATAAGAATAGTAGCTTAATCCTAGACAACACAGGCTGTTCATAGCCTCTTCATTTTCAATTATCATAATTATCCCTCTATCAATGAATGGAACAGTCATCAACGTTCCCAAAAATGTCCAAATTCATCCCTAAACACGGTGATTCCAGCATCACCATTAATTGCTGACCAGTTACAGTTCTTTATATCCCTTCAAACAATTTTCCAGCTGCTCTCTGTTATGCCCCATCCTGAGCAGAACTTTTCCTTAATACAGAATAATATGATAGTGCTAAAGTAAATGTAGAGAGCTTTTAACTTCCGTAATCCCTGAGCACATTGTCTTGATACAACAGAACACTGATGATTCCTCCTTCCTGTGTGCCTGCAACATCTCAGTTAGGGAATTTAAGATCAATAAGGATGTTGAAAACAGATTTTTCTACTTTGTGAACTTACATGAGAAGCTGTAGCAGCAAAAGCATCATCCCCTGTATTGGCCACACTTTCCACTAAGGTGTCATTCTTGGATTATTTTTAGGTACCGCTTAATGCCTGATGTATAATAGTAAAATTTGGTTGTGCTGCAGGAAAGGGACATAGTGATCCGTAAAGGTTCCCTCTCTCACAAACTGATCTGTGTTTAAAACAAAAAAAAAAAACAACAAAGTTTGCAGAAATCTCCTTTCCTAGGCAACTTAACTAGATCCAAAGTCTATTAAAGGCAACAAATAAATTCTCATGAGGCTTTGAATCTGGCTATACTACCATATGTGAACACCAAAGTTTCTGCTGCACCTCACGCCTTACACATGAGCAATTAGTATAGTAAGTCATATATTTTGAACAAAGTCAATTACCTCTCAATTAATTGATAAAATCAAATAACAAAGTTCTTTCTGAGGGTTAATGTGGATCCTGTAGTTAGTGACGTGGACAGATTCATTATAAATACAAACCATAATAAGCTTCCATTCACCCCTGAGGTCAAATCTTTTTAGAAGTTCTGAATGTTTTACTTTTTAAGTCATTGTCCCTCTGATTTTCATTGGTCCAACTCCTTTAGAACTAGAAAAATATTCTTATTTAGCTGACTAATTTTCAACATATTTGGTTTACACTTCTTTTGACCAGCAAAGCCATTCAAGAACTATGGCATTTTTAATAAGAGAAAGGATTTGCCTTGGTGTCTGAGGCCAACCTTTTTTCTTTAGTGTTGCTCGTCAGAAGTGTATTCTGTGTGCCAGATTCTCCCATGATGAACTTTCGTGGTTATGGCAGAAAGGATAATCCATACTGTGTAAATGCAAAATATTGCTGGCCTTTCCTCTCCCTTGGTGCTTCTGTTTTCTTTATTTCTTTTGACTTGCCCAGCTCTTCCTCAGGCCTTACAAATATTTGAAACATCCCAGCTCTATAGGAAAATGGAAAGTTATTTTGTGCCTTCCATAAATCTGTCGGGGTGAAATTCATTTAATTCAGTAGCGAGGTCTACTGATAAAAAAGGCCAGAATTTTGCCCCAGACATAAAAGATCTTGTAAGAATCTCTCTCTGCTAGTGTGTTTGGAGGTTTACAGACAAATATACATGGATATCAAAATTAGCACCATAAACAAGTTCATATTCTGTCAAGAATTTGAGTTACTTTTGCTGATTCTTTCATCTAAGCATATTATTCTAGAAATAAGCATTATATCTCTATGCTGTGAAGATTCATTACAGCAGTATGAAGGATTGCAGGCAAGAGGTTCGAATTCAAACCTTCTTTTTCGGATTTTGAAACCTCTAATCAAAAGAGAAAGATTAAACAAAGCAAACTATAATAAAGGCTTCTGCAATCTCAGAAAAATTGTGTTGGTCTAAATCCTCACTACATTTTAATTCAAAAGAGTTAGGGAAAAGCAATTTTCATCAGCTATTGATTTATCAATATCCTTGCCTTCATGGAACATTTTTGATAGCTGTGTTCTAATTAAATAGCATTATTCAAATATAACAAATTTTGTAACCATCGCTTAACATTGACTTCTTGGAATTTTAATAGCTCTTTGTCACCTTCAAAACTCTCTTAAAAAGCATAATCAATTTTACATCCTGCCTTCCTAGCTGCTGTTGGACTATCGAAACTCTCCCTATTTTAATAAAAAAATATATCACTGTAAGATGTAACCCCTAGACAGGCAGCATTCCTCCACGCTGCTGGCAGGATCAATGGAACTAGAGAAGGCTTGCAGGTACCTGCAAGAGATGGATGATACACATTCAGCCAGTGCTAAACCAAGTGAAAGAATGTAATATTACCATCAGTGAGAAAAATCCACTGAATTTTGCTAGAAATATGTTGTAGATGTAATTCAGCTTTTACCTACTACCCTTGTACTAACATTATTCCCTTGAGATGAAAGAATGCTGTTTGTAATTCTGCTCTTACCCAGTCCTCTCATACTAACTGTACTCTCTTGAGATGAAAAAATGCTGCTTAAAACATTAGGATTTGCGAAATCTTACATTTTCCATCTCCCCAACCACAAGGGGGCTGTGGTGTAGAATATGTACATTTTATCTTTTTGATGCTCCTTTAAAGAATTCTATTTTTATTGCAATTGTGATGTTTCATCCCATCTTCCAGGTGCACTAATTACTTATCTAGATAATCTAACACTCAGTGAAAATTTAAGTAGTTTATAAAATAGATCAAGTTGCAAAACCCATTTTGGTTTCTCTAATTGGCTTGAGCTTAACTGTGGGGGTGGAGGAAAGGAAGGACAAGAAAAAGAGTGGCTTTTCTTATCTCTCTCAAAAGATAAAACTAATATAGTTTTTATATAATATAAAATTTTTCACTTGAGATAAAATAAAAAATTGGTATAAGATAAACTTATTGGTTACAGCAAGTCTTAAGGTATAGATAACCTGGATTGATTCCTTCCTATGCCCGTGAGAACTGAACTGCAAGCAGTACTTTCCAGAAGCATGTCCCAACTTAAAACTGATTTTTTGCACATCCCTCTTAGTGCTTCCAACGGCTGAGAGTAATATAAAATCTAAGCATATTTGATGAATTATGTGTTTTGAAATACACAAATATTATGACAATTTTAGTAGACATTCTTAATATAAATCTTTTGCAATATCCATCTTTTACAGAGAAAATAACCAAAGCAAAGCAAATACCAGTTTCAGTAACTCACTGAGCTAAACACCCAAATCAAGTGCCCAGACTAGTTCTGAACTGGTGTGTTTGTAATTAATACTCTACTCTGCAATGTGTTGACACTGGTGATTTATTACAACTCTTACTTTAAAGCTATAAGCAGATTTATAGACTTCATGGAGAGGTAAAAATGGCATGTTACAAATGAGGTTTTTCTAGTTTTATGCAGAAAAAAAATCTCTTATTACTATGTGTATATTAAAATGGTTTCTAGTATAATTTTCTGGTAGCCTTGGGGAAACTACTGGCAGCATATGAGCATTTAGAGTAGAAAGAGGTCAGTTGTCTGTGTGGGAGGCAACGAAAGGGAAATTCTGGTTATAGACAAAATACTTCCAAGGACTTACTAGTTAGGATTCTAATCCTAACGTTTTTTCTTTCTTCTTTTTTTTTTTTCATGCAAGTAATTCCACTTGCAAGTGCATATATTCAAAACAAGCAAAATTTCTGAGTGGCATTTAAGCAGTCCATGGACCATAGCATGGACCTGGCTTATGGCCACTCAGATAAAAAAAAAGGAATGTTTTTCAGAGGCTAATGTGTATGGTGCTACTCTTCTTGGAACTCCTTGAGTGTCCCACGAAATTATAAATTCCAGATGAAAACCTATCCCTCCTATCCTTCTGCTGCTCATCAAAAGGTGTCCACATCTCATCTCTAAATAGCAACAGAAACGTTTGTGTGAAAGGCATGACAATTCAGGAAAATGCTTCTATGGAAGCTGTTTCTTAACATGGTTTTCAGAAGATCTCTTTAGAATAAATTGATTTGTTCTGACAGGATTTAGGCTGCACAGCACGGACAGTAAAGTGCTTAATGGAGTATCTCCATGGGCTCTGTATCACTATTGAACAAAAAACAGCTGAAGAAACACTAAATAAAAGACTATGCTGAATACAGGAATAAAAGGGAGGTCTGGAGGACAGTGGATAGTTTTCCTGTTATTTCCACAAGCATCACGTTCCAGGAAAAAGCATTTGGATATCACATTTTTTATGACAATAACTAATTTTTTTTTTTTTTTGGTAACTCAGGATGAGAAATTTGAATAGTTTGCATTCCATGAATAATTGTGTCATATGAGCGATATACTTTTTAAAAGAGAGAGCAAACTGTATGGGATATTGTCAAGGGTTAGGGCGGGGCCAGCCACTAGACGAATGACAGATGCTCTCTATTAACCCCTCTCCCTTCCCAAAGGGGAAGGAAATAAGGGAGAGAGACTGATGGATTGGAAAAGAAAACAAAAATGAAAATTTTAGTTGATTTTAATGAAAATAATAGCAATAAAATTAAATATATATAAATATATACAAAGCCAATATTGAACCCAACCCCCCTGACAGCAATTATGTCACCACCACCATTGATGCTGTAGGACAGACACTGGGGAAAGTCCAGACTGGACTCAATGGCAGACAGGAACCAGATTCAGGAGCTGCATTTGGGAACTGGATTCAGGAATGCATGGATCGAGAGTCCTCCTCAGACGCCAACCATTGAAGAAGAGAGCTTGACCCTTGTGATCCCTCAGCTTTATACCAAATATGATGTCTATGGGATGGAACACCTTGCTGGTCAGTTCAGGGTCACCTGTCCTGTCCACTCCTCCCCACAGGTGCAGCCTCTCACTTACTGCACCCCCAATATGGTACACAGGATTTAGCAGTGACCTTGGTCTTCAGAGGAGCAAGTACAAGCAAGAGCCTTTCTGCACCCCAATCCCTGGCAGTAACTGTAAACATCGAGTGCTGTCACTGCTAGAAACAGACACTGCCTGCAAAAATATCCCAGAACAGAATGAGTTCTGTTCCAACTTAAACCAGGAGAGGAATACAGAAGACTCTGAATGAAGTTAATGAGCAAATTTTACCATTCTAAGGAGATGAATCTTTCATAAGAGACCATATCATGGCTGTTTTTGGAATAGGAATGAGCCTACTCTAAATTACCTATTGAAATAGCACCTGGATTTTGGCTATACAAAGGAAGGAAGCTAGTCTTCTAGCAAATAGGGAGTGCTCTGATAGTACAAGATCAAAACACACAGAAACTAGAGGAAAGAGGGGAGGAAAAGTCAACACAGTTCAACACCAAAATTAACAGGAAAAAAAAGTGAGATTTGGATTGTATTTGCCCTTGCAATCATAACCAGCTGATGTCCAGCAATACGATTCAAGAACTGCAATAGATTACAGTGCTGCATCTATCTGTCATAGATGACGTGGTTAAAAAGTGTTGTATACACTGTAAATACAGGCTAGAAAACTAATAGGCTTATGCTGGTGGCACAGGAAATGTTGTCCCAGTGAGCAAAGGAATTATATATTGTTCATGGTGACTGGAAACGCATAGTCAAGAATTAGGGGTTTTTCTTTTTAAGAATCACTTACTGAAATGATTCTGGAATTTTGAAGCTGCATTGAAATAGTAAGAAACAGGATGCATGTAGCCAGAAAAACAGGTGAAGTTATGGGGAAATGTAAAACATGTATAAACTGAATTTACAAGAAATACATAAAGACTGCATGTTGACCGGATTGCTGGGTGATGAGAGGTGAGAGTAGTAATGTCATGAAAAGTCATGAAAGTAAAAGTAGTAATGTCCTGAAAGCATCCACGCAAGAGTAAAAGCTTGAATTTTCTGTTGAAGATTATTGACAAAGAGTATACAGCAAAAGTGATGATACAGCAAAATCTGTATGTCGACAAAAAGTTTGGAAAATACAAAAAAGAAACTTTAGTTTCAGAAATTGTGTTTCTAAAACACATCAATAGTAAGATCTACTTTACACGTCCTTGCATCTTAAATGAGATTTTGTAAATGAAGAGTGAAATATCTTTCAGCTTTAAAACATCTGGAGCACCTTTATCTTATCCCAGCAACTAAAGTATGAAGTTTTGGCTACTCCTTTACCCTTTCTTCAAAAGTTTTTAACATATACAATTTTGTTTGTTTGTTTGTTTGTTTGTTTGTTACATATATATATGTGTAGATCATGTTGTGGCACTCCTGATACATTGTTTAATGCATTAGAAAATTGTATTAGATGACATTCCCACAAAGAAGTGGGATCACGTTTGCTCCCAAAATGGAAATGCAAAGATTTACCATAATAATTTCTATGGGTCTCAAGATCCCATACTTTGAGGTTTTTTGACAACTGCTTTCTCTCATTTAAATTTAATTTAAATAACAGAAGTCTACTAACAAATATTTCTTGTGTTTGTTTTCATGTTCTTGAGTATTCCAGCACAAAATGGGGGCTATGGAATATGTGCTTGGGATAATTGATGGTGCTGCCATGGGGTGCGAAATATCTTCCCATATACTATTGGGTTTTATATCACTTTTTGCCTCTGAAATTTGTTTTAAATAATGATGCTGACACCTCTCATTTTTCCTTTGCTAGATCTTACTGACTGTTATTGGATATTTATTTTTAGAAGAACAGATATATTATAAAAACTACATAAGCCCACTGATGACAAATAAAATATCTCCACAGTAGCATTTCAGATAGTGATGTGTGACTGGTTGTAGACAGATGGACAAACTTCGGCCCTAATTCTGGATCAGGATTTGTTAGCCCAAAGGTGACTTCACAAGTGAAAAAACCTCTTTTTTTCTCCTCTGTAATTACTTTGCAGCAGTGATTGATTTTTTCCAGATGTGGATAAATACGAAAATTTATTTTATTAGTTTTTATATAATCAGCTGCAAATGCAACCAAAAACATCCCCTCAAGGCAAATTACTATTTTAGCTTTGCTTGTTCTTTCACTGAAGAAATCCTACCATAATCACGAATTTTAGTCTTATTTTATAATACATTTCAATGATATCTTAAATAGTTTGGTTTGAAGAGAGTAATTAATATTGATGTCCATACAGTGCAATGGAAGTTTTCATCTGCAGGGTAATATCCATGGTAATTAAAAAGATCATGTTACATTTTAAAGGCACAGGTTTTTAAAAGTCCATTTAGGATTTCTTTTCCTGTCTTGGCATTAGTGTACCCATACCCGGTACTGTACTATGCCCAGCCACTGGTGTAATCAGAAGCCATTTCCCAGGCTCAGATGTGTAAACATGAGTGACGTTAAATTCCCCCATCTTCCTCACAGTTTGTATTGAAGCTTGGATAACTCACTTGCTGTTTATGGACTTTATCAGTTGTCTACCTCAAGCTTTCATAAACAAATCACAGAAAAACATGCAAGCAACTATGATTTTTAAAGCTAAAAGACACCACATATACAGTATAGCCAATTAGATGGTTTTAAAATAACCCTTGAAACAGGTTTGATATCTGTTCCTTTCAGCTAAATAATTCTGTATTCCAAGGGAACCTGGAGATAAACAGTAGTTACAGACTTGAGTCATAATTATGTTCTTTCTCTCTCATTCAAGTTGTTCGAGTTCATGAATTTTTTGGCTGAGAATGTCATCTTTTGTTACATGGGACTTGCACTATTCACTTTTCAAAATCATATCTTCAATCTCCTTTTTATATTTGGTGCATTTGTATCCTTTGCTATAAATAAGTATATAGCTATGTACATGTATATATACATTTATATATATTTTATATATATATATAAAGAATGTGTGCTCCATGTGAAAAAAAGTCAACAAGCAAACCAATTAGTTCATTAAGTACTAAAAATCAATTTTTTTGTCAAGTCCAAAGGCTATCATCTTTCTAATGTATATCTTTATAACTGGCCTAATGTCTCTAAGTTTACTTGCAGTAATTTTTGTATGTAATTTATATATTTTATATGTAACTTCTGAATGAATTATACCTGCATCATAGCTCCCTTGGCTACAAGTTGCGTTAGATGACAGACAGGACCCAAAGAGCCTATTGCACTACCCTACTGCAAGGCAAGTGTAATGCTGTGTCCTGCAGTCCTAGCATGGGAAGACAGCTGAACATGAGAGCAGCACTCAGCACCCCAGATGGAGACTGTGCTGCAGAGCACAGCAAGGACCTAGCTTTATCATTTCCTCTCCCTAAGAGCCAACAGACTGCAACAGGGTTGTACTGAACAGCTGTCCACAGGGCATGTGAAGCCACCACTGCTAATGCATGTTCCTCCAAGTCCATAGGAGCTTTAAGCAATTCCTGGTCCAGCAGATATGATACATACAGACATTGCCACTCAAGTTTTCTACTTGGACTTTAGTAAGGCCTTTGACACCATTTCCCACAGTATTCTCCTGCAGAAACTGGCTGCCTATGGCTTGGATATGTGTCCTCTCCACTGGATAAAACACTGGCTGGATGGCTGGGCCCAGAGTGTGGTGGTGAATGGCGTTAAATGCAGTTGGCGGTTGGTCACAAGGGGTGTCCCCCAGGGCTCAGTATTAGAGTCTGTCCTCTTTAACATCTTTATCAATGATCAGGATGAGGGGATTGAGTGCACCCTCAGTAAGTTCTCAGATGATACCAAGTTGGGTGGGTGTGTCGATCTGCCTGCAGGTCGGGAGTCTCTACAGAGGGATCTGGACAGGCTGGATCGATGGGCTGAGGCCAACTGTATGATGTTCAATAAGCCCAAGTGCCAAGTCCTGCACTTGGGCCACAACAACTCCCTGCAACGTTACAGGCTTGGGGAGGAGTGGCTGGAAAGCTACACAGCAGAAAAGGACCTGGGGGTGTTGGTTGGCAGCTGGCTGAATATGAGCCAGCAGTGTGCCCAGGTGGCCAAGAAGGCCAACAGCATCCTGGCTTGTATCAGCAATAGTGTGGCCAGCAGGAGCAGGAACGTGATTGTCCCCCTGTACTCGGCGCTGGTGAGGCCTCACCTTGAGTACTGTGTCCAGTTTTGGGCCCCTCACTACAAGAAGGACGTTGAGGTGCTGGAGCATGTCCAGAGAAGGGCAACAAAGCTGGTGAAGGGTTTAGAGAACCGATCTTATGAGGAGCGGCTGAGGGAACTGGGGTTGTTGGAGAAGAGGAGGCTCAGGGGAGACCTCATCACTCTTTACAACTACCTGAAACGAGGTTGTAGTGAGGTGGGGGTTGGTCTCTTCTCCTATGTGACAAGTGACGGGATGAGAGGAGATGGCCTCAAGTTGTGACAGGGCAGGTTTAGGTGGATATTAGGAAAAATTTCTTTACAGAGAGGGTTGTGAAGCATTGGAACAGGCTGCCCAGGGAGGTGGTGGAGTCCCCATCCTTGGAGGTGTTTAAGAGCCATGTGGATGTGGTGCTGAGGGACATGGTTTAGGGACCCTGGCAGTGCAGGGTGAATGGTTGGACTCGGATGATCTTAAAGGTCTCTTCCAACCAGATGATTCTGTGATTCTATGATCTATTCTGCAGTCCGCACAATGTCTCAGACTGAGTGCCATAATTGAGCCCTAAGAATCACAAGACAAGACAAGGAGAGGACAGAATCTGTTAAAGGCATGTATAAGGAGCTCTGATCATCTTTTTTTAAATCTGAAATAGCCTCATGTTTCTAATTAAGACAACTTTTGTGATCATTCCAGAGAGGAGTAATAAAGAACTTTTGAAAAATCTCCAGAGAAAAAGGAAAAGAAGAAAAAAAGACAGGGTACTGGATATAGACAAGATGAATTGTCAGGAAATATTAAAGTTATCATGTCCAAAAGCACATTTATTCCTTGCAAATTGCTGCTGAAGGAGATATTGCCATCTCTGCAATTGATGACAGGCATTTTACTGAAGGACTGAAGATCAAGTAATGTGATACAAATGTGTTGAGTAAAAGTAGAGTGAAGTGGGACATATAATGATGAATATAACACCAGGATGTCTGAGGAAGACAATCTGCCACTGCACAGTTTTATAATGAAATTGGAAACAGAAGGATCTGACATGTAAAATATGAAAGAAGAGAATAAATTTATTTTACACTTTAAAAATAACTTTGGAGAAATATTTGGTTTAAGTTAACTCTGTTTTTGTCTGTAGTTCCTCTGCCATTTTCCTCAACATCTTACATTTTAGGTGTCAGTTTTTGTAGCAAGAGCTTGCAATATATACCCACTTTCTTTCCTTTTGAATTTGGGTCGAAAACAAAAGATTCCCAGGAGCTTTCAGCACATGATGATGTATTCAGGTAAGTGCTATTTTAGTATTTTTCCTGCCCACATTTAATAAATGACAAGGATAGTAGTCACCTATCACTAGAAAAAGCCACATCAATCACAAATAAGTCATTATCTTAAAACTCAAAATAAGTCTCTTCAAAGCTACTGAAGCAAATGGATGTATTCTCATCAAGTTCACTGTGCTCTGGACCTTTTTTAATTAACTTTTTGGAAACCTACCATTCTGGAAGCCGGTCTTTCAACCCATTGTCCCCCATCTGTCTACAAGTCCGTGACAATTTGGGAACATCATGTTTTCCTGTTATGTTGTTTTAGAGGGTCCTGCAGTATACCTGGCAGTAAGCTTACGTACTAGCAAATAAACATCCAACTTTGAAGGTGTTAGTACTGATAATCAAATCAATTGCCATTCTTTGGCAATTCCTTTAACTTCAGGAACAGTTGCACTTTGAAACATGAGGCTCGGAGACTTCAATTCCACAGACCATTTCACATGTACTCTATCCTGATATTTGGGTACTTTATTTTCCAAATTCAGATTTTATTGATTTTTAGCTCTGATTAACATTGTAGAATTAAAAAAATAGATAGAGAGAAGAGGGAACCATGTTCTACTCTGATTTGTGCATCATCCCCTGAACTGTTAAAATCTCAGCCGGATTCTGTATTTTTGGACTTGCAGAAGCTAGAAATACCTTCACTTCATTTTCTGATGCTGGTTAGGAAAAACTTACATGGTAATAATTTTCTAAAATTAGATAGCACTTTATTTTTTCTTCCTTTTCCTGCTTTTTATACAAAAACTTATTCCAATTTTTTATGGACAGTCTTGATGTACACTGATTTGTTTAGCTGGAAAACAAGGAAAATACAATGTGCCACATTTTAAGCTTCCTCATCAGGAGTACTCCACATCAGGGTGCCTCATTTATTCCTATATAATTAGATCTCTCTAGAGAGAAACACGGTAATTCAGTTCTACTAGACTGTGGTGAGAGATGATGACATACATACATTAGGAACTGGCTGTCAGACCGTCTGCTCGCCTACAACTGTTAGCCATTTAAGATGTATACATAGATCACTCTAGTAAATATAGCAAGTGGCCAACTAGATAGATAACAGCATGAAAAATGGTTTCATATCATTAGTTATCTAGATTCTGGGCTCCATTTATGCTTTTATTTTTCATCAGCTATAGTAGAGAATTAAAAACCTTCTAAAAGATATCTTATTCTTCAACTCTTCTGTCCTTGTTTTCTCCAGTTAAATTTCATTCTCCACAGAACTAGGAGCAGAAAGTGGCCTGCAGCCAACACCTGAACGTGAGAACTCACACTCACACATTAGCTTCCCAGTACAATCTGGCATATCAGAACTGAAAATAGGACTAGTGAAAACTTCTAAAATGTAAATGTTAAAAGACTCAGAAAAGTAATTTTTAACTCTTTTCAAAGAAACACTGTATTTTGCAGAGAAAAATATCTTTATATCATAAAAAAGTAAATGGCATCATCTGCAAGTAGAGCAATAAAGACTGACTATGTCTCACTGCCAGCAGCTTCACACTTCACAGAACTCTTAGGATATGTGGATTTTCTGTGTAATTGCACTTTTAATATGCACCAAGATTTGTGCTTAGTTACCAATAACTTCCTTATTTACTCTAGACTGATCATACTATATAGAGTGATAAACAGAGAAGGCAATGACTGGCAGAGGAGAGACACATTTCTGATATGAGTAAGCGAGGCAATGAATTTGAGTTTGGAGGAAGGCGATTGTTGTCTACACAAGGTCAGCAGATATAGCATCAGGTTCTAGTCAAATCACAGGGGAAACTGGGCTTCGCTCACCACAGCATCACACACTCAGATGCAGAAAACAATGGATTTGCGATTAGTTTTGTTTTCCATCTTACCATTACCAAATATTTATTTATACCAAATACCATTACCAAACACTTCCTGCTTTCTTGACTGGGTTTTACTGCCATAATCACCGTGAATACCAAAGTCTGAAAAACGCAATTAAGGTCGGCAAGCACATTGTCTACCTTATGCTGCAAAGAATTCTACTGAAGTTATTAAGTCCTACTTTTTGAGGAGTATTAATACGTTTGAGAAAAGGTGGAAGAGTTAGGCTTGCAAGTGGATTATGTAGTATTTTGATTTATTATGTTATTCATCTGTATCTGCCACTCCTCTAACAACACATTGTGGAGGGCGGATTCACTTCTACAATTATGTTTAATCATGATTCCTGATAATATTCCATTGTAAATCAAAACTAGATTAGTCTTTGTATAATTAAGCTTGAGTTTTTCAAATTAAGTTCAACATCAGCTAAAATGAGCAGGTCAGCAGTCTCTGCTCATGTGAAAAAGAAATATTTTAATGTCTTAAATTGTAAGGGAGTTACCACTATGCAGAAGGGGTCTATGCTGCATGAAAAATGCTTCATTTCAGTTCAGAATCTGCTATGATGCCTCTAACTGGTCAAAATTGAAAGGGGAGGAAACAAAGTGGATCCAGATGGACTTATTAATGGCAATAACATGTTCAATATTTGGCCATCATTGTCACATGACCAGGAGGGGACTGTTTCACAGGTACAGTACTGCACCTTCCACTCTTCTTCTAATATCTCTACATACTTTTTACTGTGCTTTCCTCTTCTCTACAGCATATAAATAAGCAAGAGAGACAGGCTTGTGGGACACAGTGTTACAGGGGTGGTTGCTGTTAATACAAGACATTACATCTGCACACTCATACATACATGGTGGTGGGAAGTGTCAAAGTGATCTTTATGAAGAAGAGAGATATGAAAAGAAATCAGCTAAAGAGAAAAGAAAGCAAGAAAGAGAAGAGCAGAGAAGTATGGTTGATACCAAAACACCAGATCTACATACAGAAAATCTTCTTTACTGGCAGATCCTCTCCATGCTACCCACAAACACTACTGGCCTTAAAGGCTCTTCAGAGGGACAGGTTTGGAGTGATGTGTGTTTGTGGAGTTTTAGCAAGGGATGGATAACAGCCCAATAGGAAGCACTTTTTCTATTCCGTGGGCCTCTGAAACTTAACCCTAAGGGTGGTTTTCTTTGGAGGTCCTGACAGATTAAAGAACATCTCTTAAAGATGCATCTGTAAAGATTGTCACAGCTAGCAGAAAAGTCTGATAGTAAATCTGTGATAGAACCCAAAGGATCAAGGGACCACAGCACAGATGTGAGGGTCCTGTCAGTGCAGCATCTCTGCAAGATGAGAGGAGACAATACCTGCTAAAGGTTCATCAGAGTTTTTTCCTTATACTGTACCACTTTCTCCAGGTGTTGCTTGAGGTGCCAATGTGCATTGGAGCCAATCATTCCATTGTGCATATATATAAAATAGTGTTCCTTGTTTCTCATTTAGTCTTTACATTATAGGTTATATTCATCTGCTTCCCACTGCTTTAGTTGGAAGGAAGTGCTTTGATTATTTATTTTACTTTAGACATGTTTTTAGTTGAAACTGAATTAGGTCTTAGAGACCATGTTGAGCATTTCATAAATGAAAAATGCAGTGGAAGTACTCACTATGTCTCTAAACTGAAAAAATATCCAGACTAGCACTGAAGAAGTAGAGTCTGAATGACATGTTAATCAACAGGGTTTTTTTAAATATTCCCTCTTACAAAAAGACATCTTCTAGATTTAATATTGCACGTACCATTGTGATGCAGTTGTGGAAAGCAGTGTTGTTCTCCACCAAAATGTAGCCACCAAAAATTGAAGCATTTAATCTGGGCCAGTAATCTAGCTTACCGTTATAACCACTGGAAAAAGACAGTTTCAGTAGTGGTTCATTACCTCCTCAGATACATGGTTAAAATAAGCTGATATTTTTTTCCTATAAGAGAACAGTAAAGCATGTGCATCCTTAGAGACGTCTTTTACATATAAACGAAGTCAAGGACAAGCCCACTTGTTGACTGCAGCATTTTTTTCATAAGAGCAGAGATTTTAAACCTGCTGCCACTGACCATTTTCAGCTAGTGTTAGCTACAGTCTGGCGCTTCCTTGCAGAAATGCTCTGTGGTGTTCTCTGAATAAACTGTCTATCTTCTATACCAAATAATTCACATTCTAGCCCTGCAATCTTAAAAGAGCTTTAGAGTTCTCCTCTGAATAGCTGCATTTAGCAGATGATTAAAGGAGTCTGCATATACCATCAGTGCCTGGAAAGAGGTTTAATTCTTAGATTTAATCTCTCAGTACTTGCAAAGTACTTTTTGGATTCAGTGTGTACTCTATACATGTAATGGCTTTGCTCTCCACATTTTGTGGCGGGTTTTTTTGGTTTTTTTTTTTTAGAAAAAAATAAAATACAAATAGATAAAAATAATATAAAACCAATACACTTTAAATAGATAAATGAAAAGCATTGGAAACTGTAAAGTGTTATTTGTATTATGCATCCTGAGGGCTGGAGGCACTAGGAGGCTTTTTTCCCCCTTTGTTTTTAAATGTGTCATTCTATAAGGACCTATTTAGTTAGCTCATTACTACCTATGGGTCTTCTTGTAAACTCACAGTTAGCTGTTTTTTCCACATTTGTACCTTTTTGTTTATTCAGTCTGTGTAGGGGTATAATTTTACAACTATTATAATATTTCAAGTAGTCTAAGGGCTAAAAACCTACACTTATTCTGCATCTCCTTTTCAGATACCTAAAATCATCTTTTAAAAACTATTCATTGTTTTTAAGTAATATTTTTTCTGACTGTTCTTAGCACATTGAAAGATTAAAATCTTGAATAAATATTAAAGAAATTTTCTGGTTTTTAAAGCAAGAAATTGGTAGCTTATCTGGGTACAGATTTTAATGCCAAACCTCTTTCTCACTTGCACCTGATTTCATGAGCAGTCCCACTGGTCAGTAAAACAACACAGGGAATAGACTTATTTTTTCACATGTATAAAGTCCAGATTACTATTTAATTTGCAATTATTCAAGACAAAGATTTCAGTGGATGTAAAACAAATGTGTGATTATCATGTGAATATGAGAGTAGTTTCACTGTCCATGTTTGCAATGTTGCTTACATTGCATTAAACACCATCCTTTCAATTAGCACAATTCAGCATTTTATAAGAATAATCACGGTCTGAAAATGTCCTCTGCCCTTGGAATTGGGTTTGGGATGAAAAAAGTAAAATTCTGTTTCTCCGTCCCATTAGGTTCATCATTCTTGTCTTCTTGTTTAGGTTTACGTGGTGCAATAGCATTTGCATTGGCTATTCAAGACACAGAATCCCAACCGAAACAAATGATGTTTACAACAGCCCTGATTATTGTGTTTTTCACAGTCTGGGTGTTTGGTGGGGGCACAACACCAATGCTCGCATGGCTTCAGATCAGGTTAGTACTCTTTTTACAATATTAACGATGTAAATAGAATGCAATCACTATGGGTCAATCACTGAATTCCCACAGCTTTCTAAGGTTTAGTTATATGCTTTTTAAGAGTTTTACTAGCACAAAGGAAGTATTTGGCTACCTGGCAGAGGCTCCAGTCCTCAAGGAACAGGTTCTTCCCAGGTTTGTTATGGGTTTGGACCTAAGTCGGACCCATCCCTATTTCCTAGGAGTTTGTTTCACTACTGTTCCTTTTAAATGATGTGAATAAATGTTAGCAGTGTCCTCCTCACTGTTGAAGAGCTATAAAGGCAGATTTTGCCCTCATGTAAAAATGTGTGTTTATTACAAAAACGTGTCATAAATAATGTATTTCTGATGACAATGTTCATATACTAGAAAAATCTACCTGCACTGGTGTATCATTCAGCCTGCATTGGTGCATCATTCAGCCATTAATTTATTACTCATTGTTTTATATACGATCCTTCACTATATTATTTTTTATATTACTTCATAGTCAATTGTATTCACAGACAGCAACGAAGGACAAGGGAGGCTAAATGAGAAGAGAGAGGGAAATAGGAAGCTGGAATAAAGAGTATCTAATTTAAATGTAGGTCCTGCCAAATGTGGTTTTTTGAAACCTCAGTTTTAACAAGAGTTTAATGCTATTGCTGACTTCTTGTTAATTCATAATCCATTTAGAAATCACTGCCATGGTTTGTAAGGTCCAAGCCTATCAAGATAGGCTTGTAATTCACAATTCCTTTTAATTCATTCTATATATAGCATATACTTTCCCTTTTATGAAACCATGTTTGATTAACAAGCCTTCATGTCAGCGTTAGTATAAAATAGCAGCTGAATATAACTAAATGGGAGCTTTAACAAAGAGCCTAGATAAAAGCTTGCAGACAAAATAAGGACTAGTGTACAAGTATACTGTCTAAACATAAAATGCAGGCATCCATGTGCAATGTGGGGGCTTTCTATTTATAGAATCATAGAATGCTTTGGGTTGGAAGGGTCCTTCAAAGGTCATCTAGTCCAACCCTCCTTGCAGTGAGCAGAGACATCATCAACTAGATCAGGTTGCCCAGAGCCCCATCCAACCTGACCTTGAACGTTTCCAGGGATGGGGCATTTACCATCTCTCTGGGCAACCTGTTCCAGTGTTTCACCACCCTCATTGTAAAAAGTTTCTTCCTTCTATCTCGTCTAAATCTACCTTCTTTTAGTTTAAAACCATCACACCTCATCCTGTCTCCACAGGTCCTGCTAAAAAGATTGTCCCCCTCTTCCTTATAAGCTCCCTTTAAGCCTTCTCCTCTCCAGGCTGAACAACCCCAACTCTCTCAGCCTGTCCTCACAGCAAAGGTGCTCCAGTTCCCTGATCATTTTTGTGGCCTTTCTCTGGACGCTCTGTAAAAGGTTCATGTCCTCCTTGTGCTGAGGACTCCAGAGCTGGACACAGTACTCCAGACATGAGTAGAGTGGCAGTTCTGTGCTAGTTTGGTTGTCCCATAATGTCAATCAAGTTTGTTACAGTTCAGATATACTCTGCCACTATCAGCCATCTTTCTGAGATCTTCCACTTTTTCACTGTCAGTCAACTATAGAGTTGGCATCAGAAATGTGGGTGAGAAGGAATATTCTAGTTAGATCTTGTGGACCAAATTGGTTTGGCTTACCGTAACAGGAGATTAAGGAATAATTTTGAGAATACAATAAGGGGAAAAAGGACATTGGGAGTAGTCATGTGCCTAGTCTAAGGACTTAGGTCACTAGATGCCTGTCCTGGTCTAGCTGTCTAGGTAATCATTAAATGAACATTGTCAAGTGCTTTCGCTAATATACACAATTCAATCGAATGCAATGACATTTCTTCTGCTACTTAGTAGCAGAGGTGGAAAGGCCCACAAGTCCACAAGGGAAGGACTGACCCTCATATTAACGATTTATACTGTTCAATGCAAGCATGTGCTTCTTTCTTTACCCACCTGTACAATGGACTTTACCAAAGACACTGAAAGTAGACAGTCTGAAATGCTGATCTCTTTGGGCATCTCATTGAATCTCAACAGATCTGCCAGGCAGATTTACCAATCAAATAATTTGGTTTTGTAACTGGGCTATAGATTTTCTTATTATAAATCAATTAGGTTCACAATTCCTGCTTAATTTCTTGACATCAGAACATATAGCTTCATAAATTATCAGTCTATGGTCAAACTGAGATTAAACTTAAAATAGATATCTTTAATTACAAATGTATCTTGAGCTCTGATTTATCTTTTTAGTGAATATATTTAACTGGTTTTACAATTTATTACACTTCAACGTGGAATTTTGTTCTTAGCTACCAGCATTTGTCATTTCAGTCTTGAGTAATTTTGCTAAGTAATTGTATTTGAAGGTGATGGTAATTCATGCCAATCGATACTTGTGTGGATTCTAGCAGACTTGGGTTTGCTGCGAGAGTTATGGGGCCACTCCAAATGACACCACCTTGCTTGGTGTACTACCCTCAGTATGCTTGCAGCTGTGCCTGAATGGCAATTCTGAGATGCATCTATCACCATGTATTTTTAATTAGAAGAAAGAGATTGTATTTTTCATGCTAGTTTGGAGGGTTCAGCTCACAAAGACAAGGGAAACTGTGTTATGAGTACAAAAAATATATGATTTTCTGTGAAGAGACTCATTGGAATGTGTTGGTATGTCATAAATTACAGAAAAAGAGTTGAAGCCAGTGAAATACTGCAACTATGTCTGTAAGTACAGAAGAGGGAGACTGGTCTCTTGCTAGTCCTTAAGTGTTCAATTGATGTGAAATTACATCAGGCACCATCCCAGTGCAGTTTGAAACCACTTCTGTGTGATTCCCCAGTGCTTTAAGGAACTGGATTTACTACTATTTTTCAAATCCAAAGCAAGGTGCTAGATCAGTTAATCTAAACAACTAGAAATAAAGTTATTCAAGTTATCAAAATTAAGTACTTACAGAAAATTAAAAATATATGAATGGCTGCTTTAAGGTTACAGTGACTACACTGGATTACCCTACACAACCTGTAGTTACTGTATAGGTAAACCTCAGGAGACAGGAATGGTCAAAAATACAGTGATTAAGCAACTAACAGTCCAAAGCAGAGTGTGGGGGTTTTGCCAGTTAGGAATTCCATCACAAAATCCAGCAGGTAATGTATTTAGTTGAACAGGAGGCATTCAGAGGAACATGTGATTTCTGAGACTATTTGCAGGAATTGAATCTTATTAACAAATGTTTTAAATTGTGCCCACTCCAGCTATATGGAAGAGGCTACAGTTCCAATCAGTAGTTCATGAGATGCAATTCTTAACTCCTTGAGGTTGATCCAGTCAGTCTTATCCCAGAGGTAAATGCCTGAGTTATATGTTACAGACCAACTTACCCACATTCTGGTTTTAAAACATAAATACATCTGTCATCCATTAAGTTGAAGATATGTAAAAATAACATAAATTGCAAATAATTAACACTAACATATTTGCTCTTCCATAATGCATTACAGTGCTAGTCAAGGTAAAAGACAGCATTCAAGATTCTTATTGTATATAATTGTTTGCATATTATACTATACTATATATGTTTCAATGATTTATTGCACTCTCCATAATTTACATTGTGAAATTCTCATAAGGATGACCAAGACTCCTTGTATATCAACAGAGTATAAGGGACTAGAACAATGAAAATTTTTAAATAATAGTAGTAATAGTGCCACGGTTTGAAATTAAGAGCTGTTGTCTCCTAAAGGATTTCTTTCTAACGGGACTCTACATACTTTTGGGGGGAAATGTGAAACCCACACGAAGGCTACACAAAAGGGTTATAAGTGGTTTGTTAGGCTTGTTTTAGGCAAAGGAACACAATGTGACGCACAGGTTTTAAATTAAAGGAGTAGGACAGCATTGGTTTAATGCTAAACGCAATTAAAACCATAAATCAGTCATTTAAAGTTAAACAGGACTGGTAAAGAGAAATGAGAGACAGAGAGGTTGATAAATATGTAAATAGGCACATACAAGTAAATACATTCTCCCCCATTCAGTCCACATCCTCCGCTTACAGACAAAGAACCCGCCACGTGGCTGCCGGCCCGAGGGGGCGAGGGAGTGGAGAGAAAGGGAGTCGCAGTTCGTCACCTCACAAGTTTCAGTCCGAGAAACTCCTTCGGAGCAAACTTCCTTGCAGTAACTTAGTCCTTCTTCGGCCGGGGTAGCTGGGAGAAGACTCGAGTGTACCGGGGGCAACATTCCAAGGCTCCTGACTCTCCCCAGCTCTGGAGCGGGATACGGACTGGGTCTCTGGGGAATGCCTGTGGGTTTCCCGCGTTACTGCGGAGGCTCTGTGTTGAACATCTGAAACCTCGTTCGCTTTTTCCCTTCACCAGCGGCTTCTGTCCCCTCAGTGCAGGGTCTGGGGGCTTACAGCCGGTTTTACCCCTTTCTTCTGTTTAAACTCAATGTCTCGGCTCCCAGTAAGAAGCCAAGAGGGGTGTGGTTTCTCTTCCCAAAAGTCGTGAGAAAGTTTTTCACGTGCTTTGGGGGAAAGGGAATTGGGGGAGAGAGGTGTCTCAGTCCCACTGGCGCCATCTTAACCCGTTACAAATAGTCATGTGAAAAATCAGTCTTTGTTATGATAATAACTGGAATTTCTGTAATCTGTCACCTCTCCTCACAGCAGTAGCATCAGCTCAGCTTTTCTGTTAAAATTCAACTTAATATAAGTATAATCTGTCAAATTATTTTTAGAAGAGAAGGTGAATATGTGTCCTCAGAGGTAACTAACAGATAACTCAATGCAGGAGTATGTGCAGCTTACACCACAATTGCAAATTGTTGCCAAAACATTTAGTAAGATATACTATCAAAACTAACCATGTGCTACTGAAAAAGGCTCCGTTTCCATCTCCCATTTTATGCAGCAATATCACTCAACTATCTCACAAGGCTGCTGAGAGCTTTTGTAAAAATAACCTTAAATGGATCCCAGGAGTCACACAAGTTTATTAAGATTCACAATTCTAGGTCCCTTCATTTAACAAATTATATTGAAACATATACTCCTACTTAAACTATAGCTTGAATCTAAGAAAGGTTCTTAAAGCCTTGGAAACCTGACCTGCAAATGGCAGAATTTATGCCTACGTGTCTCTATATGTCAAAATACAGTTTTAAAAGAAATCCATACCAATAATTTTCAAGTATACTTTTGCAAGTATATTTATCCATACAGAGTACTCTTCAAAATTACTCTTAGAATTCTTGGCAAAGTGAATATTTTTTAACTTTGTTCTGAAAGAATGAGACATACATTTTGAGAAAAGTCTATTTATTTTAAGTGTCTCCTTTTTTAGATACCTGAAACTATGAGTTCCAGAAAGTGTTGAGTGTTCCCTTCCTGAAAATTGGGTGCTATTTAAATGTTCCCAGTGGTCTAGCAGAGTAATATAATATTTCTGAGCCTAGACCCATATGCACAGTCTCTTACAGTGTTATCAGCTGGCATTCTGAGGGCAGAATTTGTTGCACCACATTCCTAAATAATACATTGTCTTTTGGCTTATCCAATTGCTATAACTGGAAAAAAATTGCCTTTACTCCCCATGTAAAAGTACTACAATATAATGCTCTTGAGAGACAATAAACCTGCATCAGTGTATGAGAATAACACCATGATACATCAACAGCAAAACAAAGATATTCATTTAAGCATGAGCTCACAAATTGAAGTATTCAATAAATGTGTCTTCAGAGACGTTGAGTATTACCTGCTAATGCTTTTGGATATATATCTCCCTTCATTCTCCACACTCTGATTGAAAATAGAAAGCTACATTTTACATTAAATCTTCAATGGGAGGTTTGAGGATAAAGGAGTCTCCTGACAGACAGAGCAAAAATACAAAGCTGTTAATAAAATACATCCTATAAAAGTATCGTGCTAGGTGTAGGTTCTGTTTACTTATCATCATCTCATCCTGTGTAAATGTTTGTCCAGGGATTTCCAGACTCTTTGTGCATCTCTTTGCAGTTGTTTTGCAGTGAATCAGGAGATCTTTATTCCACATTCTAAAGAAATACTAAGCAGCCTTGAATAGTACCTTTTAATTCTGTGACTCTCTGGCCATTACCCTTGATAATGTATTTGATAATGTATTGCTCATGTCTATGAGCCTGGCCGCCCTTAAAACATGCCATGTCTAGTTCACCTAAAACTTCAGTTCCCACCTTCCAACTTTCTTTAAACACTAATGCCAGAGGCTTGGCATACCAGATTTTTTGGGGATGACTAAGGCTGTCAAAACTCACATTCTCAGCAGGAGTACCTCCTCATTGCGCTCTTCTGTGAGAAAGTAACAACCCAGGAAATTAAATTAATTAAAACTATTCTTTTAATACTCAACTATTGCCTTCCCTAATTTCTGACTGACCCAAACTTTTGGATTCACTTCCAGAGGTTTCCCAGAGCTCTTCTTTCTCTTTTCATTGCTCAGATTCCAGCTTTATAACTACAGCTAATTCTTTGCCATTCTAGGCAAAACTAAACCTAAAAATGTCACAGTTATACACTTCCAAAACTTTGTTTGCATCGATGGAGCCAGAACTCTGATAGTGAACAGCAGCCGGTCGTTCAATCATACTGCGCTGGCATAAATAAAACATACCTTAATATAGTCAGTGATCTCTGAGAACACAAAACCGAGACATGCGTCAAGTGTATAAAATATAACTGAAGAAAACAAACTAATGCATGTTACAAGAATAAGAGGAGAGTATTCACATCCTATAAATTAAGAGTCCCCAGATCTGTTTGAAATGGGTACATCAGCAAAAGGGATATCATTGCTGTGGAGACCCTTTTCTGTTTTTCTATGGAAAACGATGCTGACTGGCTAGTAGAGTGCAGGTGAACTGGGAGCAATATTGTTATCAGCATGAAAAAAATCTGCCATTTGCAAGGGTCAAGCATGCAGTAACCCCCTGTCCAGGTGGAAAGGACATGCAATGAAGGAAAGGGAAAATAATTTATAGATTATGCATAGACATATCTCTATCAGTGATATGAAGCCATCGAAGTCAAAAGAGTTTTCTCAAAGGTCTATTCTTGAAGACTGAATCATTCAATCAGCCCAAGTATATACTCCTCATACAGGTTTACCTGTGTCTATTTTGACAGTAAATGTGCATTGAATAACATTTACTGAATAAGAACTCTGACTAAAAGCTGCAGAAAGACCTATTGGAGGACTTTTACTAAGCCATAAAATATATCACTGTTTTGGAAAAGTAAATTTTTTAAAGACTTTAAAGTCTTATTCTGAGTTTTTGTTGCTCCATTTTTAGAAGTGCCACCATAAAACATAAAGAGACCAAATTTTTGGGGGGTGTTCCTTGTGGTATGGCACTGTTTTCTAAATGAAAAAAGGAAAAAACATGGTAGGGCTGTATCCAAAACATTTTTGAGAATCTGGCTTAGCTGCTAATACTTTTGAAATAAGGCCAACCACTTGACTGCATCACATACTGAAAATCACTGAAACATAAAATTGTAATATTATTCAGTTTTATGGTGTAAACGTTGGAAGATCAGAACACAGCTAATTCCTAAACTCCCACCTATGTCCGTATTGCAAATCCACTGAATATAGGAATCCGCTGAAAATAGGATATGAGCGTTCAGCAGACTTCAGCACCCAAAAGTTGTAAGCCAGCAGAGTTCAGTATCTTTGAGAATGTTAGTATATCCCTTTACAATAAAAATGTTTCGTGGATAAGCTATTCTCTCAAGACTTCAAGACTTTGGTTCCTTCAGTGTCCAATATTTTAATCCATTGCTCCAATATCAAAGGGTAGGATAGTGTGTGTTTGTCAGAATATCACATTAAGGATGCAGGTGGCAACCGGGGCTAACTGCTGCTGGCTAACTCTGGTTGGTAGAGTACGATTCTGTGCTTACCCCAGCCCTTTATCAACCGGTCATAGATTGTGGAAAGACAGAACTTTATGACAGGGCAACTAGAGTAACAACATGACCTTGGGCAGTATTACAGTGCTACTGTTTCAGTAACAAAAATATTCTTTTCATTAGTCCCAAACTCTATAGTAGTATTTCCTGTGTTCGAAGAGATGATGCAGAAAGATAGTTTACAATGCCACAGTGGCAGCGCTCGTCACTGCTGATTAGGAAGCTTTGATCAGATTTGGTCTGTGCTTTTAAGCCCCCAGAAGGGGCCTTTCAGACTAAAAAAAAAAACCAAACAAACAAAAAAAAAACCAAACAAAAAAATATCATGGGCTTTGGAAAGGGTTTTGCTTTATCTAGAGAGGCAACAATTGTGGTAAGAGATCTCAAGGGCTGAAATGGTGGTAAAAATATGACTAAGCCTCAGGACTCCAGAACAGGAGGTGCTGAGCAGGAACCTTCCTTTTCCACAGCCTTAGAACAAAGAATTATGCACTTCAGATCAAAGGATTAATAGTTCGTTTTAGACACGATGGATGGTGCTGCCTACATTACTGTGTTTTTCCAGTTCTATAGAAAGATTGACACTTTCTTCCTTTTTTTTATAATGACATACAAGTCTTCCTTATTATACTACTCCTGAGTTCTGCCAGAGTTAAGTTCTGATCTGCCATTATACGGTTGCGGCATCTGGATAGCTTTATTTACGCTCCTTTGTCAAATCAGTTATAAGAGAAAAATACTTTCTTCAAGACCATGTTTGTAGAAGTCTGTCTGAATGGAACCTATGGGATATATGGTGATATAACTGGACTCTTATGTTACATGCTTAATCCCACAGTGTTTGCTAAACAGAAGTCTGTGGATAATAACAAACGGGCTTAAAAGTGATCTAAACGAGACATAAGCGATGATAAAACTCATGATTTTCATATCAGCCTCTGTCTGCAGCATCTGCTGTGCTGTGGGCACAAGGCTCAAATTGTCCATTACTCAACATTACTCAGTGATCAAGCCTTCACTAGAAACTACTCACCTTTAACTCGACAGGAAATTCCTCTTATGTAAGGCTTCTTCCATCGCTATCCAGTGCCCTTCAGATACTAAGGATGGACACAACCTGAAACAGTCTGCTCCGTGGGTAAAGGACAGCCAGCACCTGTCTCTAGGATTTGGAGCTTTAAGAAGATGGTCAAACCCAGGCAGAGGTCACATAAGTCTCAGCCTTCAACTGACCTGAAATCAACAGAATATGCTTGACAACTTCCTGCCCCAGAGCTTTATGAGCAAACCGTACTCGGCCCTTTCTATTGCTTCCCAGGAGGTGACTGAAACTCTATCTCTTGCTGTCAATACAAGTACTGATCATCTTGAGACGCTTCTAACAGTACTAAAAATTTTCTGAGTGATTAACTATTTCCAGTAAATTCCCAAACTATAAAACAAATAATAGTAAGTCTTAAACACATAGTCTATGCCATATTGCAAAGTCCTATAGTCAAACACAGCTTAGAAACTTCAAGTACGTTGAAAGGTTGTTCAAGTGTGGTGAAGCTCCCAAGTCACTTCCAAAAGTTTGATTTAGGTAGTTTCATGTAATGCTAAGTGGAGCAATGCCTTCTCTAATCTTACTGAGGTGAGATATAACTATGGCACTGGAGAGAAGGGTGTCCTGACAGCTGATCTAGGCAAAGAGCTGCAGTCAGCTTAGGTGAGGAGTGATCCTGTTCCTTGGTTAAGAAGAGCCTCGTCAGAATATTGTACTCCATTGCTGAATTCTGCTCTGCTCATAAAGAAGTGCATGAGACAGTACATCTACTTACAGTCATTTGTTATGAACTAGAGTCATATAGGAGTTTGATCTCTACTGTTCATCATTTATTCCTAAATTAAGTGTAAAGTTCACTCTGAGCAAATGCATCTTAGCTTTCCTTTTTCACCCTCACGTAGATGCACAAGGAGAATTCCTCCTGAAACATAGCTAGTTCTTGAGATACTCTGAAGGCAAAGGCCAAGAGCATGTGTTCATTTCTTCAGATGATCTGTAATTCAATAGTTATAAATTATTATGAACCTTCTTAATTGTTTCATTTGTATTCATTTGAACACATTTTCCTTTCATTTGTCAAGAAAAAGTCAGTTTAGAAAAGGAAGTTTAATTAAATGTTTTCTCCCAGCCTTGGCACAGTCTCTCTTCTATAACCATATTCCTTTGGGTCATATTTCCTCTAGAGTCCTGGAAAACAATTTAGTGCAAGTGAAGGATCTGTTGATTTACTATTGAAAACAGAATGTCAGCCTAAGTATCTTCAACTGTAATTTGTGAGTGACCACGACATAGAGATGAACAGTTCAACTAAAAGATGTATATTTTCAAGTACTGTTATATTTCTGTGACTCTGTACTTTTTATTTTGTTTTAGGTTTAGAATGCTTATAATCAGTCTAACTGGTATTCTCTCTCAGTAACAGAAATAGCTCCAATACATATATATGCTCTTCGTTTCCAGGGTCATATTCCTCTTTAGTCATAGTACAGTAAGTATTTTAAATTATGCTGCAATAAATTCTCCTGTTGAGAGTTAGTTTCAGCCAAGCCTCTTCAGTCCACTGAGTTCCATTTAACCCAGACACACTTTCAACAGAGATTACACTGTCTTTGCCTGGAAAGTCTTTCAAATCCTAACAAACCCCTCTGAAATCCAGAAACACCGGTAACTTCATGTAACAAGCCTAACTATTAATGCTGCAATTATTTTAAAATTACCGCTGACCTTAGCTGGCCAACTATCTGCACCTGTGAACATCTAAAGGGCAGCATTTTGCCTGGTATCTTTCACCCTGATGGTAGTTTGAATGTTCCTGGGCTATCAAACACTGTTTGCACACCCATGAGAAACCCTGCTGCTGACTCCTTCGTCTCTCCTCAGTGTTAGGATATTAGTGATTTATGCACAGACTGTTAGGTCACAAAATCCACAGCAGAGGCAGAGTTTTAGCTTCAGCTATAAGACATTTAGCCACTATGAATAATTATCAGCAATTTCAAATTTGGTCAAGCATGGTAGAAATCATTGTGAGTAAGTATTTGACTAATTTGCATGGTAATTATTCATTACTTGTGGCATGGGTCACAGAGAGCATGAAGATCTGGTTTATCACTTCATTCCCTTCGATCTCCTGTAGTAGCACAGACTAAAATACTGGTTCAGATCCTAGGTAAAGATCTTTTTTTATACAAAAATATTGCTAGATGTGATACTTTCCCTTTGCCAGGGGTTCTTTGCCACCAGTTCTGGATTTGTGGGTACGTATACCCATAGTACGTATGCAGTGTCTACAAGAAATAGGGAAATGGTCCGGTGTTCCTGACTAAAGCTGTATTAGGGAAATGCATTCTGCTTCAAACCCTGAGATGTTTAGCATCACACATGAAATTATCTGTGAGCAAAGAAAACGCTTCTTGGGGCACACCCACACTGGAGGAGTTAACATAATATCTGCTTTTATAACAGTAGTTAGGGCACAATTAACCTGGTAAATGCTATAAATCAAGCAACAGTATGAAATTGGACATTAAATGTATTGGTTGTTATTATTGTAAAAAGAAAAAATGATTTCTCTCTGAAAATGAGAAATCGTTCAGGTAATGAATCGCAGTGATCTCCTGAAATGCCTTTCATTTGTTTGCAAGGTATTTTTCTGCTAAGATAAGGTGTGCATTTGATCTCTTAGCGTTAATCACCACAGTATTTTGCCTGAATGATACTAAATAAGGTTTATAAACATTTGTGCTTGATAACAAAATAAAAGACCAAAATACAGATGACTTGAGCTTTCTGACTCCGACTGTGAAAGGCAGTCCTGGGCAGCTCGTGAATAGGAGATTTTGGGTAGCAATCAATTTGTGCAAGACGTGTACCCGACTCCTGCTGTCAACTCTGTTGGTCTTTATTGACCAGACAGTTAAATCCCACCTCACATACCTTTTATTTCCAGCTCCACATGGCTATTGAAAACAGAAATGGAAAGAAGAAATGAAAGATACACTTTGATTGCTAGAATACTTGGTACAGGAGAGAGGGAAAATTGCACAGCAATAAGAAAGATTCATGCCTTTAGGTTTACTAGGAATAAATGATAGGATGAATTTTGCATATGCCAAAAACTCAGAATACTTTATAAATATTTCCAGAGAATTATATATAACCCTTTAGCTTGGAATAGAATCCGTCCAGCAGGCTTTGTATCAATTAAAATATTTCTTTTATTGTCTTTTAAAATACTGTTGCTTTGATATGTCTCAGTATGCAAAAAACAGGTTTTCTTCCATTTCATGCAGTCATTTTTTTTCTTCCATTAAAATGTATCTCGCTGTCACGCAAAAGGCAGCTGCTATGCAGCAGTCAACATGATGAAGTTGTTCAAACTACAAATAAGGAATCAGACAAAGCTATCTGGAAATACCGCCAGGGAAAGCCTTAATTAATTATCTGGGACTTCAGAACAAAACTGATTAATTACTTCGTACCAAAATATGCCAAATTAATTTGCACTTCTATCTCTAGCTAGTCCACCAAAATTAAATTGGTACAACCAAGCATATGCCAAAACTGTGTTGTTTGAGGGTAAATTGAAGGTAGAGAAAAATAATTTGAAACTTTAAAAGTTTGAGACAAATATGTGGTATGAAATCCTGGCTCTAGGATATGATCACATTTACTGAGATGTACCTTATATCCCTGCTTTGTAGGTATTGATCAAGATACCTCTTAACTCTGTTATTGAACACATTGTTTTACAAAATAATTGCTCTGGAAACTCACTGAAATTTCATATTTTAAGAACTGTATAATACTGTCAGCTGGCCCAAAAGATAGAAGGGTATGAAATGAATATGTTCTTCACATTTGTTAATTTGCTTAATTTCCAAAATGTGTATGTTCATCCTTCTCCCATCTCGGCCAGTCGCCAAGGAGAGCTGCTCTGGAGCCAGCCTGGCCCACAGTGAAGCGGTAGATCCCAGTGTTCAGGGGGGGTTTCCTGAGGTTTTCCTGAGGCAGGAAATGCCAAGGGAGCAGAGAGACCCACCAGGAGCCGGCAGCGCTCAGGGAGAGGCTGATGAGACACGGGCGTTGCAAGGGCGACCACAGCCATGGCCATCAAAGAGGCCTTTGGGGAGCCTGGCCACCAGAGTGGGCAAACAGCACATGGCACAGTGGTTCGCGCGGAAGGGCGCACGGGGAGGGTGCTGAAAGCTCTGCCAGTTCCAGAGATGAGTTCAATTGGTGGTCATCACCCTTTCAAAAGGTGTCCACCTGGCAAAACACTCACCAGGATGGATGTGGCCACCCAAATGGAGCTCCCATGAAAACACACATCCATCCAGGTCTCAGGCTGCCAGGGAGTACCAAAACCTTTCACTGATACCAGGTGGGAGCAGTAAGAACAGCTGTGTGTGCTGTGACCAGGTAGGTGATCTGGTCAGCTTGGTAGCAGAGCTGAGAGCGGAAGTAGAAAAGGAGCATCAGGGAGGCTGAGCAGGAGATCTGCCAACCGCCCTGCAGTGGCCTGGGACATCTTTAACTAGATCAGGTTGCTCACAGCCCTGTCCAACTTGGCCTTGAACATTTCCAGGGATGGGGCATTTACCATCTGTCTGGGCAACCCATTCCAGTGTTCCACCACCCTCGTTATAAAAAATTTCTTCCTTATATCTAGTCTAAATCTACCTTCTTTTAGTTTATAACCATTACCCCTTGTCCTATCACAACAGGCCCTGCTAAAAAGATAGTTCCCCTCTTTCTTACAAGCCCCCTTTAAGAATTGAAAGGCTGCAATAAGGTCTCCCCAGAGCCTTCCCTTCTCCAGGCTGAACAACCTCAACTCTCTCAGCCTGTCCTCACAGCAGAGGTGTTCCAGTTCCCTGGTCATTTTTGTGGCCCTCCTCTGGACCCTCTCCAACAGGTTCATGTTCTTTTTGTGCTGAGGGCTCCAAATATTGACACCATATTCCAGACAAGGTCTCACCAGATCTGAGCAGAGGGTTAGAATCACCTCCCTTGACCTGCTGGCCACACTCGATGCAGCCCAGGATAGAGTTGGACTTCTGGGCTGTGAGCGCACATTGTTGGCTCTTGCCCAGCCTTCCATCCACTGGTACCTCCAAGTCTTTCTCTGCAGGGCTGCTCTCAATCTCTTCGTACCCCAGCCTGTACTGATACTGGGGATTGCCCCAGCCCAGGTGCAATATGGTTTACTTCCTCTGCCTTATTTGATTTACATGTATTTCTTTCACCTTTCTGGAGGAATTCTAGCCCAAACCTCACCAGTTCTGCACATGTATGCACATGTATCCACAAGATGAGGAAAGCAAAGAAGTCCGAAAATAATTTTAATTAACTGAACCTGAAACTGAGATAAAATTATTCTGTAGGCTAGTGGTTTATGTGTTTGCTAGGAAGGTTCCAGCTCCTGTCCAATTAGATATTTCTGTTTCATGTAAAATGAGTCATCAAATAAAACACAGTAATCTTCTGTGTAGTAAAGATCAGAATCCAGGTCTTCCAGTACCCTGTTCAATAGTCTACAGAAGAATGATTGCTCTCGTGCTTTCTGATCTAGTGACCCTTACATATATATAGGTATATTTGTATTTAGTTAAGATCAAGCTTTTAAAAAAGACCAAAGATCATTATTATTTCCCCCTGAAATTGATGGGACTAGTTTATTTCCCATCAATATGACTGTCCTTTCCTGTCTTACAGAATTTCCTGATTCATTAGGGTGCAGGGCATGTGGAATTTTAATGATTAGACTTGTCTTTTGGCTATCAAGTTTTCTTGCAATACAGTAGTAGGGGGACACAGTCCTTTTAACCTCTGTCGTGAAGTTCCCAGCTTTCCAACCCATCCTTTATTCCCTTGTCAGTGATTAATCATTTCTCAGTGGGGGGGGTGGGGGATACACCTGCATCCCCGCATCCCTGCATCCCTGCATCCCTGCATCCCTGCATCCCTGCCCCTCTTCTCTTTCCCCTGCCAGTGAACAACAAAAGTCTACTTGTCACATGGAAGATCTTAACTATCTCAGCATATACTTGAAGCAAAGTTCTTGTTGCCAAGGTGACTGCTCAGTGGTTCTCTCTTCTCTTTTGTCCTTCCCCTTCCAAACAGAAGAGCGTGCCCAAAAGAGAAAGAAACCTGTTCTCTCCTTCCTCTTTACAGAGTTATTCAAAGAAGTGTTGATTGACATGGCTTGGGCCAGGGGTGGGAGTGAAATTGGAGCCAGGTGCTCCAATTTCACAAGGCCAGTTACATGGCCCTTTCCCCACGCTACCTGAGCGTGCCATAACAAAAGGCAGCAAACCTCCTTTGGTGCCCAAACAAGGGGGGAACAGCCCCCCTTGCCCTGGAGGCAAAAATCCTAAAACCACAACACAAAGTATCACATATTTATGAATATACTGACAGCACTATCACATATGCCTGAAGTCACTAGCCACAGAGAACTGCAGCCCCAGGGAAGCTAAGTGGCAGTGGATAAATGGGGACAGATCCTCGGCTGGTGCCAGCTGCCATAATAGCATCCATTTATTTTCTTGGCCTGTAGGCGGAAGTGTAATATGGTTTGAGGATCCCTGTTTGAGGCAATTTCTCACTCTACTTTCTCACTTTGACTCTTCATTATCACGTGCAAGCTATTGCTTTCATTGTTATCACTGCTTGAATTCAGGTGTTGGCTCACAGTTGCTACATGCAGTAGTTTATTCTTATTTTTACAAGGCAGTAAACACCTTCCAACACACTGCAAAGCAACACAAGAAGCATAAATAAAAGTATGAATCTTTACAGCACACTCCCTATCTCATCCTCCCAGCACTCCTTTTCCACAGCACTCATTTTAAATGGCAGCCAACTACAGCTGAGTGCTTCAGGCGTTATGCTCAAGCTGTATATAGTTATAAGAAGAAGAAAAAAAATTTAAAAAAAAATTAGAAATTTTGAAGAGTGTCTCCAAATACTCTTGTAAAAAGATAAAGGCTTTAATTAATTAAAATGAGAGTGTTTTATCAACCTTAACTACAGTGTCACAGTTAATACGTATTATTCAACAAGGGGGTGACTAAGCCTCCTCCTGGGTGCTCATAAAAGGTTTGCAAGACTGGTGCAGGCAGCATAAAAATCTCAAAACAGCACATTTAGGACAACGCCCCCAGCAAACCAGACAAGAATGCCAGAACTTACACTATCATGGATGACATCTGGTCCAAATTTGCTAACTGCACTAGAAAATATTATTTCCCCCTGGAACCTCTGTAGTACAAAGAGTTAGAGAGTCTGTGAGCACATGCACATTTATATCAAAAATAGTTTTTGCATTGACTAGCATTGTATCAGCATGACTACAGATCAGTATCTACTTTGGAGACAGTAAGTTTTTTATATGAACAGCCTAAATATTATTTGAAACAGCCAGGTGAGTTCTAAATGTATTGCCTGAAACTGGTAAAGATGGCCAAGCTTCTGAAGGAAGAACTATATTGCAAAAGCAAATTTAAAATCAACTGAAATCTACACTGTCTAAACTAAACAATGCAATTATCAGACCAAGATTAAATTTAAAGATTAATTAAAAATGACATGGAACAAGTTAAACACTAGATGATGAAGGGGAGCATACTTTTCCAGCACTTCCACATAGCCACTCTCTGTCAAAAAGACTATTAAGCTTTAATTGATATATACTGTGTCAGGAGTATGTAATCCGTGCAGATGGGGTCTTTTTAACACTAGAGTCATCATGGCTTGGCTTCGCGGACGAAGATTTGGGAAGGGCTTTGCCCACGCTTATTGCAAGCGCGTTGATGGCTGAAAAGGCCAATGCGGGATAGGCAAGACCGGTTGCAAAGAGCACACCGGAGGGTCTCCTTGGGTGGTATAGTCGAGGCACGGTTCTTTCTGCGCTGTCTTTTCTCCTCGAGCCTGATTCTACGCGTGCTCTCAAAGGAGACAGCAGCGTTATGTATGGTGTGTCTCCAAATCTCCCGATTGGAGGCCAGGGTGGACCACTGATGGTGGTCAATATGGCCTAGGCTGAGGTGTTGTTTCAGGGAGTCCTTATATCTCCTCTTTGGAGCTCTTCTCTTGCGGCAGCCGGTGGCAAGTTCACCATAGAACACGATCTTAGGGAGGCGGTGATCCGCCATCCTGGAGACGTGCCCTGCCCAACGCAGCTGCGTTTTCAGCAACATGGCCTCAATACTGGTGACGTCTGCCTGTTCAAGGACAGCAACATTAGTCTCGTAGTCAGTCCAGTGAATGTTTAGGATTGTGCGGAGGCAGCGCTGATGGAAGCGTTCGAGGAGTCGCAGATGGTGGCGGTAGATGACCCATGATTCAGACCCGTACAGAAGAGTAGGCGGTACCACGGCTCTGTAGACACTGATCTTTGTACTTTTAACACTAGAGTAACAATATTTTAAAAATAACTGTCTTTTGGAGTATTTATTGTCTTTGTTGTTGAGAAGCAAAATGTTGTAAAAGAAATGAAAAGTTAAATTTTCCATTAAGCAGTGTTTTGGAACATTGTCTTCACAAATGACACTGCTGTTTCTCTTGCTGTATTTAAAGTGGCTTTAAAGAATGTTTCAACATAAACGTGCAGAGGTGTTTCTCTGCCACCTCTGCCATTTAAAAATGAAGGGGTAATAATCATTGACACTGCACAAATCAGACAGTGGAAGTTTATGCAAAACTTTTCTGATATATATAACATTTTGCTCAGTCTGAGACTTTTCACTAAGTTCTTCCTTTACAAAACTTGATTTGTAATTTAAAATATAAAAAGAAAGTGAATGTCCAGAGTTGGCAAAATCTGAGTATCTATCTGATCTGAAAATAGATAACTAAAATTAAAATAAATTAAAAGCATTTTTTTAATGTCATAGCAGGGTTGGGTTTTTTAATATTTATATGACAGAATTACAGCTGAGCACTCTCTGTCCTATAATACTTACTTCTAGATGAGGAAACATGAAAAAATCCTATAGATGCTTGTTCAGATTACCAGCTGCAGTGTACCTGCTTATGAATATCACCTCAGCTCTAAAGGTGACTGTGCTGCATGGTTAAGACCATTGCAAGAACTCAGAAATGCCATTTTGATTTACGCTTTGATGATACATCATATCTTGAAGGTATATATATGTATATACCATATATGTTTTATACAGCCTTTTGTCGATCAATCCATACAAGTCCTGACTATCATTTCCGGCTGTTCTGAGCATTTTAGACAGAGTTTAGGTGACCATATTTCAAACCAGGTATTAAATATGAATTTAAACAATGTAGCTGATTTACAAACTGCCTGTGAAATGAGCAGCCTAAATGGCAAGATCATGCTTCCATGTCAGGTACCTTGTCACTAGTTCCCAGCAGCAAAGCATTTATTCAGTGTGTTTTGATTGGAGCACACATTTAGCTTGCCCAGCATTACTCTTCCCTTAATTGCTCCTAGTTCCATCTTTATGTGATAAATGTCAGATGTTGATTCAAAAGATGAAGTCCGTTGTATGTTTTTCCCCATGCTGTGAGCCCAGGGAACTTAAGAGTTGGTCATCTCATTATGTAGACTAATGTCTCAGGAGCAGTTAATGTTTTGCTTTGGGTTAATCACATTAACAATAATGCAATGCATCTACAATGGCCTGGGCTTCTTTCCAAAGCTCTGCTGTTTATGTTCAAGGAAAATAAAGGAATAGACACCTAAAGTGATTCACAGAACAAACATTTTACTGCTCTAAAAGTTGTTGACATAATTCACTGGAGGGAACTGTTATTTCTGAGCCAAGAATTAACTAACAGTTCTCTTTCCTGGCTGGCAAAAATCATTAGTAATCTAAGAAAGATACCAAGAAAATTGTCTAATTCCCAAGTTGGTTTTGTTGGGTTTTTTGGGGTTTTTGTTTGGGGTTTTTTTGTGAAAGCTGTATTCATCTCCATAGAGTTCATAAAAGTAACAATTAGGACATTTGCTATGTACAAAAATGATACATCTTGTAATGCAGGTGTTTCTGTCTTTTTGCATTAACTGAAAAAGTATTTTTAATAATATTCCAGGGGTTTCGGGTTTTTTATTATTATTAATACAGCTTCAGAATTATGTACAGAGCATTTGATCTGTTGACTTCCTCACAGCATGGGGAGAGGTATGTTAGTAATACCGAATTTCTTAAAATATGTGGAAGCTGACCAATATTGGGTTTTGCGTACTGCCTCTTGCTGAAATGATGATACTGAGATGCATTCATGTCTGTAACTCTCTGTTTTGCAACACCTTACGTTAAAGCAAAAAAAGCACTTGCCATCATCACCTTGCTCCTGCTCTCTGCATGATCACTTATCCTTAACACATGTAGGCTGCTATCAGTCCCAATAGATGTTGTTCAAAATACAAGATCATTTGGCTTAAAGTAAGGTAAATCAAAAAAAAATCAAAAATTTCCCCGAAATAGTTACAGGGTAGAGAGTTTGGATGGGAGGCATTGCAGTCATGACGCTTCATAACAGCCTTGCCACTCTGTGCTGTGATCCAATAATATTTCAAAAGCTCAGCTTTGTTGGGATTTACTGGGTTGGCACTCAAAATAAATAACCTCATTACTACCAAAAAAGTCATGGAGCAGATCATCTTGAGTGCCATCACACAGCACATACAGGACAACCAGATCATGGCTTGGCTTCGCGGACGAAGATTTGGGAAGGGCTTTGCCCACGCTTATTGCAAGCGTGCTGATGGCTGAAAAGGCCAATGCGGGATAGGCAAGACCGGTTGCAAAGAGCACACCGGAGGGTCTCCTTGGGTGGTATTGCCGTTTCGTCCCTTGCCTGTCGCTACAGGGCTTTGCAAACGTGAGTACACCCTTCAAGCCTGCGCGGTGGATTTTTTAGGTGAGGCGCAGCGTGCGCGAGACTGGCCCCACCCTTTACACCTGAGGTTCATCTGCCAGGGCCTAGCGAGCTTGGAGGGTGACAGCGAAGTCCTCAGGTCGTAGGTTTGGTTAGAGTATCCTTCTCTTAGATGGATGGCCTTACAGGGCTAAACGAGCTCCATCTGCCCGGGTTTGGAGTTAGAGTTGTCCTTCTCCTAGGATGGTTGCCCGAAGGCTAGTGAGCCCATCCTGCCCGTGGACACACTTTGTCTGACCCTTCAGTTGAGACCTGTCAGGCTTGGGAGACCCTACCGGAGGCATATGCCACCACCAGCATAGCTCTCAACTTCACAAGGGCACGCAAGCTCTTTCCCCACGGCAAGGGGGTGCCCGTGAAAGAGGGACAACCAGATAATCAGGCCCAGTCAGCATGGGAAAGGCAGATCCTGTTTGACCAACTTGATCTCTTTCTATGACAAGGTGTCCTACTTAGTGGATGAGGGAAGGGCTGTGGATGTTGTCTACTTGGACTTTAGTAAGGCCTTTGACACCATTTCCCACAGTATTCTCCTGCAGAAACTGGCTGCGTATGGCTTGGATGTGCGCACTCTCCACTGGATAAAAAACTGTTTGGATGGCCGGCCCCAGAGAGTGGTGGTGAATGGAGTTCAATCCAGTTGGCTGTTGGTCATCAGTGGTGTACCCAAAGCCTCAGTATTAGGGCCTGTCCTCTTTAACATCTTTATCAATGATCGGGATGAGAGGATTGAGTGCACCCTCAGTAAGTTCGCAGACGATGCCAAGTTGGGCGGGTGTGTCAATCTGCTTGAACGTCAGGAGGCTCTCCAGAGGGATCTGGACAGGCTGGATCGATGGGCTGAGACCAATTGTATGAAATTCAACAAGACTAAGTGCTGGGTCCTGCACTTGGGCCACAACAACCCCCTGCAACGTTACAGGCTTGGGGAGGAGTGGCTGGAAAGCTGCCCAGCGGAAAGGGACCTGGAGGTGTTGGTTGGTAGCTGGCTGAATATGAGCCAGCAGTGTGCCCAGGTGGCCAAGAAGGCCAACAGCATCCTGGCTTGTATCAGCAATAGTGTGGCCAGCAGGAGCAGAGCGGTGATTGTCCCTCTGTACTCGGCACTGGTGAGGCCACACCCTGAGTACTGTGTCCAGTTTTGGGCCCCTCACTACACAAAGGACGTTGAGGTGCTGGAGCGTGTCCAGAGAAGGGCAACAAAGCTGGTGAAGGGTTTAGAGAACCGATCTTATGAGGAGCAGCTGAGGGAACTGGGGTTGTTTAGTCTGGAGAAGAGGAGGCTCAGGGGAGACCTTATCACTCTCTACAACTACTTGAAACGAGGTTGTAGTGAGGTGGAGGTTGGTCTCTTCTCCTATGTGACAAGTCTTAGGACCAGAGGAAATGGCCTAAAGTTGTGACAGGGCGGGTTTAGGATGGATATTAGGAAAAATTTCTTTACGCAGCGGGTCATTAAGCATTGGAACATGCTGCCCAGGGAGGTGGTAGAGTCCCCATCCCTGGAAGTGTTTAAAAGCCATGTGGATGTGGTGCTGAGGGACGTGGTTTAGGAACCCTGGCAGTGCAGGGTGAACAGTTGGACTCGGATGATCTTAAAGGTCTCTTCCAACCAGATGATTCTGTGATTCTGTAATTCATCAATGCTATAGTCCAGTATCAAGAGATCCTCTTATTCTAGTCCCAACTCTCATCTGAGACATAAACCGCAGGTGAAAACTAAATAGCAAAATGCAGCCTTACTAAGAAAGTAATAATTGCACTGTATATCCAAGCTACTCTCATGCACACTTCTCCTGTCTAAACTTCTCTTGCAATTTTAGAAAATTACTCAAGTTACATTATTTTTCATGTGTTATTATTTTTCAGTTTCTCTAATTGCAATGTAGTATCCCTGAGTGATGTGACCTTGTAACCACATTTGTCTTCAGAGGTGTCTCCATCTCAATTGAGTCTGAACAGATTTTTTTCCAATTTAGAACAAACCAAATTTTTAATAATTTTGTAACATTTTAATATTAAAGATTCTACTGTTAGCATGAGAGTTTCATTTGAGAATGCTTCTGATGGCAATAGAATTATCCCAAATTTTAGATTTGCTGTGAGTTTGGGGTTTGGATTTTTTCTGCAGCTGAGATTAAAAATAAAAATTTAGGAATATTACAGTTCTTCCAAGCTTTCCCATCCTTTGCCCATAAATCTATGTCTGATTGCATACATGTAAACACATACCTGTTCAGTAAGTGAAGAGAGTAACTGAGAAGAGTGGTGACTCTTATCTGACTACGGCTGTGTAACCTTCTGATGCTGTTCTGGACTTTCTGATCGTCTTGCTCTTCAAAACAAGGGGGAACTTACAGTCAGAATTGAAATCTTGAAAAGCAGGCAGTGAAGTGTTTACCTTGTTCAATAGATCTCGGTTTTTACATAAATGAGCTGCATGAAACTATTTCTTTCACTGAGAAAATAACACGAGACAACAATACCAGGAAGCACCATTCACCAGTCAATCTGTTAATGAAACCTGTATTGGATGAGTGATGCCAGTACAATGATCAGTGGAAAATTAAAATGACCACCACATCCCCATATAGCCCAGGAACGCTGAGAAATCAGCAAAAATATGAAGGAAAGGCTCTTTAGAAATACTCATTGCTGGTCTAACCTTGCTCCTTTTGAAGTCAATGACACCAGTGACATTGGCCTGAATGGGAGCGGTTAGGGCCATGCTGAGAACCTTGTGGAAACCTCCCCTCACACTGCATTTCAGTCTACACAAAGACCATGGGAACATTTTAGAAAAAGGAAGGATGAAGAAAAACTGTTCTTTTGGAGCAGGGGGGAGGGAATGGCTGACACACAAGCACACAACACACAGACCAGTCCTTATTAAGGAATGAGGAACAGAACAAAGCTTTGCCGGACTGCCAGAGGGATCTGAACATTGCCAGCTTCCGAGAAAAACAATTGCATACAAGATACACATTTTCTAGATAAGGTTATAAAAGAGGAGAAGAGCAGTGGAATTTTCCACATGCTTTAAAAAAGAAAGTTTATTAATCTAAATTTGGACTTCTAAAAATACCAGTTTATGAAAGGCTTTTCTTCTTCCTAAGGCAGGAGTAGAAAAATAAAACATGCAAGTGAATTGTTACTCAGCAAAGCAGAGCTATAAACAGTTAAGTAGAAGGTGGCAACTGGATCATGTACCGCAGTGCAATGAAAGGTACAGGAACAACATATAAGCATAAATAAATAGGAAAACCAAAAAAAAGAGGGAAAACCAAAAACAAAGGGGGAAAATTAGTAAAGTGACGGAAAGCTTCACAAAAGAGACATCAGTATAGAAGTGAAGCAAAATAGTATTGCTCAGCTGATGTCGCAAGTGGGTGATTAATGAGGGTCTGAATTTCACTAGCTGTCTATGGGCCACATATTGAAGAGATTTAACTGGGCAATTCTTGTGGCACAGAAATCAAATTTCTTATTCACTCAGTGTCAGAGGCAGAAAGCAGCTGTGAGTTTGGCTCCCCGAAAACTGTACATATGTACATATATACATTAATGTAAAATGGCCTTGCCCTACATTTTTCAGAACCAAGCTTTAAAATGGGAATCATGTGCAGCTCGCTGCCTGAATACAAGAAGTCCTTAAATGACTTGCAGCAATGTGCTCCAAGTGAGATCTGCTTAGTTAGCTATAGGTAGTTAGCTATAGTTAGTCATGTCATTAGGATAAAGTAAGTGTGCAGAGTGGGTTTGGCAGAATCAGTAGCTGCTATTGTTCTAATTTGCCAAGGAATTCAATGTAATTAATTAATGCAACTTGTGTGTATGGACATAAATGCACAACTTGCATTTCCCATCGAGCTAGATTTGCTACTCTTTGGTGTCACAGGCCTGTATGTCATAATGTAATGAATTAGATAACACCTCTTTTTCTAGACTGAGAATCTACTGCAATGATCTTAAATCTGAAAACAAGTTGTCACCACACAGAAGTCTGCATTATTTTGGTTGCTGCCACCCTTCACACTGATTTTATTCCAATTCTACTCACATGCACTGATACTACTACAAATGATGATTTCTAAAAATTCCACAGAAGTTAAATGATGCTCATTTTAGTCAACTTTGGTTCATGTTTTTAAGCAAGAGGCCTGATACCTCGCTACAGGTATATACACATAGCACAATGACGTTCATAATCTACCGCATGTGCCAGAGGCATTATAGGGTTGTAAATCACCGCTGCTCAGAGTTCCTGAGCTGGAGTGCCATGCTGTCATGATTGTAAGACATCTGGTACTGCATTCTGCCATACACATGTACCTTGTTACTTCAAAGTGACCAAACTATTTTAGCTCTGCCCCCCTGATATCAAGATAAAATAGGAATAACAAGATAGAGAATCGGATACCAGGTATCTAATGATCCAGTCCACCATTCTAGTTACTATCTGCATAAATGCATGATGTAAGTGTAAGTCATCATCTATTTTTAAATTTTAGCATTTTACTTCACACAGCTGCACAGCTGTAGGGAAGAGATTAGTGAAATTTTATGCAGTGACATTATCCGTGATTTCACAATCTTTTTGATACTTAAGTTCGCATCTAGAGACTATAACTTGTGGATCTCTTGTAGAGCACTACAGTTCCTTCTCAACCTTATCTTCTATTTGCATTTACACATTACCTTCATACATCACAGCCCTTCTTTACTCGGAAGGCACTTATACACCTATCATATTAATTTAATTTAATTTCCAGCTCTGCAACCAAGTAGTTCTCCAGATGTCCACCAAAAATGGTCCATAGACTTTGACTGTAGGACTAATGTTTTGCAGTAACATTTCGCAAAAAAAATTATGTTACCAGTTTTATGAAATCACAAGTCAAAGGTCATGCTATGGCACACTTATCTCTTATTCACATGATCCTACAGGTTTGAAATCATATCCTCAGTTCTATATCAGTATGTTGTATATATAAGAAAGCAAGCACTAGCCACAAGACAAACAGCTGTCATATCCATTTAGGAAGAATCATTTGCCTGATAATTTATTTTAATCCTTCTTAGCATGAAATTAGACTGATTTGTTCTTTCTGCTGTGAGACACAAGTGATTATTCTTGCCTTAAAGTGTTTTCATTTATTAACAAAATCAGCTTGAGCTGAATTTTGAAGATCTGTACTCATGAGATAACTCTGCATGGGGTTTATGTCAATCAAAATATTGTACTATAAAAACAGCAGATGTTTTTGACAGCATCACTCCACAGCATTAGTAATATGCAGCAGCAATATAGTGATCTAGAAGCAAAAGCAGATTTTAGGTGTCAGTTTGTTAGGAATACACATCACATTTAATGCCCCATGGACAAGAAAAATGGCCTGAGCAATCACTATTTATCCTGAAGGTTTTTTATTTTCAATTGTAATGATTTATTAGAGATGGTGAAACAATCTTTTTTGGATTTTGCTCATGTTTATAGTCATTACAGAAAATAATTCTGTACTGAATGCAATATGCTGATGATGGATAGCTACGAGCTTCAGATTTATTCATGCAAAATTTTCAAGACTCCTGTTGCAAATGGCCATCTTTGAAAATTAGGTTGTAAATCACTTACTCAAAAACCCCTTCCTGGTTTGTGCAGTTTTGGAGCTACAAGCTGAGTCTTGAAGACTCTTTTAGTTACAGTGAGACAACCAGTGGAAGGCTGAGGCAATTGCACCAAGGTGAGATCTTCCAGTAACACCTTTGACAAAGAAGCCTGTATCGTTATTAATTATTTTACAGCAGCACTCCTAAGGCTCTAAACAGCATCATAATTCTAAGTTAGATTTTGTACAAATCTAATGAAGGTTTGTACTTACAAGCTAAATAAACAAAACAGATGAGCAATGGAGTGGAGTAAGTATTTTTATCCCCATTATAGTATGAGGCCAGAAACGGGAAAAGATGCCAGACTTTTCACCTCCTGAATTGCCGTTGTTTCCCCACTGATCTAGAAAAGGAATCAGAGTAGACAGGGTTAATTCTGACCCTTATCTGACAGCTTTGTAATACCATGTTCTATCAGGTACACATTCACCATCATACACTTAGGTCAAGGAAGATTGTTACTCACACACTAGAAGACATTTCTCTTGTAAGCTTTCCCAAGCCTGATATTTTGTTCATTTAATCATCAGCTGCATTAAATAACATACATGTAAACAACTGTTTCTTAGAGTTTCATTGGTGCTTAAAGTTGAAAGATGTTTGGTACAACAGGACAATATCAGCAGGACAGTGGCTAGTGCCACCACATGTCATTCTCCAGCCAGTGTCTATGGCACTTCTGAGAGCTAAGGTGAGGAATCCCTTAATTTGAGGTGACTGATGAAACCAGGCTTCCCAGTTCTTCGCAGGACACTCAAATTGATCAGTCATTAAATAAAATGGAATGGAATCAACTACATGCTCTCAGGACATGTTTTCAAATAAAAGCAGTCCTGGCTGCTTCATCTGAAGCACTCACAGTGGGAGTATATGGTACATGCAAACTGGACTAGGTGGGGCCACAAGCAAGATTCAACTTGTATGAATAAGGTTCCACTCTGCAAATACATAGATCCTATACAGGCCCAGGAGTAGAATTTCAGTTATTAGAATTCAGATTTCAGAGAAATATCTCTATTTGCAGATTTCTTGGCACCTAAAGTGAGGGAGGGCTGAGAACCACACTCGTAAGTATAGACAGTAAAAGTTCTGCTCTGCATACCTAGATCTCCATGAAGACATGAGTCTATATATTTTTCTGTGGCTTCCCTGTAGAAAGCAGAGATTTTATCCTACAGTGTTGACTTTGTGGTGATTTGAAGTGAGGGAATTACAAATTTGCAATGACTGAATAGTGATTTACTACTTGGATTCCTATGGTCTTGTATTTCTTAATACTGGTTCCCCTGACAATTTGGAATTACCTTTGCATCCATTTTCATTCCAAACCACATAAGAAAAGATTATCGGCTGGTTTGTATTCAGTGACAAATTCCTCCTCTTATTACCAACTGCATTCTGAGTGTAGCTAAAAAAATGATGCACTGGGTAGCACACAGGGCTTTAAATACTGTCAGCTGTAAAGAATACTGCTGCACACGAATGCACAGTTCATGGCCGCGTTACTAGAGAGTGGCTGAAGTCACAAGCTTCACTTCCACATTCTAAATATAGCAACTTTGAACAATCGCTGAGTACAGGTTTTAATCCAGCCATTATTTAAACACAAAAAACCACACACACACCCCGCATACACACAAGAAAAAAAAAAAAACCAAAAAAAAAAGAACAACATGTAACAACTTTCATATTTTTTAGTGGTGTCCCCCAGGGCTCAGTATTGGGGTTTGTCCTCTTCAACATCTTTATCAATGATCGGGATGAGGGGATTGAGTGCACCCTCAGTAAGTTTGCAGATGACAGCAAGTTAGGCAGATGTGTCGATCTGATGGAAGGTCAGGAGGCTCTACAGAGGGATCTGGACAGGCTGGATCGATGGGCTGAGACCAATTGTATGAAATTCAACAAGACCAAGTGCTGGGTCCTGCACTTGGGCCACAACAACCCCCTGCAACGTTACAGGCTTGGGGAGGAGTGGCTGGAAAGCTACACAGCAGAAAAGGACCTGGAGGTGTTGGTTGACAGCTGGCTGAATATGAGCCAGCAGTGTGCCCAGGTGGCCAAGAAGGCCAACGGCATCCTGGCTTGTATCAGCAATAGTGTGGCCAGCAGGAGCAGAGCGGTGATTGTCCCCCTGTACTCGGTGCTGGTGAGGCCTCACCTTGAGTACTGTGTTCAGTTTTGGGCCTCTCACTACAAGAAGGACGTTGAGGTGCTGGAGAGTGTCCAGAGAAGGGCAACAAAGCTGGTGAGGGGTTTAGAGAACCGATCTTATGAGGAGCAGCTGAGGGAACTGGGGTTGTTTATCCTGGAGAAGAGGAGGCTGAGGGGAGACCATATTCCTCCCTACAACTACCTGAAAGGAGGTGTAGAGAGGTGGGTGTTGGTCTCTTCTCCCATATAACAATTGACAGGACCAGAGGAAATAGTCTCAAGTTGAGTCAGGGGAAATTTAGGTCGGATATCAGGAAAAATTTCTTTACAGAGAGGGTTGTGAGGCACTGGAAAAGGCTGCCCAGGGAGGTGGTGGTGGAGTCCCCATCCCTGGAGGTGTTTAAGAGCCATATGGATGTGGTGCTATGGGACATGGTTTAGGGACCCTGGCAGTGCAGGGTGAATGGTTGGACTCGATGATCTTAAAGGTCTCTTCCAACCAGATGATTCTGTGATTCTGTGATCCATTTCTAGGGCACTGTAATCGAAGATATTATTAAAGCCTCTCTAAATACATAGAGTAGATAAACAATATAGATATGATTATAAAGTCATTGCATTTGTTTTTATGGAAAAGAAGTAATCCTAAATATTTGATGTATAGTATAAAAAAAATGCAAAAACAGAAAGGCAGAAATAAAAGCCTGCAATGTTTAGAAGAGCCATGAAGAAATGAACAAGGAATAGAGAGAAACCAGGGAAGTGGGACAGAAGGACAGAAAAGGAAGACTGCAAGAAGTAAAACAAGATAACAGGAGAAAACAGAGTTGACAGCAAGAAAGGAGAAAAAATAGTATTTTTCTATTAAATCTTACCACAGAAATGGAAACTGGGGTTAAAAGGGGAAAGATGTTTATACAAATATGAACAATAGGGTATTTTGGGGGGGCCTCCATCATTATTTATAAAATTATAAGTTTGCAAATTCTAGTGGCATTAGCATTAAATCTAGGAGGTCTTTTGAGGAAGTCAAGGATGTAAAGTTGAAGAAGTGCTTATCTGTGCTTAATTTTAGTTGTCTTGATTGTCTCATATAATTTGTTACATTTTGTTTTTTCAACACTTGCAATTTATAAATAGCATTCTAGTTCATGTCAAGTATATCAGAGTTAATTATAGCAGACCATGATTTTCAATGCTAGGTGCCTGATGTTAGGCTCCAAAGCCTATGTTTGGATATGAAATAATTAGCCTCAGTTTCAGAAATGACTGAACTGAGTCTGCTTAGCGCATACTTAATAAAATTGCTAATGTTCAAATTATTACAAAAATGTGTTGCTAGTCTAATGCATTAAAAAACTGTCCCATAGAATGCAATGATACGGTCCTTTTCACACGGAACTTTAAATCAATAGGTAAGATTGTGCTATCCACAATGATTTCCAGTAGTGAGAAAGTATTCCATGAGAATAACAGTGATGACCTCTGACTGTGTGTTTTAAACGAGAGACCAGTCCAAAGGAAAGCATTAGCTGTGGCTCTGTGGCATTGATATGGCATAGAAACCTGCTTTTCTTTTTTCATATGTGAAAAATCTAGGACAGAAATGTGACTTCATTAGATATTTATTGCTGGTGTTTTCTGGCTTTAATTGTAATACTCCTGTTAAGATTTCACATGAGTGTCTTCATATGCAATAACCTGTTGTCTGCAGAATAGACAAGGCAAAACATCTAGCTACCTCTGGAACTGTAAAGATTAGAAATTATACATGCAGAAAAGCTTAATTTACCACAAATCTGCTAAATTCTAAATCCAGATCTTTTTTTTTTTTTTAGCCAGTGGATTCTGGTTGTCCATGTGTTTAGTTGGTAGTTACATCACTGACACCAAAATGATACCACAGCCAGAAACTCTGGTTCCTATTGGCCCATTGCCTGCCCTTTTTCACATTTGCAAATACAAGCCTTTTAATCCCACGTGAAATGTTTTCTGTTCTCTTAGTTCATCATATAATAAACACATCACAACTCCTGCACCCACAATCAGTCAGAACTGGCAGTTTCTCAACTCCAGTAAGTTCAGAACTGCATGAAAGCTAAATTACTTCTGTCCCAGGAGTCTCATTCTTTGAGGTCAGGTCAAGTTCATTAAGGAGAAGAAAATGGGGGGAAGTTTGTGCTGTAGCCTTGCCTTTCGGCTGCACCTATCATGCATAAATGCTTTGCATTTTCTTATTCTTAGAACTGCCCATACCCTTAGCTATGGCAGCTCTGGTGTTTGTCTGTATTGGCCAAGCAGTGTTGTTGGTGAACAAGTCCCGTGAATAATCATAGTCTAATAAACAGGACATGTAATTGCGTTTAGGAGACACAGATTATTTTTCTGATTCTGACCTGGTTTATGAGCTTGGGAGCATCACACCTGCATTTGTGCCATTGTTTCAGCCTTCACATCCCACTGTACTTACCGCTGTACACACCACAGTGCAGGGCTGCTCAGGTTTACAGCGGCAAAGCTGTAAGGCTCCAGACACCACTGTTCTGTACAGGACAACAACAAATCCAGCGTCAGATAGGTGGTTAAACCTCTGTGTAATGTTTCGTTGCCCAAGTAAATTTTTCCATTTTAATGAAATGGAAAATACCTAACTTGATTTACTCCAAACTAATGAAAACGTTCCCTAATGTATCAGAAGCTTTTTCTAGCAATTTAAACAACAATAGGATAAAAAAAGGAAAAGAAACAGCAATTCATTCTGTCTCCTTGTTGAATTGGCACCAGGATCATTATTTTTAATAAAAAGATAGCAGTCTTTATGTCTGAAGGACTCAGATTTGTTGAAGATCAAGAGCTATGACAGAAAAAAAAAAAGGGTTTTTTTCTCTTCCATTTAGTATTTACATATAAAAAGCTTCTACGTTGCATGTAGTTTCTGTCATTGTCTCTGGCTGAGTAAGAGCATATGCATAATATTTACAGGAAAGAATGCTGAGGTATGTGGTTGTTAATAATAATAATATTTTAAAATCCATTTTGATGTGTTAATACTAAAAGCAAAAATACACTTGAGACAGAAGGCTGTCAGTAAAACGTAAAGTGGCCTAAATGAATATCCACTGAAAAAGTACATTTTCTCTGCATCACTAAATTCTATATTAGCTCGGTAGACCTGAGTCTATGTGGGAGCTTATGAGGCGTTCAAGGGCTATTGGTCATCCTAGCCGTGGGCTTTAGATTCCAGTGATAAGAAGGTTTGTTATTTATTGTCCCTCACTGCTCTCCTTCCTTTCTCAGTGTGAACATCAGCACAAGCCTCTGTCATTCAATTCATAACATTTCTCAGTTGCATTTCTCCTCAGTTCTGAGTATCAGCCATATTCAAATCATGGAAATTCTTCCACCACATCACCTTTAACAGCTGATTTTTTTTTTTTTCCCCATATTAGTCAAAATGCCATCCAGGTTCTCATCATTTTGCACATCAACAGCTGCAATCTCCTCTCCCCTCTGGTTTGTTTCCCTCTGCCTTGGGCGCCAAGTAAAGCCCTTTTCAAATGCTACAAGCTATCCATAACACAGCATAGTCAAGAAACGCCCGAGTCCTGCAGTCCTATCCTCTACATACCCCACTAACTCCAGTTCCTCCTCAACACCTCTCTTCTGTCATTCATTAAGGATTTTATAGCCCAGGTTAATGCTGTGATTGCCTCTCCCCAGATGTGGATCGGAGCCAGTGTAAAGATCTAACCCAGCTGTTATGAGTGGCAGTTAAAAAGAATCTCAAGTTTCCTAAAAACTTAAGAATTTCCTTGATTTAAAAAGTGATCTTAATATTTTGCAAGCTCTTCGCATTTCTCAGCTAGTAGGAAACGAGTGGCACAGGAGAAACATTTCTAGCCTCAAAGCTTTCTAATATACATCAGATAATTACCATCTGTCTTTGGCTTTGGGTTTCTTTAACAGAGTTGGAGTAGATCCGGATGAAGATCTGAAAGCAGAAGCTGCAAGCCAGGTATGTCAGGATTTTAGACATATATGCTGAATTAAAAACTGTTCAATTGTTGGCAGATCATGTTTGTCAAAAATAATGTTATAGCTGACAATGTTTAAAACAGGCAGGTTGGAGAATAAAAAGGAGCTGCAAAATATCTTTATTGTACGAGGAACAAAGAGAGGAGATATATCTTTTTTTTCAATGTGCATGTACTCATGACAATTTTGTAACTAAAAATGTTATAGAAGTATTGAAGTAAATTATAAATAAATGCAAAGATAGCCTGAGAGGTCTAATAAACACAATAATAGAAGTATTGCCTTGATAAATTCAAGTATTTATCATCTTCCAAATATTGCATTTATGAAAATGAGACATCTCAGAACAATGTTTAATCCCCCAAAATAAAAAAGGATGTGTAATATTCAATTCTCGTAGGTCAGGTTTCTGAAAATATTTTTCAAATGCAGCACTGCCTGCAAGAACAGGAGAAATCTATAGAGTCAATACACAAAGACATAACCTGTGCTTCAGCATGGTAAGTGGTACACCAGTGCAGCTTGGGAGAAGCAATGCTACAGTTGACAAGTTTCCAAAGCAAAAGCACATAAGTGCCTAATACTAATGTTGTTCTTGTTTCTAGGTAATATCATCCCATGCACTCTTTCAGACTGCACAACTGGAACTGAAATTGAAATTGCCCAATAGTGATATAAATGTGGAAAATGTTAGGGCAAGACATGAATAAGATACTCTGTTCCCTTGAAAATATTTTAAAGATACCATTAGGCAGAGTTTTAATATAACTTAGATAGTGAGAATTCTTAACATTTACATATTTGCACACATCTGAAGGCATTTAGGGTCTCAACTTTCATTGAAACTGAATGGAATTCAGGTGCCTAACTGTCCTAATCTTTCTTGGAAAAAAAAAGAAAAAAGACTATGATTCATATCTGACCATATCCTTAGTTTTACCGCTCAGTCACTATTAAAACATCTAGCATAACAATCCATTGCACTATGCCAAGATATGGATTTATTCTGAGTCTGCAGGGAATAATCACTAACATCACTTTCTTAAGCATCTTGGTAGGAATTCCTGCAATGTTTCTGTCCAAATTCTGACCAAGGCCAGAACACAGAACCTTCATCTTAATCTGTTCTTGATTAGATATTACAGATACATTGCTTCAGGAATTTTCTGCTTTGCAACGCTCATGAATTATCCATGATCAGAGAATGGTGAACACAGTATAAAATGGACTGAATGCATGTTTTGTAAAAACCTGATTTCTTCTGAAGTCAACAGGCATCTAATTTCCTCCTTTTATTGAAAATTGAAATAATCATGTTTACGAATAACGATTACACATACAGTGTCCCAACTGTGCCCTGTGAACTAACACCTATCTCTGTGGACAAAACAGCAATACAACACAGAATGTGTAAATAAATGTAACACCTTTCATGCCCTATCATGTCCAAGTCAGCATTCCTTATAATAGCAAATTTTACCTTGGAAGATAGTTTTGCTGCTCTGACTATTCCATTTTCACTTGTCTGATTTTTTTGTATTTGACAGCTCAGTCTTTTACTAACTCAGACGTTTGCTGCATTCTCCATAGCCCTCTTTGTTTTCACTCAGTGCCTAACAGAGTTATTCAGTTTATGTCAGGTAATTTCTTTTTATTTTCTCCTTCATCTCATCTCTCTCTCATTGCTGTTCTTCCCCTTTGCTGTCTTTTTTCTTTCCCTTTATTTCTAATATGATGTTTTTATTTAGTTTACCTGTTTTTCATTTTTTTCCTATGTTAGTGTGTCTTCACAGTGAAAAAATTTATGTTTTCTTGCATGTATCCCTGGACAAATAACAAATCAAGTGCCAGTATCTCCCACTCTCACCCAGATGAACTTTAAACCATGTGCCAACTCTCCAAGCTATTAATTGGACTTTCAGGGTAATTGTACCAGAAATAAGAATTAAATATCTTCTCAAAAGTAAGATGTTTAAAAGAGACCATAATTAGTGGAAAATGAGCCTCTAGGCTCTTCCCTTCTCATCTAGAGTACTCATCCAGAAGGGGGAAGTTGTACGGTCTGCTGTGGAGATATGAATCTCTCCTCTGTGACCACTGTAACTGCCAAGACACAGGGTATCTTGCTGTGGGAACCTCTCAGTCCATATCTGTAACTAGACCTGGATTTCTTTAGAGGCAGAAAAAGCCTTAAACACTTTCCACCTCATGCTTACTATGTCAGAGGCAATAGCAGCTCTATGGCTCCATACGACTTTTCCTTTCCTACATCTTCATCTTGATCTCCCTTCTTTCCTTCCCTTCCACAAATTCAATTTTCTCTTCTCTGAAGGAATTCGGTGAATTTAGTCAAGACTTCCATGTACACAATCGTTTCTGAACGTCTGATTGTGCTCTATTCTGGACTAGATCAAATAGTAATTCTGGCAGTCAGATAGCAGCATTCAAGTTGTAAGACCTGGAACCCAGGACTCTTTTCCTAGCAAAGGTGTAGAGCCTTTTAAAGTCTAATTAGCATCTGGACTTCACCATACCACAACCTCATCCATCAAAAACATCTCTCAGTTTCTTTCTGTCATTTTTGCCTTACATTTCCTTAAACGTGCTTATAATTAAATCATTATCACAACGTAAGTGTAAAGAGAAGAAATAATATCCTCATAGTCATATCCATTTATTCATCGATGGACAGTTATGACTCAATTCTGAAAGAACTTAATTACATAATACATATTATAATATATACATGCATAATATATATTATTGTATGGAAACTAATATATAAAATAATATCTAAAAAAAAAACAAAAGCAATTTGCTGCATATCACATACACTGAGAGTATACACACTGAAAGCTAACTGATAAGCAGAATGCAGGATACATAATCACTATGCAGAGTTACAAAGTTGATCTATTGTAGAAAGGCAAAAGCTCTCACGGCAGTAAGTAATGGCTTTCTAACAAATTTTCCATAAACAAAGACAGTCAATTGCATATTTTATTCAGATGGTTTAGGTAGCTCAGAAATTCTGCTCTGTTAATTTCTATTGAGACAGATGTATTTTCTCCAAGCATTTTGGAAAAATGTTGTAGATGTAGTATTGATATCAGGAGAAAACTAAGTAGCCTGCAAAACACCTATCAGTGTCATCTCTGTCAAATTAATGCTCACAGTTTGTTTAATGAACCTTATATCTTTATTAGTATAATAAGGAAATTATTTATACTTTCCCGACCAGTTCCATCTGCCAGCTGGTTGGTGAATTTATTGCAAGTAACTAAGGAGAATAATCTCCATATGGGTAATTCCCAAGTCAGAGATGAGAAACATTGGCACTCTCACTTCCAAGAGAGAAAACTGTCCAGAAGAGGTGATGGACTATCTTCCCCTGCTTCTACCTCTCTGAACTGTACGGGAAGTGAAAAGTTACTTCTTAAGATCATAGGATGCAAGGATCTGCCATTGCATGTGCCAAATTCGCATATGGTGTGAATGCCCAAAAAGCTTTCACATCAACATCCCCTGACTGTACTGTTTATGCGGGAGGTGCACTACAGATAACCATTCAGATTCCCACTAACACAAAAGCTGATATCACAACACAGATTTCATACACAGAAGAAAGAAACTGCAATGTGTGTCAAACTCACAGAGCTCGAATGAGCCAGAGGTTACTGGCCACCAGAGCAGGTGTAGAGCAAAGCAGCAATAAACAGTAGTGCAAGAAATAAAAACAGGTGCAGGTCAGGACCAGCAAATACCTGGAGAATTATACTCTGTGTAGACATTTTTGTCTACTGTTTTTAAACAGGAATAATTCATGTTCCCATATGAAGAATGTTGTTCCCACAAAAGGAAGCTAGATATACAATGAGTTTGGAAAGAGAAATTAACCAACAACACTAGGGCTTCTGGAAACTTTAGTAGTCAAAACAAGGACACACGGGCCATTGATAGAGCTCCCTGTGCTTTTAACTAGCCTTCCTCTGCGTTGCACTCACCGGCTGTAGCCCGCTATACAATACGTCTATTTCCATGCCTACCCTTCTCTTTCTCGTGTCTAACCCTGTCCACCCTAGTCCTGCACCCTCTTTCTTTCAGTGTTGTTGTTCTGATCTAACATAGACCTTACCTGCCATCATGCTTCCTGCTTAAATGTTTCAAACCTTTTCCCAATCTGTACCTATCTTGCCAAAATGCACTGTTAGACATTAAGGGCTTAAAAGAGTGTTCTGCTGCTTGATTAGGGATTAGTATCGTCATCTTCCCCCCTGCAGCTTCCCCAGCTAGAGGCAGTTGCTAAATTACTCAATTTAGTAAAAAGGAAACAGATCCCAAGAATAATGTTTGGCCTCTTCGGTGCATTTGTAAGTTCAGTATGACCACCTTTGACATTACAAAAATCATAACAGCTACAATATGGTTTCTGTCTCCATGTAACCTTACTCAAAACTCAGTGAAATCAATGTAAAAGTTCCCACGTACAGGTTGGCTTGGAACTAGAGCTTACGGTTTTGAGGATCAGGCCACTGACATTATTATTAACATCAGCCAATTTACATGTATGTTAATGTATATAGGAAATTACATTTTTAATATCTTATTAGATTAAAACATAAAACTTATTCAATAAATTGGTTTTCAATTGCAAAAAGAGAAATATTCCCATTTTAAAATATCTAACTTGCAGCAAAACACAAACAAGACAATAGTGAAGTATCCTTAGAGAACTGGCAATCCCAGTCCTAATTCCATCCTGATAGTAATTCTTCCACTAGTACTGATGTAATGCCCAGAGTACAACCAACCTAGCTGTCTTTGTACAGATGACTGTTTCTAATGTGTTAGTCCAAATTAGGAACCTGAGTAAAAGGACAGTCCATCTACCTGCCTCTGCAGCATGCCACAGAATTAGCTTGCAGCATGGAAAGCAGTGTTTTGAGTCTTGTTGACTCAAGTCATGTTGCTCTCCCCTTGAAAAGAAACACAGACAGGAAAGTAGTGTCATAATTATCAGAATATCATGGTCCCTTTGGGAATGACATTTTGAAGGCATACACAAATAGCATCTGATCTTGTAGGAGTAAACTGAAGTAATCCCACGATGGCAATTAAATTGAGATACTTTATTGATCTCAGAATAAAGTGCTTCTCAGCTGCTTAATAAAATTGGAGTCAATAAAAGTAAATGCTGCAGTCTTCCAATGAGTATATAGCAATGAGAAATGTGCTATATGAGCCAATTTGCCCCTGAACTGATTCAGAGATGACATTTGTGCTCCAAGGATGCTTTTTAAATTAAAAAAGTGAAGTTAATTGCAATTTGGTTTGACATGTATTTTTAATATTGGAACTCTGTGTTTTATTTATGTTATAAAAATATTTTTCACTTTATTCATATGTTTATTTTGCAGAGTGCATCTGACTTCGATAAAAATACGACCAAAGCTGAGAGTGCATGGCTGTTCAGAATGTGGTATGGCTTTGACCATAAGTATCCTTTTCTGTTACAAGCCATTGATGCTAGTTGCATTACAAATGGCACCTTCATATTATTTAAGAATCAAAAAATTATTATACTGTTAAAAACAAAAACAAATGCATAATTTATTTTAACGTGTTTAGTAAGGAGGAGAAATTTTGAAAGTTCAAAGAAACAGAAGGAGCTGGGCAGTGCAGTGGGAGTACATTCCTCATTGGGGCTATGGGGAGTGAGAACAAGCTAAGAAGCTCTGCCCTGCAGTAGTATATAGATAATAGGTTTAAATGAATTAACATTTTTAAACTCCAGGATAAAACTAATCCAATTATTAATCAGATGGGGTGTAACGTCTGTGTTTGGGAAACCAAGAGGTTGGAGACTGAAGCAGCCCAATGGCTGCTGCCTGCCCACATAACCAGAAAGCAGTAGCTACCCAAGAAAGAGGAAAAACAAGACAACACTTGTTTACCCACACCTCTTACCAACAGCAAAAGGTGCAACCATTGTGAAGATGTAGCTCCCAGGATTTTCCTGGAGCTCATACTTCCTATTCCCAGAATTCCTGAGCCTTTTTGCTTCTGTTCACATTCCTACTGAGGCAGATACGGTAGAGATCTTGAATACAGGTGTCTCATGCTTTATTCTAGAAAGTCTGGTTTCCATATCTGTTGCATGTCAAGAAATTATTTTAAGTGATCTTTAAAAAAATACTCTCAAAAAGAACATCCTCCCACAGCTAAGGTACAACAATCACCCTTTGAGACTCACGCTGTCACTAATGCCTGTGCAGAAATGCAAAAGCTACCATTCTAAATTTATTGTCATTTTAAACGGACTCTGCAAATGCTTTGCATAGTTATCAGTGAGACCCCACAGTAATCATGCCCCTTTAACAAAGATAAGACAATGAATAAAAGAGAAGCCCATCTGCTAATTTCCAGGCGTACTGGCCCAGGAGCTGGACAGGAGAAGCTCCACTGGTAGTTTAGTCGCCATTAGTCAATCGCACACCTATTGGTCTATTACCTGCACTACCGAGATTAACCTTCAGGCTACATACATGTTTCTCTGATACCAGCTCCAGCAAAACAACATGAAATATTTCAGCTGATAAAACATAACTCTTTGGGAATACAGCTTCCTTAGCGAGTTCAAGTGAAGTTATCCTTCAAAGAGACTTTTGATGGAAAAAACATCTTTTTGGTTAAAAATTAATGTACTGCCCCAATTCATCTACCAGAACAGTTTTAAGAGCTAAAAAGTACTTCAGCATTAAAATGTTTCCCTGGGAGAATTCTTCAAAAATACTTAGAAATAGTAGGTGAATACCATATAAAGGGGGGGAATATGTTTAAATGTTAATGCTAAGTACAAGCATAACTGGTTTTAACTACCACCCAGTCCCACGTCTTTTTCGGAAGGAATGGCCTGTGGTTGTCATGAATTTTAGAAACTATACGTTAGAAGGAACAGATGAACGAGGTGGGGGGAGAGAAAATTGCTCTGAAGAAAAAAGACACGAATTAAGAACAAAAAGACATGAAAGAGACAAGAGTAGATCTACAAAACAAGGGACAGAAGCAGAAAGGAAAGAGAAATCAATATGAAAAAGTCAGATAACAGTACATGCAAAATGAAAGGACTGTAGAACGCACCAGAAGCACCACTTCTCAGAGGTTATGTGTGTGGTAAAGATCTTGAATATGGGTGTCTGACGCTTTTTTCTAGAAAGTCTGGTTTCCATGTATTTTGCATTTCAAGAAAGTATTTTAAATGATTTTTTAAAAAATATTCTTAAAAAGAACAAATTTATTCTTAAGTGTTAATCTCTCAGATATTCAGAGATTATAGCCCTGCCATTATCCTCAAATATTTTTTATTACAAATAATACTTCTACATTTTATTAATTCTGAAAATATATGCCCATCTACCTGCACAGAACAATGGTTCAATCCCCTAATGCCATGTCTCTCAAATCTGAGCATTTTGTTGATATGACTATTTCTGAAAGACATTTTTTTCAGGGAGACAGAAATTATCCACCCAAACTTCAGTTCGCCATTCTCTGCCTAATGCTACAAAGTGGTGCTGCTAAATTGAGAATAAGAAATTGTCATGTAGCACAGTATTTGTGCCCAATACAAGATTGCAGAGAGGATTATAACAAAGTTTTCAAAGAAATGATACAGCAAAATAATAATCTATCTGGTTATTTACTTCGAAAGCATGCAAGACTGTGACATTTCTATAGTTAGATATTCGCTCTTAGGCATTAACACAAATCTACCTGCTCTTCGGGAAATAATATCTCTTATGCCTATTTATTTCACAAGGGAAAAGCAAGCAGGAGGAAATATCACTGAGGAAATCAAAAAGTGGTGCTGTTCCTTGCTGTCCTTATAAATGATTTCCAAGTAGTTCAGTGATCTTAGGCAATGGCAACGCACCATGCTAGGATAGAACTATTAAAAAAAAAAACAAAAACCACTGAAATTCTGTTTGAGAATCAAATTTTATTTTTATTCTGAAAGAAACATCAGAAGCCTGATCGAGACCCGGAGGGGTTCAATAAGAGTTTTTTCTTTAAGCAAGTATCTTTGAATCAGGCACTGACACCTAAGAAAACCTTACCATTCCCTAAAGTCTAGGCTCAGAAATGTTAATACTGGAATAATAAAAATTAAGTACTTAAATGATCTGCTCTTCAAGGTATCCTCTTGGATTTTCATCTCAATAATCTAAACAAGGGCAATGCAAAATAGAATACTTGGTATCTGACAGTGGGAGAATTCCAGTGAGTTTATTTAACTCCTTTGTTTTTACAGCTTACAATGCATTTGAAGCTGTAATATCCTACTTAAGGCTAGGGGAAAAGTGAGGGAATAAACAAAAACCTTTCAAGAATTTATCATGGGAAAAACACCCCAAGTTCTATAATCCAGCACTATATACATGGCTTTATATTGTTGTTTGTGTTTTTTCAAGGCACGTGTAGCCAAGTTTAGCGAAGAGATTAATACGTAGGTGGAAATTTCATCCTGCAAAGGCAAGAACCTCTGTGTACAGAAGGGCAGACCTCAGAAAAGTGGTGATCAAAGATGTCCCATTCCATAGCATCCCACAACAAAACTGTAACTTTGCTCCCAGCTCGTGGCAATTTGCTTTTAACTTTTCTCAGTCCCAAACCTCTTTACTTGCTTACTCCGGCAAATACCACTGGTTTTTTGCCTGCCTAGTCCCAAGACACTGTGTTCCTGACTAGAGTTAGAATTCCTCCTCTACATAGGCCTGTATTCCTAGTTACGGCTACCACAAAAATGAAGGTAAAATTAATGTAATAAGTGTCCTGCAAACAATCTTCACCTGTTTTTGCAGCTACTTTAGACTAAAGTCCTGCAATCATTTCTGGTTTAATATCACCTTACACAAGGCTTTTTGACCACTAAAGCTTTTCTCTCTCTCTGTATTCATATAATTCTTGCTTCCTCATGTGGGGGCATTTTGGATGTCCCCAGCTGTTCTGTAGCATCAGTCAGGAAGATGACTACCCTGTCCTCTTGGCACCTCATGCTGTACACTGAGAGGAGAAGGGAGGATGTGCAATTGCTGCACTAAAACACGAAAGTACAGTAACGGAAGCTGAAGATGAAAAAAAGAGAGCATAATGTATGCGCTAGGATGTTTCTATCCATAAATACTCACCGTCTTCATACGGAGAAGCCTACATTATGTTGCAGGATATGTACTTTAATGGTAGTCACTGAAACTTGCCTTGAGAAAAAAATAGTTACTGCGTAACAGGAAAACGTGTGCAAGATTACAATAGAAGAAAGTAAGAAGGGAAGGAAGAGGGTCAAAGATTTCAAAGGCATGGTAAGTTTCTTTGAATACTTAGTAAGAGTTAAACTGCAGGACACAGGCCCTGGGCCCACCTGGAGCCAAGTCTAACGATTTTTCTTCTGTCAGTGAGGTGAGGATGAGATTGCGTGTGGTGTGGTCTGCCAAGACTAAACAGCTTGACCGGAGCACTAATGCTGCCTGTCTCCGGCACACGTGCACGAGAGACACGGTGATCGCTGCTAACTGGCTGGTGGGGTCCTCTAAGCATTGCAGCGACAGCCCTTCTGCATCCCGGATACTGCTCCAAGCTACCAGACACAAACGCAGCCGTCTAACCTGCACTGAGCTTTGCTTTCTGAGCCGCTCGCGTGCACACCGCCACAAATAGAGTTGTAGGAGGAGAGCTTTATCATTCTTCACAGGTTTCTTTTTAATCCGAAGAACTGACAGTGAGTCACGCTGAATAAAAGCAGGAGTCTGGGACAGAGTGAGCCAATTCCCCATAAAGCAACTTCCAAAATTGTTTCTACCTGAGCTGCAGTTACCTGTCATTCAGATGCATTCCTTTCAGTTTAAAAAAAGAAAAAAAACTGTTGCTTGTGTCCTTTATACTTACCCGAAATCAATCAGCCAAAAGGAATTGCATTATTTGTAGGCTTCAAAAGTGCATCCTCCTCAACTTACCAGGGCACCTTTCGTTTTATTTCTCCTGTGCTTTGTACGTGGATAGAACAGGTACAATGGCATCCGATAATGCAATGTAGGCAAATTCGGGTACCACACAAACAGTAACGTAGAACTGGCTAGCAGGACAGGTAGGCATCATAGCACAGATATGCCAATAGAGCAGAAGAATCCGTTCTGCAGGTGTTACAAGCAGATCATAATAAAAGCTGAAAGGAAAGCACAAACCTTAGTAAATAAATTATAGTTAATATCCCAACATGAACATGGCACAAGAGCAGCTGACTATATCACAAGGCTTCCTCAAATATTGCAAACTTGAGCTGCACAGGGTCATAAGAAGGTATTGTATCATTAGCAACAATTGCCTGAACTTGGTTCAAAACTCATTCTAACAACATGTTTTCAAGCACATGATCTAGAAAAGCTCATTGTCCTTTTTTCCGCACATATAATCACTATATCTGATTTGGTGCTATTTCTTGACCCTTTCCAAGGACACAAGATTGTTGAAACTCTGCAAATTAACCTAATAAATAAACACGGCTAATGATCAGTCAGAATAAGAAGTGACCTCAGTTTGTCCTCAATTTGCAGAGAGAAACCTGGATAAATAATTCTTAAACTTTAAAAATAACCATTCTGTATACAGAAGTAAAATCGTTCTCCTTTGTAAAGTTTCTCTCATGTCAATTCTTTGAAAATCTTGTTCATGTCCAGGTATTTTTACAAGAAAAAAAAATACTAAACATGAGTTAAATAACAAGTATGAATGTGAAGTTAAATGCAAAGTATTAAATGAAAATCTCTGGTTCTTTTACAATACATGACATGATCATTTTAACGCTTCCATTGCATGTAGACATACGTAAAGATTATTTGTGATAGTTTCTCGGTATTTTTATTGCAAAATATAAATCCTTGAACATACCCTTTCTCCTCCATAATTCTGAAGGGAGAAGGGAGCTGCAGGAATTTTGGTTCCACAAAATATAATAGAAAGGAGATAAAGTTTGAAATTTTTATTATTTAGATTTTTCATCTTTAGACTAATATACAGTACATTGCATAAAGACCTATTGACATGTTTAAAACCAAAAAAAAAAAGGAAAAAAACCCGCTCAGTTAGGGAAAAAAGGAACTGACAAAGGAAGACAATAGAAAGATCAGATTCTTTTTCATAGTCTAATTTTATATCTTACAGTTATATAAAATAAATTCAAAACCCAAGTCATTCTGGAAGAGGACTCTTTTTTTGCCAAAGGTTTTACTTCACTGGTAGCAAAGCCATTACATCAAATTTCTTGATTTCTTTAAAGCCCTCCTAGTAGTATGCAGTGCTTTTGCATTTAAAGAAAGAGATAGAGAGACATATCTGAGAAACTTTATGGGATTTTTAAAAAATCAGTGTTCAAAATGATGGTTCAACAGTGCAGGCATGGGACAAGTGACGAAGGAGAGCATGTCATTATTGTTGCAATCTGAGAAAAGGGGAAGTGCTTTAATGTGAAAAGAGATAAAGTTTAAAAAAAAAACACCACAAAAAAAGAAAGTATTTTGTAAGCTATTTTTAAATCCTTGTTGCCATCCACTGGAGACATTCTGGGCCAGGCTCTATTTTCTGTTTGCATCACATGGTCATTGATTTTTGTAAGAGTTTTGCCTGGCATCTAAGGTAGAACCTGGCCTACTGCTTATTCTAGACAACTCAGTGTATAATCACCAGCTTCTCTATTTAACATCCTAGCTCATTTGACATAATGTACCATTTGTTTGTGCTATTCAAGGGGTTCTCTCAATTTCTGATAACAACCACAACTGAATGTAGAGACTGTATGAGGCCCCAGTAGCCCCAGTATAAATGCATGGGTCTTTATGCAGCTATATCACTTTCTTTCATGTAAAAATATATTAAAATGCATTAAAATCTGCAATAGTTAGAAACTACAAACTTTATCCCACAAGGGGGTCTAAAATTTAAAAATGAAATCATTTATAGAAGAAAGTTAACATTTTAGTCTTTCCAGTACCGAACAACTCCAAAGCTTATTTTAAAAGTCAAAATGTTGGCAGCCCACCAAGTAGGTCAGGAAGTTGACAAAAAAGTACAGAAGTGGAACTGGAGCCTCCGGAGCCCTAAGAAACCTGGGTTTTGCAGGGCTCTCAGCAGAGGCTGTTAATGTGTCTGCCATACGGATTACCAGAGCCAGGGGAGTAAAGGGGAAGGGGCAGGAAACAGGTAACATTTCTGTCTACAAAGCTGCTGAAAGTGACATTTTTATTTCATCAAACCGACACTTCGGTCACAGAGATAACATCTGAAAAACTTTGCCTGGCTTTGACTTCAGTATGTTTTAGCAGCTGACATTAAAGAAGCTCCTTTCTCAGCAAAGCACCCCCACATCCTTCATCCCTGCCTGTGAGTGGTCAGTCCCTCCGAACTCCAGGAACCTTTGCAGTACACCCAACAGTTGAAATCCCCAAGCCGTTCCTCCCAGATTTACCCAGGGCCATTTCCGAAGCTCTCCAGCAGAGCAGTGAACAAGTGACAAGTCTCACAATAGCACGTAGCTCTTCATACAACTAGAGCCTCAGTCAGCCAACCCACCTTACAGAATTGTTTTTTTCTTGCTGTTATTTTCAGCTGTATGAAACCACCACATACAGCTATAGCATGTTAAAACTAGACAGCGTGAAGATTCACAATTTAGCATAAGAGAAATTCAGCACATATGCTACCAAGACAGAACTAAGTACAGAGGATTCCTCTTATAAGAATATTTTACACAGAGGTGCTATATTAATAGCTATTGACAAAGGGCCAGATGTTCCCATGATAGACAAAAGATACAAGCAGAAAAACTGCTACACCTTCCAGTCCTCCTGCTTACATCTGCCTGCGTAACTGCATAGCTGTTACAGTACCTGTCAAATCAAAATATACAACTTGGAGGAGTTGATCTAAAGCCTAGTGAAGTAAATGGGTTCACAGTTTATTGACCTCAACAAATTATAGTTCAAGCCATCTCAGTATCTGATTTTACTGCTAAGTATTAATTATTATTCCATGCAACAATATTTTTTTGCTTTATTTTTTCCTCCCTTTCTCACATCATTATTAAAGCATACTGTAGTTTGAATGCATAAAGCAGCAGAAGCCTAGGCTTGTGCTAGTCCACTCAGTCATGAAATTACCGTTTGTTAGCTGACCATACTTCCAACACCCAGGAGGCCTAAATATGATATAAGGATACTAGAAGCTTATAACATAGATTTAATCAAGCATAACTTAATAAGAGACTTGAAAGGTTTTATTTCATTTATAGTCCTGCATGTGCAAAAAGCTGTTTTGCATAACATATAAAGTGTTTTTAATATTCCTCACTGTTGCCTTTCCAGTCACTTACCACATATCAGAACGCTTGGACGCGCATGCAGCGCATGCTGCATATGTAGTACCATTGATAAATGGTACTTCTTTTACAGTGGCAATTGTCACAGGAAAATATTGCTAATCATAATATCACCTAAGCAAAGCATTGGTCATATTTCCTAGTAAGGGTCTGTTATTAATGTTAAATTACAGTGGTATTCCTGTAAAAGCTGTGAGACTAAAGGAATTCAGTATGATTAAGGAATGCCAAAGGGCATGTTAATGATTTTCCATTAGGAAGTATTCTTGAATCAAACTCTTAGGGAAAGCTAATATCTGGATGCAAAACCCTTACATGTTCTAATGCCTTCATTGGATGTGGATGAGGCCCTCAAGACAGGTCTTACTTGGAAGCTTGGTATGTATATTGGCATTCTTCCCATTTTAGGTGGTTGCTCTGGGAAAAGCACTGCTAGTATCCCTTAGAAGATGAAGAAATTTTGGCAACTGTATTTTTAGGACTTTATCAGTATGCACCTAGTTGTCATAAACAAAGTCCTGTTTGACAGAAAGAAAAAGAGCCACAGTTCCAATCACGGCACCAGTTCTCCTACTCCGATATCAGCATCGTAACCATAAAACCTGTTACTCTCCATTCTTAGTGACAGAGGGGCAGAGAAAGTGTTATGACTTAAAGGGCTTGGTCGGTGACGGAATGGGACAGCACAATTGTTTTGTGAACTTTGTTATTTCTACTTTAAAGCCACTCCTAGAGGTGAACAGTAAAGGAGTACATGGCATCACAGAACATTTTCGGATGCTTCCTTTATGGCTTGGTCTCAACTGGTCATACTACGTGCACAGATGGAGAGGAATAATGATTGTAAAATAATAACTTTGACAAAGCATACATAGTTTCCTTAAAAGATCATTAAAATAATATCATAATTTTATGGGTTTGATGTTCTGGAGTTCCTATTTCAAAAAGCAAGAAATACTGTCACAGAAGGTTAGGAAGTTCATACTTCATTACATGAAGGAATGGAATAAGTATTTTGGTCAATCTTTTTGTTTTAAAACTTGTGCTATTATACCTGACAAAAAAAGTTTTAATCTGTTAAATATTTATTTTAAAAATTATTGCAAAGGTTGTATTATTTATGCAGACAATTTTTACTGTGGTTTTTTTGGTGGTTTTTTGGTTGGTTGGTTTTGGTGGTTTGTTTTTTTTTTTTTGGTCTTCCCTGTGATTACATACTGAGAGCACAGTTGTGCTATGAATGGTAAAATCTCAATCAAATTCTATAAAGTTCCTAGCCAGTGATGATGGACTTTGAGTGTTTTGCTGTCTGTTCATTAGAAATTTATAGAGGGTGTTTTATTCAATCTGCTAAAAGCAACCTGGTGATTCTCTGAACTGATTCTTTACCACATTACAGTACTTTAAATATTTAATTTTGGATGCAGAAGTAGAGAAAACAACTTGAGAAATGAAGCACTTTTCTACACTTTTTGAATTTCTTAAAATAACTCTCTGACATTGACCATAATCTTGACATTTTAAATAGTAAATTGTTATTTATTATATCCTCATTAGCCAAACTTCTGCTCAGTCCTACCTGTTCCAAAGAACAGAAAACACCAGCTTTTCAATGAATATAACTACTTCAAGAAGAGGTTCCTTCCTTGCTACATTGTGTGTTTGGTACACCACTAAGGACCTGTCATCTAAACTGAGATGACTTAAACTGTGATTGCTACACCAGTGTAATATCATTAACTTAAGCATAGTCCATTAGTCTTAGTTTATAGCAGTACAAGAGAAGCTGTCAGGGCATACAACCTTCAAGCCTTTCATTAGGCATCTTTGGGTTCAGTGTCTTAAGAGTATCAGTTACACTAGTTAAAACAAAGCATCCCTGTTCATGTCCACTGATTCCCTGAACTAGTAGCAAAGAAATTCCCTCCATTCTATTGATTTAAGTTGGATTTCTTGAGAAGAAGCTATGGGGAAAGTGGATTTTTCCTCAGCTATTTCATCATCCTACATAGCCTTGGTCGCAAAACAGTTTATGCTTTCTCATTCTCCAGTGGTCAGCATTCAGATGGGAAGGAGAAGCATAGCCTTAGAGTACAGAAATCTGATTTATACTTCAGCTATCTAAAACAAATTTGAGGAATTTTAACAGTAACAATAAACCCTAATATTGTCAATGTGATTAAGATAGTAAGTGATAGACCCTTCTTTAATGGGGAAGCACAGAAACGGTTTCTACTCAGAAAAAGCCCAGTATGACTTATTCAAAGTTTGAGTACTCATTAAAGATACAGAATAGTGCATGTCACAAATGGTTAAGGCTTTGAAATTCTTTGTGGATTAATCACTGAAATTTGCATTGCTACGGAGCACAAACTATTTTTGGATTCTGCATAAACAGAATATCTAGTGTAGAATTACATTATAACGGAATATGCAATAATGCAAGTACCCATAAAGTGCTTTTCATGGACTGCAGGCGTCTGAAAGTTTCAAATGCATAAAATATGATGACGCTTGCTGCACAAATCTGTGCATATCACATTCATTCACATTTAATTAAAACTCAGATGTAAAAAAATACAGATATATATATAGTCTGTTAAGAAAAACTGCTATTGATATTTTGTATCATAGCCAATATCAGTGGGAACCAAAGTGAATAAAGATGTGATTGGTCTTTAGGGCTTGGTCCTTCTACCTAAACTAGGGACAGATACTTTGTGCTATGCAGAAATGCTATTTGTTAATGATCCATCAAAATGCAGCTAAAGCAACTCTGGATCTGATTGGTCTACAGGTTGCTACACAAACATAAAGAGGCAATATAAAGAAACAGGTTTTATGTTTAATTAATACTCTGTGATACTCAAATACCTTAAATCTTAAATTATAAGGGAAGAATAAAAATAATATGAAATATATATGTGTGTGTAGTCCATATTGAATATAATAATATTTTTCAACTGTCACTTCCCCAACTTTCATTCTCCCATCCAGAATGGTGCAGCCTCAGCAGCAGGATTCCATAGAGAAAGCACAGCCTCAACACAGGCTGGTCTGTATCTTACCTGCTAGGATATTCTTTTAGGAAATAGAAACAGTTGATTCAAACCCTCTTGGGCTAAGAGGAACCAAAAATCCTGATCTTCCATTTCCCAGATCAATGCTTTAACACCTAGGCTATTATGTAAAAAATGGCCAGTAACTCACCTGGCAGCTGAGATTTTTTGCTTGAGTTCACTGATGTCTCTATGAGTTAGGGAGAGGACACCGAACTTATCATGTTGCTGTAGGAAATAAGGCAGAGATGAAGTATCTCCACAACCCTCTTCAAATTACAGTGACACTAACGCATCTGCTTCTTTGATGCCTTCCTTTCCAGCCCAGGTTGCTTCTTAGCATGCATAGGGATGCGACTAGGCAACTAAGATTTGTGGCTAATAATGCAGGTGACTTGTGGTTTATTCTTAAGTGTAAAATGCCAGCTCTGCTCATTTTATTTGACTATGCATCTTCACCAATATTTCCAAGAACAAAAAGGGTAGCTGAAAATTACATTTTTATTTTAAATCCTTATATAGTAATAAATACATCTCTATATGTTTCTGCTTTAGGCTCTGTTGCTACAAATTCAACAAGACAGCCATGTATTTATGGTGGTGGCTTTACTTTTGCACATAGAAGAGCTAGATCCTATTTTTTAAGCATAAATACATGGATGTTGCATGATGGGTGCAACTACAAAATGCGCATTATGTCTTGGGCTGCTTTCTCAGTCTTCCCCATCTACATTTCCACTCTCTACAACACAAAACAATAATCCGTTATCTAGTCCAATAATGACACACAATGTTTTCCTAATATTATATATGTCTGATCAAAATAACCACCTTCTGGACCAAACCTTACCACAGTCAGTCCAGATGCACAGCAGTTCTTCTGAGAGCGCACAACACCCCTACATCACACAGTGGGGTTTACAGTAATATCCCTACTGAATTGGTCAGATCAAAGCCATAAAGGCATAAAGAAGGCATAAAGAAAGGCATGACACAAGGCATAAAGAAATTTGGGGCTCTGATCTCATGCACAGAGTGGCAGGTCCAACAAATGCAAACAAGCAAAAATGGCTATGCATTCATCAGCAAGCAGGCATCTGCTTGCTTTGCCTCCATGGGTAAGGTAATTGCAACCTGAAAGCTACACTGCACATGAAATCAGTGCCAAGCAGGAGCTCCTATCTGCTGAGTGCACAAGGCAGGAAAAGACCAAGTAGGTGTGCTATGAATACATCTAGGAAGCTGTAAGCAAATAGCCATGGATCAGATCAGTTTGGAAGATTAGGGCAAATGCATCACGCATGCTTTCTCAGGAGTTCCTCATAAGATACATCTGGGACGTGTTCCCATAACCCTTCCCTGAAAGGCATGCAGATCCCTAGGGTGGGGAGGGAAGATTCTGCAGCAGAAGCCTCAGCAAGACCTTTCCCCCGAAACCTCCCTCGCCATGACTGGGAAGATAGGCTATGAGTTTGTCACTATAGACAGATATCTTCTACTCAAACTTTCAGAGGTAAATAAAAAGAAAATGCAGGTTCTGTCGAGCAGTTTACCAGCTGCAAAGCAAGTAGCTATGACTCAGTTTATCACAAACAATAACACAACTGGAATTAGCATTAACAAGCTAATGCTTCATCTGTTTGTGAAGGTTTTTTTAATTTCATTTCTAATTAATTTTGACAGATTGAGTTAAAATGTTTCTTTGCTCTCATAAGATTATCTGTCAGCAGCACTGGCCTTTGTGAGCCCTTTTTCTTTTGGACACTGGAGAAGAACGCGAAGCCCTTATTTCCATTTGTTAAATATTTTTTATCTCTTTAGAGACTTGTGTTTTTCAGCAAGGTTTTCTTGCTTTTTATTTTACTTAAATTTTAATTTTTCAGATATAGAAGCTCTACTTTAACTTGGATATTAATGCATAAGCTCCCCTTTTGACTGAGGAGCACCCTCACTATGTTCTTTTTTAAAAGCCTTCCTGTGTTAGTTCAAGCTGAAGTACCAGAGGAATACGCCTCTTACCCTTCTTTGTACTTTCTGTCAAAACACTTGCAAGAAACCTTTTTGAGACATTTCAGCTGGAATTAACAAGAGAAGATTGATTTCCTAAGGTGTATGTTCCTTCTAACAGAGTCAAGGAGAGAGGCTGCTTCAGGAGAGAAATAACTTTTCTTGCATAATTTTCTCCTTCTGAGGTATGAACCATTACCATTATCATTAATTTGGATTCCACTTGCTTACAGAAGTGGGTGTAAGTTCCTCAGCAATGAACATTTTTTAGAGCTACTAGATGCAAAATCGTAACTATCAAACACTGCTCAAGACTAACTCTAAAGAGTTACGATATACCACACGGTCAGGAGATTACTGGATTTTTACGTTTCTGGATTCTATAACTTAATACGTGTAGCTTTGATGGCAACAAATTTCACAGTAAATGACAGAGAGTTTGGAAGATCGGGGCCTATAAGGATTCTGCTCAGAATTTCAGCTAGTCTCCTTAGACTATGCATTAATGACATTTGTAAAAGTTGTGTTATCCGAGTGTAGAGGTGACTGCTGTCCTTTGTTCTGTGTTTATGCTGCCTATTTTATGTTTCATTTTAAAACCACAGTTACACGGATTGTTGTGAAAATGACATGCAGGAAAAGTATGTAGATGAATTGCATGCAAAAATAGCACACACATTCACTGCCATCTTGTATTAGTGCCAATAGAACAGCAAACAACCCAATGAAAAATGAATCCAAAATAAGTCCCTTGGAATGAATGGAATTGATAGGACTCCTGACATAACTTAGCTCTTGCTCCAAGTGCTAAATCCAGCACAGATGGAGTCCGTTATTGTACATTAGCACCGCTGTAACTGGGGGCGCAGTTTTCCTTGGTGACTCCTTCCTGTTGTTTCAATGGGTTGTGAAGATGGATGTAGTGGTGGTACCAGGCAAGAATAGTCAGTCTTGAAAGGTGCTTGGTCCCTCATACTCTTCAGTCTTTATTAATAACTATCAACACCTGAGAATGATAGCCAAGGTTACAGGTCCCTTGTGTGTTGACAAGTGAAAGAGAGTAGATACCTGCACTAACTGGTATGCAAGACTTTGCTCCTCCCTTCACATGCAGGTGCCAAAAAAACTACTCCTGGTCCCTTTTGACCCAGGACACAATAGAAATCATAGAAACTAAGCTTAAATGAGTTCTGCCACTGAAATTACTAAGAATGGTGTTTACAGTCCGCTCCTGCTGAAGGCTGAAATGCTTTTTGATTGTCTGCTGTGAAAGCCATAGTAAACCCAAGCTGAGCACAAAGAATCTGAAAGCATCAGGGCACCCAGCGTACACTATCATTCTTCCCTACAGAATCACACAGAGTAGCAGAACAACCTTCATTTGCACCTTTCCACAGCGGAAGGACCATATTCAAGATCTGTAACCCAAGGATAGATCTCCATGATATGAGATGCTTACATAAGCCTATGCTGTTTTTAACCCAATATACACACACTATTTATAAGTTGTAGGGACAAGCAGAATAGAGAGCAGGCAATAGAAGGGGATCAGCAGACATTATGGAAGGATACAAGTCATCAGTATGCGTGTAAATTGTATGTAGACAATAAGAATACAAGTAAAAACTTCATTCATCTTCAGTATTCCCTGAAGATTCCTACATTATTAAATAATATATCACAATAAATTTTAAGGCAAACTGTTACTGATATATTGGGGGGGGAAGCAGCCTACATTTAAAGCTATATTTGTTCATTCATATTTGCTCTATTCACAGATGTGATGGCATTTGAAATTAATATATGACCCAACTCCCTCTTTCTGAAATGCCAGACAGTGCTAATTTACAGCAATAGGAAAGCTGAAGACACTTCAAACTTAACCTCCAAATTACAAGCTAAGATTAACCAATGCAACAAAGATAAGGTGAAGCATTAACTCTGTGAAGTGAGAACAGACCCCTTTCGGCAGGAAGTTATTTCTAGAGCCTTCCTACTGCAAATTCCAAAGGAAGAGGACATTGGCCAGTTGGAAGTAAACTGCTGATCATAATTTGTTGATCTGTATAAAAGCCATTGACAATAGTTCAAGCTTTGGAAAATCATTAACCATCATTTCACTTTTTTATCCTTGCCATGCTGGCATTTACAGTCTTCTAATTCTGTTGAGGAGACTGATTTGCTCTTGTGCTAAGCAGTATATTTAACATTCCTCTTTGGCATGCTTATTTCCTCATGCTGATTGATTTAAGATTAATCTAATGAGTTTGAGTGTGTAGTCAAAATACACACACCTTAATGTGTTCAAAATTTCCTTCAGTTCTAAGGGACTGGTTAGTGATATTTATGCATTCATCACAGCACTAACCTTTCCACTGGATGGCCAAATTCTTTCCAAGACATTTGCTTGAAAAGGTATCCGCTCCAATCTGTAAGTTAACAGATCTCCGTCAATCAACAGGTATTATTTCCATAGACTCAATGTTTTTATTGGAATCATCCATTTTCCCAGTTGAACCATTATCATGGCATTTTCAACAGACTTTAAAGATGCCTCATGACCGGTTTTAAGAGCTACATGCAGATTTCACCACACATACACACGTAGTACAATCTATATTTTTCAACTTTATCATATACAATAGCATGCGAAATGACATGGATTAGATATATGCAAAACCCAAGCACAACTCTTTTCATAAATATTAGTTAAGCCGTATACCATATAATAAAACTTCGAAGTGAGTCAGTCAAAACCTCTCCATTTACTGTGGTAGGGCGATTTCCTTAATTACACACAGAATATACCACCACAGTCATTACCGCTGTTCTTCCCCACGAGGACCAGCTGCTGTGTTTTGAACTCATCTATAAGGGGAGAGATACAGGATCACATATTTAAATCTAGCTCTCCACTTTGAACCTGAAAATTGCAAGCCAGCAAACTTGTAATTCGGAAAAGCCTGCTGTGGTAGTTTCTCCAGTGCCTGAAGAAATCTCTATGGCAGAGAATAAAAAGCCTTTCTCTGCAATCACTGTTTTGATACGGCAAGGAAAAGAAGTACTGCCCACTGCTCCATTAACAAAATTGCCTCTTGGTAATCCATGACGCTCCAAAGTAGTTGAAATCCTTGCTGTCTTTTTTTTTTTTTTTTGACAAATCACTGAGCTGTCCTCCATTTGCAAATCCGCACTTCATTGCTGCAACACTTTTAATATCTTATATTTTGTTTAGAGAGTTTTAAAAGATGTTTTCATCGCAATTCAAGCACAAGTCTCTCGAGGTTTCTCGTTCTTCACTTAGATACACCACCAGCATGGCCACTGCTTCGGAAATGGTAAATTATAACACTGACAGGGTGTGACTAGCAGTCACTGGAGGAGGCAGCAGATTGATAACCATTTGTGAATGGAAGCCTATTTTCTGACTTTTGATCCTGTCCTGTTAATGAACGTTGACTTGCTCTTTATTCCTGACCGAGGAGAGCATGCTCCGTATCTTACTAAATCCGACTAACGACTATGACGAGTCTTGCCCGTTTCCCTCGAGCAGTGCAGCACCTGTCCTGATAACGGAGCACATTTCTGAACAAGTGCTCGCGCTAAGCCGCGTGCTGCTGCCGATGCATCGCTGCCGGAGCCTGAGCGAGCTGATGTGACGGCTAGCAGGAGAAGCCTGCGGACGCTGCAGCTGCAGCACTTCTGACAGCAGTACCAAGTGTATCATCGAATCTATAGGGTAAGCTACAAATCAGAAGGATGAATTTTGTCATTTCATAAACAAAACAATGTCCTGGCTTGCAGAGCTGACAGCTTTTCAGATACTGATGTCTTCAGTCTTGGGAGGCAATAATGGGCAAAAGACTACGTGATTTTTACAAGATGCATAGTAAGATCTTTCACTGCTGAGGGCACAGAGGAAAATTCAGGGTAGTACCTAGGAAGAAAAGGGCAGAATTGAGGTATGGCTCACCCGCTGCCTTTTCCACCCTCCCTCTGCACAGCAGCTGAAACCCCAGCAGCTGTTCCCTGGGGTACATGTCCCCAGAGGCAGCACCACCCCACTCCCCGGTGCAGGGCTTTAGTAAAACCCACCCTCTCCAGCTGTCAGGAAAGAGCTGAGCACTTGGAGTGCTCAGGCCAGATCACTCCTATGATAACCGTCAGTCTTTGTTCTCCATCAGCACTATGTAGGTGTGGAGTGGGTGAGCAGTACTATTTTTCCTCTTTTCCAAAATTAAACACAACGATATAGAGCTTTTTTTATCCTTCAGCAATTTCTTATCTTTCTTTACTCCACTGTTCCCCTGAAAGCAACTCTTCCTTTTCTGTGCTTACAAGAGGGTAAAAGTGCAATTCTTTCTGCGGGAGACCTATTTTGAAGACCAAAATCTCTCCCAAATCCTTTAAATATTGACCATTACTGACTACCACACCACTGATTCTATGCCATGGGGCATTGGTAGATATCACCCACTCCCAAGAATGCATCACTTTCTGTAATGATTGGCACTTCCACTAATTAGCAATCCTTCCATGACATGCACGTGTCAAAACAGTATGCAAGTTTGTTTTCATGCTGCTGCTATACGTCTTCATTTTGTTACTACTGCTTGGGCATAAAACCCGAGGATATTGCACAACTTCTGTGATTTTTTTCCTTTAAAATGGCTCTGATTTTAAGAGGTAAATTTCACAAAATGTGCAAAATACTCAAGAAGTGCTGAATTAGAAATCCCCTCAAGTTTTAAGAAGAATCTTAAGGAAGCCCCTACTTAACCACCTACTGAAGTATATGACAGAGACTTGCAACTTAAATGATCTTAGGCTTCTGTTCCCAGGTTCACAACAGCTTCCCTGTGTAAATTCACAGAAGTTGCATGGGCCATGATCAGCAACACTGAAGTGGAGCTGTTCCATCCATTTTAATATGTGCAGATTTTGACGCTCTTTTTTGGCCCAATTTTCAAACCAAAGGTCTGTAATGAAATCAGTAGAGTCTGTCAGCGCAGGTCTCAAAGCACCTTACAATATTTATTCTTCCAAAATCACCTATGATATAAATATTCCTGTTCCCTTTTTGCAGCTGAATAAACCACAGTACGCAGTAGTTAAGGTACCAATTGTTGACCCAGATATCCATTTTTACAGGTGCAGTAACAATAAATTGACTTCAACTTTGCATTCAAAGATGATTCACACGTTCTATGAGGATTTTGTTACTTTTCACAAGTTGTGGATATAACAGTACTTGCCAAGAGATGGGAAATATGCTTGTGACATCATAGACAGTCTGGAGAGAAAAACGAGAGTGTTTAAAAATACTGGAAAGAAAGAAAACAGTAACTAGATAGATCCCTGTTTTGCTATTGTTCCAGCTCTTATCAGAAGTTTCTCATCAGATTTGGTGTCATAAGAAAAGCAAGCCACAGAACTGGCTAGGGAGCATTTCTTATGCTATCAGCGGGCTGTCTGCAGGCAGGGTTCACTATTCTTGCCTAAAAAAATGCAGGTTGATATTTGGAAGAAATAACAGAACAGGAAGCACATTTGAGAATTCGGCTTTTGTGCAGATGTTATGAAATTGAAGTGAAGCAAAAAAAATACCATTCCTTTCGTACAGACGAGAGTGATGAAAACATGACAGTGCCACAGTTACACAAATGTAACTGTCATTGCCCAAATGCAGCACTGAATGTTTCTGTATACACAAACACATATGCTGCTCTGTCAAAAGAATGCTTTTTTTGTAAGCCAGAGGAAAAATTAAAAAAAAAAAAATTAATGAAAACAATTGATGTAATAAAGTAGGTGGAATAAGATCTTAGTGCCATCAAAACAGGTGGAAACATTTCTACTGACATCAAGTCAGGATTCCACTGTACCTCTACACTGGAATGAAAGCTCTTCTCTTTGAATACTAACACTGACAGTGAGATATATTTTAAGTGACAACAAAAGGTAATTTTCGAGCAGAAGGGATTCTAAATAAAGGTCAAGCAAAACTGTACATAAGCTTGAGGTCAAGTTTAATATGGTTTTTTGGACATGAAAATGAGAAAAAGTTCCTGCTTTGCAGCTAAAAAGTACAAATTTTGGAAGAAGTCTTCCTTGACCTACTTATATGCGGAAGACCGATGGTTTCAGAGGACTTCCTACTAGGAAAAAGTCTAATAGCATCTGTGCTTTTCAAAATGTACACACTTGCCAATATTAAAAGATCTATATTCTTATTTTCCTATCCACCACAAATACAAAATCTAGTTTAATATTATGCAAAGAAACACCTTACAGTAATGAAAAGTGAGTTCCCCAAAATTGACATAACCATTTGATTTACTGTTTGAAAATTCATATTAGTCTTTTTTCCTTTCCATGGATTATTAATATTACATTTCTCTTCTCATCCTTCTTTTCCTGTAAGGGAGTAAAACTGGTGTATATGTTTTCTGAGGGGAATAATTCACTGGTTTCTGCAGCTGGAGTGCCAACCTTAGCTACACTTGGAAAATCCATACAAGCACACATATGGTTACTTGAGAGGTGCCATGAAGTTCTTTCACTTCAGCTCTTACCAGGTGGTATTATTTATCTTTGTCATAATCTAATTTAGGGAAAATAGTTCTAAAGTACCAAGGGGGTAAAAATTGAACTAAAATACACCTTCTTGCATTATTCAGATTACTAAAAATATTAACTATGTTTTGTCTCTACTAGTTGACAACAGATAGAAGCTTATGCAGAATGCTTCTCTTTGAGAAATTGATTTATCTCACATATCAAGCTGCTACAGAGACGCTTCATAGATTAACTGAACAGATCTAAGCCCTGGTTCTTAACTAGCATCCCAAGACTGAGAAGAAATTCTAAAGAGTGTGGCACAGCCCTATATTTTATTCCTTTTAATCTGCATTTTATGAAATTTTCTCTATTTTGATATATATGAGTCTTGACTCAAAATACTCTACATTTACTAGTAGGGTGACATACCTATAATGTGTGACCTTCGGGTATCTTTATCATAGGCTAGATTTAGTTACCTTATCTTGATGTTTCTGGCATGGCTCTGAATTTCATCAAAGATCATGATGAGAATCTCAGAGTCAGTGATGTCTTCCTCATGTGCTATTTTATTTGTCATGTTTCTGTGAAGCAGACAATCCTGTCTGCCAATCTAAAACAAAGTGCCATCAGCAATGGCAGTAACATTTACCAACCAGATTAAGAAGACTTTCTTGAAGACAAGCTTGGTTCTCTTTTAAGGACACTGTCCTTTCACCATACCATGATGGCACATCTGTAGCTGCAGTGATATCTGCTATATAGAGAGGAATGAGTTTCCGTTACTTTGATAGGTGTGAAGGCACACATTTCCTGAACTTCAGAACAGAGAATGGACAAGTAGCATCATTCCACATGAAGTATTAAGCAATCATTTTCCATTTTAAAAACTCAGGTTTTTAATGAAGATGTAGAGAAACTACTGTATTCTACTGAGTAGAAGTATTTAAATGTTCCTCATAGGAGAACCAGAATGTGTCTCAAATACCATTGAATTACATGATAAATGCATAAAACTAGATAAAAATTTGCGTTTGGCTAATGCACAAATTATTCAGTCCCTAATATTAAATCTGATGACTGATAATAAATCCAAGCTGGAATGAAAAATGGAACAGATATTCATGCTTTACTCATACTGTAGTAACTGTCAAATGACACTAAGGACTTTTTCTCAATGGAGAGCATGCTTTCAGCAGACCAGTAGAGTGGTAAACATGTTTCAGGTCACAACTAAAGAGTATGTTTAGATTGAAGAGTAGAAATATGAATGTTTCCTGCTGGTCTTTGGACAGATATCGAGCCATGCCATTAGTTCTTGCTTTTCTAAAACCCAGAGTAAATTATATCTAAGCCACAAAAACAACCTGTGTTGAGTACTGTACAGGAAAGGTGCATTGTAATCCACAAACCTAATTCAATTACAACGTTCTTTTTCACATAGAAAAGCATAGAGCAAAAATGTCAAAATCAAATTTCAGGCTTGGTAATCACAGAGGTCAAACACTATAGTTATTTTTAAAGTATTTACAGGTTTAGATATAAAGAAAAGAGAAAAAACATTAAGACGGCCATTACTGATGTTGAGTTACAATGTAGTATATTAAATACAGAAATTGCAAATGTAATTCTGAATGTGAAAAAAGGATGAATTATTACTTGTATATTAAAAAGTGACTCCTGGGGGACGACACAAATGCCTGGAACAGAAGCTATAAACAGGCAAAAGGCTAGTGGGGAGGAGGTTCACTTGAGATTAGAGGATGTTTGTTTTATCTGTGACTAAAACAGTGACCTGACAGTACACAGAAATTGCCTTACCTCAATTCAGCTGTGAAATGATGAATATTAGATGAATCTAAATCTAACAGAGAGATCAAAGAAGGAAATCAGTTTATCGGATAGTCATCCCCCCTCCTCTGTGTGTTCCCACTGAAAGTTTCCCACGCTACCAGCTGGCTCCTTTCCTTGCTTTTCTCAGTGGCTTGACCCACTTAGGATGATTGACTTTCCACAGCCCTGGCCACTGGGGAGCAGGGTCCTGAGCAGAGGAGGCAGATGACACTGGTGAAGGAAAGGTCCAAGAACACTTTTAGAGAAAGAACACAAAAATAGTCCTACATCAGAGCTGCCTAATGTGGGCAAAACCCAGTTGCTAGGCTAATTTTTTTCCAAAATACTCATTTACCTATATTTCTTTTCTGTATGTGTTTGCTATAAGCACCTCTTACTGACTCCACCAGCCCCTTTTTATAGTGTCCAGATTCAAATGCACAGAGGATGTGTCTCTGGATACTAAAATAATAAGAGTTATAACCTTGAAAAGGGGCCCTCTTTATTAGAAAATGCAATGCTCCACACACCTAGCTTTTTCAGTACGGGAAATCCTCAGCATGACGAGAAAACAATCTTCTGGATAAGCATCTAAGCCTACAGAAAGCATTGCCCCTCTCAGCACTGGACTGTGCTGCATTTGAAAGCAGAGAGGACCAACTCGAAGTTAAGGAATAGCTGTCATTTTTCACAGTAAACAGTCTTCTTGGCTAACTAGTGTAAATGAAATTCCATTAATTATTCTTCCACTTTGCAGGCAGATGTCCTAAACAAGCTTCCTAATTCTAACGATAGTTTTTAGGTTTACTACAATATTTCTTGCTTTTCTGTTTCCTCTTTAGTCTATCACCCAAGGATATCAATTACTTGTTGCTTTTTGGTATATGCTGATTTGATTTGCATAGATGTCTCACATGACTTTCTTCTATTGTGTTTCTCTGTAGAAATAATTTTCTCAAACGGTTGCAGAGCTGAGCTAAAATAAAATATATGTTATGCTCCTGATATATTTAGGGCTCTAATCTTGTTTCATATAGCTATAGCATAATTCATAGGGTAAACCCAAAGGGAAAAACCACTGAAGTCAAGGATGCACTTTCAGTCTACTTAACTAAAGGTACAAGACCATGAGAAGCAGCATACCAAAAAGTCCTATAATTCCAAAAAAAAGTGCCCAAAACAACTTAGAAGCTTCCAAGCTTTTATATGTGCTGATCCTTCTCAACCTAAATGGCAGACATGATATTCTTAATTTCTGAACTATTCCAAGAAGCACTTACATTTTGTGGTGGCTGAATTTCTGCCCCAAAAGTCGTATTTCCACCAGTGGGCAAAGCATGCAACCTAACTATAACTGCTGCTCTCATGCTAGAGTGTGACTCATGAAACAGGTATCCCCTGCCTATGTTGCTGGTCTGCTCCTATTCTTTATGCATGCTCAGAAGATGAGAAGACCATTCGAGTGCAGCTTTTCCCCATCCCCGCAGAGCTCACTGGCTATATCAGGTGTAAAGAGCCACATGCTTGCATAAAGACTGAACCTCAGTTTTTTAAAAATTCTGGAAATCTATTCAGGTGCAGATCTCTCTCAGTTGCTCCCATTACAGCTACTTTATCTTCCCTAATTAATTAAATACTCTGTGACGCAGAGAGAAGAATGGACTCTAAAGCTTGTTTGTGCCTCATGTGAGGAAAACTGAGGCTCAAGGCCATTTCCAATTGGTTTATATTATTCATCATATTAATATTAATATGATGTGACACAGTGAGAGATCTACCACATAGTCCTGGGTGTGGTTCAACTTCCAGCTCTGGATCAGGCAGAGTAAATCCGAACCAAGTCTTTTGAATGTGCTCCAGTCCCCAGGCTAGGTTTGAAGTTAGGAGGAGACAGCATTATTTTCACAGTGGAAGTATAATACCAGATTCCAGTTCAAAATCGTAAGAAGAGAGAGATCCACTGATGGGAGTGCCTGGCAGAGCAGAGAGCTAAACAAGGAGCGGTACTTACGCTTCTAACTCTACCCCAGTATCTCGTTCCTCTTCAGCTTCAGTGTATTCTCACTCATCTGGACTCTTTATGCCTAAGTCTTGTTATTATAGAGCCCAAAGCTCATGATTCCAGCAGGCACTTTGGGATCCTGGTGCAGTCCTGGTTATTACAACACTCAAGTACCCCAAAGATTTGGAGACGGTTTTGATAAGGACTTCACAGTACCTCAGCAGACGCAGTTCTGTAGCTCCTGCACACGCCATGTGACACCTGCACAAATGACTAGTGTCAGGGAGGTTGGTGAGAAAATGGATTATCGGCAAGGGCTGTAGAACTGAATCCCTTGACTTACTACATAACAAAACCATATCATAACTACATGTACGTCTTCGTTAACATTACTTTTAAATTATGTTACTAACACCACACTTGGTTTACAGCTGATTACAAAAATTAGTTACTTCCTTTTCTGTTCTGAAGAGAGGGGTTTCCAGCCCAGGCACTGGCACAGGACATTCCTGTTCCAGAACAGAAACTCCTGCTCAATCACACTGACTAGGCAGGTCATAAGAAAAGGGAAGCAATCCATCTTTGGAGGACTGTGTTGCATAAGCTTGCTAACAGTTTGGTTTACGTGACTGCGGGTCTGCTAGTGTTGCTTATGAAAAACCTCTCTTCCTCTGTTCTCAGCATTACCCACTTAAGCAGGTTGGAGAACTTGCACCCAAACTTTGTTCGAAGTCATGCTGCCTCCATGGTGATATTTTAGAACTGACTTATTTAAAGTGGTGCAAAACTTTGAGTGGATACCCTTAGTGCACTAGACTCTCTACATACCTAATTTATAATTGAATTAACCGATTTAAGTTTCAGTAGTGCAGCTTAATGTAAATGTGCGCTTAGCTAACATACTAAGTATAAAATCAGCAAAAAGTCTGAGTATTCTATTAGTTCTTTGGAGAGATGCCAAAATTTAATAACACAAACAGAATAAATAATCTTTACGAACAAATCAATTTTTCGAAGCTAACATCTGTTTTGCATTGGCTGCTGGTGTGACTAGACTCATCTGCACACACATACAAGTAGGCGAAAGGGAATTCTGTGCATTCAAATACCCATCAGCATGCTATGTCTTCATCAAAATCTCCCATGTGAACAGAACTTCAAAAGCTTCTTTCTGAAACAAACTGGACAAATTCTTATGCCTGTTTTGCAAACTGTTTCATATGAATAGTTATATTAAGTGCTTAGAATCCAAACCTGAGAATATTCCTGTGGTTTTAGTAATATTTTTGCAATCAAGTAAGCAAAGCTACTTCATTAATCCTTTAATCCTATAAATGAAGCTTAATTACCCAGATCGAGAATGTTTTTAAAGGCTTCTGAGACTAGATGACATTTGGTCATGTTGGCTGCAAATAAGGAAGGTGTTTACTCCATTTAAAAATTTATTTTAAAAAAACGTAAGTATCAGTGCTCCAAAGGATGGAGTAGATTGAACTCTGCCTGTAACACTAGGTTACAGCCTTCACAGAGGCTGTTGGAAAGGTGTTTATCAATAACCATCTTCTGTCTTTGGACCATGACAGACAGTTGTGGAGACCTTTTACTTGCTAGGCATCTCTCAGGCGAGTCCAGCACTAGCCCACTTTCTCATGAGAAAGTACTGCACTCAGCCATGACAACATGTTATCACACTTTTATTAACATATAGAGGTTCTTTGTTTACTTATTTTCCCATGGTGTTTTATTTACTCAGAAATGCAAACAGGGAAGGGAGTCTGAATATCTGTCCAAGGCAGACTATTTCCCCTGGTTACAATTTTTGGAATCCTGCGTTTTTGCTAACTCCCTGAGACTTCCTAAAAACCAAGACTGTGCTGCGCTAGAAGTTATATGACTGCTTTGAATAATGCTTTGAAATTTTCCACAAAGTATATAACTCAACCTACTTATACCTGCATATATCAAATATACAACAGGAAGTGCATAAAACATCTTGCAAAAAGGGTGTTTTATCTTTGCTTTACAAGTTCTCTGAAGAAGCAAAGATCAAGACTTCAGTTGGACAGAAATTAGACTTAATATTATGCTATGCATAAATAGAGAGAGATTAAATAAAAAATTAATACTGCCTTTACTCAGCCATGTCATCTAGGAAAATGGTGGCTTTAGCATGTTGAGTTCTTTTTCCATACCTCACAATTGCATTTTAGTTTTAGTTTATTTTCTACAAATTAATTTCCTACCATCATTTCATAAAACCTTTAAGCTTTCTTTTATTCTCTCTCAGTTCTGATTTCATTAAATTTTGCTCATGATTTAAAGTTATAGTGCCCTTGTAGCCGTCGTTAGTTTGGGGACAGATATCTGAACATTATGTTATTCTAACATCCCGTGGCAGTTGGGCAAGTAGAGGGGAAGCAAGCAGCATCCTGCAAAACCTAGGAAAAGAGTCTATGGGCATTGGGTCAGAATCTTCCTTCATGAATTACAGGGCAGCAGTAGCTTTACCTTTCAGCGACTGTTGGACCAACTGTTTCTGCAGTGCTTAAGAATAGCTGATGAATTCCGCTAGTTCCCGATCTCAGCCAACGCCTCCTTCCTACCATTGCATCCCTCACATTTCACAAAGTGAAATGTGCACAGAGATTCACCCCAACACTTTACATGAGATTGTAACCACTGCAGCTGGTCCTACATGTGATGCAAGCAGAGGGGCAAGGAGGAAGGGAACACAATTTAGCCCCCATGAGAAAATACCTAAATTCCATAATAGTGTGATGTTAGAGCTTTCAATTTCAGCCCAATTAAAATTCAAATAAGCAGCTGTGATGGACAGGATCATTCTATAATTCATGGTAGCCCAGTTTCGGGATCAGATAATATTCAGCAGTAGAAAGAAAATCAGTACATTAACGCCTAAAAGCCAAAGGGAAACTCATTTTGAAGAAATCACTCCTGCACTGGGTAAAAGGGTACCACATGAGAGTGAGCTGAAATACAACAAAACAAAAAGCAATAAAAACATATTGTTTCTTTATTATTTCTTAGGGTTTTATTTATTTAAATATTTTTTTAATTTTTCTAGTTTTGATTTGGGTCTTTAACTGAACAATGTAAAATCATATGAATGGGCAACGTTTCAATTTTAAAACTCATTTTATACCTAAAATCTGGGGCTAGGATGTGAAGGAGAGTGTTTTTATAAGCACCATGATAGAAAACTCCTGCACAATATAAATGCAAAGTCATGTGATATTTTTATTGTTATTTCTATACTATTCTCAGAATCTTCAGTAATAAACTAGAGGCTCCACTGTGCTCAGTACTGCACAGAAACTAAACAGAAAGCTCCCCCATACCCTACAGGACAACAACCTGCAAGATACGATACCATATGGAGATACAGATAAAGAAAGATATAGGAGAAAATTATCAGACACTATTGAACAGCAGAACAGATTGGGGTATTGAAATATTGATAACTAACAATCATTGCATCTCATTTGGGGGTAGGATATCTTTGAATTTGGAGACCATGTGGTGGGGATGAGTGTCTGGTAGCAGAGTTTTAAGGAACTATTTTCAGGAACTTTAAACAGTTGAAGTTTGTCTTAAGTATTTTTCTAAGAAAATAATGGAAGTGTGAGGGGCAACACAAAATAAAGAGCATGCTTTCTAGAAAATTTAATAGGTAGATAGTGTGAGCTAGGGTGCTGACCTAAGGAGGTAGAAGAACAACTCTTAGTCCTGAAAGATGAATGATGGGGTGGGTCAAATCCATGAAAATGATGTCAAGCAGAAAATCTGGGTAAACAGAAGAGTCCAAAAGGAACACACCAAAAAAAAAAAAAAAAAGAGAGGACAGACAATGTACATGAACACTCCATGGATTCATCATGACTAATCATCACCATGTCTGAAATCTAGTGGATAAATCAGCAACCCCTTAGCAGCATCTAACTCTTAGCAGCAGCACACCAAAATGCTTTGCTCTTCTTCTAAAGCTGCAGTGCTACAGCTTCAAAAGTTGGAAAATGCCTCTACCGTTGTCATTCAGCCCGTTGTGCATGCAGTGTGCACTATAATACAAACTAATGTTTTTCCACAACACCCTTTGTTTTCCTCAAACCTCTTTTGTTCATGTTTCAGTGATCAGTGCACATCCTAGTCCTTCTCTGTCCACCTTCCCATTGCTGTTCGCTCACTTCCTGATTCTCCATACAAACATCAAGAGCGTAATACAAGTAAGTTGGTGAGCCTCCTCCCCGACCCCTCTATCTAGCTTGTCTGACAGACACCCAAATGCAACATTCATTCAGTTACACCGTTCCTCATTCCTTATTACTACCTCTTAATCCCTCCAAGCTCCTGTTAATTTTTATAGTGTAAGCCCAATTGCACATGTACAATAGTTTATCTTGCATCTGAGACAAAGATCATTAGGACAGGTGCAGAACTGGAGGAGAGAGAGAGGTGAATCACAAATCTTTCCTAAAACAATCATCCCTTTGTTATTGACAAAATGTTCAAAGTGGAAATGTTTATATGAGTTCAAATAATTTTGCTACTTTCCTACTGCCACAAGAGGTCCACGAATAAAACTTAATAGCACTTGTAATGAGTACTACAGAGCTCATTTTTTACTATTATGTAAATATTTAATTTCCTTTAAATAATATTTCCTTTGATCATGAAATATTTTAAAACGCAAACTAAGAATACAACAGACTGTCTAGTCTGAGTGGAGTGCTTTTAGGGAGCACTGTGTATTTTAATTTTCTACTCTTTGTTAGGCTATCCCATAATGCTATCCCACATACACACAGACAGGGTCCTACTGCTAGAACTTAACAGGAAGTCAAACTCTGCATGTAAAGACCATGCAATATAGAGTAAACCGGAATGACTTCCCACATCAGGGCCACTAATACTGCCTGGGAGTTTGGACCTGCAAGCCTCAATTCCTCAAGGAAACCTAAGAGTATTTTCTGAACATTGTTGATGCTAGGAACAGAACTTGATGTAGCTCAGAAGGGTATGGCTAAAGGCGGAATGAGATGGCTCGCTTTCCTCAGTGATGGAACTGGGATGCAGGCAAACCAAACCACCTGACCCACAGCACCTCAAAACAATGCTAGGGCTGTTCAAAGTTCTGTCTCATCCTTAAACAAGCCCAGGAGCCTGATTCACCTGTTTAGACAATGTTACTGCAGCCACAAAAGATAGTGTGTTTTCACCTTTTCTTTCAGAAAAGAAAGCCTTCTGCTTGCCTCTCAAGATAAAATAATGTTTTAAGTGTTTCTTTGTCAAAATTTCGATGTCAAAAGAGTGCCTTGCTATTAAAACCTTCTGTTTCTTAATTTCCATCCCATCCATCACAGACTTCCTTCAGTTTGCTCACCTGACAAGGTTCACAGGAGAATACCTCAGTGTCCCAGAGTGACAGGCGGTGAAACGTGCACTTCTCAGGCACCTTGTCACTTAAGAGCAAGGCACTCTGACAAGGTGAGAAATCAGCCTCATACTATGAGCGAAATAGCTAGACATGATAAAAATAAGGAGGGAATTATACAGAGCGTCAGTTATTATTTTTATGGTAACTGATACGCACAAACACAGTGAACAGCCATACATTGCTCCAGTACATACCACCACCTTCCTATGCTCAGCTCAGACAAGGGTGGACAAGTGTGTTTGGCAGCACGAGTGGCTCAATTCCACCCCCCTCCTAGTTCAGCCCTTGAATCATAGCTTCTAAAAACAAAAAATCTCATTTGTTGGACAACCACAATGTGAATTAAAAGTAGTTAACACTACAGGCCACAATATTCAGTAAGAACTGCCGCGTGCTTTTGGAAATCTGTCTACTTATCTACAGTTTGAACTATTGATACAAAAGCCTTTGCTTTTCAAATGGTAACTCTTTTGAAGCTATTTTAAAGATACTTTAAATCAGAACCAGAGAGAGCTGCATTAATAAATTCGCAGCACCAGAGCAGATTTCAACACACCTGTCAAGTAGGTCACATATCACAGTAGCAATTCTTTTTTAAGGAAAGATAAACTGAAAAAATGCACTGACAAGACAAATCACCAGCTGAGCTAGGATTCCCGTCTTCTGAACTCAGAAGATAGCATGTTTTAGTGAAGTTCAAGTAATCCTTGTGAAGCACTGTGCCTGACAGAATTGTGAAGTATGATTATACCTTAAGAGTATGGTTTCTACTGAAAAGTATGCAAACAGCAACCAGTAGTTAAACACCTGGCAAATTTGTCAGAATAAAATAAGATTAAAGCCAAACATTTAAGCAAGAATCAGACTTGAAATATAGGAAAACATTATCAAATGCTTTTAAACCAGCACAGCTTTCAGTTTTAAAAATGTGTCACAAGTCTAATTAAATTAATTCCATTTCTTCACTCTAATGCTTGATGGCCCCCACTGAAAAGAATTTGTGAATATATCCATATTATTCAAGTGGCATCTTCGCATAAACAAATCTGTAAATTACATGAGACATCCTGAAAAGCTGTTCTTGAGGTATGACAAATCCTGTGCCTAAGTAATTTATCTAAGCAATTATTGAGCAAATTGCATCTGTTCACTGACACTCAAAGCCATGCTGCCTTTGCACTGCAATTACTAAGAAGCTCTCCTTGCCTTATAAGGTGATGTTATTGGTCATATAAAAATATAGACTTGCAGCTAAGGAGGAAAATGTATTAAAACAATAATGTTTTGTGGTGCGTTCTCATTTTATTAGTCACTAGGTGCTTGGCTGTATCTTATACTATTACATTTCTTCCCTTCCTGTTATTGCTGTCCTCAAGACTATCTCTTTGCTCAAGTAATCTACTCCTCCTCAGTATGGGTGACACCATCTTTGTTTTGTTTTGCACCTATATATGAAATCTGCTTATGAACTGTACTTCACGCATCAACCTCACTTGGGTGTAACAGGACTGTGCCCAAGACTAGGGCCCGTGGCACACCTCTTGCAGCCTCTCTCCATAATAATCATATTAATAATTAATAATTAATAATCATATTAATAATCATATTCATTATTAGTAAACGTCCTCTCTAAGAGGAACCAAGCTGGCTAAGCAGGGAACTAATTTCTTATCTATCTTCTAACGCATACTATTCCCTTTTGTCTCTCTCGAATATTTTCCCAGGAGGCAATTTACCTTATGTGTTTTACTTAAACCTACATACATATTTGATCTGTTACTTCAACCTTGTCTAGCAAACCAGTTATCTTATCAAAGATAGATACCGGTCTAGTCTGAGACAATCTGCTTTTGTTAAAAACACATTGCATTTTATCTAATTTTCCATGTAACCTCATGTCCTTGGATTACCCTTTTCCTTCAAAAGGTGTTCAAAGACTGCTTAGTGCTGAGGTCAGACTTTCATAGCCATCATCAATCCAAAATATTTACAATCCTCTGTCCTTGACTACTATCCTAGGTCAAAGTTGTATTTGCATATATAGTTGGGCCTTAATAGTACAGGTCAAATATTTTCCCCCAAAATTATTTCCAACAGAAAAAGCAGCTTTCAAATGAGTGAATGAAAATCCTGACTTTTCACTGAAGCATCAGACATCTAAAGCCAGAAACATTTTCATGTGAGAAATCAAAGATTTCTAATATTTTATAAATGTTAATTATCATCTTGCAGAAATTGTAGTTTAAGTTCTTCACTCTGATCAGAAAGAGCTTTGCTGGATGTGCAATAGTCAAGAACTACTGTGACAGAATCCAGAACAACACCCACCACCACAGTCAGACACAGAAAATCATACTTTAGGAAGGGCCAGACAGAGAGCTCATCTGCAGTATAGAGGTGTGTATACCAAAAATAGCAGAGGGAGCTGCTCCAGTGATACTCTGTAAGAAAATTATTAGCTACAGAGGCAAAAAAAATATTTTTTAGTAAAGGTGTCAATCCCTCATCTGGATCACGGCAATGCCAATGATCTAAATGGATGAAAGAAAATTGTCCACTCACGGAATTTCTTTGGGCTGCCGAAGTGAAACTAAGGAGACGCAAACTCATTTAAGGTTTTCATGAAACTGATACCCACAAATAATCACACACTAACTACCAGCTACTGCCACAATATTAAGCCTTCTGGATAAGGAGCTAATCAGGTTCTGGAGACCATACCTAGTATCTCTCTATTGCATCTCACTAACTCACCACAAGATGAGCATCTGACCTTGGGAGAGAAATTGTCATGGGCAGAGGCACCGGAAACACCCTGCCTCAACGCAGCTTCCTTCTTTGCTGCTGTCTTCCTAGGTCCAGACATGCCCAGCTGATGCTCCACACACACACATTTACTCTGGCTCTCTGGGGAGCAGAGGAAGTAGCACCACTGGCCAGGCAGAAAGGAGGGAAAAGCAGCCCTTCTCCAGGAGAAGCGGAAGCTGGGCAAAACATTAGGATGGAAACTGGTAGAAAGACACAGAGTGGAGAGAGGATGGTCCCAGCTGTGCAAGGCAATATAGGGCCATGCACAACACTAGTATTGTAGATACTGCCACAACCTGGTAATTTTATTACTCTTCACCAGTCACAAACGTTTGTCATCATGATGTTTGTGAAGATTGAGCCTAGTTAACACAGCTTTGTCAGCCTTTGTGACAGTACTAAAGGAATCTGTTGCCTGCGACACGCGTTGCATGTGACATGTTGCATTTGACCCTCTGAAACCTGTCCATCACTAATCATCTCCTGGCTAGAACACTGCTTTCCCTGCCCCACCAAATGCCTCATCACAGCATACTAACAACAACACTGCTGCAGAGTTAGACGGATCTTTGAACCGGTGTCCATTTCCACAGGATCTTTGATGTGATTTGGAGATATTTTTCCAGAATAAGAGAGAATAGTCCATTACTGTAACTGTATTCATATATGTTGGAAACAGGAGTTTGAAAGGAAAATTATATCAAAATTACTCTAAACCTAAATACCTTGCACACAGCAATTTTCTCAAGATGCTAAATGAATTAAGTGTCCTCTGCAGGCTGTTGTTGACAAACTTGAAGCTAATAACTATAATTGAGTACAAAGCCAGGAACTACAGGTTCACACACAAAGATAATGAAGTACTTATTCCATTGGAAAGAACAAAGAGGAGCTTAGATGATATGCTTCCACAGAATGTAAGTGGGCTAAATGAAGCAGAGCTAAGTAACTAGAAAGATAGGGTTTAGCAAATGCAGTCACACACACATAACCTGGGACAACCAGGCACATATGAAATTAAGAAAATACCAAAAAAAAAAAAAAAAAAAGCTTAAAGATTAAATATTTCTCAGTTAAAAAACCTATCTTTCCAGAAGGAATTCACTTGAGTGAGCACGTCTGTGACTTTTCTAATGTCAAAGGTCTTCAAAGGTGTTAACTAATTAAATTCATAAAGCCTAAATTTTAGGCTGCACAGGGTCTTTTACATTATTAAGTCTGAACTCCTAGACATCAGGCTCTTAAATTTCATCTGGTATTTATTTCTGAAATTTGTGTGAGCTCGAGCATACCAGGTATCAGGAAGGTATCCATTCTGGTCAGAAAACATCAGCAACAGAGAGTTCATTACTTCTCTTAGGAATATTTTCCGCTGGTTAGTTGCTGTTAAAACATCTGTTTTGTGTTTTTTAGCACAGATTTAGCTTATTGCCTGCATTAACTTGTTTAAAAAAACAAAAGCAAAAACAAACAATTCCAGTATCATGTATTTTTTCATTAAAAGGTACTTAATGAAGTCTTTAAGTCACTAATTTACCTTACCACTCTTACCTATTTTACCTTACCTCTAGTATTTTGGAGGAAGGATGAGGGGACTCTTTCTTTCTTACATCCTTCTCAACTTCTTGAAAACCACTTTAAAACATGGACCACCGCATTTGACCATGGTATTCCAGCACTGGTCTCTCTAGTGTCTACTGCAGAAGCATTGGCACACTAGTTTTATTCTCTGCTTGCTGTTTGCACTTTCCTCAGAGCTCATAAAAACTCCTGGCATTACAACACACAATTAGAGGAAAAATATTTGAATGAGACCATCTAACCAGGCAGTCAAGGTATGTCTACATGACCGCTCTGTCCTTACCATGATTTATTCTGCATCATCCACATGTTATAACATCAGCAACTTCATAGTGGTGAAATTATTGAATATCAAATTTTCTACTGACTCCTCCAAAACCTGCATTGAAACACCCACCAATTCATGACAAGAGGAAATGGCTTTAAGTTGCAGCAGGGGAAATTTAGGTTGGATATCAGGAAAAATTTCTTTACGCAGAGGGTCATTAAGCATTGGAACAGGTTGCCCAGGGAGGTGGTGGAATCCCCATTCCTGGAGGTGTTTAAAAGCCATGTGGATGTGGTGCTGAGGGACATGGCTTAGGGACCCTGGCAGTGCAGGGTGAAAGGTTGGACTCGATGATCTTAAAGGTCTCTTCCAACCAGATGATTCTATGATTCTATGATTCATGACAAATTGTCCACTGGCAATTACTATTTCAGATCTGTCAACCACCCAATTCTTAATCAATTTAATGCATGTCTTACTGATACTGTAGAGAGCTAATTTTTTATCATAAAGCCATTCCAAACACCTTAACAAAGCATATTAAATGCAGGTCATTTTTATAAAATTTGTAATTTCATCCAAGGATAAAATTAGATTTGTCTGACAAGTTCTATCTTCTATAAAAACATTCTCAACAGCCTTACATGTAGGTCAAATTTTTCTTATTGTCACTGTGTTACAGTTCTCTTCCTTGAAACCACAGACAAAAAGTTCTAAGTACAGCCTAAAATGGTTTTTCTCTAACGGCTGTATTACAGAGGTTGGAGAAGGTTTCCAGTATCAAACACCAGAAAATAAGAGTTTATTTTTAAAATTTATATTATGTGATTTTAAACTAATCATGATTCATTAATGCTGAGCTGGTCTTTTTATATATATTCTAAAATTTTGGGCAATTTGCAATATTAAGCCTGTTTGACACTTAGTCCCCAGATTTCACAGTAAACAAGGTGAAGATAAATGTAGTCTAACTTAAAATAATTTCTTGAGAATTTAAATAATGTCTAGTACAAGATAGTAAAAATTTCCAGTTTTGGCAAAACCAAAAAAATTTCTTTTTTACTTTTTTTTTTCTGGTACAGCACTGCAAGCTCTGTATCTTCTAAGAGAGCATGTTGACGCCAGCCATTTCTGTACTCCACTGTTACATAAAATTCATTAGGTACTAAAAAATATGACTGCCAACTGCTAAGATACCCAGTGAGCTTAGCAATATGCTTTAAGTTTCCACGCTTTCTACAGGTTTTTGGGGAGGTCAGGGTTTTTTTATTTGGGTTTGGTTTGTTAGGTTTTGGGTTTGTTATTTTTTAATGTACCATCATGGATTTCGATTTAAAAAACTATTAGAGGTTATCATCCTCTTAAATAATAGGTAAGCTTCAATTTGTATTATTAATTAACAAGACAGAAATCGAGATGTAGTGGTCCGTACCAGAGCACTGGAGAGCCTTGCTAATTCAGATGCTTGCGGCAGTATTACATGCCTCTGTTTCACAGGAGCTTGGAGGACTATGTGACATCAGTCACTGGTTGACATGCCGAAGAATGCCCTGCCTTGGGAGTCTTAATGGAGAAGCTCTGCACAAGAGCTTGTTATAGTTCTACATGAACAACTCAGACCTTAGATCATGCATAACTGACAACACCTCGGTTAGAAAGGCAAACGAAAATAACCTACACTCTATTCAGATTTTCACTTCCAAACACCTGACAGGACTCGCAGTTCACACGCAGTGAGTCTGGTCTCTTGTCTTAGCTCCTATGGAAAGCGGGGAGCATGGCATGTCATACCTGCCACTGCTCAAAGCTCTTTCATACTTTGAAAAACACATGTCCAGACAAGATTTCAGTTCTTTGCTTGATCTTCTGTCCTCTACACTAAAATGCTCTGTTTGTTATTGAATTAACTCTAGCCATGCCGTTGCAGAAGATTGGTTATTTATAGGGCCAGGCTATCCACGCTTCTCCCCCAGGCTTAGAAATCATTTTGATATCTGCCACATCTTAGTCACAGGCATTCCAGGAAACCAAAGTAAAATAAATCCTGAAAGTTGAAATTCCAGAGGAGAAAGGACTGTGTTTTATCTCCCTTACACAGCAGACTACAGAGCTGTGTAAACATGACAGAGAGAGTTAACGGCACTGCTGAAAACAAGTCCCTTCTGCAACAAAGTTTTGGAAGCACTTGGAGAAGTCAAGTGCCTTCAAGTGACTGAATTCCTTCTTACGCTCTCTCACAGGGGTAAAACAGATCAATGGGCTTACCTATCCAATGCTGCCATCCAGCCAAGCTGCCATCAACAGCCAAGCAATAGTTTTAAAGTTCACTGAATCAGAACAGGCCACACCTCTACCAAAAAAAAAAAAAAAAAAAGTTGTTTGAAAAGGAGTCATTAGAGTGAAATCTGAGTGGCAAACAGTTTTTAAATCATATCTAGAATAGCAGTTGAGTGCGGAGTTGTCAGAGATGGGAAAGGAAGAGGAAAGCAGTGATCTCTATGAATGTGTTTCATGGAACAGCTACGCTTGCCCATGCGCACAGTTTAGCTGGATTTTGTATTATGAGCAATTCATGACCGAAACCCCAGTAGCTGACCTCTCCATCTGCAATGAAACACTGAGAATGAGAAAACCTCAGGTTCATTCATTCTTCACTGTCCTTTTCCCCACCTGTTACTGTCTGTATCACTGCTGGCACTGACCCAAATACATGTGTGCAGTGTATTACACCAATAAATAGAAGGGAATGATGCCAAATTAAAACAAAAATATCTTCCATGATCTGTTTCCAGAATCTTTCACTGAAAGCATAATGAACTGTCAGATATGAGGTAGGCAAGCTTTAAGAGACTGGTTTATCCTCTCTGAAACTGGTGCCTGGCTAATACCTGCAACATCTCTAATGAAACGTCAAAACTATCCATTAAAAAGAATTACAAAAGCACTTTAGCTAAACGCAGCAAGGCCAACATTACAAGGGCACCACTTTCCTTGTACTGTGGCAGATCCATTATTTTACCATCATGCTGATGTTCCAGCAGCAGGTGGAAGAAATAAAACCCTCCAAGTACGTCTTGTGGGTTGTACAGGAAAAAGTGGGGAATTCTCTCACCCCTCCCAAGGCTAAGGTCTGGCAGCCCCTGTTGCCTTGACTTGCACAGCTGTAGTTGTATTACAGCATCAGATTACACTTCCCCTTATCACAGGCTCCACGATTTCTTCAAGTGCCTTGAATAGCTACTGAAAATCATACGTCTTTCTATTTGCCTGAAAGTATGTGCCAAATAATTTCATAAAGTTCCCACATCCCTTTTAAAATGCAGTAAAACAGAAGAAAGGCTTAGAAATTCTCATAGAAGCTTCTAGTCTGGAATATCATAGCTTTGCAAAACTATACCCCCCTTCAAATCTTCAGTGTAGCAAAAATAATATCTTTCTACCTTTGCCCAACTGTATTTCTACCCAAACCATTTATGGGAAAAAATCTATTAAAAAAAAATCCACTTGCAAAAATCTTTTTCACACCCAATCCCTGCCCCATGTCTCTCAAACGTTCTCCGTCACAGCAAACTCTCCTCACTCAGCATACTTTTCTCTAGCGTTCTCAGGCTTGCAAGAAAGACAGATACTAAGAGTTTGGTTATCCCACTCCAGACTAGTATGGTGATGGGAGCAGTAAGATGGACTATCCCAACGGGAAATCTCCTGCTGGTTTTTTCCTATTTGTGTTTTATATCTGATAAGCTTCTCTGCTGACCAAGAGGCAGTTTGATCTCTTTTAATATGCATCCTCTGTGCTGTATTTCAACCTGCCACTGTTCCTGAACAAAATATCCTGGTTTATCTATTTAGAATTTTAAACTGTCTTATCAAGATAAATACCTCACATTTCTTTCATTCTTAGCAGTATAAAAGCTGCTATTACCCTTCCTCAGTAAAATATTTTTTTCCCTAGGATGTCTGCCATAATTCATTATCCTCAATTGCTCTTTGCAGGGAAATTTGCAAACCTCTTAGGGAACATTATATCATGAGGGTTTTCTAACTGGTCTTTCTCTGCTTTAAAATATCTTTACAGAAGCAAAGATCTGGCTTGCCAGAACTCTGGTCTCTTTGGAATCCAGCAGAACCTATTTCTGTGCAATACGTCCCCCCTTCCTCAACACAGAGCCCTCCACTTCTCAATATGCTTTCTTCAGAAACCCATGAGAGACTTCCAACTTCATCTAGCTAGATAATTGTGCATATAACATGGGTTATACGTAGGAAAAAACTGATAGAGAATCTGAACACATAGTCTTCAAACCAATCTGCTGACAGGACTTGAGATTCTCAGAGGATCTATTAAACTAAACAAGCTTTCTATTAACAAGGCTTTACAAAGGCTATCCTGCTCTCAGCAGCTCAGCACAGCATAGGGAGATTAAGAGACTGCTTTAAGTCAGTCCTAGCATCTCTTACTCATTACCTAATTGGCCAGAAGTACAACAAATCATTATTGAGTAAAATACTCTTCTGCAAAAGTGCTAAACCATATCCTGATCTTGTCACATGTTTTGAATCTATAGTATATCCCTGATCACAGTTCTGTTTGTACACTCACTCATCCCGGGCCAAAAGAATAGCTCTCTGGTCTATCTTCACTACTGTACCAACCACTCCTCAAAAAACTTCAGAATTCTCATTTTCTTTGGAGCTACTGTTCTCTTCCCTTCTGGCATGACACTGATATCTTTATTTACTCTTTATTGCACAGTCTTCTGATAAAGGAAGAGAGATTCTGTTATTTTTATACAGATAGGCCTCATATTTTTCCTGAAAAAACGCCAGTTAATTTTTTTCCTATTTGAGTATAATTTTGCTGCCCTGGCTTTAGCTCTCAATTCATGTCACCAGAGGGCCATAGCAAGGATATCGCTCCAGCTGTTGCTTACAAAGTTCTAGCAGCCATTTTATTGCCTTGTTTCCACTGTAGTATTTTAGTTTGAGTGGAATGAGGCCCATCTTGTTTGGAAAGTCTTGTTCACATTATTCTCTTGCTACCCTCTCCTTCCACCACTCTCCTGGTCTTCAAATTCTCCTCTCCCAGGGTAGAGGCACTACACCCACTGCTTCCTTAGTACCTGTCTTAGTAAGTGCAAGTTCATTGTATCTGACATAATTTATTGATGAGAGGTTTTTAAAAGGTTTATAGCAATCAATTCATCTGGATCAGACCTTTTCTCTCTTCCTCTGTGATGCAATGGAGGTAATTAATTTGATCAAAACCAATTTGTACTTCACTGCATTTAATGTTTAAGGTTTACTCTCCTTACACCTTGCAAATTATTAGATTTGTGGTGCCACAGGTATTAGATTGTCATTAGCAAGGTGTATAACTGCTGCCAGTCCTCATTCTTCAGACATCTGTTTCCCAGAATACTTCTCAGACAGACAGTGATGCCAAGGACATTCTCATGAAACGTAATCTTCCACATAGAATGCAGAAATTCACGCTAATTTTCTTGCTCTTCTGCATTTGATCCCTCTGCCAGTACCAGGGATGAAGCATTTTATAGAATGAATGCCCTTCATGTGAAGAACTTGAAAGTGATCTTACCTGAGGCAGCTGGCATTAGAGTCTTTTTAAAGCCTTAAGGGTCTATGCACAGCCAGGTCACATCAGTGAGTGTACTCTCAGCAAGTTTGCTGATGATACAAAGGAGTGGCTGACACACCATGAGGTTGTGCTGCCATTCAGCGAGACCTGGACAGGCTACAGAATCTGGGCAGAGGAACCTAATGAAGTTCAACAGGGGCAAGTGTAAGGTCCTGCGCCTGGGGAGGAATAACCCCATGCACCAGTACAGGTTAGGGGTTGAACTGCTGGAAAGCAGCTCCACAGAGAAGGACCTGGGAGTGCTGGTGGACAACAAGCTAACCATGAGACAACAATATGCCCTTGTGGCCAAGAAGGCCAACGGTATCTTGGGATGCATTAAGAATAGCGTGCCCAGCAGGCCAAGGGAAGTACTCCTGTCCCTCTACTATGCCCTTGTGAGGCCACATCTGGAGTATTGTGTCCAGGTCTGGGCTCCCCAGTTCAAGAGATACCGGAAACTACTGGAGGGAGTCCTGCAGAGGGCCATGAAGATGATTAGGAGACTGGAGCATCTCCGTTATGAGGAAAGGCTGAGAGACCTGGGTCTGTTTAGTCTGAAGAATGAAAGACTGATAGGGGATCTTATCAGTGCTTATAAATATTGAAAAGGCAGGTGTCAAGAGGATGGGACCAGGCTTTCTTCAGTGGTGCACAGCGAGAGGACAAGGGGCAACAGGGACAAACTGGAACACAGAAATTTCAACCTGAACATAAGGAAAAACTTCTTTACTTCTTTACTTCTTTACTTTGAGGGTGGCAGAGCCAGGCTGCCCAGACAGATTTTGGAGTCTCCTTCTCTGGAGATACCCAAAACCCACCTGAACATGATCCTGTCCAACCTGCTCTAGATGGTCCTGCTGTAGCAGGGGAGTTGGGCTAGATGATCTCCAGAGGTCACTTCCAACCCCTAAAACTCTGTAAGTCTTTGTAATGCAATAATTTAGCTTACTTATGCTAATGGTATCTCCAGTTTTGTAATCATGCTAAAGATGTACCATATGCAGAAATTCCTTTTCTGCAGAAAAAGAAACCCTATTTCCAATCCACAGGTAAACCAGTTTTGCCATGTTCTGAGAAATTTTCTATGCCTTCAAACAGGCCAGGAAAACCTTTTAAATTTTCTCTGAGGTTAAATTTCTTTTTATGAATTTCATGGTCATTCAGGTTTTCACAAGCTTAATGATTTTAAAGTTTGTTTCTGATGATGGCTTTGATACTACTATATTTATTACACAGCAATTTATATTATTTTTATCTTTTTTTCTTCTGAATGCCTTTAATATAGTATTTTCTAATTACAAAAACAGATGCCTTTCATACAGTCCAGGTTTCCTTGGTATGGAGGATGTTGTGTTTGATTTCTTACATTTTGCCTCAGGGCTCCTATTTTGTTAAGTCCTGAAGTAAGATTCGCTTCACCGAACTTTTGATACTTAGTTATGAGCCATCTAAGTCTAATCTAGCTGTTCAGACTCTTATAGTCAATAAAGAGAAAGAAACTCATCCAATTTATTCAAATTAACTCCAGCACTGCAGGACGAGACTAACTGCCTTAGGATTTGGCCATTTCTTTTTATTGATGAAAAAGTAAGACTGATGGATTAGATTTCTTTCAGATATCATATTATAATGTGTCTGAAGATAGGGGAGATGAATCCTACCAATGATGTCAACTTCGAATCACACACATTTTTCTGAAAACTCACAGTCATGTTGTCAACACTGATGATACTAGTGCAACAGAGTCTTACCTGTTCACTCTGTGTGCAGCTGACTCCTATACATCTCTGTGCGGTTTTTTTTTTAGCTGGTTGTATTTTGGTTGGGGTTTATTTGTGTAAGATGGAGGGTCATTTTCTTGTTATTATACAACTGATGTCAAGGAGGTTCTTTCATCTTCTCTTTAGCTGCCTTACATAGTTTGCTGCTTCCAATGCTTTTTCTAATGTTAATTTGTCTGACATTGGTCCTTGTTCATATATTCCTTTTTAATCTTATTTGACTATTCTTCTATCCTTTTGCATGTACTATCCTTCTGTTTTCAAGACTAGCTGCATTACCCACACATCATATATAAGCAATTATATAAGCAACTCTTCATGCATGTCTTGAATTCTTTCTTTGCCCGAAAATGTTATTCAGGATACAGGAAAGTACATTTTGACTTCAGGTGACTGGAGTAAGATGTCTCAGTTTTCATCTCTGCTTTAGTGAGCTTACAACTAGAAGCCCATGGTCTGCAAATATCCCAGACATTTTACTCAGTGCATACTAGAGAACAAGCGATTTCTCAGTCTGCAGCTACTTATATATGAAAAGACCTGACTAAAATCAATTCTATTAACTCCTCCACTTTGCCCCCATCTCTGCAATGCTTCCAGTTTCAAAGTGGAAAACAGCAAATTTTTAGCCATATTCTGCATAAAATGTAGAGTTAATTCTTTGGGTCTGACCCAATCTGGCTCTAGAATCTGACAGTCAGACAGACTTCCCTGAGTTCCACTGAACTAGTGTTATTACCACTGATTTTCATACACCTTCCCTGATCTCAGACATGTGAACGACAGAGTGAATTAATCTTAAAAAAAAATAGACCTGATGATTTGACTTTTCAGGACTACAGTATGATTCCATTTGTCATCAGTTTTTTAGCGTTTTACGTTACAATAGTAGTGGGAAATTTTTATTTTTTTAAAAAAATCACTCCATAAAATGAGAGGAAAGAGTCACAAAGAACTACAGCAGAATTCACTAGTAACAACTGTAAGTTAAAATATCATTTATACCAGATTTAGTGATTCCTTCTCAGATTTTTCCACTGTGCAGATTAGGTTATCTTTACACGTTAAGTCACTGTAGAACCCATGGTCTTTTCAAAAACATACTTGTTATTCTAACAACTAAATCTAATATAATCATGCCCTTCATTTTTCAGCCAGTCTACACTGATAAATACTCACCATCTGAAGAAAATTCTGTGGTATATAAGAAAATATCGCTCTCTCTTGCAAGACCTCTAAAAAACCTCTCCTTCTTTGGGTGATTTTAATCTGTCGTGCATGCACTTAAGACCTGGAGATATCTCTGTGCCTCACCAGCTCAGTAATGCACACAAGCTATTGTATAAAGTAATGAAATAATCTCCGTCAGCTGTTAGCAGGAGTCAGTCATGTGCAGAACTTAGCCAGATAATCAGTTTCATGGCTTGCCTGCTCCCACTCAAACACTACGAAATCAAAATTGGAAATGATTGCTCCTTAGGCTATCACATAGCAAATATCAAAATAATTCCTTTTTTCTTTTCTTTTTTTTTTTTTTTTTGAAAAGGAGAATCTCTGCCAAGGAACGAAAGATCATTTTTCCTTACTAGAGAAAATAGATTGATACCTTTCTTATGTATATTTCTTTGAAAATGTGAAGAGTAATATTAAACTCGTAACATAACTAATTTACAAACTGAGACTTAAGTAAAAACATTCACAAAAGGGCCGCTTTAAAATAAAAGGCTACAAACCTCAAGAAATCTTAAAAACATTGCACAAAGGATGGATTCTGGTAGTGGTGGCATTCTGCCTACAGCAGAAATATAGCACCTAGCAGCAAAATATTAAATAACATAATTTTTTAAAATATGTATTTATAGCACAGTTTGATACAGGAAAATAATATCTGGAAAAAATCACTATCTGTGATTTTGAGTAGTATCACAAGAATTTCTGTACTTTGGGGCTTTTAATAGTAAATATTATGGTGTGACCATATTTGCCTTTGGGGGTTGCCTTTGGGATTACCTTGAGTCCCCAGGTCCCCATTATGTGATGAGGCAAAAGGCAAAACACCTCCTGAGCCAAAGGCAGGACTTTACAGAGCTGAAGCAGAGCTGTCGTGTATATTTCAAACTGTGGCCACATCTGCTGCTTTGTGGGGGGGTGTGAGGGGGTGTTATTCCTCCCCCGCCTCACACACCCCACACACACACACCCCACCAACCTACAAGTTATTTCTCTCTTACTATCGTGCTTCACAGCAGAGCCACAGCTGGACTAGGACTCTGTTCCTCCAACAAAGGAAAAGTGAACCTGCTTTTAAATCTGAGTCAAAACAGCCACAACATTTCCGACAGAATATTTTTCCCTATTTGACCATGCTAATGCCATTTTATCAAAAAGATAAATAGTGATATTGCCAACTTTCTCAAAATTTGGACAGAATGTGGGAATTTAACAAAGTGTGGTCATGTAATACTTATTGGCTGAAAGAAGAGGAACTTTGAGATTCTAATTTTTCATCCTGATATGAGAAAAAACCTATTTTGAAATCTTAGAATTTTCTGTATAACAGAAATTCTAAATATTCTGCATCATGGCTAGTGGCAGTAGTGTTTCCCATCAAGAATACCCAAGACTTCTCACTTGAAAATTCTTGCTCAGGTTACCTGTATTTTTGTGAAACAGTAGCTATATAGGACAAAAATTTCCATAATAGATGTTTGTTTCAGGCATAATGATTTGGGGGGAAAAATATTATTGCCGGGCATTACAGAAGAGGACATCATACAAGTGAAACTCAGAAGGGACAGAAGCTGAACCAGGAAGAGGTAAACAGTTTTGAATATTGAGTCTGGTGAATCAGGAAGGAGAGGAACTGTGCCTGGATAGTAGCAAGGGAAGACTAGAACTGCCTGGGCAAAGGGATTTTCAAATAGCAATAAAGGGACCAAGGGCAAACATTTCTGGGCGTGTGAACTGAGAGTGGAAGCCTGGAGATGTAGGACTTCAACAGAAGAACTGGTATTTGATTATGAAAGTAAAGCATGATGGAGTGCCAGCACCGTATAAGGATTACAATTCTATACATATGCACATGCAGGCATCTTGAATTCAGTTTCCCAACTTAGATGTTACCACCTTTACAATATTAATAATATTCTTTAACACAGTATTGTATGGGGTAGAATCTGGAGGTGGGCTGTTCTGCCCATGGAGGGCTGAATTGCAAATCTGGAAGTGGGTTGTTTTCCTGCTATCTTTTCCCTATCCCTGAATTAGGCAGACATGAATTTGGTTTGGCAGTAATTTCTGAGTTATGCTAAGAGGTTTACACTTAGTTTCTTCCAATTTTTAAAGCAGCCTTAGTGCAAAATCTACCTTTTGCTATTACACTATTTAAATCATTTCTCCCTGGAGATGCTGGGAGATGCAACCAGAGCAGCAGGAGTGTGATAAGACTTCTTGCCAACCTTAAAATGCTATAGGCCCATGCCTGATATACTTTAAAAATGCCAGCGTGGATTAGAATTACTCTTTCATGCTGCACTGAATGATGTGATTATGTCTGTAATACTATAAAGCAACTGTGTCAACAATCAAAAGGAAACATGTATGGCATAGGTTATTAAAACAATTAAAAACAGGCCAATGCAGTTTGTTTAGTGAGCTGTATAATAACTAGTTAAATAAGGAACAAAGAGATAAATAATTTGTTACAGAATCAGAAGTATCACAACAAGCACAAGAAAATTGTCTTCACTTTAAACTGCGTCTCAAGAGGCTTCAAAACAGCACCATGGACACCACATAATGAATGCATTAGATCAAATGCAAAGGGAAGGAGACTTAGAGGACCTATTGTAGAACAAAACGAAGCCGTCACTCACCTGAAAAAAGAATCAGTTTACACGCAATAGCAATAAGTTAAACGCACCATATACAAAAGTTTATTATAAAAGTGATGGTGGCTCAAAAGACTGAAGACTACTGTGGCAACCAAGTCAATTGCCTGTTTCAGCATGCACCCCCTATTCCTATCTGATGCGATGCTGGGCTTCATGCAAGCATGGGAGGAAAACGGGACTCAAATTTTTACTGAGAGGCATGTAAGCTCATTATAAAGTTATAAGGCTGCTTAGAAGTAAGGCCTAGCTCAGAGATCATCACATTAAATGGGAAAGGCAGAGTAATACTCATCTTCAATTACTTATTCAGGAAGAGAATAAAAGAACAGAGCACACAGAACTCAGTATAATCAAATGTAACTTCCATTGCAGGACTATTTTTCACGCTCGATCTGACAACTGAGTTCGAACAATTTGAGTTGTTTGTATGAACAAAGGAGGTATTTCCAAAGATTAAAAAGCTAGAATTATGCTCCTACTTCCATTTTTGGCCTTTTAATTAGGTTTTTCTGAAGTGTTCAAAACAAACAAACAAAAAAAACCTATAAATTGATGGCTTTCATATATTCCTTTCTAATAATAGCTCTTAACTGCCTGGCACTTTGGAGGTTTCTAATAAGATTGGGAGTGCATCAGAAAGGGCTTGTTTGGTTCGATTTTCCTCTTTCAGAAGAGCATCTAAACTTTCCCTACACAATTTGATCTCATGAGATTCCCACCTTGATCATGGTTCTCATAAGAATTTGTATTAAAATGTTACAATAATTTTGAAGTAGACTCAATTTTTACACTAACTCAGTATATATGACCTTAGATGAAGGAATCATACAATCTTCTGACAGATGCATTTTGATTTTTTAAAAGTGCAGAAACACACACACACACATGAGAAAACCCCAGATACTCTAGAACAGCTTACATGGCTGTAGTATAGAGGAGAGCAGAGCGCGTTATTTAGCCTTTCAATCTGAAACTGAGATCGTAAGGATGTTTTACATAAGAGTTTCTTTGGGAAACAGAATTTATACTTCGTGTGTAAAGCACTGATACCATAAACAACCAATAATGAAAGAAAAGGAGGCACTGGAATGGTTAGGTTGAAGACCCACTGTTACTTACTCGGTATCTCTACAATATAGCTGCAGAGCTCAAATCACTACTCAGTTTTACATTTCTTCATTTCTTCTTTAAGGAGGCAGGAAGAGTGAGGGAAACAGCACAAACAAGAAAGCAAGAGAAAGGAGTAGGGGGCGGGGGGTGGAAGTGACAATCAATAAAGCAAATTTTCCCTAGCAGCAAATATAGCTGATAAACCTGTTTCCTAAAGAACATTGAAAATTTGCAAGTAAAAGTAGCAAAGAAGATAAGTCAACTTGAGAGACTCATGGGAGAACTGTTATTGATAGATACGAGGATGATAATAATTGTTCTAAGACGAGTAGGTTTTTCTTTTATCTCAACAAAGCACTTCTGGATGAAAAGATTGGAAAGACAGGTGCGAGACAATAACATAAAGCCTGTTCCTAACTAATTTACATAATTTTATATAATGGAGCATTGATTCATGAAGTGTAAAACAAATGTGTTGAATGCTGAAAATAAAGTATTACAGAGAACAACTTACATACCTTCCCAGCAGTAAAGAAACCCAATATTTGAGGAATATTTACCTATTGAAGAAATGCACTGATTTTACAGAAGGTTGAGCATATGTGTTTAAGAAAGTGATCGCTCCTGTTCTAACATAAAGTAGATGATACAGTTGCACGTTAAATTGTTTCCTGTTAAAATTGCATAAGAGATCACACTTACAGAAAACAGTAGATAAGAATAGTAAACAGGATAATCTAGTACATATTTCCTCACTTCCAGCTCCTACTGCATTTATGTAACCCACAACACATCCCATCCAGCCATGCAGGTACCGTTCAAGACAGATTTTGAGCATCAAGTGTTTTGGATTTGGGGTTTGGTTATTTTTTGGGTTTGATGGGTTTTTTTTGGGGGGGGGGGCATATTTTTTTGGTTTCGTTTTTTCTTATTACAGAAAAACATCAGACAAGACTGATGACGTGAATGTATGCAGTAATGGAAGTGTAGAAAGATACGTTTCTATGTTTCCATTCAGTTAGATGATTTCCTTATGCTTTAAAATGAAATTTCTTTGTGTAACAGAGAAGCATGTTAGTATGAATATCTGTATAGGAAATATTCTTTAACACACTTCACAGATACCTAAAACCTATCTTAACCCATGCCGGTCCACCTCTCACAATGACATTACCCGGATGGTGTAATCCCATTGCCAGGCTTCTGACCAGCCCCAGTGTATACGGCGTAAGTACCTAGCTCAGTTAATTGTATTTAAGGTGTAATCCAAAACCTGCCATACTGAATGAAACACTTAGGTACAGTCCCTTTTGCAAAGCATTACTTTTAAGACTAAGAATTATACAATTTCTTCAGGGTTGTGGAGAAGAGGTCTTGGAAGGCGCAGTGCTCCATTTTCAAGAATGGCCATAAATTACGTGAACTTCAAATATAAGTGACACATTCTAAATAATTCAGCCAGATGCTGAAAGTATTGGCTACCCATCAGTGATGTTTAAGCACTGAAATTACCTTAAATATCTGACGAATAGGTTATATTTCTCAACATTGCTTGAGAGCAGACTGTGGTAAGCAACTATTTGCTTTAATCAACATTAAGACGGTAAATTAACCTGAAATACTAAGCAAATAATGAAATAAAATGCAAGTGGAATTACATCAGACTTGTTTAAGCTTTAAGAAAAATCTTTCTCAAGAGTCTCCCTTCCACTGATCTTTTTCTTTGTTTGAATACAGGATCAACTGAAGGATGATGACACAGATTATATCATAAATAATGATGAATTGACTGAAAACCCTGAATCATCTGCTCACATTCCAGTGACAGCACAGAACAGAACAGGCTCCACCCAGGCTACAAGCAAGGAAGATATTCATGAAGGAGACTTAGGATTAGGAGCGTACAAACTCCAGCTTCAACATACTGCAGGTCAACCCCAGATGAATTCATTGGCAAGAACCGTGTAATGTTAATCACGAGACTAAAACAAAGAAATAAAAGATACTATTATGTAAACAGGAGACTAGAAAATGTACTAAGCACAAAAATCAAAGAAAATACAGATTTTATCAAATAAAAGCCTTCCTCCCCCAGGAAAAGAGCTAACCATCATCCATATACCTACAACAACATGCAGCTTTTCTGACTGAAGCAGTTTTTAATAAAAACATGTGCGGCTCTGCCATCCCACTGTAAATTTATAAGGAAGAGGCAGAAAATTCCAATGAGTATATGATCCAAAGGCGCTTAAAAAACACAGTTCAGCACCTCAATAGATAAAGCTCCTTCATGCTCGCAGTATAGACTTTTCCTGACAACTAGCTCAACATTTACATTCTAAATGCACCTGAGAGACTAGTCCATACAGGGTTGCTCTAAGCTGTCACAAACTGAACATTCATATTAGAAGATATTGAAGTCTACGAAATTAGCAGCAGACTCCCTTTTATTGCTGTACTGAATGGGCATGACCACTATTTAACCAGCAGTTATTCCACAAGGCATTTGTCATTACCGCTTTGCAGCACACAAAGCTTACATGCTGGGAAAAGCTCTGTGGTTTTGCAAGATCATTCTAAATGTATGCTTTGATTTAAGAAGTCAACTGTTTAATTTTTCATTGTTCAAGGAAAGCAAGTTGTTTCTAGTCAAATATTTTTTCAAAACAGCTATATGTTAAAACTGGCTGCTTCAAGGATAAATTTGTCCATCTGTCTATGCTGGACACTCAATATCATACTAGTGATGAGGACAAGTGGTGGTTACATATTAAAAAAAGGTATAAAAAAAGGTATAAAAAAAGATATGAAAGTATTAATCGTGTCTGCATAAACACAGTAACTGAATAAAGAACTGATTAACCATACATGCAGCTAGCTGCCATATATTATTCTCAAGTATTAGCACAGATCAGCTTTTGCACCTATCAGCTAAGTCGTGCAAATAGAGAGATAGCGCCAGGCTTTTGTTGTTAGAGCACGTGCCTTTTCTCACCAGAGAAGTTTCAACTAACTATGCATGATAATGTTCCTACTGAGAAAGTTAAACCATGAGGAGTTTTTAAATAAGGTCATTCTTAATATACAAAGAAAATGAGCAAGCAAGAAATTTGTAATCTATAAGAATAAAATTCAAGCCATCTCTATGAGTAATCATAAAGCTGAATGGGTCTTGATTTCACCACAGATGGAAGTTGAAATACAAACTTAAATACAATCAAGTTGTAGTGATTCTTTACCAGGCTAATTAATTTCTGGTTAAATGTGACTCTAGAACGGCTGTTTTAAACATAAATTTGAACACTGAAGTTCTGTATGCTGTTATGACAGATCAGAAGCTTAAACTGGCATTTTATTTTCCCCTAAACACTAATCAAGGAACTTCAAAGGATCTTAATCCTCATCTGGTATAAAACAAATAATATGCAGGCATGATAACAAGTTGTGAGAAGAACTAATGAATTTCCAACTCCGTGCTTTGCCTTGTTTAGCTGCATGATGTGGGAGAAGATGTGCAGCGGGTTGCAAGAATGAATGGAGAATGGATGAGGAGTTAAGGTTATATGGCCTAACACTGGGCACCCTACAGCACGCAGTGGGAGATGGCAAAGAGAACAGGAGGCAGGCTAAGCAGGCAGAGTCACACTGCAGTGAGGTGCATATATGGCAACACAGTAGAAGGTATTATCATGAGTGGGTGCTAACACAGTCCTGATTTCAGTAGCCCAAGATTCTGATTTCATTCTTCAGAAGTATCGAGTGCAGGTCATCAGTCTTCCTAAGCTCCTTGAGCAGCACGGGTCCCAGTCCTTAGATTACAGTGCAAATCAACAAACTGCTGCAGTATTACGAAGATGCAAAGCTGTTCTTCACAACTGCTACATGAACTGGAAATTACAAGCTCTTCACCAGCAGTTCTGCTCCTAGATTCTACTCTGAAATGCACCTGAAGCATATTCCATGGGGTTTTACTGATTTATTCATTGTGTCTATGTCCAAATTACTTACACTTTTACAATGCCATAAATGGAGAGCTCTGGTGTCTGAAATTCTCTGATTATTGTAAAAAAAGTCTGTAGTAAATACTCTCCACCCTGTTCTGACTGAGTGTCTTAAAGGGCTACTTCACTTGGTAAAGAAAGTCATTCCTCGCAACAGAAGGGTGCATACCTCACACCTTCACAGGTCAGGTTTTTAAGCTGAGACAACTAAGAGTCTGAATCAGTGGTCCCAGCAGAGAGGGTGCTTATCCTCTGGGACCATGCTCAGCAAACCAAGTGTCACTGGCTTTTAGGACAGTTAGTAATACGAGCTGCAAGCAAACCTGGAACTTCTGCTATAGGGCAATAGGAGTCTCAGTTATCCATTACACTATTCATGCTTGCCATTTCCTAATTTTAAGGTATTCTTTTCATGAGAGACAGATCAAGAGAGTTAAAACAACATTAGAACAGATGATATATTTGTATTCAAGGAGAAATTACTGGCAATAGTAAGTCTGCATGACTGTTTAAACAGAGTAATTTACAGTTCATACACCGGAGATTTGAACCACTCAGTATCACACAGCGTTCGACTAAATGTGCAAGTCACTCTTATGATAAATGTGAAGCTATTCTTCCTATCTGAGTAATAATAAAATACTGCTGGGAAAATTAAATGTAAAATATATTGACAAAATGTAGTGACTGCATACTCAGTATGAAGGCCAAAATGTTAGGAAAAATGGAAATCTGCAATACTGCTAAACCTTTCAGGTTTCAGAAGTAATAACCGAAATTTCCTACTGAATTGCAGAGTGCTTGGCTAAGGTTGGAAGTGGCAGAATGAATTCTGGCTGTAGAACAGAGCCAATCCAAAAAGACACTAAAAATACCAGGTCGCTATGATAACTTTCACCGCTGTAACATTTGGTAAGCTCAATGAAAGCAGGAGCCACTGGAAGCAAACATACATGTTGCTGTGTTAAAAGCTCAAGCTTTTCCATAGTAACCACATTACCGCTATCTTCAGCAAACTGACTAACCCTGTGCATAACTTAAGCCACTAAACTAACTGCGTTAAGCCATGAGAGCAGTTCACACCTTTTCCACCTACCGACTTACTTAACTATCCTCAGGTCAGCAAGGCCTATCTGTACAATAAGTCTTTCTTTACATCAGAAAGCTGGTCTTTATTTTGCTATCAGCCATCAAGTAATGCTGAGCTTGTAACATCCTGATTGCTGCATACATTTGGGGACAACATAAATGCTTCAATATATATAAGTGTATTTCAGATGCACATGGGCATTACGGACATGCTTTCAAAATTTTTTTTCACGGAGATTGAGAATTATTGGGCTACAAATATTAATTATGGACTTCAGAGAACAAAGAAAATATCCTGAATACCCACTTTAGAGATTGGAAACTACTTCTAAAGACAAAGTTGGTTTTCCCCTACTTCCTTCTAGCAAAATGGAAAATAGCCCTTTTCAACATCTTAAAGCAAATGAGTTCTGAACATTTTAAATAACTTAACACAAGAAAGCTCATCTCTGGCAATATAATCCCAACAGGCATGAGATCTGCTCAGTGAACTGGAAAAGACTTGTCAACATTTTTATTTCATAAACAGTCTTTCAGAACTTGAAAATTCTCCATCTGATCCAAATTTCCTAAGCAAATGTTAGTTTAACCCACAGCCTTCGTCCCAACACAAGTCAATTTTCAGATCATGAAATCTCATCCTGCCTTTAGCTCAATTACTAGTTTTTGTGGTAGATATTACTGTTCAGGAGAATTAGACAAAACACCTGAATATGTTTTTCCCTGAACACTGGTTTCTTTGTTGGTGGTTGGGGGTTTTGTTCATTTGTTTGTTTTGAACATATACATTTTTTATATCATAATCACATACTGGAGTGCAAGTTTCTGAACAGTATGAAAGAAAACTTTTTCTGCCAATGCAGAACTTTTCTTTCTCATTATTCATTCCTTTCAGGTGATTAAAGGACAATTTAGTGCAATGATGGACATCAGCCAAGCAAATACCCCCTTGAACAACTTGTTTGTTGGTGCCAGTCACACTTCCAAATTTAAAACAATCTACTGGACATCCTCCATGTGTTAAGAAGCACAGACAAATGCTTCAAAAAGTAAAACATGATGTGTGTCAGCTCCATGGTGCAAATCAATGGCCCAGGTATGTCTTTTCCATATGAAAAGCATGGGGACCTTCCTACAGTTAACCCAAGGTGTGCCAAGTCCCATCTTCAACTATGGCTCTGTTTGTAACGGTCTCTTGGCACCATCAGCATGGGCCCACTGCAGCTGCACTTCTAGAAAAGCTACCAGCCAAGACTGTCTCATACTTCCACAGAATTGCGCAGGACGAGCCCGCAGTCTTTGAATTTCCAGTTACACCCTTCCAGCTTTCCCACTGTTAACAACCACACTGGCTTCCTCCTGCACCATCCCTCCCTGGCACTGGGCAGTCTTCCCACTGCACACCAGCGGCAATGAGTGCTGCACAAGCTCTGCTGCATGATACGTGTAACAGGAATGATTTGGCTCACAAATAAACCTTTTTTTCACCAGCGTCTGAGCAGAATCAATACTGTCCCCAGCTAATTCAATGTCACTGGTCAAAATTATCTCCCTACAAAAATCAGATCTGAGGTACAGAAGAACATCTCTCTGATGACTCGGCGGGGCTTGAAATTCTGGTGCCAGAAGCAGTAAAGAATACCCAGGAGTGTTTTCCAGCTGTGGTTATACATCATTCTTTAACACATAGCTGTCTGCTTCTGGTGTGCAAAGGCAGATGGACATAAAGAAAATACTGGTACTTTATTCAATAAGGATTTGAAACTAGAGAGAGTGCTATGTCTAACAATCTAAACACTGAAAAAAATAACCTTATGCCATGCATTATGCAGGCCTAGGACAAGATATACACAAGGGAGTTGAAAGAAGAGAATATCCCATAAACATAATGAGATTTCTTATTCCAGAGGTCAGAAACCTTCTAAATAAAAGCCAGTACTTTAGAATACATGCCTGACTGGGACCGAAAATGTAAGAGAGAAAAGGAAATGGATAAATGAAAGATGAAGGAAGGAAAAGGGGAGCAAGAAGGGGAAGAAACAGCACCAAAGAAGAAATTCAAATTGAAAAAGATCAGAAATATATTCATAGCAACTGCAGACTAAAGCCCAAATGAAGTATTTGCCAGTAGTGTGAGAAACTAAGAATTGGCTTGAAGAACACCCCTAAAAACTTGCCAGAGCCATATCCCTGACACCACTACTGCACTGTAAAAACTTAGGCATTCCACAGGTCTTAAGGGAGCCACCGCTGCCAGCTGAAGGCTGACAAAGTTTAAAGAAAATAAAGGAAAAGGACCAAAGGGGAAAGGCTAATCTTTCAATAGCACCGTTAGCGAAGGTTTACATTGGAAGTTAGTAAAAATTTCTTCACTGAAAGGGTTGTCAAGCTCTGGAACAGCCTGCCCAGGGAAGTGGTGGAGTCCCCATCCCTGAAGGTATTTAAAGGACACGTAGATGTTATGCTGAGGGACGTGATTTAGTGGTGACTTGGCAGTGCAGGGTGAACAGTTGGACTCAATGATCTTAAAGGTGTTTTTCAACCAAAATGATTCCATGATTCTATCTCTCCCTCCTTCACCAGCTATTCACTTTTTTCAGCAAGTTGTCTCTTTCACCTTCTCTGGTTTGCCTGTATTGTAAGATTAAACCTTTACTTTTCCCCACCACTTATGCTAGCAAAATTTTATGAAGTCCTTTTTCCCCTTCACAAGATATCCACACCCAACACAATTTTAATAGTTCTTCCATAAGAAACCAATATGTTGCAAGAGTGCATGAACTTCTACCCCAAGTAGAGATCATGCCCAAAGACAGGTGGGTCAAACACACTGCAATATCCTTTAGGCACTTCACTATGGCTGGCAGAGTTAAGAGCAAGTGCTCATACATTTTAACTACAGGAATCAATGGTAGAAAAAACTCTTAAGAAAGGCTACAGAAACCATTCTCAGCAAAGCAGACATGACATGATTTTAGAGCCAGTCAGCAACATCATAGGAGCAATCTGTCTGCGCATTCTTTTCTTACAGTAAGGACAAGCTTACCCTTCAAAACCTAGGGCACGCTAGCTTACACCCACTGCTGAGGGGCACCAGCGCACGGACAATAGCTGCAGAGCACTGATACACACCCTAAATCCAGACCCACTGTCTCTTTCCCCCTTTGTGATTACTCCCACAGCCTGGAGCAGCTGCTGGAGGAAAAGCTCCCTCGCCCATGTGAGAGCTCACATTTATCTGCAACAACCCAAGCAGAGGTTTCCAGCTGGCAGAGTAGGGACAGTGCTGTCGCTCTCTTAGCGTTTCGTGGTCCAGGCATGTTTGCCTCCCAGTACCCAGAGCCCTGCTGCTGCTATTGATTCGAGGAGTGACTGGAGCACCTTTTCTGATTGGAGCTAATGTGAACTGGGTGCTTGAGACAAGTACTCTAGTTTCTGCTGAAGGAACCATCAGACCTGTGCAAAAAAAATCCCTGTTCTGTTTAACTGCTTTGTTTACTGCCTGGATCTGTCTGCAGACACTGAGACCCTGATACTTACAGGCCTGAACATGAGCAACGGAGAACCTGCTCCCTAAGTTTGGCTCAGAACAAATATCCTCTCCTTTGCACAAGCCCCGCCCACCACCCCAACCCCCCACCACCACCCCACCACCCCTCTGCCACCCCACCACCAACCCACCACCACCCCACCACAAACCCACCACCCCACCACCACCAACTCTCCACCACCCCTCCACCACCCCCACCCCACATGCCAGCAACAGGCAGAGTTTCACGCTAACTTGGTTCATCAGAGAATGCAACGAGCTATCCCTGAACTGAAATTTTAAAGCACTGGAAGAGGATTTCAGCATACAGGCAGAAACAGGAATGCAGGTTCCCTGATCCTTAGCGTAGCTCAGGTTGCTTCATATTAAACTGAGCCACGAGTTTTTAAAAGCGAGTCTAAACTTAAGCTCCTAAAATTCATGGGCTACTAATCGAATAATCTAATTTTTGGAATTGATGGATACCCAGCAGCTCACACTGAAACCTCTTGCGGCCTTTCAGTCGCACTGAAATTAGCCCCCAGGAAGCACCAAAATGCTCATTCCTCTCAGCGGGGCTTGTAAGACAAAAGTGCAGCATGAAATGCACCTTACTCTAATCTGCACAGTAAGATCCCTATTCCACGAACGAAACTGGTTTCCCCTGCAGTATGACTCAGCTACTATGTAAGGAATCATTTGGAGACCTGAGCAGTACTGACCCCCTTCAGGCCATTGCTGCTGGGTTTTGGGGGAGTTTTTCTTTTTCTTTTTTGAAGTTGAGGCTACCCAGGGAGGACCAGGCTAAGACCTGGGACAGCACGAGGAGTGGTGACCTCATGTTTTGTTCGGCCTCTCAGTCTCCCAGCCTAGGCAATGTGGAGCAGTCTGCATGACTTCTCATGAGAGCCAGGTTTTGTGGTGAAGCCCAGTGCATGTTGCAGTTTATTTGTCCTGGGCTGCTCCAGTATACGCCTTCTGTATGATTTGGTGTCTTGCTCATAACAACCTTAGTTGACAGGGATTTTCTCAGAAACTTCCTGTACAGGAAGTTATCACTTCAGGACACAGTAGTGCAAGGCTAGAGATATGGTTGTTAGAGCTAAGCAACGACTGAAGCTCTTGAATTCTTTGTTGTTTCAGCATCCAGGATTTATTCACATTGAGAGCCCTGGATGGGACCCAGTTTATTCAGACTAAACTTTCACCATCTGTTCTTCTAAATTCTAAAACATGACAAGAATATGCTCCACAAGCAGCTACAAACACGGATGAGCTCTGCAATTTATACTGAGATATACTGCATACAAGGAAAACAGTTCATAATATCTACAAGGTTTCTCCTTCAGGCATAAATTAAGGACTGAGGCTCTAATGCTTTTATTTTGTACCACATTGAAACAACTCTCTGGTTTACAGGAACTTGCCCTCACACAGATCCACAGTATTAAGTGGAGGCCCCAACTCTTTGAAACTAAGAAGGCTTATAAGATTTTTCTAATTAAGTGGCCAACTTCACTAATACACAACCCACCTTCACACAGCCCTAGGTATATACTTAGTTTAGATAGTTTATACTGTCTAGAAATCAATCTCTCTGAATAATTAGCAAGTTAAACTACAGCTACAATATAATTTAAACAGTTTCAAGCCATAGCCACATGAAGAAAATGTGTGAATATCTACCTCCCTGAAAGCACAGCTCCTGGTCCTTATTCCTGACTTTTTGGCCCATTTCTATATACTTGAAAAATCATGCCTTAACAAACCCTGCCCCATTTTCCCAGACATTATAGATACCAGTTGCCTGTAACTGTGCCAGGGATAAGGCATTGGAGCTTCGATAGAGCAGGCGTCTGTGAAGGCCTCTCCAAAGGACGACCTCCTCCACCAGTTCCCAAGGCGGGAGCCTGGCCAGACCCTGCCCACACCTGCATGGACAATGGCCATCCCAGGCAGACAAGAAATACACCTTTCCTGTTCCTCCTCTGCAGGGACTCTTATATCTTCCTCCAAGGTAGACTGGTTTGGCAAGAAGACACCACCACTGAAGGTTGGAGAAACAAAGCACTTATTCCCAGAATCTACCCGCAGTGCCTGTCGCAGTGCTGATGCTTCCCTGCACATGGCAAACCATCCTCCTGCACTGGCTCACTTTCCCTTGTGTCTTCAAAAGGGGCAGATGCTCTATGCATATGAGGGTGAAGATCAGCAAGCATCACCCCTTTGAAGGTACCCATAAACTCTATTGCCCTCATAATCAGCCATGTCCTTCTTTTCCCTCTCTACATATGAAATATTCTTTCTTGTCTCAACATTACAGACAACTGGCAAAGCCAGTGCAAGAGTTTACAGGACAAAGTCAGAGTCCTCTGGTTTGACATTCATCGATGGTCCATTCTCTGCACCTTATTATTTCATTTCCCCTTGGACAGTCTTTACCTTTGCAGTTCCACTGCAGTGCCGTACGTAAGCTACAGAATTTGGAGCAACTCAGGCATATTTATATCAGCTTTCATTGTTGCAGGGCACTTGCCATAGAACTGATCAAAAATACTGCTCCGATGTTTTGCAATAAAGAAAAGTACCTTTACATCAAAATCAAACCTTGCACAACACTGTGCTGATTTCACTCAAAGCTCCACGGAACAGATGTCAATATTAATCATTTGGACTTTGCTTTGTTTTGGTTAAAATTTTGCATATTCATATCCTTACTGCATTAAATATTATTATACAGGAATATTATCTGACATTGTATGCTATACCCAAATTCAGAAGTGAAGTTAAAAAGTTGGAAATTATGAAACAATACTAGTTCGGGTCCTCCTAAGAAATTTCAAAATTTAATTCTAGTTCAGAAGAGGGAAAAGATTTCAGACACAAGGATTTTATGTTGTGCGCGCTCCCCCACACCCCCCCCACACACACCCCCTGCCCAAGATTAGCCACTATAAAAAACACCGCTGCGTCTCCCTGAACTTTGGCCAACAGAGTGGTTTTAGGCTGCTTCTAGACCCCAAGCCCAACCGCTACGGCCAACGGCATCCCTGGGGATGTGGGACATGTACGGGGCTTTCCAGAAAAGGAAGGAGAAGTATCTCTCTGCTTCAGCAGTGACAGGGCAGTAAAGAATGTCGTATCTCACATGAACACCAGCACTCTCAAAGCAGCTCACTTCCTCTCTTTGCTGGCTCCCTGTCAGCTTCACCCAAATAAGCTCCGTCCCACGACAAAAATCCTTTTCCATGGCAAGGCCGCAAAACCCCCTGAGCTTTAAATGGGAGGATGATGACAAAGCCGGGAAACTCACACAAATTAAAGGAGGGACAACTGTCTCTTAATACGTTCAAAGGCAAAAACTGTTAAACTGGGGTTAAGCCTCAAATTCAGATTATGTAAAAAAAAAAATTATTAATATAAAGAAAAGATATTTCTTGCATAAATTACTCAGTATGAATTAAGCACCCAGTTGCACATAGCTGGCAGTTTTCTGTTAAAAAATAAAATCATAAGTCATTCATATAAGCTGCCCATTTGGCAAACCCATTCATTTTATCCCCTTACAGGCAAAATGGAGAACATTTTCAAGTACCACATCTCTTTATGTCCAAAGGAAACCCATACAATAGGAATCATACACTGGAGAGAACTCAGCAAGTTCCCCAGGTTAGCAAAGTTGGGGTTTGGGGCAGTTTGGTTTAGTGTTTTCTTTAACAAAACTTCCAGGAGAAAAGAAAGCATATAATAAAAAAGTTTATACAGAAAGGAAAAAAAGCTTTTTTGAAGAGACAAAGTATATGAATCCCTTCCCCAGTAAAAATCACTTCTGCTAGTACAAAATCTGGACTTGAACTTCCAGAAGAAAATGCTTCAATGGTTTTTCCCTTTGGACTTTTCTTCAGTTTGATAACATAATGTCAAACTAAAAAAACAGTTTCAAACCAGTGGAATAAAATCTAATTCTGTTATGGCTTGAGAGAAAGCTGAGATTGTAAAAGGAACTGAGAAGCTTCAGCTTCCCATTTTTCTGCAATTTTTTTTTCATTTTAAATTAATTAAAACAATTAGGAAATTTTAAAACTTGAGATGGCAATCAATCAGTTTCCAGGAGGCAAGCGGAGCTAACACAGACGTGTCGGACACTCGGAGAGGAGGCCCTGGCCATGGAGGGGCTCCCACCACACCGGGTCCTGGGTGCCAGAGGTGGGGAAGGCGCCTGCCCAGCATGTGAGCAATGGGAAACGCACCCCTCTGGCAGCACAGCTGCACCACCCAGGACCTAGGCAGCTGTCGCCCACACGCCTCTCACCTTTATTTCCAGTGCTGGTAAGAAAGACGTGGCTGGCAATGCTCACAGCAGCCCTGCGATACGTCAGTTTTGATGATCCTGTTTCTCAGATTCGAGTAAAACGGGTATGATTCACCCTAAGAGAGGGGAAGGTCATGGGAACCCGGTGTGATCTTAATTTTGGATCTACCTGCTGAAATCCTGGTCTGTGCATGAGTCCAGCTGCAGGTTTACCCTTACGTACAAAAAAGTTTAATTAAGTAATTAAGAAGTTAGGCTCAGCAGACTTGTGCTAAGAGAGGGGCTGGCCACAGGCTGTGGCAATTGCCCTGTTAGTGCTTCCCTTTTTGCGGCTCTGGCTTTCTCTGTCTTGCATCGGTGACTTGAGTTCAAATACCTAGAATAGGTTTTACAGCAATTTGAAGAGCTGAAGAGAGCACAACTCTGGACAGTACAACCAATTTCTCTAACGCACTGCCAGGACTATTGTTTTTTCCAAGCAAACAATCCTTCTGACTAGGAAACAGGTTTGCCACCACCACCACCACCACCCACTCACCCTTTTTTTTTTTTTTTTTGGAAGGAGAGGGACCACTTTGACTTCAGGAATTTCAAAAATCAGAAGGCAAATATCAAATAATTCTGTTGAATTTGAACTTAAATGGGATACCATGAAAAATACCCTGTCTGCCTTTCACCTTAAAGCCCCATCTCGCCTTGTCTCTCGGGAGCAGATGAATTAACAGTCTCCTCTTCACCTTCTTTGGGTGAATGTAGCTTAGAAAGTTTACCGGGACAGGCACCCGAGCCACGTGTGTGTGCATCTGGCTTCCTTGTCAGTGCTGTCAAGCAACACAGCCCCCAGGAAGGTTGTGCCTGCCCTTGGCTGAAGCCAAGCGTGCTGCAGTACAGGGAGGCGAAGCTGAAAGAGCGCCTTCAGAGTGAAACTTTTTGCCGAACCACAACATGAACCCAAAGTCAGTACCCCAAGGAGCGGGAGGACAAGAGACTTGAAGGCACGGTTGTTACACAGTTGAAAAGTTAATAAGAACAGTTCAAGCAGAGCATTTCTGAGACAGGGTTTATTCACCAACATTTTCTTGCCCACTGAACCATTTTACAGGGAACATGCAGTTTAGTGCATCCCTGCTCCAGTTCCTGGCCGTCAGCAAGGGTGAGAGGCAGGCAGAGCAAAGAGCAGGTTACTAATGGTCTTGAATTGCCTCTGAACGGGATAATAGCCAATGTCGGGGGCTGGGGGGAGGGGGGGCGGGATTTTTTTGGGCTTGTGTGCTTTTTTAATTCCCTCCTATTACCCCACCCTACTCAAAACCTGAATGAGGAAAATTCACAACTTGAATACATCCAGTCTGATTTCAATGACACATCTAATTGTGTTTGCTTGAAGCAATTATGTGCAAATCAGCAACTTAGATAACTGAGGTGTCCCATTTACTGCCCCAAAAGGGGGTTGCTTTGCCCCTGTTGTATGACATGCTGCAGAAGGGTGGAGAGTCTTGTGTTCAGGCAGGGATTATGGTGCATTAACATCGGGACCAGCAGAGAGCCAATAAAAGCTGACCCATCTGGTGGGAGCAGATTGCATCAGGGGCTGCTGCTTACTCCTTTGCTAAAGCTCTGCACACAAGATCACAGTCACGCTTTGGGCAGAACGGACCCTGCGCTACCAGTCCCGACCCCAGGAATCAGGATCTAAATAGTTTCTGTCCCAAGATTGAAAAGGTTGAGAATCACAGTTTGAATGTCCTATTGCAACTCTGGTTTTGACTGTTTCCCTCATCTCTGTAGCCTTGTTTCTCTCACAAGGAAATGCAGTTAATCACCAGTCTAAACCTCCAGATCTCCTCTAGGTACTTAAGCTTTCCAGTGCCAAAGGGGAATATATTAAAATTAATTAAAAAAATAAATTATTTCACAATCAGTCAATAACTTTTCAGGCTGTTTCATAAATCTGGAGCCATAGATGCCTACGCATGCCCATAGTTTGGAAAGCACTCGTGCTGAGGAGCACAGCAATGACCTAAGTCTCTGCCGCACATGCCAGCACTGACACAAGGCCTCAGTCTCACTGGATGTGCAGGGCTGGGTCCTTCACAGCATCACCAGCTCCCCCAGCCACTGCCAGGACCAGCGGCTGCGTAGCTCAGCCCTTACACATTCACAGGCTTGAACAAAGCAATGGACATAACTCTCATTTAGAGCAACCTACGTTTTTGTTGCTGGTGTAGCTGACCGTCTGCATGAATACATTTCTTACATGTTTTCAGAAAGAAGAACAGGCATCTTTTCTGTCCCAAGTAACCAAGACCTCACACTGCCTGCTGCTCCAAGTGACAGACAGCACAGTGTCTCCTGGCCTCGTTGTGCTACAGGACTGAGTCGAGGAGAACACTGCCCCTTCCTGAACCAACAGAACTGCCTCACACAGTCTTCTCGTGGAAGGCTGTTTTTCTGGGGAAGTCTAGTACTGCTTAGCTGCAGCTGTCTCCAAAGAACCCAGAGCTGAAAGCACTCCGAACTGTAAATAAAACAGAGACTAGCACTACCATGCAAACTTTGCCCTGTCTTTCCAACTGTTTCTCTTTCCCGCCCCAGCAAAGAGATGCACATAATCTGACTGAACATTTTCCTTTGTTCAGCAAGGTCACTGGCCGTTTCCACCCCCCTCGGACAAAGGGCTGATTATTTCCTTTCATGTTAATGACTTCTCCTATAGGCAGGTAGTCTGCCATTTATCTCTCTCATCGCTGCCTTTGCCTTTCACAAAAAGAAAGATCTCTCTGTGGCACAGTGGGGAACACAGAGCCCTTTGCATCGTCTGCAGTACCTGCCTGGCAAAAAAAGCCAGGGCTTTTACTGCTCTGAATATCTCCTCCTGAGACCCGCTATATTGTCAATTCATTTCACCAGCCTCAATAACACCCCCTACGTGAAGGTCTGAAAGACAAACCCATCCTTGATGTAACACTACTGCCCTCGGTGGAGTTGTAGCAGAGTTGAATTTGCACCAAACTCTTCGCTTTGATTCGCTTTATCTCCCAATATCAAATCACTTCTCTGTACCTGCTATTTCATCTTACCACAGACATCTGAGTTATAGACATGCCTATGAGAAGCAGATCGATAGATGTTCTCCCACTCCTGCCAGTATTAGACACCTCTTTGCCACTAGCCTTTTTAATGTCTTTGTGTAGGAGGTATGGGGGTTGACAAGTATTTTCATTAGTTTGGTGTCTTTGTTTATGATACATAGAAAGCTTGCCAACACCACCAAATGCTCTCAAATTAAACTCAGTTCAGTGGCTGCGATTAGATGAATTGTGACTGACTTCTCAACCCTTCACTTAGCCATAAATCCCTCCTGCTCCCCACTCACCTGCAGTAACCACTAACACCAGGTTCCCCTAGTTACACTGGAAAAGGGGAAAGTGCTTGGGGATTAGACAAGAAAGTCTGCTGCTTCCAGCTTATTTTCAGGCTTTCATTCCCATCAAAAAATTAAATATCTTGAAAGAAGCGCCATATTACCTGTATTGCTCCTCTCCTTTTCATCCCTTGCTACGTAAGTGCTGCACACAGCTCATTTTCCTTCCAGTTGATATTAACCGCCATTTCCTGAGTGTTCCCTGACATGTTCTTCATTCATTTCCTCATTCGTTATTATTATTATTCACACATGCAGACTTGCACTGCAATAGCCAGTATCCCCATTAAAAAGAAAAAACCATACAGATACAGTATCTTCTCTCTTTCACCATAACCATGCCAGCATAGCTGTGGATTTTTACTCCTGATTTACATCAGCAAAAGACAGCCAAAAGGCGTCATCCTGTCCAGTGCTGGTTATCCTCAGCTCTCGGTGAGGCATGAAAGTCAATAGCCCTCAAACACCAACTCTTTTTACTGGTACCATTAGGTAGGCATGACAAGAAAGAGATTAAGTCTTCCACACTTCTTGAAGTATAGTTAGCAAGATGAAGTAATACTCGTATTGACCATGGTTACTGCAATACTAATAAGCTTGTCTTTTCTCATAAATATGAGTTTTGGTTCCCTTATGAACTGAAAGAAATAATAATGCCTCTTCATTTTTGGCTGTAGGGGAATCACCACCTACATTTCCTCTGAAAATGGCTCCATGGCACAGGCAGCCCTCATTATACAAAATTACTTTTCCTGCAGTCAGGTGGCTTTAAAGACCAAGGCTACAAAGAAAAATTTCTCATGGAAGTTGCACAACATGTGCTTCATAGCACAATTTTCTCAGGGAATTCTCATTCCTACCATCCATCCCTCTGTTTCACTACCAGCACCTACAAAGGTAAACCAATGGCAGTCTTTCAGCAAGCCAGGGATAACACCGAATGGTTTGCCTGTGAAATATGTCAACAATTCTCAGCCTCAGCCAGAGGAATTCTCAGAAACTAAGAACTCATTAAGCATAGGATAAAATTAACTCTTTGCACACTGTAAATAGGGCTTGTTAACAGAAAACATTCACTAAGAAAGAGCAAGGAGCAATCTCTTACCTCATGAGGGTTGAACAGAAAGGTTTGAGCTACTGTTTGCAACAGAGAGCCTTAAGTGCCTGAGCATCACTAATCACAGAAGGGTTCATTAGATTTGTCTCTATTTTCATTATGAAAATAAGGTTAAGGATAGTTTGTTCCTTACAGTGTTTCCTTGAAGTAAAATGATCTTAGCTGCTAGACTGGAGGGGTTGGGTTGTCCTTCTGCAGCTGCTGTATGACAGATTATTCTAATCACAAACTCCTCTTCATAAAGAAAAAGGAAAGAAGTCTTTCAGTCTCTATTTTATTCTTGTCCCCAGCACCGAGAACAGTGTCCCCTATAGGAATCTTTAACCAGTGTGGTATATTCTGGACAATACCCGTCGTAAACGCTGGGTAATATCTGTCACAAAGTATTTCATCCTAGAGAGCACTATAGGTCTGAAAACCAAGGCACACACCGAAGCAGTTTTTCAGTGTGTCTGACATTTGCAAGACAGCTGCTATCCAGTTGTTCAGGCACACAGTCCAGACCGGAGTCAGGCCATTTTCTCCCCCCAGCCCTCGGAGGCCAGCATTTCAAGGTGGGAGGACAGCACCCCTGCAAGCACCCCACTTCCCAGCCATGGTTGCTAGGGAACTTTGTCATGGCAATAGCATCAAACAGCTGTTGTCAGGGCTGCTGACACTGTGCTTCCAACTCAAAAGCCAAACCACTGCCCCTATTGCGTGAAAATCCCCACTAGTTTTGACATCCCTCAAATTACATCAGGACCTCTCTATCCCACATGAAAAAAAAGAGCTGCTGCATTATGAAGCAGATTATGTCAACTGCAAATAGAGCATCTTTGCATATGAGAGCACTGCATTGTTTGTCGGGAGTTGTTTTGAAGTAGGGGGTTTTTTTAATTTAAAATTGTATCTTCGGACAACAGCCAAATCGTATTGGTTTACAACTTTTAAAATTGTTGTATGTTAGATGAGTGCCTTAGAAAGGATTAAAAATAACTATGAGTAAAGAATAACCATGCACTGCACCCTAAATGCTGTATTACACTTCGACAAAAGCAGGCAACATGGATTTGCTGCTGGCTTAGTGAAGGCGGGGGAGGATTGTGGAGAACAGCAGAAGAATCCCATTCTGTCTTTGGCACCTGCTGGAGAAGGAACTGTTGGATCTAATTGAGCCTCTAATCAAGCAGAAATCTGTAGATTGACAACCTTGATACTAATAATTCTCCTTGCAAATGCAGCAGGTAATCCTTTGAGGGTGGAGGGGAGAGCAGGGGGGAGAAGTAACAACACACACTGTAACCATTCTACCTCGTCACCCACGATTTCCAACCCTTTAACTTCAAATTCTACCAAATGCCAAATCAATTGTTCCGTGACTTTGCACTAAATGAAAGGGCAAAACGAGAATCTCTTAAAATGATAAAGGTAAGCTATCACAGCTGGTGAAAATAGTAATCAATAGACCACTTCCCACTTAACAACCCTCCTTCTAACCAGAGCAGGATTAAATGCACTCTGCCTACGTTATTCATTTAGGGGAAAAAAACAAATAAACAAAAACCCAACCACCACACTCCCCACATCTGGGCCAGCTAAATGCACCCAGGACACTGAATAACCCTTTTAACATCAGGATTCCAAATCACAAAATTAACAGTACACACCTTATCTAGCCACAGAAGTTACAGACCAAGAACTTACGAGCACTTCTATTCTCACAGCAAGGGCAGCACAACCCATTCTAATTCTGTGGCCCTTTCTCCTAAGTATCCCGAGTCTTATTTATTTTTAATCTTCATTTGCACTGCAAGGTCGGGAAAGACTCTATTCTCAGTTCTGCCAAATATTGGGAAATCTTTTCTCACTATTTTCTGTCTATGACTAAGAACTACTATTCTGTGAGCTTAACTTATTTGACTCTTCCCACCTCACAGTTACTCTTCACTTCCCACCTACGTCCTCCTTTTTAAGCCATAACATATTGCTGCGACTCTTACAGCTTCTCTACAGCTACACATAAATACATGTAAATTGCAGATTAATTATTTTTAAAGCTGTCTGGGCCTTCTGCTGTTCACAACACTTGGTGTTAGAAGACTCGGACCCCAACTGGGGTCTCTGGTCCTTCCCACACACAAATAACTGGCACACACATCCAACATTAGATTGAGGATTGTCAGCGTCCCCGTTCTGTGAAGGGGAGGTACTCACGGCACAGAGGAATGTAATTATTTTTTCAGTGGTGGTCAAGGTCATTTATAGAAGCAGCTCCCATGAGTGTACTTTTTGGTCATGAGACACTTTCACCCTCCAAATACCTTATGCCCACTATGCTGGAATATTCCATTTTCTCCAGTTTACCCCTCCAGGCTCCATTCCTCCTCTTTCACTTTAGAGTACATCATATTGGGCATTATCAGCCTTCCTGACTTTTACCCCCTGCTTTTGTTTTCATGGTCTTTTCCTTGTGGATGTATTTACCATGACACACCCCTAGAGCACCCTACGACAACCTCACTGTAGCATTACGCTGCCACACTGTCCCCACAGACCCACAGAGCAGCCTCCGCTGCCTGATGCCCACCCAGTTTATCCCGCAGGGTGCCTCCTCTCCGGCGCACACCCAATGCTGCCACAGGCCTGCTCTCCCCGCAGGGTCTCTGACCGAGCCCAGGAACCTCTCCCCAGGCTGCTCCATTTTGCTTCCCTAGCTGCTGAGCCCTAGCTGCCCCGGTGCTTCAGGCAGGTCTCTCACAATGCCTTCATCGTGGCAGTATTGGATGTTGCAGTTGTTCAGCCAGGCTGTTATTTCAATCAGCTCAGGATTTCTAAAATAACATTTTCTGTTACAGCTGCAGGCTTGGCCTTATGTACCACTGCATCCCAATGCTTTCTTCGTCCTGCCGAGCAGCTGTCATTCCCTCTGGAGCCCTGGCAAGCTGCTTTCCTTAGACAGACCAACTCCCCTGCTGCACTCAGTAAGTGCCTCACATCATCAGGAATGGGAAGCAGGACTTCATTCCCAACCAATTTCCCTCAGTTGCTGGTGTGCTGGAGCGAGCAGAAGCAGTTTACGCTCCCTGGGTGCTGGCCAGCTAGGCAAAAGGACCAGAGACAAGCAGAGCAGCACGAGCGATTCCCTGCCTGGCGCACAACCCTGATTTTAATTCAGTATACTGTTGGTTATCCATGATATTAAACTCATGTCCTGCTTCTTTGCAGCCAAAAGAAATTCAGACTGTGAAGGTGGGTCATTTCTTTGGGAGTAAACCAAGCCAGGAGTGCCAGGCTATTTGTACTCCTGCTCTCATTTGTTGACAGGTACGTATACACTTGGAGAAGATCTGGCTTGGCAATAGCCATTTGCAGCTAGAGTTCACAGATGCAGAACTGCTCTAAATAATGACTCTGTTTTGCAGCATCACTCAGACCGCTTCTCCAGCACTGTTGCTTCCAAATGTTATGTGCAGCTTCATGAAACCCCACAGACTTAATCCACAAGGTCTGCTTTTTCCAAGGCCTGAGCTTGCCTTGTTAAGCGAAAGAATAACTGAATACACAAGCCTGTGCATTGTCCCCTCTCAAGCACCGGGGACATGGAGAACGTGATTTGCCTACAGCCAAACAACAAGTTATAATAGAGGATTTGCTCTCCATCCATTACCAAACTCACAGAGAAATGGAGTCCTGAGGGAATAAAAATGTTCACAAATACATGTCAAGTTCAGCAAACAGGTTTTAAACAAAAATGTAGATTGGGTTTCTTGATTCTTAAATATTTAATTTTGGTGTTTCCAGATTAAGTTATTCTCTACAAGGTACATGCACAAAGTTTGTTTAATCTTTACAGTGGTGGCTTTGCCTTTCAATTTTTCAATTTGGTTTTGATACCAAAAATTCCAGTTCTTGAGCAGTTCTTTCTAGCATCAGCGTATAAACCCCTCTTTGAATCCTACAGACTCTCCATAACTGTAAAACTACTAAGCAGGTAAATACATTTTAGCAAAAGCTGAGCCCAAAACGGCAAGTAGATTAAAAATCTCCAAGCTCGAATCATTTCAGAAATGTATGAATACATCTCAAAAAATTGGAGTCGTTGCTGAACAGCTGGATGAAATTGCGTAGGGCAGCTTGGGAGGTTACGCAACAGAAATCTCTCCTTGTCCGCTCCTCCCCGCAGGTGCTGCCTGTAACTTACTGCTCCCCCACCGTGGGACACGGGATTTAGCAGTGACCTTGGTCTGCACAGCAGAAAGTACAAGCAAGAGCCTTTCTGCACACCAGTCCCTGGTAGTAACAGTAAACATCAAGCGCTGTCACTTCTAGAAGCAGACACTACCTGCCAAAAACATACTGTTAACTCCAGAAAGTGCAGATCCTTAGAAGAGACTGAGCTGAGAAGTGAAATCACTGAACAGGATGAGTTCTGTTCTGACTCAAACAGGGACACCTGTGGACAAGCATTACCTGTCCCATCTCTATCCCACATGACCCTGTTTGAGAAAGGTGCTCTTGTTCCCATATTTTCAAATGTATATAGCAGCCAACCGCATTTCTTCCAGATTGTTTGATGCAGCCACTAGAGCACTTAAAATTGAGTTCAATTCCCAAGAAAATATTGTATATTTGAGTTTAGGCAAATGCCTCAGCAAACACAAAGGGATGCACAGGCATTTCCAGGGGAAGAAGTCTTACATCTACACAGCTGGATGCCTATGGACATAATTTATAATACAGTCAGCCACACTGTTCCTACAGCCTCTTTTTGCAAACACTACAGAGTTAGATATATAGGACTTTCTTGTTTATTTTTTCTACTGTTTTGACAGGAGTCATTCTGAAGCAGTATCTAAGTTTAAAGAGCTGTTTTGCAAGTCAGCCAATTTGAAATCCTATCCAAGATCAACAGAACAGAGTCCTTGAAGGCACGTTTTTCCAGCTGACACACAAAAATACACCCTCTTTTCTCAGTCACTAATTAGAGCCATGTCAAACTCTAAGCCTGGCTCTGCAGTATGCTCACAGAAGCTTCAAAAAGACAGGAAAAGGCAGAAGATTATTTGCTCTGAACATTTGGATAAATTGCTATTTTTTCCCCGTGGTTGCCATGAGTACACATAGCAGTTCTTTTTGTTACAAATCACTGCTTTGTTTATGGCACTCTACATATTTTGTGTTTCGCATACTTAACACGTCATTGAAAATAAATAGAAATTGCAGTTACACCCTCCAAGACCTAAAAAAGGGCCTTAATAACGGAAGCCTTTTTAAAATTTTAAGATCATTGACAGTTTGAGTGTACACCACACTCTCCGATTTTTACTCGTTACCCAAGGTGAATCTAGTTCACCCAAAGTTAACCAATGTGAGAAACTCACACACATACTACGTTGTATCGTAGGACACAAAGAAGGGCAAGTCACAGACAGCTTCGTCAACTACTTTGATGTCAAAAATGTAAGATACCCTACTAAGATGGAAAATGTCCTTGGTTTGAGGCAAATAAGGCACAGCTCTTCCCTGGAAATCAGCTTATTACCACTGGAAGACTTTGTACAGTAAGGATAATGTTGCATAGTGTCTTTTTTTCTTTCTCTGTTTCAGGGTGACTTAACATGTACATACATACATCAAGTTATATATACAGTTTATCTGCAATGCAGTCAAGAATTTTATCTGCAGTACACAAGAAAACACTCAAACTAGCTTTGAGCTAGACAGCTCTGTTACCCATGGCAGTGAGAGAGAGATTCCTGGTGTCCATCAGGGCCTGCACACATCCATTCAGGATCCCAAATGTGCACTCAGGGCTCGGATCATGCCCCCAAAGTGTGGCTGCTTTCAGAGGGGAGCTTTACCACAGCTGTCATCAGCTGTCTTCACATGGATCAGTCCTGCCTGGGACTGCAGTAAAGATAGACTTTTACTGGTCCCTTAAAGCTGAACTGCTTACTCTGGACATGTTGACACAACTTCCCACATGATGCTAATGCCCCAGCTGATCACTAGGACTGGAAGAACAGGGAACAGTTTAATAACTGTGCCTGAAAACTACTCGAAGACCTCTGCGTTCCTGCTCCTTACAAACATACAGTCTTGCAAGATGACGTAGGTTCCTGTGAAATTGCTCAAAAACCTCCCACAAATGCTGATATTAGTGATAAGGCTACTGAAGAACCTCACCTGAAAGCACAGTGCCTCCTCACATGACTGGGTATTCACTGGGGAGAAATTCTTGAATATTATGCATAATTGAAAGTCATGCTTAGAAACTGAAAACCAGGTAAAACAGGAGAATTGACTTCTGCGTCTGTTTATTTTTTCTTATGTGACCTTATGCAATTTCTCTCCTGTATTATTCCACGAAATACATTTACTAGCAGATGGGAGAATATATACACAGGACTGTTGTAAGACACATTGATCTTCTTGAGTAAAATGTAATAGATGCAAAACAAATTATTTGCTGTATTTTGCAGGAGGGAGATCATCTGCAGGTTGGTCAAGATTTTTGGTAGATGCTCAACAGTCTATCCATCAGATCATAATCACAGGATCCTACACACTGCAGATCCTAGGCAGAAGCCACACATGGGTTTTGTCCAAAAGCATAACTCCACAGACCACTACTGACCAGATGACCCTGCTCCAGTTGTCCCAGTTCCTGACACCAGGGCTAAGACTTGAGGTCTTTCTAATTGCTTAAAGAAGATCATTAAATAATTCCAGCTCTTCAGAGCATGCACTAATTTATGATCAACTTTCTCAGATGCCACACAGCAAGTTTTACACAGAGAAAGTTATCATGATTTTAAAGAATGCCATCAAAGCAATGCACACCTTATATCGTTTCTTAGAGGAAGAAATCCCTTGTGTCAATATGAGTTTCTATCAGTGACAGAAGTGGCATATTCTCAGTCACTCTCAGTGTTCATTCCTTAATTCCATCATTATTTTGAACTCCTAACTCTTTCCGATAATCCGCATCCGTAGACAGCTAAAGTTTGGTCCTATCACGATCAAACTTGAAACAGCCAAGCACATTTTGACACTGCTTTTCAGCTGTGCTGAAAAAAGATTTATTTGTAAAAGCAAACTCAAAACTCCTTTCAAGGAAATATTTTTCTAGAGTAACCGCATCGTCTTTTGTGTGTCTGTGTGTGCGCGCGCACGTGCGTGTGCGTGTGTTCAAACGAACAGCTATTCAGTAAAACTTTGTTTCATAATTATCTCACAAAAACCTTTATTCAGTAAATCACGCTAAATTGAAATTGAGGTCAAGTTAATAGAATTTTTATGTTCATGGAAAGAGACACTAAGGATTGTGCATGTGATAAACATCACTACACTAAAACCAGACAGAAACGCCGGTCTTGGGCATCAACACACTAATTAAAAATCCTAGAGAAAACAACCAGCAACAAAACCCTTATAATTCGTACGTGTTCAATCTCACCCAATTTGATAAGGTCTTCTAGAGGCTGCAGAATTTCTTCCTCTATTTAAGCAAGCAACATATTTCACAAATAATGAACTTCCAAGATTCAAGAACTCTGATAGCCAAGGAACAATTATGAGAAGTTCTACAGCAAATGCAGGAGTTTCTGCTCAGGTTTACTGCTATATCCATTTCATTATCATCAGTAATTAACACCATAAACTGGAATTTCTAATAAAGGAAGAAAACATGACTTCTCATTTGTGCTGACAAAATCAGAAGCAACCTTACTGAATTACTTTGGCATGAGATGGCAGCCAGACTCCCATGAATAAAAGCATGCAATTTACAACAGAACACAATGCCCAGTAATGAAAAGCAGTATGTGGAGAATAATTTCTTGGAAATGAGGGATGAGCATATCTTTAGGTGATTTCAAGACAGCCTTAATTTTAATTATAATTATTTTAATACCACTGAATTCAAAATCACCCCCATAAGATGAAAGAGTTTTGTTCAGGGCAACATTAATGCTCTCTTCCTTCAAGGAAAGAAAAAAAAATACAGCTTTTACTGAGTGATTATATTGCCTGCTTCAGCTCACGTGGCTTTTCACAGCATACATTTGGTTTTTGTCATTTGGGCTTGTTCCTTGCCCCTTCACCACGTCTTCTTTGGTGTATAATTAAATGTTTTCTCCAGACTATGTTGTAAATTAGATTTTTAGTTGAGTCATTCTTAGCTATAAACCAGGAATGAATCTTGGGTTGTACAAACTCAACTTATTTATGTTTTACCATCTTCAGAAGAGACACAGCCCGAAGGAGGCACCACATTACTCACAATGCTTTTCTCAGAGCTCATCTAAAGGGCTCAGACAGCAACAGCTCCCACAAAAGAATTAGCAGGGGTGCTGAGGTGTGGGTGGAAGAAAAGGGAAGGAAAGAAGAGGAACTTTAGATAATAAACTAATACATGGTGGGCCTGACAGAACATGGACTCGTGAACCATTTGTTTTGCAGTAGAGCTACAATAAGTACATCCACTTGTGACATTACAGTGTCACAGCGGCACCCACAAACCAGACAGCAGCAGCTCTCCGCAAAACGTGGGTTTAGTACAACCAAATTTTGCCCGGCACTCCGACTGATCAAATTAATTACAGGTTCGGATGTCAGTTGGGGATTATTACTGCACAACGGATTCCTGAGCACTGAAGAGCCCACTCTGAGGAAGATGACCCACAGTGTGCACAGCTCACTGAGATAAAGGGAGAATCTCCCACCTAGACATACCACGAGGATCACTCTCCAACGCTGGGGTGAGGGTCACTCAATCCCAGGGAGATATGCTCAGACAGCATCCCGATCCAAGGGGAGTCCCGGGAAGTCTCCTCGACCAGCGTCCCAATCCGAGAGGAGAGTCTCCGACTGCACTGCCTGCTGCTCCGAGAAGAACCAATTCCAAAGGGTTCTCCAGCAGGACCCCATTTATCCCCTGGTCGAGTGACTGTGGTCCTTTTCAGTCCACACAGACAGGAGGCAGCTAACGCAGTCCAGACGGCGAGGAACCAGATAGCCCTTGGGTCGGGGTGTAGCACCTGATGTCTAACGGGTGCTTCTGCAGGGCCCTGTCCCGTGCAAGCTCCGTGCAAGCAGTCAGGGGGCTGCACTGCCACACACAGTAAAGAGCAGAAGTGGTGGGGGGACACAAGCAAATTCTGAGAAACATAAGTAGTCAAATAGCTGTTTTCCATGGTCTATTTGGTGTTCGACATGCAAATAACACCAAGAGAACCGCCAGAAAACAGTCCATTCCTCCTGCTGTATCTTTATTATAAGAAAAAACATTTCTGTGGTCTGTTCTTCTCATAGTGCCAAGAGTTATCCGTTAGCACGGCAAAGTATTTGTTCAGGGAGAGGAAAAGAAAAGGACTTCCACTGTTATGCATTACCGATTAACTCCAAGTTGAGGGGGTAGGGGTTAGCATGGAAGATTGGCAATGCAAAAAAACTTCTGACAAACTATTCACTGATGCAAGCTGTGCAAATGACTGCTGCCAGCCCGGAGACAATGATCCCATTGTTCGGCAGAGTGAATTGGTTTGGGAGCATCTCAGAGGGTCCAGGAAGGAATAAAAGGTAACGTTTTTGCAAATTCAGCTCACTTTCTCTGGTTTTCTTTTTGGGAAAGGATGTTGAGCTGTTGATAGTGTGCCCAGGCTCTGCTATTAAAAGCAATAACTGTTTTGCCAACTTACTGTATGCCAATTTTAAGGTAACTACCTAATTCAATTAGGTAAAGCAAAGAAATATGCCCTTCATCACTTAAAGAGACTTGAATGAAGCATGACAGTGAGAAAGGAACATGTGATTCTGGGTTGTGGTATTAAGTACTTAGACATGCCTTGTAGAAGCCTCTTCCCCCTTCCCCTTCTTACCCGACCCCTCAATCCCAGTCCTTTTCACAGTGGCCATGAGGCCAGGTGTTCTCTGAGGCAGAGAAGACTCTCTGTAGCATTGCAGGGAGGTAGGACTCATACAGATATTGCCCTGAAGCATAATACCAAGAGTCTGTTAGCAACATAAAAGGACAGGATTGAGATTTTTCATCTTGCATTTCATTCTCCTTCCCATTTTTGACTGGTCTGAACAACAAAATGGTGCTAATGGTGGTCTGCAATGAAACTCACCCAAGACCTTAATACTCTAGGAAATGTTTCACATCCATAGTTTTTGTTCTAACACACTTGGTAGAAGTGCCTTATTATATGGTAAAAGATAAAAAGATAGTATATGCAGCTCTTATGTTTTGAACCCCAACTGGCAGGAAAAGCCCACATTATTCCTTTAGTTGCCTCCCATCGATAATTTCTTGTCAGAGTAAATCACACTGTCCTTATCTGAACATCTTTATTCTAATGAAAAGGAATACTGTAGACTTACGATTTCAAAAATAATAAATTAGACTTAAAATTCATCCAGAATAATACAAGTTCATCTGTTCAACCCAGCTGCGCAATATCTGCTGTTATGCAGGACCTTAGAGTGATCCAGAATGAGCCACAAAACAAAGACTTAAACCTTAGCAAGGCCATAAGCAGTGTTCACTGAGAGAAGGAAGGAAAAGAGAAGGAAGAGAGAGTGTATCAGAGTACTGCAAAGTACAACAATGTATGCGCGGTAAAGGTCTGGTTTTCACAAGACTTTGTGGCCAGTTAGCAACTCCCCTAGAAGGGGATTAATAATAATTATTAATACTGCAGCATTAATAATAATACTGCAGCTCTCAGCGTCTTCCCTTTATTAATGCTGCTTCCACATTGGTTCATTCCCCTTACTCATCTCTCCACCTGTCATCGCTTGAATCAGTTACGTACACTGAAATATCCATAGGGTTAGGTTTGGACTGGAGAATATTCCATTTAAAAATGCCATGTACATCTAGCACAAATTGATTTTTTTGCATTAATAGTTATCATTGTAACACTGGCGACAAGCTCCTGTGTTTTGTTGCTTTTTTTTTCATCTTGGAACAGTATTTTAAAGTTTGCAATTTATTTTTAGATGACATTGGTTAAATACTTGAGCATAGTTCATGTTTTTACATGGTCTCCTACAGGAAACAGAACCAGGTACTGTTCAGACTTCAATATTTGTCTAGCATAAATCAACACACAATGGCTTATTTCTTTTTTTTTTTTTAATCTTATTTCTAGCTCTGGTAATATCAGCCTTCATCTTAGACTGCATTTACTTACAAGAAAAGTTTTCACTTGAGAGGTGAGGAAGTAACTACAAAGGCAGAAGTCCCTGATAATGACCAGGCCCTCCAAGAACATGATGAAACAAGTGACTTCTGTTCTCTAAATTCTCCTTTTGTGAGCAGGGTTAACAGATCAGATCCCAAGCCTTATACCCAACATACATCCTATTTTACCAGTAAATGCTTCCCCCTTGGAATCAGCCCCATGTTCCAACAACTCCACAGCTTAATTTCTTGTAAAAAAACTATGAGTGACAATTTAATGTGGGATTAAGCACTGCAAGTTGTACTTATCCTGCGGTTATTCACAGGCTCAGGTTTGGCTGAAAAGCAACTTTCCCAAAAGGTATAAAATATAGAGACCTCTGAGCTATGGCAAATTAAACATGGACTATTTCACAGTGAATCCCAGTTTTGGACAACAAATTATTTTTGTTGAACTATCCTGAAGCAGTCTTATCCCCAAAGCTGCCTGTGGTCCCAAAAAAACCAAGCTGAAAATCCATTTACCTGAAGGTTTTTTCCAGCAATTATGCCTGCCTCCAAGATACATTCACAGCCCTTCAAAACAGCACCATGGATAGTTTACAGAAAACAGCACTGTAGGTGTGTGTAAGTTACCTATACATTTCTCTGAAGTTATTCAGCTGATTAATACAGGAAGCTTATGACAAGTGCAATAGCTCTTCATCTAATGTCCTTAGCTTGAAAGTTTGCACTAATTTTGTCAAGCCTAATGTGGAGACCTTGTAGCCAAATGTTTTCTGACTTTTTTGAACTGCATTGGCCATTCCAAAAAAATACATCATTTCAACCTAGAAATTTTGTATCTTACATCTGAATAAGTGCAAGATGCCAGACCTACTGGTACTGCTACGTAAGTATTATCCAATCTATACTTTAAAACATGAAAATCAATACACTAAGGATGCCAGATCAAGTCAGAAGCATGATGATTTTAAAATGTGAACAAAAAAAATGTCATTTCTAAGATTGTATTACCATCCTTCTTTTGACACACTCCTAGCAAAGCAGCAACTTTTAAATATTTGTCCTTAACAAGTTGTGAGGTACAGTTTGTTAAAAACCTATGCTCCCACTTAAAGGATGTCAACAGAAATATATTTTCACCATGTTAAATAATCATTTCAAAGCAATAAGAGCTTAGAAACATGCTCATCTCTCGGGTATTTAATGCATATTTGCCCCCCTCAATCTCCTGTTTTGTTGCTCCCAAAATCTCTCACTCTGACAGCAGAAATGCCAGTGAATGAAAGATGTAACAACAGCACCGTTACAAGACTGTTGGGAAAGCTTTGGTGTAAATAAAGCTAAGGGCATCCGGGTTATGACCTGTCTGGTAATATATGTTAAAGACAGGGAAAAACTAACCGCTGAAAATCTCAAAATGGATCTGAATAGCCTGCAGTACTAGAAAGCCCAACCCTTGGGACCTGCTTGTCAGCATAGCTCCCATTACCCTTATCAGTAAATCACCAGTACAGGGACCTGCAAGATAAAAATTCACCATTATGCAATATTAAATAGGCTGTTTACTTTGTGGTACCTGCAACGTCATGACACGATTTGGCTACGCAGTTCCCAGGTGAGTTGTGCCAGCCTCACAGCCAAGGCAGCAGTTTTCCACATAGGTTACCAGTGTCCTGAAATTATGCCTCCAGCCTTCTCTACTGCAACCTGTCCTCTACTAGATCAAAGACGACTAAAGTTTCACTTGAGACTGCGCTTACTTCAAAACACATCTCAAGATATAGGCAACATGTGTCTGACGTGACCTTATCACGGTACACCATAGTAACAACCCCGTAATCTTCCACAGCTTCACTGCCAAGAGGCCTCCTAGTACAAAGGTAAGAAGGTTCAGTCAAATGAGCTGGTACTGATGGAGCAAGCTGGCAACACAGAAAAAAATTATAATCCTTTACCGTTTCTGAAAAGCACTTTCCAGATTTGGGAATGAGGCTGAAGAGAGAGAAGGAAAATAAACCAATGAAAACTGTTTCCTTTTCGTGATCAGACAAAGGCCAATAGAACTGGAGGAAACACTGAACAAGAGGAAAACAGCTGGTTTGCAGGGCAGTCGTTTCCATGCGGTGGTCAACGGGCCAAGCGAAGCGTAGGGAATGGGTACCACCGATACTGGAGTTGTGCTGCAGGCTGGGACCCACAAGCTCCTCCCCTTTGGTGGGCCTCTAGCAAGCTACCAGCACAATCTTTAACCAACTAGTTAAACCAGTTGAACAAACCTAGCACAAAGCTTTTGCATTTCCGTGGTTACTCTGTATTCTGCTTTCCCAGCAGCTTGCTGTTTCACAGGATCTCATGGACTTCTCAGTCGTGGGCAGGGGCTGTGAAGCCCAGTATGCATTGTGAAGGATTGCTATTGTAAGAACTAAGCTTTGAAGAGAAGCAGCAGGCAACGCTGTTAAAATAGACGCTTAATTCACAGCAATGACTGCACTCCAATGCCACAAGCTAAGGGAAGCCAGCAGGAGAGGGAACCTCCACACCTAGACATTTCCAGAAATGTTTTGAAAAATTTGTTTCTACATATTGCTTGGGACAATGCAGAGATGCTTCATTTTAATTACCATCAGGGTGCCAAGAGCATAGATGGATGCCTGTTAACTGAACCTACCACAGTTTCATGTAAATTGAAAGAATAAAACACATAAATAAATACTAGCCTCCCAAAAACATTCAAAGTAAAAATTGGTAATGAGTTTTGGAAGCAAGGAAGGAAATTGTTGTCAGTGAAAAACAGCCAGCGAAAATAGCAGACCTCTGCTGGCAGACAACCATCAGTAACAACCCCGTCTTATCAGGGAGTAACTTGTCAGCCAAGTCCGTAGATTAGAGGGACAGCCATAAGCCAGGCAGACATACTGTAGTTATAGACCAATTCAGTGAGGTTGTCTTAAATGCAGTGGCAACAGAAATAAAGTAATGGAAGTTACCTCTCCTGAGGCAGGCACAAGGGAAAAAAAAAAAAGAAAATCTAGTCAACACACATGAAACCAGAGTAAGGAACTAAAGATCACTGAGAAAGATCACTGCTATGTCTTCAATAATAAGGCGTGAAGTGGGAAAACAAGGATAATGAAACACGGACAGCTAGATACATCTCCAATAACAATAGTCTGTGCTAGATTTCAACAGCTGAGATATTCAAATCCTTTTGTGGTTAATTTAGGACTACGGAGAAGTGACAGGTTCACAGCCCTGAACACTTAAGTGCCTCAGGAATATGAAATATGGGATATTAAAGTGGGACAGCTTTTGCAGACACTGCCACATGAATTCTCTTTGACACCAAAAACAAAGACATCAACTGTAAGGATGCATTCTTGCCAGAGTCAGTATCTGCAGTCATCAGCATCTTAGTTTAAAGAGCCCAGTGAATAGTCTCAGACTGTAGTTACTTTCAATAAACACAAGCCTGAGATGAACCAAAATCACACCTCATACTTGGCAATAGACTCAAAAAGCCACTCCACTAACTGCTCTGGCATATACTGTGTCTGCAGAGTCCCACAACAGCTCCTCAGCTTTGTGCCTTTTGGTAGGTTTGACCTACAGGAAGGAGCAGTGCTGTTTACAATACAACCCAGAGCAAAACCGTCCCTTCAAAGCCATCTTACTCTGAGCACAGACGTGACAACTGCAGCTGAGCTGTGTTAGGAGACCTGCATCTGAAGAGAAATAAGCCAAGGAGGACAAACTGAATATGCAGAAGTGGATTCAGGAATGAAACAAGCTTCCACAAAAAGCCAACCGCAACAGAACTATCTTGACAAGGAGCATTAATTGCGTCCTTAAAACACTTTAAAAATAATTAAAATACTTTAAAAGCTAGGTAAGCAGCAATATTCTGTATAGGAAAGACAACTGATTTTACAGGTGAGTATTCCTTGTTACAGGCAGCACGAGAAGAACAAGTAGAGTCACAAATAATATGGATAAACATTGCACATAAATTAGTCCGCCGATTCTACAAAATCTATTTCTATCTAATTTCACCATAAGGAAATACCTCATCCTCTTCATAAAATATTTGCATGGTTTTTCTTCTCTATGAAGGAATATGGAAGAGTTTTCAAGGGACAATTTTCTACAAGTAAGGCTCAAATCAGCTATGGTAGGACCTAGATGTAATATCACGCCAGTGTCTTCAGAAGCATGAGGGGAAAAAAACCCAGCACGCAGCATCTTGCAGTCTTACGAGAACAGAACAGCTAGGCAAAACTAAGCTTAAGTATAGCTATTTTAATAGCACAGAAACCCTTGAGCCATAAAAACAAGGCTGAGTAATCACATTTACAAAGTATCCTTTAAAAAAAGTAAAAATCAGCATTGATACATAATGCATTAATTTATTCCAATAGCTTAAACGGTCTAGAGAGACTTCCAAGACCAGCATTGCTCCCACCGACATTACTCACAAACATCCTCTCCAGCTTGTTTTAAAACTTTTCCACTGGAGAAAGTGAGGAAGTTATCAGTAATAGAAAGTATAAGGCACTGCAGATGGGAAAATAAATTTTAAAGAGAGACTCAAGGAAAAGATGGCTAGGTTTATACCGAAATAAGTAGTCATCGCCCCCGCCCCCATCCTAGAAACAGTATAAACACATGATTGCAGCCTTCTATTTAGGCTAATTAGCTATGCCAAGAAGGAGCATGTGTTTTCAGAGGCAAAGCACAGTGTTAATGCAGTTATGCTGTTTCTGGGACCTGTATCGTTAAGTACTGCACTGTGTAGATGCATGCTAAATGCTTCTGGATAACAGCCATTATCCCCTCTTAAAAGTGCCTCTGAACAGAGCTGAACTTTTGCGTTTGATTTTATCATTGCATTTTTAAAATCTGAGCAGCCAAATATAACTCACAAAAGGTCAAAAGCCAGGAATACTGAAAGCCAGCTAACTTCTGCAGTATTAAAGCACAATTTAAGATATTTCCAAACACAGCATCTGTAGATTGGTTTCTCTTATCAGTTTCCAATAACGTACATACTGCCTTTACACAGTACATGGATTACCACCACACATTATTTGCCAAATATTAAATATTCCGTCTTTTAAATGTGGTTTTTATAGAACTATTCTACAACTGCTTCATCCTCTGCCACTCTGCAGAGCTGTACATGTCATTAGTTTCAGTTGCATCTATGTCCAGCTATGTGATTTGGCCCACAAATCCCAGGACTAAATGCTCCAAATAGAAGATTGGTACCTTAGTTAATTGTTCTCACCTTTGGCGCAATCTGTTGCACATGACTTCCAACTTTCAACCATTAACACATAAAAGCCTTTTATTAGCCTGCCTTGCCAGCCTCCCCATTATCCATTAGCCACTTACACGCTACAGAGCACTGGCAAACTCAGAGCAATGTTACAGATGCTGGTGCAATAACACCTTCAGGAAAAGCAATCCGGGAGATGTGGCTGCTTCACTCCTGGGAGGATGATCACATTTTACTCAGTGCTTAAACACAGTCCTCGAAGCAGGAGCCAATGGCCACTTCCATCTGAATGCTCAGATTAATAGGCCACAAATCCAAGATCCTTCTTGCCCACCTTCCCCCAGTGTCACGATTAATGCATTCTTTTCTGAGCCTTATCCCTGCTCTAAGAACTAGATTTGAGATACAGAAGGCCAGGACAGCACCCCTCCAAAACCTGCTTGAGACTGATTGTTAGTCATATCTACAACCAAGAAAGGAATCAACACGCATCTCCTTACTACCTCCGTGAGCACTCCAACAACTTGGCTATCTCACAAAATACAGGCTGTAAGTACTGCTCAGTATCCCTGGGAATAAAAATTGCATCTGCACAACATGGTCATCTGACGCAGCTTCCAGAAGGGACAGGTAGGTGAGGCGCAGCTCAGCCCTACCATTTCCAGGGGGTAGCAGTGGCATCTCCCTACCCTGCCTGCTGAAGTACCTTCTTGCACAGCCCTTCACACCCACTGTGAAGTAGTTAAATACTTGCACATACAACCTGGGTGCTCTCATTTCAGGGCCAGCCATCCTCATCTTAAGTGCTACACCACTCACACTGCATGCCTGATGCAGAGGATCTGAAGGCAGTACTGTAGCAGCCCACATCTGAACATGTGTGACACCTTAACATCTCATTTTACAGTACTGGGTTTCAGCATCAAGCCTGCTTGACAGGTTGCCACTCCTGCCTCTGCCTCCTGGGCATTCCGTCCTACACCCACGCCTCTGAGGTACACATCCCTGTCTGCTCGCCATGTGATTGACGATCACAAGATTTGTGACAATCTGGGTTTAAAAACGGATTATTTTTAACCCAGCCTCCTACTCACTGATGTAGTTCATAGCACAACATCACAAGTCACATCAACACAGCTAGGGGGGCAGGGAGCCCCAGCCAGGCACCAGCAGGGAGGAATAACAGCTAGAGCTGTGGGAAATGTAGGGTTACTGCAGAGAATATGAACTGTGGCTTCAGAGGTGACCAAGTGCAACATCACGAAGCTTCACACACGTCCCCCTCGCCCCTTCCCATCCCCAGTATGTTTCTGCATTCCCTAGGATGCCAATATGATATGGGTGTAAAATCCTGCATGATTTCAAAAATGTCTTATGAGACCACATGTCAATCAGGCTGCTGAAAGCCTCATGTTGCTGCCAATGCCCATATAGTCTGTTTCTTTCCAAATGCAGCACTCTGAGCTCATTGCAGCCTGACCCAGGAGTTACACTCACCCCTTCATCTTAACATCACTGTTTTTCAGTTGACAAAGGAGAGAGCTTCACAGAGCAAGATCCAGACACCGGTGCAGTCTCCACTGCAGGATTCAGGTCCCTGCCTCCCGCGGAGGCAGGATTTCACACACCATTTTTCTGCTACAGAAGGATGTGCTGGAAGACACCTGGATTTCAAGGAAATGCACGTGCAAGAAACTCTGCTGCAATGTACTTAACCCACAACAGCTCTGAATCCCTTAGGAACACCAGTACTGCTCTGCACCATGGCATAACTTACCTGCTTCACCCTTTTTCTCCTCAAGATACAGGATAGTTTCTTCTAATTAACTGACAGCCAGAAATTCAATTTACATCTTTCTGCCTGTTTCTACCAAGTTCTCTTGCAATTCAGCAATTCTGCTAATTCAGATCAATTCACTAACACCAAAGAGTGAACTCTCAAGGTCCAGAGACTGCTTCTAAGGAATCCAACAGAAGAAACTAAGGTCCTGCATTTTAGATATAGTCAGTAGCAATAAATTTACTGGTCAGAGGTCCATATCTCCACTGCAAAGCGGTTTTGGATCCACATCAGATGGGGTTTAAAATCACTGTTTTTAAGTAAACTAATTCAAGATCTGTGATAGTGGTAAGCTGAGTTGCAAATTTACCTCAACATGTGCTGACATCTCTAGCTTTCTAATCTCAGTCTCTTTACTGCTTAGATGTTTAAACAGAAGTTTCCTCTTTAACTGTTCTCTCTACAACATTTTCTTCATACAACTCTTAACCTAATTTGCTGATTCAGTGCTGCAGAGAGCAGTGCCCAGACAGCTCACAAACTGGATGGATATAAACACTTGGGATCATATCAGGGATCCTGGCATCACTTCTAATTTAGCCATCTGATGCTTTCGGCCAACCAAGCTAAAGGTGGGTATTCAGAAAATTTGAACTCCTCCTGCACAACACTGTCACAGGAGAGCAGTTTGTATTCTGGCCATTCATCCCTATAAATCAAGCAGGAGACAATAATCTCCATGCTAGTTAGAGACACTAATCAGGTTACCCAACAGTTCCACACTTACAGCATCTTTCTATACTCCTTGAACACAGTAGCATCACACCAAGGAAGACAGTGGCTTGAACTTGCTACTTGCCTTAGATTCTAGATAAGCCACAACCAAAGGCTAATGGTAAATAGCTAACTTCCTCACATACCACCTTTATTCCCTTCCACACTGCAGCCCAGTTAAATGGCCATGCCAATCACTTGTCCATGTGCACACATTTTCTGGAGGAGAAAAGATAACAGCCACTGCATAGAGCAGAGCAGTGTTTGGTATTATATTAAGGTTAGGCCAAGTTCAGAGCAAGCCCTTAAATAGCTCATCTCTAACCCATGAGGCAAACCCTCTGCTCAGTAGAAGAGCGCAGGTTGCTTCGCTGCTCTGTGGCTCTCAGGCAGCCTCTTGCCATCGAAAAGAGACCCCGGAAGGCAGCACATCTGGCAGAGCTTTCCCATTAAAAGAAAGGCTGCTGCAGGGAAAGAAGGACTCAGAACTGGTAGAGGGAAATTGGACAGAGAAAGGATAGTACCCAACCCTACTATGGATAAACTGAAATCAGCTATTGGAAGCTAGTGCTTCAGCACTCAAAATTGCAGCCAAGATTACTGATCTAGTGCTAAGGATTTGAAAAAGCACAGATGTCCATTGCTGGGTACCAGCCTGCAGACACTGTTTGCACAAGCAAAAGTTTAATCTCAGAAAATAAATATGGGCAAAGGGAAATATTCCTGATTACCAATTAAAAGATCGTTTGCATAACCACCATCTGGAATTAAAGTACTTTCCCACCCACCCACCCCCCAGTTAAAATATATGAAGAGTCTCTTTCCCTCTGTGCACAGTGTATATGGCTTCAATGGCTGTTGCCTTTAACTTGTTTTGAGTCAGACACTAAATAATCTTTACTTACTGCCCTAAATCAACTTTGAGTATACCCTTTGATAGGGCTGTTCTTTTCCCAATTGCTTTCATTACTGTTAGTCATCTGCTTCTGTCACTTTACTCTGGATCGTATCTTGTGTTCTGAAACATAAATGAGTGTTGTTATTGATTTCAGTAACAATAAAGTGGGAAAAGGCATCAGTCATAACAAAGCATGATCTGACAGCACCAGATCATAAGGCCCAACACAAAATCTCCTTGCATCCAATTTATTTCTTATTACAGTGATGGAATCCAAAACTCAAGCCCTTCCTTGTCCCCCTTTTCCAAGTAGCTCTGTGTAATGAGAAACTGAAGTCTGCATAAGGCCCATCACAAAAGGGCCGAAGGATTATTTTGGGAGTTATTGCAAGTGATGTATTTGCTGTAGGAAAGCAGGGAGCACTATCTCTCCAGAGCACCCATCATCTGCACTGTGAAAGCTTCCTGGTCTAGGTCTACTCTAGCACACTCATTTGTATTTCCCTCCTGAAAACTAACTTTCATACTTCCAAATGTCTAAAATCAGAAAGCCCATATTGGCTGACTTGAGACCTCTTCTTTGAAATTACAGCCAAAAGACTTAAACTTGGCCAGGTACATGTAGAGTAAGCAGTATTTAATAAGCTACTGTACATAATGCGTAAGTTCATACCTTGCATGCTACTTTTGTGGGATAAATTGTTGACATTTCCAAAAGTCAAGCCCGCTGTGTACTTATTACTCAACATCTTCAAAAGCAGATTTCAGTAGTACAAGTCCTTATTCAAACACCTAGGTATATATTTTTCTTTTCCACTAAGTATGGAGATGGCTAAATTGTTTTAATAACTAAAAATACTTGGGCCTTCTGGAGATAAATTCAACCCAGAAATTCTTTTACTCCTTCAGATTATTTCAGTAAAATTAACAGATTATTTCAGCAAAAAACAATTATATATCTGCTCTGAACAGATATTAAGCCTCTCATGGGTCTATTGCAAAGAAGTCAGGTTGTGACAGTAGCTGACAGAATACCTAGTCCATTGCAATTCAAATGTCATCAATGAAGCCTTTGCCAGAAGATTAATTTTTGTACTTGGTACATCAGCAGATGTTTATCGAGGTGTCATTGTTCAAAACAATCTTTTCAGTCAAGGAAATTATCGATGATTTCTTCAGTTCTGCAAAAAGACTGGTGTTGCCCCATTGAGATACTGTGGCAGTTTCAGATACTCTTGGAATGACAGGTACTAATTAAATGATAATTATTTATGTTGCTTTTCATCCACAGATATATATGGCATGAGTAAGAGTGACTGTATTTGCAAAATATGTACAGACTCTTTTATTCATAATCCCAAGAGTATATAAAGAAGTCATGTCATTATGTTTTACAAATGAAGAAAACAAACTTACTGACATTCAGGTGACTTTGCCCCAAAACCCTGTGGTACAAAAAAAGTAGCAGAATCAAATCTCACAGGAGATAAATACGATAAAGATTAAATCTATGGACAAAATAAAAATTGGATCACCTGAAATACTGCTATCCTTATTACAATATTTAGAAAACAAGAACATACAAACTTCAAAATTATATATTGAACTTAAAATTAACATTGCTTTTAATGTATGCTCTATGCAAAAGAATTGTGATGTTCAGCATATGTTATCTAAAAAATGCATTCTGATTTGATTTGTAGCCTTATTCTGAAACATATGTTAGATTAGATTTAGTGTACATTGACTAGATTACTGACATGGTTTAATTCATGTCCTTTACAATTGGGAGAGCTTGAAGACAAGTAGCAAACAAATTATACAAGTTTATTACACCCTCCCTCTCACTTACACAATGAATGATTACAATGAGAGTTATAATCATGGGAGATTTAAAGAGATGGACAGACAACTGTGTTGCTGGTTCAGCATCCAGAAACACAGCATATGCCCCGCATACTGATGAGGGTACATTATGCGTTGACATAGTTGTCTGGAAAAGCACTGGCATAACATTACACTGGGCTTCCCTCTCTTGAAGCTGATCTTCATATTTGACTTTGTAAATCATTTGCTCTCTGTCACCAGATGCTTTTGGTGGTGGTGGTGTGTCACACAAAGAAAGAGCATGAACTGAGCAGATGGTTGTTGATTCTTAGAAGAGGATGTGTTCCTCTAACTGGCACTCAAGATGCATTAAAGATCATTTGATTTCATAGAAATTTGGTCTTGCATTGTTCATTAGGCTGTCATACATGTTTAGTACCTCACAGTCAACCAGAAACAGCTTTATCCCACAGTTGTGTTCTCTAATTTCACTTCTCCTTTCCCTTATTCTCTTCCAAAACAATCCAAATAACCCCAGGTAGCTATAACACTGGACCGGGGGGTGTAGAGCTATCACATGGCTACTTTGAACACTGTAAATTCAAATCAGTTTGGAAGAAGCACTACCCTTTCTAGAAAATGTTCATGCTAGAAAGCTCTAAGACATAGAATCCATAAACCAGTGCTTCTCTAAGAAAGGAAATGATGAGGTAATATTTGAACTTTGTTATCCAGAGGCATGACCAGGTTCAAGTCACATGATTTTAAAAGGAGAGCAAACCAATTAAGGTATATTAATATAACATTAATAGATATCTATCCTCTGAAGCATGCACTCTTCTAAAGTTATAACTTCAAGAACCTTCTGCTGAAAACCTTTATATTCAGGAGAGTATCTGTGAAAAAACATGATCCCAGAGAGCAGGGCTTTTCCTGTGGAAATTCGCTAATCCTAAGAGCTTTTTAAATTAACTTTTAATTATTTTTTTTACATGCACTCCACTAACACATTTGATCATCAGCTTTGTAATAAAACAATTTACCGTACCTAAGCTTCAGAGCCAGCACATAGGGAGTTTTCTAGAAAATCCAGTAGCAATTTTCAGAGAAAAATACCTAGCTAGCTAGCCTGTGATTTGGCATGGCTATGAATCTAATGAGCTTCATTCAGAAGGGAAATATTCATCCTTCACTGAACTAAGAAGGCCATTCATTTCGTAGCCGCATCAAATAACCAGCTAATTTTTTTATATTACCGACTGAACATTTCTGCTTCCCATCAGAAGAACTAAACTGGCCATTAAAATAGATGCACTCAGTAGAAATCAGATGCATTGTCTAACGGATCAGTTCATGGCCCATTACAGCTGATGCCCTCTCTATCATTTCACATACTGAAATGCAAGGCATTGTGTGCTGAATATATTTAAGAATATAATACACAATCAAATCCAACTCCTGATTCATAGCGATAATGGAAGTATCCTTTTCACTCGTTTCACGCAATCAATCTACATATTAAAGGCCCTTTTCAAGTTTTTAACAGTGAAAAAACAGGGTGAAGAGACATGACCCCTCTCAGTCGCACATCAGTCAGCATACTCGGATAGCAAAAACCAACCCCATCCACTTATCAGTCCTATGAACAGGCAAAGGGATACGGAGGGAATGAGGACTGGGCTGCATCTACTCTGCCTGAAGTCTGACTTATCAGTTTTCCTTCAGGGACTCCAACATAAGTATTGACTCTGTTATCAGAAGAGATTTTTCCAGCACCAGCTACCGAAGTCAGCCTAAGCTAGTCCTGAGGTGACTGTCAAGGTCATCACTAAATTGGATCACAGTCTGCAATCTGTTACTGAAACAAATACTGCCAGTGAACTTGATAGATCAACTTGACGCATCCACTTCCCAAGCAGATTTAACTCTTCCAAAATTCTCTGTATCGACTTTCTGACAACAGATGTCATTACAGAGAAATCATGATGAAGCAGCAGCAAAGAAAGAAAGAGTGTCAGATCAGCAACACCAATACCTACAATGCCTTAGGAATACTAGGAGTGTTCAAGAAACTAACTGCTTTATAAAAAGAAAAAATAATTAAACTATTGCTGGAAGTGCAGAGCAAAATCTCTCCTTACTTTCATGTAAAGCAGCATAGTTTCAGTGCATAAGACCACGTTAAATTCACGCTAGGACCAGAAGTGTTCCTCTGGCCCCAAAAGCTCCATTATGGGAAAAATTGTAAACACCACCCTCACTGCATGGCCACAGATTGCTGTGAAATTCTACATGAGAGAGACTGGGAAACAATTGCCCACCAGAGACGCTGCTAGGATGTGGCACAGTTCCAGACTGGTGCAAGTGCTGGGGCACTCTATACTAGGCTGCAGAGCAAACCATGCAACTTACAGGGGCATCTAAGGCAAGATGAAGCATCAAACTTCATCTCTGAAAGACTCTGAAGAAAGCCAAACCCAGGAAGAAAGGCAAGGCTAAATTAGAATTCAAATACATCTGAAAGCAATTATTGCAGATTTCAAATCCACTTGAGGGAGGAGGAATATATACTTTGAAGACTGCTCAGCTTAACAGAACAGTGGAAGTGTTGTTACTATGCGATATGCTTCGTTAAAAGAAGAAACAACATCTATACAAAAAGCATATTTGCCACCTCTTTACCTAGCCTCTATTGTAAATCCAAACTCAGTCCCGCCCATATCTCAACTCCCAATCCTAGCCTTCAGAAACTTATTTTGATTCTGCTGCCTGATAAACTCTTGCCATTACGTGCATAGATGAAAGTGATCTTCATTTCCGTTCCTCAGACACCATGCCTTTTGCATGGCCTGCTCACGCACCGCTTGTTCCCTAGTGTCTCATACCAGCGTAGAAAAGCCTTCTCCCTTTCTAAATTACCTTAAATACAGTTACTCTTTTTCCTTAAGAGGGGTTTATGTGAAAATTCAATGACCAAGTTAAGACCATCTAATCCTAATGTAATAACGTTTGTTACTAAGCATAGATTTTAAATTAAGAGTATGTTAAATCAATGAGCTGAATTAGCCCTGTGCCTAACTCTCTTGAGCTCTTCCAGCCACCTCTTGTACCACAGCACCTACCCCGGTGTATGTTCATCACATAGGCCAGGCCTGGATAGTTGGAACAAAAATGTACACGCACTTAGCAACATGGCCACACCATTTTTAAAGGCCTTCTGAAAATATATTCTTAAGAGATTCACTGTATTTTTAAGGTTTCTGTCTCACAGCTGTCAACTCAAAACCCTTGGTTATTCTCAGGGCAGCAGGACAGAAATAACAGCTCTTGGACACAGGGCTCCTCCATGGCAGATGTCCCCTCCCTGCCAACAACAGGGCTTTGCTAAAGACTTGATGAAGATTGGGGCTTCACAGCCATTAGAGTCTGATGACTTTGTTTCAGGCCCTTAGCCTGCCGTTGTTAGGCGCTTGCCTTCAGCTAATCAGAGTGAGACAGTTCAGGCTTGACTAGGGTACAAATGGACCCGCCAGAGGGCCAGCTGGAGTCAATCCTCTGGATGAGCAGGGGGTCTGCAGTCAGGGACTCCCCCCTTGGACTGGGATGCCACCTAAGGAAAATTCCCAGGATGGAGTGAGCCCTCACCCTCATTGCGGTGAGTGATCGATCCCCTTTTCTGGGTACCCTTGAGTGGGATGTTTTTCCCTTTTATGATTGAGTGTGTGCACATTTTGATTCATCTTTCTAAAAAGAATATTCGCAGAACTTAGGAATTAGTTCTGTAGTAGTACATTCTTGCCTGACATCGAAATTGTAATTTACTTTAGTCTGTTCAAGTGGTGTGTAATTTTTCATTGTAATAAATCTGCATTTTAGTTCCTGCCGTCTGTTCTGTGGGTGCCTCTGTGACACCCTTCCACGCACAACGCCCTGCAGGCTGCTCTAGGTCCTACCTGCCACCAGCTGTGGTCACAAACCCCTTAAGTTGTCTAGGAGAAACAAGACCTCTTATATCCTCACCACAACCTTCCTCTGCAGAGAAACTTCACTCAGGCTAGGAAGAGATGTCACACACAAGCCCTGAGATGTCTCTCCTGGGTCACACTGCCACTAGTAGTAGCAGTAATAAGATTTTTACGGCTAAGTACATAGACAATGGAGGGAAGTAGGTCTGCATTATTTATCCAATGGCCTGGAAAAATATAGTGTTCTGCACATCCATAAGAATGCTAGTGTGCTGCATTTTTGTCACTATTAATGTTATATTCCCTTGTAAATACTTGTCTGTACAATAGAGATACAAAAACCTTGGCGGTCTGGGAGAGGAATGAGAAAAACCTAAACTACAAGTCCACAGTCTGGGAGGGAGAGAGAAGACGACAAAACACAAGAGAAAGGGCAAGCTAAGCCATTTGAAGACTGGGTGAAACCTGCGTAAATCACAACAAACTCTGATAACACTGTTTCTTTGCCAATTATCCATCGTATATGGGAGAGTTCCCACGAAAATCTTGAAGTGCTAGTTCTTTGGTGACCGGTAGGACACAACGTAGTCCACAAAATGGATCTTCTTAAGCTCAAGCTGCATGTGTAACAGCTATGCAAAATTATTAATCAGTTGTTGAATATGTATGATTTTTTGGGGGAAAATAATGAATATGTCTGTAATCGGGTGATATAAGCTTTGGTTGGGGCAGCACATGGGGTGCGTGATTTGAGGAAGAGATCCTCCTTGCACCCGGCGCCGATAAGATAAAGAAAATGCCTGCTTCTTGATGCTACATTGGTGTTAAGGAGTTTTTCTTCTGAATTTTCGGTAACATTACAGTCCAATTGATGCAAAAGGTGCATTGCTTTCACTGAAGCACCAGAGAGCCAAGTTAGTAATAGCTTTGTATAATGAGATATACTCATGTTAGAATAACCATATATCAAAATAACCTTTTAGACAATAACATCGTCTATTCTGTCAGACTTATCATCTCCTCACTGCCCCACTTGTTCATCAGTTCCCAGAGCAGCCGGCATGGCCTTGTGCCACAGGACATTGGTGCACTCTCTCATAGCCATCATGGGTACAAGAAGCTTATTCACTATCTGGATATCACAGGGTGTCCCACCTTTCTCTCTCTGAGCCCACCTGCATACATGGAAAGCAGAACACCCAGACACTAACAGCCTCCAATGACAGCTTTAGGGAACCTCTGAGGCCATTACAGATGAGACACAGAGAAGAAATAAGAGGAGTGGACATTTTGATTTAGCTTCAGTAACCTAATGCAGAAAAATTACTGGAAACACTTGAGATAATTGTCTTTAATTATAGAACAGAAGTACTAACTAAGTAGTTATGAGGGACTTTTTAAAAAAAAAAAACACATTTTAAATGCATCATCTGCTTGTGCATTTAACTCCTACTTCTCTAAAATCATGTTTAGATTTTTCATTTTTTCTATTCCACCATCCTACAGGGATAAATTCAGCAGCTAGCCAAAAAGCTGTTAAGTGTTGACTGTACACTTAAGCCAAGAAAATCTAAAGTTCAGTGTGAAAATAATTTCTGCCTGATTTATTGTTTCAGCCAGGAGTTATAGATTATACAGACATGCATTCATGGTGGTCAGAGCAGTCAAGGACTTCAGCTGTGAGCCCATACACGTGCATTTTCTCAGCATCTCCCATGTAGAAACTCATAAGAGAAAGTGAGGAGCCATTACTAGACACTGTACCAAGGTATGAAGCCTGCAGTGAGCAAGAAAATTCCATGGATTTTTTGATACTGGCCTCCCCCATCTCAGCCAACTGCTGCCCATGAGGCAAACTGCATATGGCTGGCCCTGAAACAACGAGCATCTGAGAGTCAGCTGGGCCAGGCAGGCATCCACCCACACCTGGAGAGCATAGGTACAAATACAGGTAGAAATAAGGGGGGAGGAAGGGGGGTCAGCTCCGCCCCATGCAACCTGGGAGAGCAGGAAGACTTCTGCTTTTATCCCGTTCTCCCAAGAAACTGTTACCTCTCTGGGAGGTGGAAGGGTTTACCAGCACATCCCCTCAACGACTTTCAGATGTCCCTTTTCTACCTCAGTTTTCAGCATTCCTAATTAGCACCTGCAGCACACCATCTGTCAAAAAGTCAGTGGTTACACCTCTGGTGTGGCATCAGATACAACATTTCTATTTACAGCAAAATAAAATGGAGGGTGCTCATGGGTGCATGAGTTGTGCCCTGTGGTGAGGTCTCCTGGATTAAAACCACACAGTAGATATCCATCCTCTGGGCAGGAGCCACAACATTAACTTCTATACTGTTCATTTTTGCCTCTGCTCAGCATGGAAGAACGTGTGATTAGGGACCAGATGTTAAACTCTTATAAAATCAAAGCATTATGGTCAGGACTGGCTGCTTCATGCTCATTCCCATAGTGGAGCAGAGAAGCACAAATAACTCTCCCTCTTTGACACTAACATCCTTTACCACTGCTTTGAGCTGGAGCTATAGTCAGAAAAGCAGGTGAAAAGCACCTAAGACCATGGAGGTCAGCATGCTTCAACCCCAAGCTCTGCTCTGGCAGTCAGACAATTTTCACTCCTTTACGGGTTGAAAGACCTCAGAGTCTCCAACTACCCCAGAACAGCATTGGTGAGGTCTGATGCAGCCATTGCATTATAGAATCCTTTAGGTTGGAAAAGACCTTTAAGATCAACCATAAAACTAACACTGCCAAATCCCACTAAACCACATCCCTCAGCACCACATCTACATGTCTGTAAATATCTCCAGCGACAGTGACTCGACCGCTTCCCTGGGCAACCTGTCCCAATGCTTCATAACCCTTTCAGTGAAGAATTTTTTCCTAATATCCAATCCAAACCTCCCCTGGAGCAACTTGAGGCCTCTTGTCCTATCGCTTTTACTTCGGAGGAAAGAAGGCAAGCAGATACGATGGTGTCCTGAAGAATAAAACAGGCCACCACTCAACCAGCTAAGTTAGCACACCTAAAAACACCCACGTGCTGTGTGTGTAAGGTGTCTGATCTTAGAAAATGGACCCCAATAATGTGAGATCTAAAGGGTTGATCCCAGACCAGCACAGGAAGCATCCATAGGAACCACCAATGGCAAATAAGCAAATACTGAAAGCTGCCAGAAGTGATTCTGAAAGTTATATAAACACTAAATATGTCCCTTTTCCATTTTACGTCTCCCATGATAAACTGTTATGAGACATGCACATGAAACAACTAATTACTAATAATCCTGACTGGTGGGAGAAGCCATCTGGCAGATGGAAAAGAAGTAGGTGTCAAGAATTTAGCTGACTAGGGGGCTTCTTGAGAATTTATGCACAGAGGTCTGAAGAAAGTAATATTTAGACAAAAGGTCAGCTATTCTGTTTCTATCTACACCCAAAACAAGCAGGAACACCAAAAGTATCCAAATAATTACGAAAATTATTCCTGCTTTAAATTCATCTTGAAATTATGGGCAAAACCAGTGAATCTAAAATTGCGTTAGAAGTGAGGAATTCTTTCTGCATATCATGATGGTTGCAGCAACAGCTGTAACAGCACATTTCATCTTATATCCTGCAGGTTTCTATCCTCTCTGCTTTTAACATGCACATCCCTTTATTCATCCTCTCCTGACTTGCTCCATGGTATCATTTGTTTCTTTCCATTTTCCTTAACAGTATTTCTTCCTTCCTATAGCAGAGAAAGGGCAACTTCCGATAGACTCCACTTTTTATTCCTTTCCTTTCTTCTAAGTGAATTTCTTTTTCCTCTACTCTCCTCTTCATCACTCGTGGGTAAAACAAGGGACATTGCTGGATGCACCATTCTAATTGTGAATCCCCATTTTTCCACTACTCATTAACCATTCTGCTGCTGACCATTTGCAACAGCTGAGCTGCAGCCAACATCTATTGCAGTTAAGGGGAAATGAGGACTTGAGCCACATCAGTAGTCAGGCAAAACACAAAATTAAGGGACAAGAAATTTATGTAACATAATCAGTGATTTGGAGGCAGTTTTGCTGAAGCATCATGGTTCATGATGCATAATGAGTGCATCATGAGGACCACCAAGCACTGCAACAGGTTGCTCAGGGAGATGGTGCAGTCTACGTCCTTGGAGGTTTCCAAGACCCACCAGGGTAAAGCCTGGAGCAACCTAGTTTGATCTCATAAGCTGAGCCTATGTTGAGCAGAAAGTTGGACCAGAAACCTCTGGAAGCCCCTTCCAATATGAATTTTTGATGCCATGATTTCGGATGCACCCATTTACTCCTGCATAATATTCCCATTCCAAAGAAAATGACACGTGAAGGTATTATTGAAAATCCCGCTAAAAGCTGGCTAGCATTTTCAGAGTCCTTAAAATTGTAGCTGCAGCGTCCCTTCCAGTTAGCAACTTCAGCTTCCACTGACGCCATTAGGTTGCTCAGCAGCTCCTACCAGCCTTCCTTGCTCAGATTGCTTTGCTAATAATTTAAAATTTGGGGAGTTCCTCCAATCTGATTTTCATCTTACTTTTCAGCAGGAAAGTCCTATTTTTATTCAAACCCTACCAGGATAATGCCATTACACCTAGACAGAAGTTTGTGGTACTAAAAGACCTGCAGTCCTGGCTACTCACTGACTTCTCTAATAGGAGCAGAGATGGTGACCTACTGCTTGAGCCCAATTCGCTTCTCCGCACTCTGTTTCTAACAGGCATATTCCTGTATCAGACATTGAAATGGACACCAAGGATCTCACCCACATCAGTGGGTGTCAGTGGGTCACTTATATACAGAATTTTCTTCTTCAGAGAAATATGCCGTATATTTTTACATGCATTTTACAGCTTTGTGTTTCACTGCAGAAGCAGATGATTCTTCAGTCCTAGTTCTTCCCTTTGCAATGCCATTCGTATTATGAATTATTTCTTTTCATAGCTTTCCTAGTATTGGTGTGTCTGAGGAATGCTGGCTTTTCATGCATCAAGCGAAGACAGGACACTTTATGTTTCACACTGATTCTCATTGATCCAAACACTAAACACTCAACAACGCAGGCTCATTCTTGTGATCCTTTCATGATCTCATGATGCAGGGAATACCAAGCCCCAAAGAAAAATAAATACTAGGAAATTTTCCAACTTGCTGAGTTAAAACAGTCTGTGCTGTACAGAATCTATGCATTTTCTTTGCAGATAACTTAGGTGAAGAAACATAGATGTCATGACAGCCAAGAGCTCTTACTTAAACACATTAACAGAACTCATTTGATGCCAGTGAATCCAAACAAACCAGATAAATCTTATTTTTTTACTTTAAATGTGCACAATATAATGATTATTGCTGAAATGTTATTCTTTTTTTTTTTTAGAACAAGTGCACATTTTCATAAGATCTTGCTCAGGAAGTCTCATACAAAATGTAAACTGCATCCAATGACTGCCAGCACAACTAGCAGAAAGCGCTGGCCACCAAAGTTGGATACATCAATGGCAAGCAGTCTCACACTCACTTACAGCCTCCAAATTAAATCTGCTTGCCTTGTTCATGCGTAATTCCAGCAGAGTACTATTTATCCTGAGACAACACCCTTAATTGAAACGGCACTAGAATAAGAACCTTTTTGATCCATTTGATTAAGTAACATTTGCCATATGTTCAGTCTGTTCCCAGTAAACAGTCCCATACAATTTGACACAACTGGCATTCACCACTGCAAGGAGACTCGTGCCTGCACTTCAAGGGATGCACAGGAGCAAAACTGAAAGGCAGACCCTAAGAGCACCCCTTGCAGTGTGCAAAAGCTCATGCTAAACACCATTCACTTTCAAGGATACTTAAAACACACCACAGTGATTAGAAATGAAGAGAGAAACAAAGATAATCCCACTCTTCTTCTCATGGCCTACAGGATGAAAAATATGGCTTCAGAATTGATTAAAATCACCAGTATTTAACCTCTAGAGACCTCAGTTCAAATCATAACTGGAAAAAAGGTTAGTGGGTTTAAACAAAGTCAGTCATGTTCCTCTTTCCAGTCAGAGCATGAAGCTTAACGTCTGACAAATTATTAAGTGATCGGAAAAATGAAGAACTTCTTTTTGTTAGAAAGACTGAAACACATTTTATCTAACCATTTTCATTATCGGCATTTAGGTCAGCTGCAGCAACTTGCACACTTTTACACACCTTGTGTTTTAAGTCGATTCAGTGGAGGACAGAGGGTTTTCCTGTGTTTTCATGCGCTGCGTGACCATTACCATTTACAATATTTGTACGATGTTCTGGTTTTGCTCACAGCAGCACCCACGATGCAGTTGCACACTGGCCTTTCTGTTCCATCGAAACAATGTGCCAAGTCTTCACAACAGTTTCCCTCCCAGTCCAGTGCAACTTGGTAAACCCTGTGTCTCGTGTACGCTATTGATTCTTCACAACACGAGCATTAGCTTCAGCTAAGCAGCACACTGTAACTATTAAATCAGACAGAAAGCAAACCCAGGCACTATTTTTAAGCATAAGAGTAAAGTATTATTTAAGCATTCCGACCTCAGCTAGATGTCCCTCTTCACAACAGTCTTTCGTAACCATGTTCACAATCTTTCTGATAACCTGCTTTTCTCTATAATTTTCCACATTTAAAACTTTTTTTTCCCGTTTGGCTTTTTAAAATTCCTCTAATCTTTTTTTCTTACATAAAAAAGTCTAGAAATGGCTTCTTTTTAACCACAAGTTGTTCACATACTTACTTTTTTAATGGAGCAGCATTAAAAGTAGGGCTTAGCCCATCTGCATTTTACACAAGCAGAGTTCTATCCACTTCTGAAGCTTTACCTGAACCAAATTGGAGTCCTTTATTTTTACGACATGAGTTTTGCATTACTTCTTCTGTTCACCAAACCATGCCCAGATACACTTATACGGTATGCTGGGTAACTCCTTGCTGCAGTGTAGTAGGTGGAGCTCAGATTATGGACCGGGTTCGGATGCTGTACCTGCTGGCACACCACTTGTATCAGTAACGTGAAGCAGATGCTTGCAGTGCTCTATTAGCAGAAGAGCAGTGAGTGCTCTCTCAGAATAACAGGATGAGCTTTTTGATATAATTAGAATACCAAGATTTTTGGAAGCCACGTCAATCGGGCTCATCTATTCCCAGAAGCTGTTCATTCCTGTTCACTCTAGTCAAGCAGAAAACTTTCCCAGAAGAGACCAAGGAATTCCACACACATAAGTGACCGTGCTTCAGCCCCCCAAATCCAAAGAGCTTATGCTATAACACAGTCACGAGAAAGCCCTGTTTCAAAACTGCAGCAAAGTTTCATACTTCAGACAGCAGGAGCCGAAATGGCAGCAGCGCCCCGGCCCGGAGGCACGGCCAGCGAGGCTCTGCCACTGCCCCGACCCACCGGCCCTGCCAGCAGCAAAGCGGGCAAACACCACAAGCGGCTGTTAACAAGCAGCCGGACAGGACTCTGCGGTGGGTAGCAGGGGTGCTCAGTGAAGCGGTGGGTGGATAAAGAGCAAGTGACACCTCTGTAATCAGATCAGATCAGGACTCACCGACTGAAAAAAAAAGAAAAAAACCCACAGGGTACGGCCCAAACCCAGATATCCAAAATCCACCCAGCACCACATCAGCATACATACAGTGACAACACAAAACACCTCATTCCACAAGTGCCTTCATCTGTATTTTAAATACCAAATTAACTATCCCTCCCATTTTTAGCACCGCTATCTGGAATTTGGGAATACATCCCAACAGGCCAATTATAAGATCTCCCATCGATAGACGTTATTTATGTTATTTGTACTGTTGGTGAAAATGAACTGAGGGAATGGACATGTGTAATGCAGTCAATCAGCAAGTGCATAGGCAACTTTATGCAATAATCTTTTAATTAGTTTATTAAATGAGTTTCCTTTTCAGAGTAAGTTCAACACCTAATGCCAAAATTTCATCAAGAACTCAAATAGCTCAGTAGCCAAGTATCACCTCTTTAACTTATAGCACTAACACAAGAAATAGACATATTACACATCACTAAAATTTTCACACATTCACACACACGCACACTTATCAGTAACCTGTTCATACCAATTTATTTTCTGAAATCAATTTCCTTTTTTTCTACTCATATTCCTCATATTTTCTGAAGGCACAACACCCAAATAGGCAATGCAAAATGTATTTCCTGTAGAAAAGCTTATAGTCTTCTAAGAGAACAGTTTGGCAAAACCACTTTTGTTTAAAAACTCAAGATCCAAAATGAGCCTTCAAAAGAGCATCAGAGAACACCACCAAGACTCAAAACTACTTGAGGTGTCTACACTTCTCATATACAACACATCATTTATCCTTTAGTAAACCAGGAATTTTTCAGGAAATTACAAAAGCAGAAGTAGTAAAATCTCATAATTTTTTTAACAATTTTTAATGATGGGACACTCTCTAGGCAAAGCTCCCAGAAAGAGCCAGACCACCACCTGCCTCCATTGTAGAGCATGACAATTCCTAAGAACCAAGCACCTAACCAACGCTCTGAAATCAAACACTAGGTTGACTCTGTAAAAGCTCCATTATAGGCTATGAACACACAGCTATACATTTCTTCCCTCCTTGGACACTTAAAGGAGAAAAATAAATCATTTTATGCATTTTTCTGTACATCCCTGTCATGCCTGTTACCAATCCACGTCAAGAAATATCTTACATAACTTATGCAGTTAGCACTATAGAATATAGAGAATTTTATTTTTGTTTTCACACACGCTAATGTTTCCAGTATGATAAATGTCTTTAAATCCTGCACTTCTTGTCACACTGCAGATGCACTTCTATTTGACAGTGACTCCTGGACATACAGGTCAAGACAAAAATAGACACTGCTGTGATGGCAAACATTTTAAAACTTTTAGAACCCTAATACAGTGACATTTTAAAGAATTTTTAAATACAACGAAAAAGACATTAGTTAAATAGAAACCTGCTTTGACACAGTCATAAAACCTGCACTACATTTGTGAGATCTGTACTTGTTTCTGCAAAAGCAGCTCCTAACCTTTGAACATGTCAACTGTTGCACTCCAGACCTCCACCCATAAGCTCTAAAAAGTCCACATTGCTATTTTAAATAAGCTCCCCCTCCAGCTGTACGTAAGCCACACTGCCATTCCCAAACAACTGAGGTAATTATAAAAATGAATATCATTTATTGTTTGGGTTTTTTTTTTTTTTTATTACTATCATGTCTGAACATCTGCTTTCATACAGAAGTCTGATTTTCAGTATTGTTTTCCAAGGGCATCCCCTCCACACCAAGGGAGATAAAGAAGTGTTAGGAATTGTGCAGGAGTTTTTGTTACCACCTTCAAACCCACAAGAACTCCATAAAAAAGATTTTCGTACAGATTCACTGCCTGGCATTTTAGGGAAGGGGAAAGGGACTTTACACATATTTTAGTTCCACTTTATTTATTTATTTCTTTTTTAAATTGCATCTAACCCAAAGCGAGGGGGATGGGGGGAATAAAAAGAAAAAAGCGTGAAAGAAAGAAAGAAATCATCACATTACTGTATGTTACCCTTCAGCAGTCTTTGAAGGAAATCGGAAACCAGATTGTTTTTCCCAGCTCCCTCCCTCAATCAAGCCAGGGGCGCTTGGCAGGCACCCGCTGCCCCATCACAGCTGTGGCTTCCTGAGTAACGTTCTGCTGAGGTCCTTCACCTCTTCAGGGCTGCCAACCCTCTCGTAGCCCAGCAGGGCCATGGGTTGGTGGCAGTACTCCTCGACCTGCTTGATCTGCTGGTAGCTGAGCGCAGTTCTCCAGGCACTCAGCGCCTGTGTGGCATTCCTGGCCGACACCACAAAGGGCTTGGAGGAGTAGCCGGGGCCACTGGTCATGTTGAGGGCAAACTTCTCCATCTCTGGGCTGACCGCCAGGTTGACAAAGCCATACACCTGCCGCAGGGTCTTGATGGGCTCGACCACCAGGTCCTCGTAGCGCACAGCCATGTAGTTGCCCTGGAGCCAGTCAGGGGGGTGCAAAGCAGTCTGCAGGGTCTTGGCCATGCTGTTGCAGATGACCTCCATGGCACCCAGGGCATGGTAGTCCGAGCTACCCACCCCCTCCTTCTTTCCGCCCAGCTTGTGACCAGCATCAAGGAATGGCATGCGGTGGATGCGGGGGTCCCGGCTCCTCACCACCTGCAAGCTCTCCCGGATGAGGCCATGCCGGGACTTGATGCGGGAGCTGGCAACAGCTCGGGGGTCCCGCACCAAGTGGATTACTTTGAGGTCCAGGGCCGGGTCCTGCATGAGCGGGGCAAGGACGGCCAGGTCGAAGACGCGGACACCCTTGATGACCAGCGTGTGATACTTGTGGCATTCCTCCTGGAAGCGGCTGAGGCGCTGTGGGGGACACTTCTTACACACCCGGTCGTCCACCATGCCCACCACCTCCTTGCGGTAGGCTGGGCAGAGGGGCGAGGAGCAGATGACCTTGTTGGTGGCCGCCCCAAAGATGCCCAGCGTGGTGAGGTTCTTACCCGCACCCGCCGTGCTGTAGAGCTGGAAGACAGAGAGGTCGCAGCGGTACAGGGAGCTCAGCATGTCGCGGGCCGCCCCTTGCAGCGAGACGGCGTCCCCGGGGTACAGCTTCTGCCAGACGTGCCACACCGGCTCATAGAGGAAGAAAACCTCGGGGTTCTGGTTGAAGAGCTCCCCGAAGAAGGACGACCCCGAGCGCCAGGTGGTGAAGACATAGACCAGCTGCCGCCGGGCACCCACCGGACCGCGGCTCCCCGCCGGCAGCGGCGGAGGCGGTGGCGGGGGGCGGTGGCGGGGGGCGGCCAGGGACTCCCCGCAGCGCCGCGGCTCCCGCCGCCACTTGTACTCCAGCAGGTTGAGGGCGGCGAGGAGCAGCAGGACCGCGTAGCCCAGGCACAGCGCCAGCGCCTTCCGCCGGCACACTTTCATGCTGGGCGGCGGCGGCGGGGCCAACTGTTGCTCAGCGCCCCGGCGCCCCAGGGCCCGTAGCGGGCAGCGGGGCGCGCCGCCCCCAGCGCCGTCTCCCGGCCGGCCTCCCGCGCCCGGCCCGCATGGCGCAGCCGCCGCGACGGCCCCGCCACCGCCCTGCCGCTGCCCTACTTAGCAGCCGCGCGGCGACCTGCGCATCTTCCGCGCCGCCATCGCCGAGCTGCCGCGGACGCCACCGCAGCCCAGCTCACGGCGGCCGCCGGGGTGAGGCGGTGCAGCGCCCCGCCCTGCAGCGGGGGCGGGCACAAGGGATGGCGAGCGAGAAGGACGGGCAGGCCCCTGCGCTGCCTTGAGCCACCAACGCGCACAGCCGCCCCGCGCCGCGCCGCGCCGCAGCGGGAAGAGCCCCCACCGCGGCCGCGGCCGCGAAGGGAACCGCGGCGTAAGGGCGACCCGAAATGGCGGCGCCCCGCCCCGTGCTCCCCGTTGGCGGCCGCCGCTGTCACTCTCGCCGCCGTCCCGCGCCCGCCGTAGTGCCTCGCCGGGCCCGGTGCGCCCCGCGGCGGCGGAGGTGGAGGTGTTTCTGAATAAGCCGCAGCCCCACCGCCCAGGCGCGTTCCGCCGCTCCGGAGAGCCCGGTCCGCTCGGTAACGGCCAGGCGGTTACGGCACCCGGCCCCGAACCGCCCGGATCGGAAAGGCCGGTGTGCGCGGGGCGCTGGAAGAAGTCGTTCCCGTGCTGGGGGAGGGGTTCCGCCAGCCTTGCGCCGGGGCACGGACTCGGTCACCATTACCCTGGGGACTGCGCTGGTCACAGGACACGGGAAAAACAAGAGTTGGGGGAAGTCCCACGGCAGGCCTGAAACGGGCAAGGCCCCATCTCCGGTCCGTCGTTAACGCGGTGTTTGCAGAAACTCTGATGTCGCCAAGGTCCTCTAGTAACTTCTCCGAAAACATAAAAAAAACCAAATCTGGATCTTCCTGACATAGCTCCGACGGAAGGCAATCTTCCTTCAGCTCTTAAGAACATTTTTATAACTGCTAAATACACGGTCGCTTGCCGTCTTTAGGTGCCGGTCAGCCCCCTGAGCTGGCACCGTTTAGCTGATGAAATGGCTTGTGCAGGACAGAGCGCTGGGTAGAGCTGCTCCAGCCCACAGCAGGGGCTACTGCTCGCTGGTGCGAGCCTGAGCAGCCAACTAACTCAGCCCGAGGGAGAGTTTTCTGCCAAGGACCATCGAGAAGAGCCACCGCTAACCCTCCCAGCCCTGTGTTTGACGAGAACTGAGAGCAGAGGCTGCCTCTGCCCCAGCTGCAGCCACGCTCCTGCACCAGATGCCCGAGTCAGCAGCTGGGCAGTGATGTACCCAGGAACTTGCTACCCCAGAGTGGTTATCACGTACGATAAGGACTTTTTCATAACTAATGTGCTTTGTAACCACAGTGTTGTCTGAAGCGTAATGTAAGCAGTGGTGCAGCCCCATGCAGCACAGGTGCTTTAAAGAAGACACACATCCCTGGCACACACCTGAGAGCAGCACTGAGTGAGTCTGATGTGGGCAGCACACTTGTGGGACACAGACTTCCCGGTGCACTGGGCTTAGCCCAAAGCCCAGCGGACTTTGTTAAGTCAAGGCATTTTCTCAGAGGTATTTTGCCCCGAGGGAGATCAGAGCAGGCAGAGTTACAGGAGCATTTGGTGAATCAATCTCTTCTTTCCATTGCTTTCTTTGCCCAGCAGCTCTCTCATCTGTGTAGCTTTTCGCACCATTCACAGGATATATATGGCCCACCTCTGTAGTGCAGGTGGTAGGTTTGAGCTGCTGGAGGACTGCACCTGGCTCACACACAGACTGATCCCTCCACAATAGATGACAGTGACAAAAGCTTTTGCTAGAACATTTATTTTCTGAATGTCATGGATCCAACACTACAGCACACACTTTCACACTCGCAGTGGATAAAACAGAAATTCATCTGGTGTGTGTCTTCTCTGGTAGCACTCTATTTAAAAAGGGAAGAAAACGGTACAAGAGCGTGAAGGAGTTAAACGTGTACACAATCTTTATATCCCTTATCAAAAGGATTTCTGCATTCCTCCCAGATTTTCTGCAGGGATATTAACAGCCAAGCTGCCTCTACAGAAGAGCCTGTAAGTCCCTTTCAGCCCTGAAGTGAAGGGTGACATCCATAGCAGGAGGGCTCCACTCTTCCCTGCCTGCTCCTCCAAGCCACAAACCTTCACAGGGCTGGTTGGCAGCATGAGAGAAGCAGGGAAGCGAACTATGTTCCGAGACACTACTGCCAGCCACACTTCACTGTCCTGCATGAGATGCAGTGATTAAACTACACAGGACAAGTCAGGGGAAACATTTCACAAGCTGCCAGTAACCCTGGTAGCAGTACTAAAATGTTACTCTGACTTTTCATAGAGAAGTAACTTGTTAATAGCAGAATTAACCACTAAATGTTTGAGAAAAGACCATATTTCTTCAAACAGTGAGGAGGAAGGGGAAGCCAATTTTTAGCTACAGCACTCTAGAGGAAGCACTGAAAGTCACACTCCGCAAAAATAATCTGTATCTAGTTGGTAAAATAACACAAAGTTTAAACCTGATGAGCTTAAAGCAATTGACTTGTAACTTTTGAAACGTAGTATATAATGAAAAAATATACTTCTGAAGTAGCATAAAACTATTGCAGTTTTTTAATTCTTCAGTCGTAATCCTTGAGTTCTTCATATACAAAAGGACTTCTGCTCACATATCCATTTTATAAACCTACAGATCAAATATTTATCTGGCTTTACACGCTCACTAAAGATGAAGTGATCTTCACCCAGTTAAAGCAGAAATGTGTGTTTTTAATTTTGGAATGGTCTGTAATAGCATCAGTTAGGATATATTAATGAATAACAGCAGTACTGAGACACCGTAGTTCATGAAACAGTATCTATCCCCCACCAATACTGTCCTGCAGCCCTAATGCAATAAAAGGACAGAGACTACGATGAGCAAACCCAATTCATAGCAGTGAAAAAACCATTAAAATACATGAAGTTCAAATTAACCCCTTCTTCCTATTTCACTTGATTGAAGACAGGTATGAAATTTTGTAAAACAACACACAAAGCCATCTCCAGTTCTTACAAAATCTAAAATTTAGCAAGTAACAAATAAAGATAAGCAAACATGAACTGCAAATGTAACATTTGAAATGGCAAAACTAATCAGTAGACCCAAACATGAAAAGCTGCAATTTGATTCTGCACCTTCCCTGCTGTTACACAGCAGTTACATCTCTCTGAATCAGTGACTGTACCAGTCCTAACAGTAACACTGCCCCATTATACTGCCCCACCTCTATCTAGGAAAATATGGGCCCAAGCAGTTCTTCAGTTTGATGCTGCAAAGTGGAATCTTACTTTTCAAAATTGGAATTATATATGTATTTATGCTATGCAGGTGGATTCGAGTACCTATGCAAAACCCAACTGAAATCAATCGGGTTCAGTGCAGCTGCAATATTCAATACTCCAGAACAAGTTTCAGACCTGGTAGTCAAGTTACCACTTCAAGCAATTCAATATCAATGAATATTTAATAAGCTTATATGGAAAAGATTTATGCAGCCAGCTTTCAATTCACACCAAGTTTGGGTTGGGTTTTTTCTGTTTGGTTGGTTTTTTGTTTTTGTTTTTGTTTTTAAATCATCTACACATCTGATGTATTATGCAGACAGCAAAAAAACCTATCACTCACACTGCAGATCCGTTGAAGAAGCCTAGGCACACTGGACCACAGAGGCCATGGACATTGTATACAAAAACCACTCCTTTAAAGGGATTCTGAGTTTTGCTTTCTGTTCTACAGCCTAGGATTTGCTGATCTTCAAGGTAAGACTATAGGCAGGCAAGCGTGCAACAGTCATGGTAAGAACTGTAATGGTGAGTTCTTGGCTGTGCTGCAGGCTGGCAAGTATCACTATTTGGTAAGACTCAGCAGTGTGTGCAACCAGAGCGATGGACTGTAACAACAATTTTTATTCCCACAAGTAGGTGAAAAGTTCACACACAACCCCTGAGTTTAAAAGACAGATATATAAAAATGTACAATGACCATACCAATGAATCGATCATCTCTTTCCAAGTGCTAACAAAAATCATCATCAGGCTGCTGGCAGTTATGAACTTCTCTTTGGTTTTGCACTGAAGAAAAGAGATGTCAACTATCATAGATTAAAAAAATATATAAAAGAATGTGATGGAGCAGGGTTTTTTAACAAGACCAAGGACAAGATCCAAAGGGATTCTGGTAATTTATCTCACTTGCAAAGCTACCTCTCCATGATTTTTACAGCTGCCCCCAGACTACCATGAAACAAACTCCCATGAAATAGAGCCCCAGTTCAGTGAATACTTAAGTATTTGCTTGATTTTAATAATGGGCTTAAATACTACTGTAGCCAACTGAAAAAATAATTAAAATCAGCACCATAGTGAAAGAGTTTTTTTATATGTTTTCAAATAATTTCTGGGGTAAAGTGTTTTGCATAGTCTCCCAAACATAGTTTGGAGAGTGGGTAGAGGGTATCTCAGCAGGCAGTGCAGGCTCTGCATGGTCTTACCGTCTCACCTATGTGCAAAACCAAAAGAATAAAAGCTTAAGTGATAAGAGCCACAATAAGTGTGTGAAAGAGGAACGTTCTGCAGCTGAACAGATAGAGCCCTTCACAATTTTTTTCAGATACTTCTGTGTACATTTTCCACCCTCTATTTTACTTCAAGCCAGTCTAATTTAGGCTCATTAGTTTCAGTACACTAGATCATTTACATATCACTTGAAATAACACAACTTTCCTTTCTTCGAGAGGTAAAACTCATCATTAAAAAATAAAACTAAAAACCCCAACACATTTCTATTTTATATTTAGTACTTATATTTATTATTTTTACATGTAATATTTAGACAATCCAAATCCTGTCTAGTTGAATTATTTCTCTTGCCCCCACTCCCCCAAAGGGATACCACCCCAGCCAGAATTCTCCAAGATTTCCCCTCCCAACTTCCCTTCATTGAAGTGATGGAGCTGCAAAAGGTTTGATCCTTGCTGGAACACTTTGACTTGATTTTTCCTGAAGTCAAACTTCTACAAGCCTATCTTTTAAACAAATTATTTTTCGATGAGATATGGAGATTTATGCTGTGATAAGTTCTGGGTGTTGATTAAAAACTCCTGTATCTAGCCTAATTATTCAGGATAAATATAGATGCCGAATTCCTCAAAACATTGCTCGAAAGTGATATTCTTAAAACTAAAGCACAAGTTATAGATCACAATTTTTTTATAAAATTGAGTAGCTGCCCAAACTTGGACATCTTATTAATTTAAGACTGTGATTTGGTACCACCACTAGAGATGGGTGAGAAAAATCTGCACAGTAGCATTTAGAATTGCAGATATTTATATTTTGCATCCTTCCTTTTAGTACTGTGCATAACTCCTAACAGCTTATTCAAAGTTTCATGCAGTAGTGGCAGCTGATTTCCCTCAAAACACACTTCCAATAATGCTGAAGTCTTCAGCAGCCATTTGATTAAGCAATGGGTGTAGCAATCTGCCTCCTTAAGTACTCAATTACTCATTTTCTCTTGAATGTTCCTTCTGAACTGTGCATGCAGAAGCTGTGCTGCAGAAGCAGCTGGCATGGACCAAAATTAAACCAGCTAGTCACAAACCAGAAATATATAGCAAAGTTGTCAACCTATCTGAAGCAAGCTGTTCCCTTACCCGCCCCCCTTTCTTCTTCATATTCCCCTCCAGTTGCACAGGTGACATTTTCAATAAAGTTAATTTCAATAAATATAAATTTCCATTTGTGCAGCTAAAGGAATTTCAGAACTTTATGAAAGTCCTGAGGATATTGCAGTGTAGTTCAGTCTCTATTTGACTTTCATTAAAATTAGAATCTTTTCTCAGCTGTTGTGTAACTGTTTTATGTTCTAAAGGAAATTAAGTGATTCTATTTTTATAACCACACACCTTAAAACAACAGGCAATGTACTGTTTCATACCAAGAGCTTCCAAAAGCTCAAGTCACATGTAAGAGCTACTTCAGTCACACAACCATACCATGACCTGGGCTAATTAATGTCTTAGCACCCTTCACCCCCATGGTTTGCACTGCCCAGGAATCCCTAAATCTCTTCAGCTGGTCAATGCATCTCTCCCCCTGGGTAGCAGCCCCATACCAGGGTGCTCTGCCCAAGCACTGGTGCCACACAGGGTGTCATCCCACATCTGCTGCACTGCAGGGTACTGGGGGCCTCACTTGCCTCTGGCCTTCCTGAGACAGTAGGCAGCAGAAGCCACACATCAACCTTCCCTCGGATCTAACCATTCAGGTGATGGAGCAAAATAGCTGGTCCTCATTTGACTACAGATTGGACAAATTTAAATCCCAGGAAAGTGAGAGCCTAATCCTTGTCTTAAAATTCAAATACAGAGCTTAGGACAGAAGAGAGTGAGAATTCAGCATGTCTCATATAACTAGCATGCAACATGCTATAAATTACTGTTTAGAAAAGATCTTTAAATGAATCCATTGCATCTCTTGAAGACTCAGTCTGTAACATAAATCATTCACACATACACACCCTGTGAAACTTAAATGCCTAGAAATCAGGCTTTATTGTAAACTTTTTTTATTATTATCTAGTATAGTTACCTCTATAAAAACAGAGAACAAGAATCCCCAGTCCTCAAATTCACACAATGGCCAGAATACAATCCTAGTCTCACATCTCAAAATTTGTAGCCAGTTCTTTTCCAGAGTTTGCCCAAGGCAATACCCTCCATTGAGTTAAATCAGCAGACAGTTCCTTTCCCATAGTGCAGGGAAGATAAAGTAAAATGTCTGGAAAAAAACAAGTCACCAGCAAACCAAAATATGCAGATTTTATGATGAAAGTAACCAGTAACAGCTGTAATAAAAACCTCTATACTGTAATAAGTTTGGAAGGTTCATTTCCAGTCTCTGAGCTTCTCTGTTTGCTTCAGTGTGGTGTTAGCTCTCACAGTACCTTGCAGGTGAAAACATCTGGCTAAATTATTCCTAAAACATCAAAGTTGTACATTTTTAGCATGACTAAAAAGGTGAAAACTGGTTTCCACCTCCAATTATGACTTTGGTGATGATTTTGATTGCTGATAATGATCTTGGAAGTTGACTCCTGAGCACAAGCTAATTTCCTGATCCATCTCCTACAAATCCAAATTGCATGCAGGAATTCCACCTCCTCTTTCCACACAAGCTAAATTTTATACCCAGAAGAGTCTGTCATACAGGATTAACCTATTCTGCTAGGTTAAATCTTTTCATGAAAGATTTCTGAGACCTGTTACATAGGCCTTATGCCTACCCTTCCTCCATGCTCACCTTTCTACAGGCACATTTACCATGCACAAGTTCTGATGACCCAGCTCTCAGACCTAGGTCCAACCTCAGAAGCCCAAGAAACAGAATCACACAGATTCCACACTTAATTGCAGGCAACCTCTTAACAAGAACTTGAAGAGTAAAACTGATGGTCTGTATTTAAGGCAAGCAGCTACAGGAAGTTTTCCAGCCTACACCAAATAGAAACAGAGTAAGTAGGTCCAGGAGTATCGTGACATACGTGTTTCTTGACTGTGAGCTCTAAGACTCTTAGTAAATGGGACTTGTAATCTGTCCCAAGTGAATGCTCTGAGCTCTAACAACATCAAGAGTTCATATTCCAGCCCTTCCCATCTTGTGGAGGCATGTGAAGTCTCATTCCTCTTTTTGGTCTTTCACAGATCTTGCAGAAACTGAATTATCTTGGAGGCACTTGCTTCTCTCAGATTTGACTGATGTGTTCAAACATCACTGCAGAAAAGGGGAGATGGAGAGGCAACTGCCAGTGTAACAGCTCACTGCTGCTAAGAGATGCCCTCAGTTCTGCATTTCCTTCTTCCCATGCAACTCATCACATAAATCTGCCTACCCCGTGCTCATCCTGCCTTTCCACAGGAAAAGCGGTCAAACAAGTGCTAGAGCTGGTGGTGGGAAAGCAACAGGTTTGCGTGACCAGAGCGGAAGGGAGCAGGCTGCAGCGTGTGGCATCGATTCAGCCCCTCTTATCAAAACACATGCTCCAAATGAAAATACTCTGGATGCAGTTGCACGTTACAAGTGAACCGTTACCAAAAATGAGGACCATACTGCTCACTGTCTGCCCCTGTTCCCTACACGGAGCCAGTTCAACTCACTAAGCCAACAGAAAGTCAACCAAGTGAAAACAAGCACACAAAAGAAGTGTTTCACCTTAATGAATTGAACTGGCTAGTGACAAGGCACAAAATGCAGCAGCAAGGACAGAAAAAGAAGAGAACAGGAGGCACAGGGATGGGAGAAACAGGACCTGCACTCCACAGAAGCAACAAGCTGCAACACTGATCCAGCCGTAACACACAACCTTGCACTACAGCATGACATGGGCTCCGTTTCCTTCACCTGATGTTCCAGCAAACCATTTTAGGTATTGAAAAGCTGCTCATCATTTCGGTATCTGAGCAGCAGTTCCAAGTGGGAGGTTTTCTTTGCTCAAGAGAGGATTACACAAGCAAATACATGGAGAGCAGCCCATACCTCGTTAAGGAGTCTCTGAGAAGCACAAAGGTCACTATGGGCAGTAGAACAGCAGCAGCATTACAGTTCATCAACAGAGGCAGAATCAGTGTCAATCAGCAGAAGAGCTGGTGAGGCCATGAAACTGCCCTTAGCATAACACACACGAACATTGCTCTTTTCCAGGTTAAAAATAAAACCATTTCTGGATATTGGCAAAGTGACAATTTTATTGTCGCCATGTCAATTGGAAAATTTTCTGCCTAAAATACAAAACCAAAAGCAAGTAAGACAAAAAAGATCATATGAAACTGCTACTTCCTCTTTAACCACAAACAGAAAACTTTCCAGCTTATGACAGTTACACAGCAAAACATCCCTGTACAAGATTAGACAAATGGAACAGGCTTACCCATGAAAACTTACTGCCAACAGAAGGAGGCGGAGTTAAAAATAGTATGTAATTGTTAAAGACTTCTGCATCCTACATGGGAAAAATATACATGGACAAAATTAAACTAGAATTTTAGTTGATTCTTACAAGAGTAGCTTACAAACTGAGGTGCAGCAGTTACAGCAGTGGCATGAACCAGCAGTATACTGAAAGTCTTGGAATAGCTCATGCAGCAATGAGAACGAGAAGAAATTTTCAACTGCTACTATGAGCCGTTTTAATAAAATGTAAATTTATAAACTCAACAGCCTTATTCAGAATAGTAAACTCTGAGATAATTTTCAGGGTTTTACTGCTAATATCAGCTTTGTAATTCGATCAAGCTCATGATACTGAACAGTTGATTTTAAAAGAGAACTGTAAAATTCTCATTGAGATTATTCCACTGCTGCTGTCTTCTGCTGTAGAGAATTCATTTCTCTTGTTGGACCTTTGAAAATGCCCCAAAACCTAGATATTTCAACAAAGAAAATGCATAGAAAGTAGACCAATCTTTACTAAAAAGGCAGCAATTCAAATATCCTTCAAAACTACCTTTGACTTAATGCAGCCAAATGTGTCCTCACGTAAGTATTCAGTGCAGACCCACAACAGTGTCTCACCTCAGATTCCTCAAGCAGCTATATTAAAGTACAGCAAGCCAGCAATCTAAAATTAGATACAAAGTTCAGACCTTAATCCATCTGCAGAAATACAATGCCTCCAATTTTTATTTATAAAAAGCATCAATTCCACCAAAGGACAGTAAATGCCTGTGGAGGAAAAACCCACAAGCAAGCTACCTAAAGCGATCAAAGATGCTCAGAACAGATTTGCCAATTTTAGCCAGTCTTGCTTTTCTTGTCCCAAAAGTCTAGTTTTTAAGTCATGTTACATAAACTCCTTCAAGATACATTCGTTTTACAGGCACAGTTCAGAGACAGCACTATTTTCTTTTGAACATGCGAAGAACATGCCTTAAACACTGGTTGATCCCAATGAGACCCCTAAGGATAAAACTGGATTTCCCATTTTTGTGCTCTGTAACCTAGATGTCTCTGCAAGCAGTCATACCAGAGGGGAGGTCCAATACAACTCTTAGTTTCAGCTATAAAATCCACCCCAGAAATTTATTAAATAAAACCAGTACAAATTTAAAAACTCTCCCAATCAGAGGGATAACCCTAAATTCATAATTGAAAAAGCATAGGAGTAGTTTTACATGCAGAAAAACACAAATACAATAATCCAGCAATGTCAAAGGGTTCACATATGCTTAGGTGGAGCTGCTGTATTAGTACAGACGGTGACTCGTAAATTCAGAAAGGAGGAGTACATTTGATGTCACTGGGACAGTTAAACTCACATTTGTAACAACTGTGATTCTAAATATATGCTTTGGAAAACATGATTTCTTAGCCTGGTTCATAAGTGGTTAAATCTTACACTTCAAAACCTCAAAGGGGGAGGCAGGGGGAGAACACATGCCCAGTTCCTAGTGCCCAAATAATAACCTGATGTACACTTTCAGAAACCAGCTCTTCCTCAAATAGTATTACAAAAGGTATATGCAGCTGGCGTGCAGAGAAGTCAAAGGAAGTCACAGTTTTAAAAAAAGGCAGTTTAAAAATATAAACACTTCCGTAACACTGATAAGGAAAGATTTTAACTGTTGGAAGGAGACTCTTTGCAACCAAGCAGCTTTTCTCCACTGAGCCAGGGCCCACGTGCTCAGTGTCTGCGTCTGACTAAGCCTGACAGACACTCACAGAGGTCAAGACTGGTTCACAAAAACCAGATGAACTTGCAACTCCATACCTAGGCAGCCTTCATGTATCTGATTGTCCTGCAGTGCGGGGTAGTCTTCAGCAAGTGTAACAGCATGACAGCCTCTCATACATAACTGGGAATATACACCACACGTGCTCCATTTCTAGCATGATCCCAGTCTGAGATGGGCCTCGCCAGCTGCTATTTCAGGCTGTAGGGGACGTCACTGCCACACTAAAACTTGGCTGTAGCAAGCTAGTTTCTTTGCTTTGGATAACCCTACACACTAAAGCATTAATATTTTACCTCTGATATCATCCATAAGACAGAGCAGGAGAGGACAGAGAAACCCCTTATCCACTCATGCCTCCTCCTCCTCCCGAAGTAAAGGGTCATTGACTGGAGTGTGTTAGAGGATAATGGACTTGCTCTTCCAGTACAATCACAGAAACCTTTGGAAACACTGGATCACAACTCCTTAGATCATAGATTTTTTTCACAAGGATTCATCTGAATGTTACTACCTGAATCCCAGGATCAAGATTTAAATTACCCCTATCCTACATCAACTAGATCATTTTTCACAATTTCACCCCAAAAAGCTGCAGAAACACAAGTCACACAGTAATGGCACACTGTGACTTTACCTTGTCACTGCAACATGACCTAAGGAAAAACTAATTTCAAAGGCAGCCTAATTTTCAGTCTTCAGTATTAATTTGCATCTTTTACAAAAGCTTTGTTACCAGAAGCGGTCTCCCCTACACTTTCCTTTGAGGAGAAGCCAAGCTACAATCACAACTATGTATAAAAGAAGGGAAGAAAATTAAAATAGTAAGTAGGATCAAAAGATGTTCTTTCAACAGGAGAAAAAACAGGCATCCAGTTATGGATAGATTCTTAATTGCTCTTAAAAGACTATTAGGTACAAACCAACTTTTCTAAAGTCCAGGATATGGAGCAAAGAATAAGAGGCATGAGAATGGTATTTAAAGATCTTGAAAAAAGGTATTGCACAATAAAAACTTACAAAATAAAGCCTAGTGGGTGTGCTCCTTTAGCTCTCTAGCTACTTGGCTTGAGCCTTTTATAATCACTGGTGAGGATTTTATAAAAGCTGAAATAAAAATTAATTATTGAAAAGCATGGTTATACTATAATGCTACGTGATTTTCTACCCTGAGGATTTTTAGCTATTAAATGAAATACAACGTTGATTCTGCAGAGTATTCCTGTGGCAAACTACCCTTAGTCTCACTTTACCTAGAACACTGATATTTAGCATTCCTCCATTCATAAACATCCACAAGATAAAAGTAATAGTTTTAAAGACGTTAGTCAGATCTGAAGTGATCTTCTTCCTGTTGTGAAGTTAGGATTCTCCATCTCCAGCTGATTTTAGTACCTACTTTATGCTCTAGAAAACCTTATCTAGCCTGTGCCAGGTGTGAATACACAGCATTTACGAAAAAAATAACTTATTTTCTAATAGTTTACCTACAAAAATCTGTACATCTGAAACACCTTATGTTACAGGGAGAAAGAAAGATATAAAAAATAAACTCTGCATATTTCTAAAACAGATTCTTTATAATGTAATATAAACAGATATAAGGTGTATTCTTTTCTCATTAGCAATGCATCTATTCAATATTCATACTAAGAAGGTCTTTACAGTACATATGCATTCCTCATATTTTCAGTATTCCAGATCATCTCTCAGTTCTCATTAGCAAAGAGAATTCTCCACTTAATTCTCATATTTGCAACAATTAATTCAATTGCAACAATTCCCACCATCAGGAGAAAAAAAATTTTTTTTTTTTAATTAAATATGCACATTTTTCAAGAGACCTTTTAGATCCTGCTTCTGGAATTTGTGCCTCTTAGGCTATATACACGTACAACATAAGATTTTCCTCAGAACATTTACAAAATTCTAATAGCGTAAAACCTGTAGATACACAAGTATAATAGCAGGCCATCATCTAGCACTCTGTGCCTGTAGTTAAGTACAGCTTTTGCTTTTAGAAACAGTTCACAGGAGGCCAGATCCCTTTTAATTTTATGTTTTTATTACAATTTCCCCAAAGCTCCAAGTATAAACATTGAACCCTCCCCATTTCTCATCCCTCTCCCTGTCCCACCCACAGAAAGGCTGGATGGTAAGAGACCAAGGTGAACCAATGTGAAGTCACATCAATGCCTAACACATAGAACAGGTTTGGAGAACGGAAAACCTAACATAAAAAAAAAAAAAAGTTAAACAGCCTCTTGAATCCAAAATATTAATAAGTAAAATGTAATAAAAAATTTTAGGTTTTTTTCCCATTTTGAAGAAATTCCACAACAGAGGAATAAAGTCAATAAAAGCTCTCCTTTTGGAGTAAAAATTGATTCTAGAAAACAAGTGTACTGTAGGTTGCAATCATTGTATCTATACTTAATGAAGAAGTCATAGAGCCTCAAGTTTGCTGTCCTTTTATTGTTCCCCATGCATGCCATAAATATGGCTTGTTATTGATACATCATATGTATCTGATATATATTTACATACATATGATGCATCTCTGCAGAGGCCCTTTTTTAAAAGTGAACAATAACATTACTCCGGTGTTACAAATATTCCCTGCAATTAAAATGGAGAAATACAAAGCAAAGATTTACTTGCAAAGCTTATCATGGTAGGTACCAGACTGTTCAACTGTTCTTACAGTAAAATACCATGGTAAGAAAGAAAACCCATCCGCTGGCTTCAAAAGGTGGTTTTATCTGGATATTCAAAGTAGTGAAAACAGGAACTGATCTACAACTATACTGAAAGATCTAAGCACCATAGTATGCCTGAAATACACAGTACTTCCAAACAAACTATGACTTCCTCTTGAGATCTGTATCACCACTGGGGCAAGAAAACAACATCTTAATTTTCTGTTCAGATTTTATTTGAAATCTAATTCAAATTGTCAAAGCTACAAAAAGGGGGAACATTTGAGTTATTTCTGCTATGTCACAACATTCTAAAACAAAATACCACTACTGCCAGCAGATCAGTTACACACATTTCTGATGAAACTTCTAAACACAAAAATGTTTCTTTTAGGAAATAGTCACAATGAAGATATTTTGTACAATATAAAACAATGACAGGTCTACAGATGCCAATACTCATGAGTATACACATGCATTCACAAAAAAAAAAAAAAATCAGGAATGCTTTTTTGTTTTTTAACAGACTGTTCAGGCACAAAAACAAAACTGCATTTCCAATAAGTGACAGAATCATAAAAAATATTGTCAGTGTTTGCTTTTCTTTGACTTCTTGTGAGATCTGTGAGGAGAACGGGACTGAGACCTGGATTTTTTCCCTGACTTTTTAGGGGATCTGGATCGTGATCTTCTTGACCTTTTGGGTGTCCTGGAGCCAGATGGTGACCTAATTAAAAAAAAAAAAGAGTTTTATTTCAAATATTGATAATACCAACTTTTTCTGCAGTTATTTGACATTTATTTATTGAGATAAACAAGGTAGAAAATACTGTTTTCTAGTAAGTGGAAGTACCAGAACGGTATCTTTCTTTTGAGAAAAAGGCAGATTTTGCATTTTAAGGTTTTTAATGTATTTGGGGTTTAAATTCAGTGCTTAGAACCCAGAAGAAAAATAACACCAACTCATGTCCCTCTTAAAGCAACATAAGGAATTCACAACCTTCTGCATATGACTTAACCACCTTGGCTCTTGTATTAGTAGCAGCCTATATCCATATAGAAGAGAAATGAAAAATTATGAGGAATTGTGATGAAATTCTTTTGATTCTCAAACATGTTCAGCTTGTGATGTAACCCCACAGAAAAAGAACGGACACTGAATAAACTTACTGTCATCTAACCCATACCTAATACATTAATCTGATAAGACTCTAAATTGAATTACCATCATAATAACTCTAAAAAAAAAGAAAAAAACCTCAGATACTTTTTTAATTTGAAGTCCTAACATATCACAAGAATCTGATTACTGTAAATTATGTACTACAATTTTCTCAACAGCATCAAAGGAATTTTTCTCAGCATGTCTGAGGAATCTTATATCAATAACATATTCTACACCTCCAAAAGGTGTGGAAGCTGAACTGTCAAGTTTTGAGCTACAAAAGCATCACTACAATAATAAAACCTCACCCCAACTTTAATATTAACTAGAGAAAAATATTTGTATCAGTCTGGAGATTAGGGAATATGTACTTTGGAAACAAAAATCTAAGCAGTACCTAATCTAGATTTTTTTTTTAATTAAAGAAAAGCAAACCATGGGAAAGGAGCTTCATGTAAACAAATCATCAGTGAAAGACTCCATGCTCACTCTAATTCTGTAAGTCCTATGTGCTACAGAAGATCTGTCCTTTGAAAAGGAAAAGCTAATAAAGCAGCAAGTTGCTTTGGTTTAAAGCAGTATCTCTCAAAATTATTAGGAAGCAGATAAACAAGAACATAGAAGAGAGGAGTCTTGAGCTATCAAGGCAGGAGGCTGTATACATTTCAGACACCAAATGTCCAAGGATATTAACCACAAGCATGCAGTATAGTCCACTATGAGAGAAAATACTCGTGTATCAAATGTGCTCTGCTAAAAAACATACAAACAAAACACACCAACAAATACACACCTATGTACTTAACCTTCCTACAACCTGAAACAGAGAAGATACCAGCCTACCTTTTGGCTTTTTTACTGACATCTCTGGGAGAATCTTTATGTGATGATCGAGAACGTGAACTCTCTTTGTGGGACCGTTCAGAGCGCTCTGAGCGCTCTGATTTTGGTGACGGAGATTTTGCTCGTCTACTGCCACTGCTGCGAGATGGGCTAGGTGAAGCACTATGTCGTCTTTTCCTTTGTAAAGAAAGCAAATAGTTATGTAAATACACACACAGAGGCATATACAGAAGTGAAAATGTGTATTAAGAAAATGGATGCCTTTCTAAAGAGATTTTCTTTTGCCAATGTAACATTAAATCCTGTTAAGTTATTAAGTACTAGGCATTTTATTACTTAAAAAAAAAAATCATGTTCAACATGTGCACCAGGTTTTCTCTGGTTGGGAAAAAAAAAAAAAAATTTAAGGCCCATGACTCATCTTTGGTTATTGCAGTTTAAAAACATTCTGTCGCAGTTCCCTGAAAAGCAAGGCGTTCTATCACATCTACACTTAATACCATAGAAGAGTGTGGCTATACAAGTATTAGAAGATCAGGGTGTGCAATCAACTACCCTAAAACTAGCTGTTTTGAAGAATGTTCACTATGAGATGAATAACATTTAAGCCGATGCAGATAAATTGTGGTATGACTTTAGTACAGTTTTCTGACTAATACTGCAATCAATTTAGTGCTAAAAGAGAATTCAATATACCCTGTTTTCAACTGGTCATTATTTTACCATGTTTCCTCAGGGCTTAAATGAGCTAAAAGGGGATTCTATTCATTTGGGGCAGGATAAAAATGACAATTCCTTCAAAATTTGGATATGTATTTTAATATTCGAAGCATGGGGGGGGGGTTGTTGTTGGGTTGTTTTTTGTTTGCATGGTTTTGTGCTTTTGTTTCAAAATAAGATGGGTGATGTAATTTAAGGCTGCCACTGTATACAGAGATACTAACTGTGATGTTTTTCCTCCCATGCACTCTACTCCAAGGAAAGCCATACCTCTCTTTTCTTGGCGGTGTACATTCCTCTTTTTCTTTCTTATCTTTCAACCTGGATTCAGATTTTTCCTTGTCCTTTTTGTCTCTGTCTCGTTCTCTTTCCAACTCTTTTTCTTTTTCCTAAATTATTAGAAGCATTCGTCATTTCAGATGAGGTGTGACTAATTAAGTAAAACCAATAAACCCGAACACAATAAACCTAATCACTAAGCGCTGAAGGAATGCAGCACATAATTTGCGAAGGAACTAATGGTCACACCATACCTGCTCTTCAAATATTTAGTACTGCTTTGTTCACAGCAGAAACATTTATTGTAACATAACCACTGTCAAAAACATGAGATGTCACCCTATGTGAGAAAGTTTGAATATCTAATTGGAAATGAACAATTTTACAAATTTCAGGGAAACGTTACAGCCATAATATATTTTCTACACTAAACTAAACATGAAAAAATACCAGGAACGTCTTTCTACTTAAAACATATGCATTCATCTGAAAATTGAGATAATGTCAGAACTATATGACATTTACAGACAAAACAAAAATACAAAGAAGATTCTACAATAACATCTACTTTGGAAAAAACCCCCCACAAATATGGTCCATTTCTATGTACCAACAGGGCCCTCTGAAAAGAGCACACCTCGTTTGACTGTCGAATAGTTAGAAAATTAAACAAAAATGAACCTAAACTATCAGCAAGTCTGAACACAGAGAGATCAAGAGATGTGCTTCTGTCAGTACTGGCATAAAAAAGAATAATTCCTTCCATGGCAAAAAGATTAATGGATATTCCCTGCATACTCCATAAGACGACAAAGAAGGGGCGATTTATCTGAATGAAAAAAGGGAGGGAAGGGGGAAAAAAAAGGAGGGAGGGGAGATAATAACACAAGTGCAGGAAATAGCAGGACAACCATGCTAATCTAGTCTCACATCTTCTTTACATGGAAGACTCACCAGTAAAATTTTAAAGTGTCCCTTATCATTATACTTACTATTGCAAACTATTGTTAGATTCTACTAAAATCAATGGCTTAAGATGTGCCTAGCTTATTTGATAGCATAACTAATTATTTCACCTTGATAAATAGGAATAAACAGTATTATGAATAGCTGTAAGTCCCTATTCTTTTAACAATACACAATACTACTAAGGAATTTACTCTTGGAAAGCAGAAAGCTTATTCTACAGTAAATTAGACAAGAACTATGACCAACCACTGAGTTTGTGGGAAATGCAATCAGAACCAGTATACATTATTATTATACAAACTAACTTTATTATGACATTAAAGCAAAAGATAAAGTTATTCCCTTAACAATGGGGTTATTATCTTTTTAAAGAACACCTGTTACAATTATCATCAAATATTTAACTAAATAGTACCTTCATCATGGAAAGTGAAAGTGAGATAATAATTAAAAACCTAAAATATCTCAAGCTAGTTGAACTAATTCAACACCAAGGCACCTAACAAAGTTACTACGATTATGATTTCTGTTTAAGCTACTGTCTCACTAAACATTCTGTGCTTACTGTACAAATCACTTCTTTCTCTGATTACAGAAAACACTGATGAAGTGGGAAGTTTCAGGATGCAACTACACTTAAAAGGAAAGTTACCTATAAAAGTTAAAGTCGTAACTGCTAACATCAACCTCCAAACGTGTAAAGCTCCTTCAGGGATCAGCTTTCTTACTTTTTATTTCTTCAAGGTACTGTGCAAAATTACTTTAGGGAATTACTCACATATTAAGCACCAAATAATGCAAAGAACAAGTGACAGACAAACACCTGGTGAAAACTGCCGATTTGTATTTAGCTTCCAAGAAACTGCATGAGTACCTAATTTCATCTGTCATCTGTCAGGCTGTGAAACTAGATTAGAGAAGCAACTGCCACTTACTGTCTCTCACTAAATGCCTTCTCCAAACAGGTTACATGTTCTTTCATTATGTTTTAAAGACTCAAGATCATATGACATCACATAGATGATGCTAATTTTTAAAGCCACTCTGACTTCATAGTCCAGAGAGGACTACTAAAAACATAATGGCACAGGATTATTCACTTTTGTGTGACATTACGAGCTGGAATTATCCAGGAAATCTTAGACACTGGAGAATCAGAAGCACATACGCAGCTTAATACTACTCTTTCTCTTCCTTTGGAAGCCTTTAGCACAATGGATCAATTACTAAAAGCAAAATGAAAAGTCTGATGAACATCTTCAATTGACAGGTCTCCCTTTCCTTTCCCATACCTAACAGTTTGCTTTACGTAGCAGATCCAGAAGTGACCTCTTTAAGCTTTCAATACAGTCTAATGATACCCATCTGCACAGTGTGAAATACTACAGTTTTGAGTAAAAAGATTATATCTACTCTGCAGAAAGCACTTAGACATGCAGTTTGACATTACAGTAGAATTTTAACAAGAACCATGTGTTGCTATACTTAATGCCACCTTACATTTGATAAACTCAATAAAAGCCTATCACAGAATCAGAGCCAAACATAAAGAACATTTCTTACCCTCTGGAGCAGCTTGTCTCTATAGTGTTCAACCTGTTCCTGAAAACTCTGGCCTGGTTTCTTGGGTCTTTTCCCAGACTCTAACTCATCCTGAAACTTCATCACCTTAAGCTGTGAAAATAATACTGTCCATTAGGTTATTGGGCTTATTATTATCCAGTTAGGCAGGTGGCTGAAAATGAAATTTCCATGATTTATAATCTGTGTTCTTCATTCTTTTTATACAAGTCTGTGCACAAAAAGATACTAACTTAATTTAAACTGGATCAAAGCAACAAAACCACATACTTATCGGCAGACACCTGCAGGTTGTTTTTTTTTTTTTTTACAAACATATAAAGAACTAAAAATAAAGGGGTTTTTTTCCATTTTCTACAAATTCTGTTCCCATCATTACAACACTGCACCCTGCTCTTTCTCAGATCATTATCTGTTTTTTCCTTTCAAAATGAGATTGTTTACTGAAGTTGTCTTAATCTATTGCTTCAACTTCTCCTGTCTAACACAAGTCTTCCTTCAGAAACTGCCTTTTTTCAAATAACCCTAAATATTAAAATCAAAAGACTGACATAATCAGGACATAAAACAAATGCATCTCTTTAGGGTTCTTTGCACAGAGTGGCTGATTTGAAAGACGTGACTTTTACTAACATAATACTCTTTCATGTGCTATGAAGCTTAGCAACAAAATTCAGTTCACTAGCGCTGCTGAATGTAACACTAAATTTACTGCAATAATATCTCCAACTGAGTCATAAAGTTATGCAAATATCAGAATTTTCCCATGTGTCTTTTTTTTTTTTGTCTAGATACACTAAAACCTTTCTCCAAGTTGATTCACATCATAAAACTTCACTCACATCTCTTATCATTTGTCAATTCTTTATACTTACTGGCATGGCCAGTAAGCAATTCTTCAATTTTTTGGATGAAGAGATGTCTCTTTTGGATGGGGAGGAGTTTGGTACTAAGTCATGTTGTATTCGTCAGCTCTCTTCAAAACGTTTATGCTCTGACCCTCCTGAATGTCCTGTTTTAATACCAACCTTCAGAGTCATATTCATGAGAGTTGATTTTTTCCAGTGCTTGAGGTTTCATTTTTAGTGAATATGCAAAATATTTTTCTCTTTAGAAATTTTTAAATCCTCCACACTAAAAAACACACAAAGGAAAAGACTTTGCAACTCTGTCCATTTTGATTATCTGAAAAGATTCGTATTCTCCAGGTCCTCAATTCCCTAATATGAAGTTGGCACAAAATCAAACCCTAAAGTTTTTTTCTCCCCTCTTAAAAGCAGCAGGGTGGACTGGACATGAAGACACCATATATGCTAATTAGCCCTTCCAATTACTGACTAAGCAGAAAGGAATCACAAGAACAAGTATGTTAAGACCCACAAGCAAGAATAGCACTACTTTGAACAGGATCTCCTTCCCCTTCAGTTACAGAGTTTATGCCAACATTTTTCATTTTAATCTCAAACATGATGGAGAAACTTGTTTTGAAAAAAAAAAAAGGGGGAGGGGGCATTGCTGTCTTGTACCACGGTAAATATCTGACTAATGTTCTGCTTACCTCCCTCATTTACAGAGTATGCTCTACCTACAGTTGAACATTTTTCATTTTTCCTTACAATTCAGCCAATTAAAGTCAGCAGCCAATGGAAAACTGACATTGTCATTTGTCACATACCACTCCACCTTCCAGGAATGCATTTTTTCTTCTTTCCCCCCTTCAAATACAGAAGTTTCAAAAGCAGGATTACCTCTTGGAACCACATATTCAGTGTCACCTAGTAACAGGTGTTCTGGTAAGAAATCACAATTCTCTACCATAATGTACACTCCAAGGCAATTAGTTGCTTAGCACTTTCAGTACTGAACAGAAGAGTACAGAGGAGGCTTTGATGATCCAGGCGGCCTCTTGGGCTGTCATGATATAAACATGCCCATAAGATTTCTATTCAAAAACCAAACCAAACACACACCAAAAAAAAAAAAAAAAATTTCTTACAAGACTTTATTTCTTTACATTTTCAGTCAAAGCTGTGACACTATCTCTCTTAAACTATATTTTGAAAACAAGGAAGCATAAGCCTATAGCCCAAAGTACCCTGAAATGAAGGAAAACTAGGAATCTGATCAACAGGCTTTACTTTATTTAATAAGCTAATCTGGACGCAAAGAAATGCTGAACTTCTAAAAGCCTGTCTTACATGTGTGTCACACAACCCACTGCTGGCATGGAATTTAAAAGGCCAAGAGGAATTATTTGCATGTAAGTTTTCCAGTAATTTGGTGGGGGGAAGGTGGTCATTAGCAGGCACCTAGAGGAAGAGAGGAAAAACAGGAAAATCCTTTACAATAACCACTGACTCAACATCTCCCCAAACTCCAGCTATGTTAAGATCATATGGTTTCCCAAGACAGCTATTTTCTTTTACAGACCAATCATCAATGGATCACTCTTCTGCAGACTTGCTCTATGTCCCTTTGAACCCATGTAAACTGACTCGTTTTAAAAAGATGCTGTGGGTAGAGGAAATCGGGTCTAGTACGTCCCCTGGAAAAAGAGACGAAGTGTTACAAAATGCTGAGATTATATCAACAGCTCACTACAGAAAGATCATGCTCTTACACCTTCCTTCTTCACTCCTGCCCTCCAAGCAAAGGGTTCGTTTTCCAGCATGCCGTTGTAGCAGCTGCAGTTATTGGCTGAGCCTTCCATAATTCACTAATTCATCAGAAGCCTGCTCCCCACCTTCAGGTTTTTTTTCCCTGCATTGATGTATTGGCTCAGTAGATGAATGAGTGAGTGCCAGTGCTCACAAGTAGGATCAGATTATTCCCTTAGCAGAGGTGAGCAGTTAGATCAGATCAGCTCCTCCCTACACCTTCATTTATAGCAGCTTTTGCTACTTGCTCTAAAACTTCATCACTGTAACTATGTTTTAAAAGAAAAGGAATTACTTAGGTCCCAAATTCCAGAAAAGAATTCTTTAAATTCTACTGCTCAGACTTTACTATATAAACTTCTATCTCCCTTCACCATTTCACTATTCATAGCATATTGGCCATAGTGAACACTCTTGTTATTGACCCTTTCATGTAGAGTATATAATGCTTATATTCCTTTAAGTTGCAGATACCCCCCAGTAGAAAGAGATCCTTGAAACTTCAGCTTAAATCTGCTTAAGCGTCTAATCAAGGAATTTTGTAAGCATTCCACTTTGTAAACTTGCCTTTAGAAGAACTCACTGAATTGGTTATTCTTTAACTATTCTTCTCCAGCAGACAGAAACTATTAAGCCTGTTCATCCTTAGGAGTAGATACATTCACTTTACTCCCAAGTCGTAATATGCATGGTAATATGGAAGGGGAAATTTTTTTCAAAATCCTGTGCCAAAACTTAATTTCTTAGACACAACAGTCTCCCTACAGCGGAGAGTTTAGAGGTTTTCAGAGACTGCAATGCAGAACTCTTTAATACCACTGGAGTTCCTGTGAGCAACCTCTACTAAATGCTACAACGCATGGACTATATTGATTACTAACCATAAGAAGGTATCTCTTGTAAGCTCCAAGACGAACAGCTCCACAACATGCCTCTTGAAAGGCATTTCAAAATTTCGCCCCTCCCTGGTCTCCTCTCAAACTCATTTGAGGAGTTTAAAACATATAGCCTGTCCTAGAAGTTGAGACCTTGATTACAGACTAATCAGTAAGCTAGCAAGTTACAGAAAAGTTTACGTCTTGCCACCATGGTTTAAGGAAACCAGACTGACACAAACTGAAGCTCAAAAAACTGTTCTTGGTTTTCTAATCTTCTGCTGAAACTGAGTCCATACACAGTTCTCTTCAGGGGGAAAAAAGGCTTTTTCACAAGAGGTTATTCCACAATTATACTGCCTCACTAGTTAAAGTGGCCAGGTTCAAACACAACCTACTTGAAGTAAATCAGTTGCATACTACATTCTAGGGTTAATTAGGAAGTTAATCACCAGATAAAAGAGGAATTTCTGCTTGGCATATAATTGCACTCAAATCTAGACTGATTACAGATAGAACAGACTCGAAGCAGACCAAAGTGTTTTGTTTTTCCTTAACACAAACTGGCCCCAACACAGCTGCAACAAGTCCTTGACTTTGCCAGAAGCAGAGCAAAATATTTCTTTGAAAGCTTGAGTTTTCCACAAGTCTACAAGTAATGGAATTTCTGCAGCCACAGTATTCTCAACAGATGACAGTGATACTGATACAGACATGTACAATGCCTCTTCAGCTGTAACTGACCTCTGGAATTCTCACACTCACAGGATGCTATGTGTCTTGGAGCTAAGCAATTCCTCACTTTTATCTTTGAGTAAAATAGAAGTAGATTCAAATATTTAAAATAGACCAGAATCTGATGAATTAAGACACTCATTATCTTCTAAGGAACAACTGCTATAAATAGCAAAACTATTGGTAACGCAAGAGCCAGCTTGTCCCATCTGTTATTACTAAGCCCCAACGAGTAAGACATTTAATTGAATTTTTTTTTTGCCATTTTGTAGTGGCCTCAAATGAGGAGGGTACAGAAACCTCCACAGACTGTAAATACCGAAGGGCTACATTGTTCTGGTAATGATGACAAGTCTCTAAAAGCTCCTATGAACAAATAAACAGAACTGAGTATTCTGCATACTAAGCACTATAATCCAAAGAAAGAAATAATGGAAAATATGTGGCACTTCAGTTTCTTGACAAAGGTATACAGGGCCTTGACATCCAGAACAGGCCTCAGATACAATCTGCTCTTGTGGACTATGCTTAATCTATTTTTGTGCTCTAGTCATTTTCTGTTGGAGACTGAATACTACACCAAAGGAATTTTGACCTTATATGGTAGAGCAATTTGTATCGAGAAAGCAAGGAGAGTACCCTCCTTTCCTTTATGACATGCAGGAAAAACTTCTTTGGCTCTTGGTAGAAAAATTAATTGCCTCTCAAATACCATGACATTTTTTTTTTTGGAGGAGAAAAAAAAAAGCCAAACCCAAAACAAAAATCTCTGTTTATGCACTGGGCAGAGGGTACTGACAGAGCACAGACGCAGGACAGTACAATAAAATCTAACCCTGCATTTTCTGGAGCTCAAGTGGTACGTAGCAGAAAGGCTGAACAGGAAGACTGAAGACCATTAGTCTTCTACCTCTGATTAAGCAATCAAACACTACTTTGAGGTGGCTAACAAAGGTGAATAAGAGCAACTACTGAAAAGGACAAATCTCCTGCTTGACCCTTTTGGAAGCAACGATCTGGATATGCTGTGCCTGGAGTCGTGAAGAGCCTGCCTCCTGATGCAGATGAAGCCTGAGCTATGTTTTTTGGGGTTGGATTATAAAAACTCATGTAGCAAGATGGAGAGAGAAGTAAAGTACCTTAGAAAAAGGTTCAAGGAGGACAATGCTTCATTTTGCCTGTGAGTTTTTATATGTTCTGAGGAAACAAGCTTAATGAACAATTTAAGCAACGAAAATTCCCATTTTCCTAACATTTCACAGCACTGAGCTCTCTTTACAAAGAACACTCCTTTCTTTTATACATCCCTGGTGCAGGGAAACAGAGAGACACACACTCGCAGCACCGCAAAGTGCTAATCCTTCCACACTGAAACAAACACAAAAAAACCCAGAACGGTGAAGAAATCACTGTTCTTTGGTATTACAAAAACGCCTCTTCTCTTGCTGTGTTCTGGAAAGAATTCACATTTCAGCAATGTTAACACAGGTATGGGGGAAGGCAAACAAACAGTTCATAACTTGCCTCCTCTGATGGCACTGGTCTGATGGCTGTGGCCAAAGTTTGTTTCTCATTGCACTTTCCCCTCCCAGACGACAAACTTAATTTACTAACTGTGCCAAGAGAAAGAATTGTTGTTTGTATTAATGAATTTCAAAAAAATATATGAAAAAAATGTGTTTCAGCTTCCCTGGTAGTCACCATGTAACCTGCTAGAGAATCAGACTTTGTAATTTTTTTTTTTCCAAAGATTTTACAGGACATTTTTAATAGTGTGTATTAGATGGCATAATTGTTAAAGCTGGTAATAGTTTACTTTTTTTTTCTCAGTTCCTACCCTCAAATTTAATAATGGATGTGTTCTTTGTCAGGGACCGGGTACATACTAACAAGAATGTCATCTATATGGACTTCTCTAAAGACTTTGACACAGTCCAACACAATATCCTTCTCTCTAAATTCAAGAGATATGGATTTGATGGGTGGACTGTTCGGTGGAAAACAAACTGGTTGGGTGGTTGCATCCAGAGGGTGGTAGTCAACAGCTTGATGTCCAGATGGAGATTTGTGACAAGTGGTGACCCTCAGGGGTTCATACTGGGACCAGTGCTGTTTAATAGCTTCACCAACGACAGACAGCAGAATCATGTGCACCCTCAGCAAGTTTGTAGATGACGCCAAGGTGAGTGGTGCAGTTGACATGTCAGAGAGATGGGATGCCTTCCAGAGGGACCTGGACAAGCTGGAGAAGTGGGCCCTTGTGAACCTCATGAGGTTCAACAAGGCCAAATGCAAGGTCCTACATCTGGGTTGGGGCAATGCCCAGTATCAATACAGCCTGGGGGATAATGTGATTGAGAGTAGCCCTGTGGAGAAAAGACTTGGGGGTACTGGTAAATGAACGTAAGCCAGTAATGCACTTGCAGCCCAGAAGGCCAACCATATTCTGGACTCCATCAAAAGCAATGCGGCCAACAGGTGAAGGATGTGATTCTGCTGCTCTGCTCCACTGTGGTGAGATCCCACTTGGAGTACTGCATCCAGCTCTGGAGTCCTCAGCACAAGAAAGACACAGATCTGTTGGAGCAGGTCCAGATGAGGGCCAAAAAAATGATCAGGGGGATGGAACACCTGTGCTATTAAGAACACCTGAGAGTTTCGGATTTTTTCAGCCTGGAGAAGAGAAGGCTCTCGGGAGACCTTATTGTGACCTTTCAGTTCTTAAAGGGGGCTTGTAAGAAAGACGAGGACAGTCTTTTTAGCAAGGTCTGATGCGACAGGACAAGGAGTGACAGTTTTAAACCAAAAGAGGAGAGGTTTAGGCTAGATATAAGGAAGAATTATTTTTACAATGACGGTGGTGAAACAGTGGAACAGGTAGCCCAGAGAGGTGGTAGATGCCCGCAGATGCTCCATCCCTGGAAACATTCAAGGTCAGCTTGGATGGGGCTCTGAGCAACCTGATCTAGTTGAAGATGTCCCTGCTCACTGCCATGGGGGTTGGACTAGACAGCCTTTGAAGGTCCCTTCCAAACGAAAGCATTTTGTGATTCTATGATTTTGCTTGACAAAAAATATTGAAAATTCTTCAGCAAGAAAATATGAAATTAATGTTTCATTGTGAAGACATGAAAAATTTCATTTTGACTTAAAATAACATTTCAGTCTGTAAAAAACAAAATTTCTCAGTTTTTATGAGGGTTTTTTAAGCTTTTCTGTCCTTTTCCTTTCTGCTATCAAGTATTCATGCAGTGCAAGTGCAGTTAATTCTATTTTTAAACTATACATGAAGCACAGAAAAAACAACCCATACATTTTGTCTTCCAACAAGAAAAAAGATGCCAACTGGGAAGATAATTAGGCCTTAGTGATCTTATACAATATATGGGCTGTGATAGAAATATTCTTGTAGATCTAAACAAATAAAAGCATACATTCCTGTAACTGGGTTTGCAGAGGAACTCAGTGACAGAAGAGAACTGTGTGACTTCAACTTTCAATTCTCATGAAACATTCCTCTGGAAATTCTAAACATTGCTATTTTAAAATGTAGAATGGAAGGAAAGCTCTGGCACCCTTGATAACAACCATAATTGTTCCAAAATTAGTTGAATGTGAAAGGTTAATTAAAGCACATGTTAAATAACCTAGGCTCTGTATAGCAGTATGGGTTTTTAGCATATAGTAAACAGCTAATTACACTATAATACAGGCTTTTTATAGTAAATTAAGTCAGTGCAGAAAGAGCACAACAATGATTTGCTAGTCAGTACATCTAAGAAATATAAATGAGAAAATTATGTCTTATCTCAGCAACATGTAATTGATTCCAATACATTTAAAAATATATTATCAGGTTCTGCATTTTTTACTTCTTAAGACATATACCATAATGTTACATAATGACAAATAATACATAAAGGAATCTTAAAATTGTATGTAAAAGTCTGTTTTTATAAATCCAAGATATCTTCTATTTTCTAATTCTAAATATTTTACAATGAGGGTGGTGAAACAGTGGAACAGGTAGCCCAGAGAGGTGGTAGATGCCTGGAAACATTCAAGGTCAGGTTGGATGGGGCTCTGGGCAACCTGATCTAGTTGATGATGCCCCTGCTCACTGCAGGGAGGGTTGGACTAGATGACCTTTGAAGGTCCCTTCCAACCCAAAACATTTTATGATTCTATACTGGATAAGAAACTTTGAGCATGAATGCTTTAACGTAGTACAGGGAGTACTTTCTCGTCAACGACAAAATTGAGAAGAAATTTTAAAATTTAAGTACTTCTACATAGTTGCCTGAAATGTTCTGAAAATGAAAAAAATTACAATCCTTTTCTAGAATTCCAAAAGTCTGAAAATGAAAAAAATTACAATCCTTTTCTAGAATTCCAGAAGTCTGAAACTGAGATGGTAATTTACTTACCACAAAGAATAAAGATGGCAACATGCTTTTGAAAACCTCAAATATTTACTGCCTAAAACTGCCACAGATGGGATACACTGATGAAGGAATTTACAACACTTGTGCAGTGTAAAATTGACAATGGTTAAAGTAAATCACTTCCTAAGCTGCCTCCACAATTGCCAGGATAACATCTATAAAACAGATACTCAATCTGAAAGGAGCCTTTTCCATAACTGCGAAAAACATTATTACAGCAAAATAAAAACTAGTACTTCCATTAGTCTTACAGAATACATTTTCTACAGAACTACTGCCACCATAAGTCTAGTCAGACATAAATCCCATTTGGCTTTTCTCAAATTCAGGATTTACTCCCTTCAAATGCCTATGCATCATGAACTTTCAGACTGCTATGCAAAGCAAGAGGTTTCTAAGCGCTTAGTTATAGTTCATTAATTTTAATAATCTGAATTATTAAACAAGCATATTTGGGAGAAAAAACAGTTGTAACATTTTAAAATACTATTAATTGTACATCTTAAAAGAATATTATGGGATTTTAGCTAAGTAGTACATTATAGCATAATTAGGTAGGCAGCCACAACCCCACCTTCAAAACATTACCCAAATTATAATGTCAGTCAGAGATGCTACAACTGCAACAAGTAGTTTAGTAGCTTCTTAAAATAATTTTAATGCACTGAACAGAATTTCAGTATTCAATGTATCATGAGTTTTAATACTGAATACAAGCTGAAAAGTCACATGCAATTTTGCATAGCACTGTCTAACAGAAAGGCTCCATTGCCAGACAAAGTTCACGCAAAATTCAAGTTCTAGTTACCTTCTCAGTTAACCACAAGCTCAGAAGCCAGCATGAAGACATAAGAATGTGTGCTCATCAACCTTAACAGCTATACTAACATCTGCCCTTGGAGAAAGGATAAAAGAATAAGTGAGACCTATAAACTACATGTAGATCTTCAATTAAAATGCCCCATTTCCAGGACCACCTGGCTTAACGGCATCTACTTCTTTGTTTGATGGCTGACACAGTGAAAAGAACAACTTCTAAATGCCATAAAATATAGACACTTCAAGGCAAGAGACAGAGAGAACGATAAAGGCATAGGACTAAGGCCATACACAAAAGTCACTCCCATTTGCCAAGACAAGGAAAGTGTAGGGGAATCCAAGCAATCTAAGACTACTAGGGGTACTGAAAAAGGACACTGAGAAAGACGGGTAATTCTCAACATGCAATATCCCGACTCAAATTTTTCATTTTTTCCTTGCATTATTTTGAAAGCCAAAACAATGCAAGGCTGTAAACAAACATACCTTTATAAAAATACAGTGGCTAAAAAAACCCCAAACAAACACTTTATAACAGGACTATAATTCTTTCTGTAAAAATAACTCCCTATTCTATGTAGAGAAACGGTGGCGGTTGGGGAGCAGAGGATTGAAAAGGTACAGAATGGTGGCACAAAATGCCACATGCTGACCTCTATCTCTCGGAGTTTGGCACGCTTCTCTTCACTCATTTCTGAATATTTGACTGATGACTTGGATTCAGGCATTTCTTCTTTAATAGGATTGGAGTATATGTGCTGCTCTTCTGACTTAGAACTCTGAGTGTCTTCCTCGTCTTCACTTTCTTCTTCTTGACTTCACAGAAAACATACAGAATTAACTGATATATATACGTTGTTTTGGTTTTTTTTTTTTTTTAAGACAATTGTCTTACCAAATTTACTACCTCTCCTACTTGGTTTCTATGCTTAGTTACTAGTTTTGAAATCTGTTAGGTAAGATTATGTTATGTAAAATTCTGCAGCTACAAAACATTCTCCATCTTAATATTTTAATTAAATAGTTAATGTTTATTGATCAGATAATCTACACTTTTCATATTAACAGAGTGCAGAAGAGTTCTTGAAATTTGCAGTCTATATCTAACTCTTCTACAAAACAAGTCCAGTACCTCAACAAAATCTCTTTAGGTGCTGTAGTAATGCTTTTCAGACATAATAAGATTTATAAAAGAACAAAATTTACTATGCTTTTGCTTTTTGGAGACAAAACTGAGATATGGTAGATATTCAAAATTATATTCCCAGACTGGCCACTAGAGTGCTGCAGGACTACATGCAATGTAGTAATGTATTTAAACCATTACTAATAGATGCTCTCAATTGCCTAAAGACCAAAGTAAGACTGCTCAAAAACAACAAATGGCATGAGTCTATTAGCATCCAAAGAAACATATACATCAGAACATTATTCATTGTGTTTGTCTCAAACAAAAAATGCAGATGTTACATTCATCAAATGACATCAAATTTCCAAACTGTAAAATTCTACTACCTTAATGTCAAATAGTAAGAACTAAGTAATCAAATAAACATCAATTTAAAGATTATTGTTAACAACTCTACCAAAAAGTGTAATTTATTGTGTTAGGAAAAAAATTGGGGGCTGAAAGCATGCTGCACTAAAATCCTGGGTTTTCCTCCATTTTCTTATTTTCCTACTTCCAAAATTTCCTTTTTCTTCTGCTCTTATAATACACATATATCTTATAGGGAGTTCCAAAGACACTCAACCTTAGGGCCAGAAAATGAATATGCTTTCATGAGAATGAAAAAGTATTTACTTTTGGATTTCCTCCTCAGATTCTTCATGTTGGTCAAAAAGCTCCCACTTAGAAGTAGTAACAGCTAGAAGAGACAGAAATGTAATTTTAACAACAGAAAAACCTATCAATCTGAAAATTATAATGTGATAGAATTTACCAGCATCTAGCACTTAATACAGGCTATTTCATAGAAATAGTCAAAACTACACGTTATCAGAATATTTACTATTTACAGAGCTATTCACTTACATTGCATATCATATTTCAGTAAATCCTTCAAAAGCAGCCAAGTACTTGTCAGTTTGCAAAATATTATCTTCCAAACAAATATTTAGAAAGACTGCCAATCACATAACCAGATTTTTTTTCAACATTTACTCTTAATGAACTGGAAATTATTTTTAAAGGTTGGTAAGTTATAGAAGCAAAATAACAAAACCAGAATACACTATTTTCTTCACTGAAGTTATAACCAAAAAAAAGAAACTACAATTGAAAATCCTACTGTATTACTACAGAAATCATATTAGCACTTCTAAACAGATCAGTGGAAAATAATCATGAAATAGGTAAGTGACATTAAGCTTTCAGTTTACTTAGGGAAGTGTTTTAGTTTAATATATGCTTTGAAAACTAACCTTGAGCTTCCAGTTCTGATTCATCCACGGCTTCCCACTTCGAAGGGGCAACTTTAAATATAGGCTCATTTTTTTTTGAGTCTTCAGCCGTATCCACTGTTGGAGATAGAGACATGGAAAAATAATTTCCAAAGCTCTTCAAAAGTTCAGATGGAAAAAGCATAATATAACAATCAGATTTAAATGCTGACGTATATTATACCATTTTATTATTTGCAAAGAAAGAAGAATTTGAAACCTGATGTGCATAACATCAAAAGACACGTTCCGTGTCTCTGAAGCAATTACAATCTAAAGCAGCTTTTAAACTAATTCTTCCTAGAACAAATTGAAATTAATCAATTCAACATTTTATGAAGCTACATGTCAATTCTTTGCCGTACTTGTAAAAACTACTTGGGAAAAAGAACGATAAAAAATTGAAGATTCAAATTGAAAGTAAAGTTGAAATATTTCGTACAAGGAACTCCATCAAGATCATCATCCAGTGATTTAATTGGGACTCCATCCAGATCATCAATAGGAGCAGCATCAATAGGAATTCCATCCACATCTTCTAACGGAGCACCATCAAGCTCTTCCTCAATGGGAGCACCATCAAGATCATCTGGTACTTCCTGAAAGCAAACAATAATGAATTATTTCAAGAACAAATCTACATTGCTTTTCTTCTCTAATTGATTCATTTCTTTTTAAAGGAGTAGCTTTAAAACTTGCTAAAACCCAAAAAACCTCAACTTGTAACAATTTTTGCTACCAAGTGCAGTTGCTTATTACAGAGGAAAAACACAATATCCTCTCATGAAAAAACAGTCCACAATGTCCTAGCAACTTACTGTCCTAATATAACACAGCAAAGATCAAAGCAGAATTATCACCAGTGTACATGCTCTAATCACAACCTTCCTCTCAAACTAAGAAAGTTCAGATGACAAAAAGAAAGTGGAGGATTCAGGTAGCCAGATGCCTAGCTATTTAGAACCCTCAGAAATTAAAACTAATGCCTGAAATTCTAACTCAAAATTTACAGATACTACAGAGTATTTCCGATACAAAGGAAACACCTGTCATTCTGCACTAGTCTTTGCTCCTGAGATGGTTTCACAATATAATTCCACCACAGCACCTTATCTACAAACAGCAAATGCATAAAACATTAAACAGCATTTGCATCTGAAAATATTTGTTACACCTGTATTTAAGAACAAGGATTCAGAGGACAAAAAGGTTTATTCACCCTAACAGAGATATGAAAATAATCTTTGCCAGATCTATTTTACATTTACACATTTTTCCTCACCATCTGCTAGTATCATTACCAAGGTCACTTACCTCTGTTTCTTTATCTTCCATGATATTTACAAGCCCCAAGAAAATGTTCTGTAGTTTGATCAGAAATGGTTCTGGATAGATCGCCCAGTCTTCCCATGCTCGGAAGCACGTCATTACCCGTTGCTAGAAGCAATGGGAGAAAGATGCTAATAAACTTGTGTTCAAAAATTTTAAGCAATCAGAAATACATCACAGAGAACTACTACTGTACATAGCTATTCCTAAGTAGTTTCGTACTGGAAAATATTATAATTATATCATGCTGGGCAAGACAAGTAATTTTGAAAAAATATGTATATAGGAAGTACTTTTTTAAAAATCTCACTTCAAGTTTCATTTTCCCTTTAAATTCCTGTTACATTATCAATTTCAGCTATTCACAGTTCCCATCCCAATAGTAAATTTCATTCTGCCCAGATGAATGAAGTAGGTACCTCTACTAAATGTAACAGAAAACATCTTCCCTTTGTAAAATAAAATAACTAAAATTTGCACTGGCTTATTCATAGTCTTGAACTGAAATTATGTTCCGAGTTTCATTTCTTTGTAGAAGTGATGTATATTTGAAATAATAGGCTTCAAAAGACTCAAGCTTGACACATTAAATGTAGTTGAGATGTAGATATATGTAAAAAAATGTACTGCCTGTCTTTACCATATAATTTAATAAACAATTTTGAAATAGCTGATAACTAGAATTGATTCTCAATCTAGAGCAACTGGGAACAGAGGAAGTAGGACAACCAGGATAAACACCTTAATAGAGAAAAACTAAGTACACTGTAAGCTCTGTATTTAAAACTTCTGATTTTAAAAACAAAAAAAAAAAAGGAAAAAAGGAAAAAAGAACTGTACAGACATCTTTAAAACAGGAGAAGAAAAGTTAGGTTGAGCATGAAACTGGTGAGAAGCAAAGCACTTTACCTCAAAAATCACGCTCAACTGCCTGTTGTCAGACTGCTTATCAGACCTCAAAAAAATAAAGCCTATTACAAAAATGTTAAAAAGTAACTTTATGCTGTCATATCCAGCAGCTTCTTTCCACACTGAGCAGCTCAAATTTATTTTTGAAACTGAAATATGGGTGGTCCAAAAATAATCAGAAAGCTAGAAGGCCTTGTTTGAAATACTAGATAGGTATCCTCTCAACTGCGTATCTACCAGTATACTTCAGCTGTTAGTGTTACATGCTTATTTTCTTCCTTAATTTCAAGAAAGAAAACTTAATTTTTATTAAAAAAAAAGAGCAAGCTCAACTAGGATACTCGAGATCTAAGCTACTTATCATAGTATGCAACCCCTTGTGCAGGAACATCTATTTATTTGACTTCTATGTCACATAAACAACAATGAAATACATACCTTGAAATTTTCAGACTGTAAATGGCCTTGTATTGTACGGTAAGTAGCATTGAGATCAGAGAATATCTGACATAATTTTGTTTCAAAACTAGAATTAAACATATACATTTCTTTAGTTAAACTTTATAATATATGTTTTCTGGACATACATAATTCATGAAAATACCTGGGACACAGGACTCAAAAGCACAAAGTTCTGATCCCTATGGTAGCCATGAACTGAACTATAAATCAAATATGATTACAATGTATTAAATCACATTGGACAACAACAGAACTGTGAAGGGTCTGCTGCAGTCTCTTTATACAGCCTGGAAAGACTGGAGGAGGATAAAATGAGTTTTACAACCTTATATACAATGAAAGAATTGTCTCAGAACTCAATTTGTATTTTTTTAAAATTCTTAGTTATGTCTCTATTCTAATTTACTCAACAAGGCCCTCACTGAAAGCGCAGTGAGTAATAGCTGCCTAGCTTGCCTTGAGTTTCTCTCGATGTGCAAAAAAAAAGAAACCTGGCACAGAAAAGACACACTCCCATAAGAAACGTCATTTGCAATCACTAGGGTTTTGCAACATGCTGAATATTCCCCATCATGCTACAACATCATCAGAGAGACTCCAGGAAGTAGACATAACCAAGTACCTAAGTAGGACAAAGGTACTTTCCCTTGTCATTTTTCCTAGATTCTGCTCAGCACCTTAGAAACAAAGTAGATAATCCCCTTATAAGTTCTCCAAAGTTCACTGACAATTATAAAAGCCCTTTTAATAAATAAAAAAATCTATTTCAAAAACTGACTTCATATCCTGAATACTACGTACAGGCTCTCATTCTGTGAAGAGGCACATGAGTTTTTCTCACCTCTACAAGGTTCCATGCAAGCTGTCCCTTGCATAGGGCATATACACTTCTTTTTCATAAAGATTCCAAAGCAATCCAGTGCACTAACATTCTACATCTTATATGTTTTCATGCAAAGAGATATATCAGTGTTGTAATAGTAGCCTCACAGAAAAGTGTGAATTTTTCTACAACCACATTTATCCAGAGATGTACAAAACTGAATGTAAGGATATTCTTATTTTTTAATCAACCACCTAAAATATTATACTTACAATTTTCTATAGTAGGAAGCATTGGCAACTTTAGCTGATGAGTTGTATAACACATCTGACACTAGATATAATCTTGCAATCTACAATAAAGAATGTTCAGATTATGATAAATCTAGAGTTTAAATTATCCTGAAAATATACGCATTTTCCCAGAAAGAATACAGGGTAGTTTAAACTATCTGGAAATATCAAATTAGAACTAAGTGTAACACAGCCATACTGTTAATAAACATGGTAAGAGGCAATTAGCCCTCTGTTACGCTACAGGGTACTAGCCACTGTAACATGATATTACATAGTATTACTAAGGAGAGGTCATGGCATTCCAATTTTTATTTCCTTGTTTGAACAGACTATTCTGCTGTTTTCAATTTCACAGTAAGGCAGAAGGTTATTTACAGGGAAGTTCAGAAAGAATAAGAATATATAACTAAATCCCACAGGAAAAAAGCATACTTAAATTCAACCCCACGTTTTAATACAAAACCTTAATGATATCTGAAATTTATGAAACGACGCTTGTAAATTATATGCACGTTATGTTAAGGGAGCTCTTCTCCCAAAATACAAGATCACATAAAATCTCCACACCTTCTTAGGAAGAGGAGTCTTCAGAATGGACAATGATTCTGTAATGCAGTCTACAATTTCTTCAGCAGCTTCTGCATTATTTAGACAGAATACCATTGCATCACCAATATCATTCTTCCGAGGTGTCAATCCACGCAGAATTTCCTCTAATTTGTCCCTCTGTCTGAAATATTAGGAATTTTAATACTTTCAACATAAAATTAACAGTACTTTGGGGAAATTCCATTTAAGTGTGTTTTTGATTTTTCCATCTTTAGGACAAAAGCAATTTAAAGTATTTTTATATTCTGTTGCCTGCGTTTTTTCAGTGAGTCATGAACATATGCATCCACATTATATAAATAAAGTGCAAAAAATTCCCACTCAAGTCTTGACTACATATAGAAATGAAGGAAAAATAACGGAGAAATACCTAATGCAGGAGATCAGTATTTCTAATAAAGTAACTAACACTTTGGATTTAGTTTAAGACCAAATCAAAATGGACAAACGTAAAGCATGGAAGTAATCTCTGATGCAGAATAAGAAACATTAGATTCAGAAAGCTAGTAAGAAGCAATTATTTCAGGTTTCCCCTAACCTCCAAAAAGGTCAGGGGGAAAAAAAAAAGCCTTTCAAAAAGAAGATATAAGAAATAAATCATGTATTAAAAATTCCAGAACCGTGTTTGGTATCATAACTATGATGAAAAGAGTAAAACAAGAAAAATTTCCCTATGCTAAGAACACAGTTGGAACAACAATAGCAAAATTAAGAAAATCCTGTATGTATTTCCATTACGATAGCCATCACTACCACATTTAGAATTCACAGCAAAGAACTCTGATGATCTGTCTCTTCCTGCTTATTAACTGCTCCCAATTTTAGTTTCTGAGGACCAGCATCAATACATTTAAGATTATAATAACTGTTTAGTTCATGAGATCGTAACAATGTTGAGAAAGGAACAGATGGAAATAGAAAATGAGGAAAACCTCTCATCTTCCCAAACCCCTTCAAATGAAGAGTTCATAACAATTGGATTGAAAGGACTCATTGTTCAATGATGACAAATATAATTAAATCCAGAACTTATTTAGCAACAAGTATAATCAAAAAAACCTAAGTGAAAAGCACTGAGGTTAATCGAGTTTCTAAGTGATATTATGACAAGCATAACAACGTTTCAGGGATAACATATCACAACTACAAAAACACAAAAAAAAAAAAAACCACAGGGAAAAACAAGCAGATTAGCAGTTATAATAGCACTAAAAGTTGATGGGAGTTCATACTCTTCCTTAAGTGCACCCTTCTTGTTCGGTTCCTCCACAAATGCTTCTGTTTCTTGCTCTTCTGACATCCCATGTAAGTATGGATTCAATGGCGGTGGCCTCCAAAATGACCCGTTTTTGAACATACGGAAGTCTTCTGTCCTCCACTTGGTTGGAGCATCTCCCTAAAAAAAAAAACAGATGTATTTTTATTTTGGTGTTCTTTTATTTCATTATGCTCGAAGTTACGAATTGTCACTAAAATTCTACTTGCCTGAAGAATTGAATAAAGCTTCCATCTATAATATACATGAGCTGGAGTCTGGTTTTCAAATAAAAACCTAAATCAAAGAGCAAAGGAAAGACACAAAACATATTACAAATTATTTAAATAAAGCAAATTCAAAGGAAGTAATAACAAAAAAAAAACCCAAGCCCTGTTGAGAATCCCACCTCAACTACTGAGTGAACTTGAGATAGCTAAAATCACACCTGTGCAGAACAAGTGCAACCACTTTGTGCACATACATATATGCAATCTGCAAAGCAGAGTGCAGAATTCCACACAGGCACAGCATTTCTCAGAAGTTAAATGCAGAAGAAACAGGGTCAGAAAGAATGACTGTCCATCCCTACAGTAATGCAGAAGAATCATCAGTGCAAAGAGTCACTATGAGAGAAACTGCAACCTCAGCACAAGTGGTGCAGGAATTCAGAGTTATATATTTAGGTTGCTCAGATCAAATACTAAATGACTTTCCACCCGTAAATTGTCTGTCAGTACACTGACAAGATCAGGTTGGAAAAAAAAAAAAAAAAGGGCAGCCCATTTTTAATGGCCAGAATATTTGAACTGCTTATCCTCTCAATTTGTATATAATGAAGCACTTCAACCTTACTGCAAATAAAACATTTTTAAAATGTCACTTAGTATTTCCCTGAAAAAGGCAAAGACTGCTTTTCACAGGAAATTTGGGAATTGATCCTTTTTTATTCCATTAATGCCAAGAGCTGGAAATTCTGACAGCTTCACTATGTCAGCTAAAGTTTAACCTTATTTGCATTGACATCAAAGAAAAAAGACACCTAGCTCTTGCTAAAAGTTAGAAATTAGGTTCCAAGAGACTGGACTCTACATTGAGTTGGTCTGTCTGTTTTGAGGGGATTTTTTTTTCCTTTTTAAATATGTATGCTACTGCTCCCGCTGATGACTGAATCCCTCAGAAAAGTAGGCATTAAGTGTAAATTGATTTATTATATATACTTTCAATAAATGTTCAGATGTATTTTATAGAGTGTATATAGCATTTTATTTATACGTACACATTAGTAACAACTGGAATAAAAGTGCATTTTTCATAAAAAATAGCATAAGCATTTGTATAATACGTAAAATTTCAATCTGCATATAAACACAGACATAGTAAAAACAATTCCTATCAGTATCTCAGAAGTGCAAAATATTAGCAACAGTGAAAATAGCGCTATTTCAAATTGAAGCAATATAATAAGCACCTGAACATTGGATTGTTGATTTCTCGGTTCATGATCATGGCTTCAAACATAGGCCCTTCCCGTACCACAAACTCTATCATACGATGTATCAAAGCGAGCAAATTCCTACAACAACAACACAGTTAAAGAAAAATTGATTCAGACCTAACACTATATAAAACTACACTCCACCTAAGATACTACAACTGTGCAGGAGATTATTTTGCTGTATTGTTAAGAAAACCATATAAAATATAAGATAAAGATATTACAGATATTACAGCCTTGCATCATAGACATGGGCATTTTAAAATAAAACATGTCTAGGAGTGGTGGAATAAGAATTTAAGAGGAGACCTCTTTCCTGAATTTCCACGGCTTAGCCTACAACCACCTCTTGCTTAGAGAAGCTTAATAGTCCTTATGCATAAAAATGGGCAGCTGAACACCAAAGTACAATTAACTATCAAAAACTAAGCCTTCTTCTAAATTGTTCAGAACTAGGACCAAAGTGGTAGCTAAAGTTCTACAGAGGAACAACTGGCTGAATATTATGCCCACAATTAAACACACATACTTTTGAATATTCAACAGAAACTGCATCCAGCTTTCAAACTATTCAAGTATGAAAGGAAAAGCAGATAGCCTTCTTGATGCCCAATAGGGCAATGGTTTATTAAATTTAGATAATCTCCTTTTCATCAAGACTCAACTATTGGCACAGAACAAAACTGTCCATCGTTTTGTGTCATACCATCCAATGTTTCCTCCCTCATACATTCAAGTGAGCCAAATCACAATTTAAAAAAAAAAAAAAGAAAAAACAAACAAAAACAAACTGTATTCGTTTCACTCAGCACTACATCCTGAGACAGGCAAGAAGCAGATGTGAAGTGCATATTTTTCAAGCCACATCTGAAAATGCAGAGCCACTTATAAGCATGATAACAGGAGACAGTCAAATAAGCTTTATAAAGAATAGTGATTGTCAAGTTTCCAGCCTTTGAGGGTTTTTTGGAAACAGGATCCTGAATTTTCAAATATAGATTACCTACAATACCAAAAGCTTCAGTACGTGTCCTTTGAATGTGATGGAAACCAAAAAAAAAAAAAAATACAGATTTTAATATTTATTTTCTCAGATGTAACAAAAGGATTTACATGGTTCTTTACACATATCTCATTAGACTTCCTTTTAGCAATTTCTAAATATTAAAATTCAAAAACTGTTACATGGAAAAGCTGAAGAATTTTCTATTACTTCTTAGTGATGAGGTGATTTTCTACCACGAGTATTCAAAGTTCTGCCATGGATATAATGTACTGGATCAAAAAAATTTTCAACTTAAAAACATAGTAATAAAAAAAAAAAAAAAAAGAGTAATAAAAAAACCTGCTTCCGCCATCTGCAAACTTAGCAAATGTTCTGTTTTATAGCAAATGTTCTGTTTTATAGCAGCTAGCATTAAATCTACATTTACCTCAAATATTACGCAAAAAACCAAACAGCTAACTACAGCTCAACTTTCCTGGCTGTTGCTTTTTATAATTACAGAAACATTGTAAAGGGGATATAGTCTCAATAATTCTGATCCATTTTATTTAAAGTAGTGTTCTGAAAGTCTAAATAGCAAGACTGTTCTTGTTATATGAACTGTATTTGAAAACATCAGTAAGAAAAAAATTTACAATTAGCTTTCAAGCCTCTGAGCTATTACACCATGCATTTATTTTAAAGCAAGTTCAATGTGATAATTTTTGGCTTCCTGCAGAATGCCACTGGCTTTCATCTAATTTTTCTTTCATTGAGGACAATAAAGTTGCAAAAGAGTAGCTTATGCTTCAACAGGAATATCTGCTTTGCAAAGACCTGAGATGTATGAAAAAAGATTCAGTAATGCCATATCTGAAAGAGCGTGTTACATCCATTTTGGTATGCAAGACGTGACTACTTGAAAGTGAATTTCTCAGAAAAAAGACTTGATAGTGTATACTTAATATTTACTCATCACAAAACCTTGAGAAGTGAGAAATGTTAAAACCAGTACTGAAAATTTTCAAATAAAAGCAGAATAATTAAACATATTATCCCACTGAAGTCAGTCAAAATTTTTGCATGATGCAATACACTGTGTAATAGTCTTAGCAATTGTCATTAGCACCTTTGAAAGTCATCAGAAAAAAAACCAGAAAGTACTTTCAAATACAATTCAATTAACATGAGCTTTTCTTATCATACAAGCTTTCAAAATGCTACAGTAAATAAAATGGAAACATTTTTTTCTGAAAGCTAATTACTCTGTAAACACTGTACAGTTTTACAAGTACTTGTTCTACTACTCAGTATGTTTCTCAAATCAAGACTCCTGGTCGCTCTAATTATTCATGTCTCTACCCAACAAAAATTGTACTGCCCTAAAATTTCATCAAAAATACTAGTGCATTTGAGCATCTATTGACAAGTATGTTAATATAGTACTATAACTCCCTTCACAAACGTCTGTCTTCCCCCCACACACAAAAAAAGGAAAAAAGGGACTTTGTGACAATTAAAAGCGTAGTAAAAAAAAAGATTATAGTTCTAAGTGCATTATTTTAAAATGTCATTTAGCTTAAGTTGGCCAACAAAAAAAAAAAAAAAGTTTTTCAGTTATAATAAAACCACATTTATTGGAGCCGATCGTACCAATGTCTGGTCAAAAACTGTATACTTTCCCAATCCATCCCATGATGTTTTCCTGGTCCCCCGCTGCCGCAGACAGTTCAGCTGGTGTTGCTCACCAAGGCCAATGTCAAAGAGAATTTGGCAATCTTTTGTGCTTATTTACTTTTAAAACAGTGTTGTGTTCCTATGTTTGGGAAAAGGCTTTAGCTCAACTGAGCAAGAGCATACCTAGACTAGTGTGAAGGTAGGAGTGCTGACAGGGACCAAAATAAAATATCCTTGCAATACAGACTATCTTTTTCAAGACGGAAAAATTATTAACTGTGGCACGTTAAAAAAAAGAAAGAGCAGAAATCAGAAGTGATTTTTAACTGAATTGGTAACAAATTGTACAAGTCAAAAAAAAAAAGAAGGGGAAAAAAAAAACCAAACCACAGCACCACACTCCAGACAGCTCTATCCTAGCTATGAAATAATCAGAAGTTTATGCCAGGACTTACACTTAGTGTCTCTAAGACTAGCTACTTCACCCTAGTTCACATTTGTGTTCACTCATAAAATCAGCCTGCAACTATTTCTAGCACTCAAATTAAATGCAAAAGATAATTATTTAAATCTATCCTCCCTAAAAAAAGAGTTATTAAGATAAGACAACTGTAAAACACACACATTTCTCTCAAGTGTGATGAAAGAACCGTTGCTCAGTCAAGCCATTACCTTTTCCTTAACATCACCATTTTTCTTTAAAAGTCCGAAGGGGAAATTTTCTATATTTAGATCAGTAATAATAAAGAAAAACATGTACCTTTCTGTTGGGATAACCACTTTGACTATGGCTTGCGACAGAGTCTGTATATGAAGTCACATCAGATAATAAACATAGAATATGTGAGTATTGTTAACAAGTAACAAGCAAAAATATACATATGCAATGAAAATACTACACATCTATCACAAGTTTTGCAGGCAATCACTGCTGTGAAGTTATAACTAAGCAATTACACAAAATGCAAATGGTTGTGTGAGTGAACCATAAAGGTTCACTAATTGCAAAGTATTAGAACATTCCTGTCAGAATGTACATTGATGCACTGAATAGGTACTATACTGAATATAATTAAGAAAGGAGTTCTTAATATGAAAAGATTCTAAACTATTTGACTTGGACAACGTTGGTATTACTTTATTCCCAAGTCATACAAAAAACAGCCCTAACATTTAAGTGTCAATCAAAGAATCACAAATTCTTACAAATGTAAATCAAGTCGGTTTGAGGTACAAGATACTTACCCTTTTACCAGCTAACATTCCAGAAAAAAAAAAGGTTGAAAACTGACTCCATTAGTAGCATAAAATACTTACTCAATGTCCAGATTAATTACCTTCTACACAAAATACATCAACTCCTCTAGAGTAAAAGCAATGCTACCCAAATTAAAACGTAGTATTTTCTCTAAAGAAAACAGTTTAGATACTGCAATTTGGCAGCCAACAAAAGGAGGGGGAGTGGGCGGGGAACGTAGAATCAAAAAATCCAGGCAGCCTGGAGGGGGAAAATGATAGCCAGATTTAAAGCAGCACTAAAATAAATCAAGACCCAATATACTGTACCCTAACACAGACATGAAACAGAGCTGCAGGAATTAAGTAGGTTCCCTTGGGCTACAGCAGGGAGCCAGTGAATTTGTACACCTAGGGCCGCCAAAGTCAGCCTGAATAATGCAAATCTATGAAGCCATTGAAATACTGTCACAGATGTATTATTTAACAATAGATATGGCCCAGGGTACTGTAAGTTACCTTCTCAAAATCTTCCTTGTTTTTTGGTGGTGGTAACATTGGAGCATTAGGGTTCTTCAATCTCTCCCTAGGCTGGGCATTAAAAGGCAGTCCTGATGGAGGCGGCGGGAGGGTATGCTCCATCATAGAAGGTGGAATATATATAGGATGTGGTGGTATAGGTACAGCCTTGCCCCAACCTAGCTTCATTTCAAATGACATAATCATCTTGCCTGAAAAAGTGAAAGTAAAAACACCAAAACAAAACCACCATTATGTTAGAAATTTGTTCTGTGTTGATCAAGATTTTTTCATGTACATGTAGCGTTTAGCCTGCCATGGTTTATTTTCTGCTTACATTGTTGATTAGTGTATCATGTCTATCAGACTACTTTACATACAAATGAAAGCCTATTACATGAGATATGTTGTTAATCTTGCCCCAACGTATGTTTTCAGGAGACTACAGTACACAATTTCTTGACTTGTTCAGGGAAAAATAATTTTTAAATTTTATATTTATTTAGCATGTCAGAATGAACAGAGTAATTCTTACATTACATTATTGCTGCTCTTCGATTCTTCAAACTGTTTGTTCATAATAACAAATTTCCAATGATGTCATTCAAAACCAAATGCAATAATCGAGTAGAACTCCTATGTAGCGTAAACCTGCTTACTAATGGTCCTAGTAAAGGACCATTTGGAGTAAGCTGTGCAAGGGCAACCTTTCATTTCTTATTCTTTTTGTTTAGAATGCCAATTTTTGATTTTCAGGCTCTTCCTGAACTGTAAGGACATAACTTTCTTCATCATGCAAGATATTTTTTCCTTTTCTTTTTTTTTTTTTTTGTAATAAAAGACTGACAAGATAGACCATATGCAAAATTACATGGCTGGTGTAGTACAGTTACCTCTTCAGTATTAGGAATTTAGCCATTATTCAAAAAAAACCTAACATATTTATGACCAATTATTAACTATACCTTGCACACTACTTAAATTTTTTCACAAAAAAGTTATTGCTGGTAAACAGCTACTAGTAAGATTCCTTCTTAAAACAGTCTGTTTACATACTACAGATTATCAAACAATACCTCCCACTGAGAAAGTTTACCCTCACCCACAGCAAAAGCCACCAGTATTCCCAGCCCTTGTTTATGCTATAGTTTGATGGCATTCAGCTACCAGTAAAACAGTCAGTGTAAACTAAGATCACTGCCAGCATAATATCCACTGGAGTTACACCATACCTATCACCAGTCTGATAAAACAACTTGAAGATATGCTTACAGTTACTCCTCAATATTCCCACACAGATAACTACAATTCCAAATTGAGAAATCTGTTTACCATTTAAATTCTTCAATGCTCTTTCAGCATCTCTCCTGTTCATAAAGGCAACAAAGCCGCAATTCCTTTCTCTTGCTCTTTCTTCATCAGTTCTTGGCCACATAATTTTAACACTCGCTAACGGTCCAAAGCGTCCAAATTCTTGACATAGCATCTCTTCATTCATCTGCACGAAAAAAGGTAAAAATTACCATCTTGTCACTGTATTTCTAAAACACTTTCATATTATTGTCCAAATCTCGAGATTTTCATTTTCCGAGTTTCTTGAAAAACAACACTTCATTGATACCTCCCCAATGCAATCTATTGCAAAAATAATAATTTTTTTAAATTGCATTTAAAACTGATCATGCTCAAATTTTTGAGATATGATCCACCTTGCAAGGAGATATCCATGGAAAAATAATTTTAACTGTGCATTTTTGCATCTAGTAACTGCTAATCTAAACCTTAACTTTTGTGGCGTCACGTATGGAGCATTTATTCCAATGAATGTCTACAGTCACCAACTGTACCTAGTATATGGTTTTAAACATATAAACAAAATAAAAAGGGGAGGGGAAATTGCCACTGGAAAAAAACTCAGCTGGATCCAAACATGCCAACACTGCACTTCCCTCCTTGGCTCCAAACTTACTTGAGGATTAATGTTTCCGAGATACAAATTTGTTGTGCTTGGATCTCCAACATCATGTGACCCTGGTGCATAATCATCCAGTACTACAATGACGGAGGAAAAAACAGAAAAAAATTAAGTCATAATCTTTGCTATGCATTTAAATGACAACATTATATTGAATGAGAAAAGAATCTATATTACCACCAGATGATCTGTTTCTTCTTGAAGGAGCATCCACTGAATAAATAGAAGAAAAATAGATATACTTTAGTCTAAAAATTTTGTTTCCCAAACAAACATAAAAAATAACATCTACTTACTTGAACGACGCTGGCCATCTGAATCTGACTGGGGTGGTTCAAAACGACTCAATCTACCTTTTGTTTTATGTCTTTCATCACGTTCCTCTTGTATTCTACAAAAAAAAGTTTAATGTAACTAACAATACCATTTTGAGGATTTTATTCTATTTAACTGCAGAATTCTGAGACTTTTTAATATTAAACTATAGGCTTATTCAAAATTTCAAATTGACAGTATGTTTGAATTTCTGTTTAATCAATTGAAATATATCTACCAGTATTATTCCAGCTGCATGCTTCCTCATTCATACCGTCAGGGTGTTTTAATCTCAAACAAAATTAACTTGGCTTCAGAAGCAGTTTACAAGACCAGAAATAAGAACTGTGCTCTGAAAAAGTGACCTGAATTCCACATCCAACTGCTAGAGATCCATTGACCATGCAGATGACTTTTCAGGATGCAAATAACTCCTAAGTGTCGGTTTCTCCTCCTACCTTTTCTTAGTTCTTTATTTATGCAGGCTGTCACCTTGTAGGGTAACAGATACGCCCACAGGAGTATTACCAGAACATACACGATCTTATCTCTAAGTGTCTATACCTCTGAGGATAATACTCACAGAAGTAACTCTTCGGTCTTTGTAGTCAGGCCTTAAATCCTGGTATGAAGATACTGTGTACCAGGAATACAAGGCTGACAAATTCATTTACAGCAACTAATGAACAGACAGTAGTGAAGTTCAGACACTACTCACATGAGCGATTTATGGATTTATAATGCAGTACATATAGTTTTCTAATGCATACAGATTACTTTGTTTTCCATCTCTAAAATCAGGGCAAATATATAGCACCCAGTTACACTCAACAGATGGGCTGCTCTTTCTGTTGGGTTTATACATTCAAAAGTACAAGAATCTGCTTTTAGAGGCATTATACAGCTTGTTTTTAAAATTATGCAAGCTGAAGTACATCACTAAATGTTAATTATAAGTCTTATTTCTGTATTAATACAAAGCTCCACCTCCAGATGTAGTTTTAGAGGCACTGGCAAAACTTATTCTTCTTGATTCTGATGCATATTTCAATTTGCTACCAATTTCTTTGCTACATTCCCATCAATAGAAAAGTCAACATCAAAATCTGAACATCCTAATCCATTACAGTATGTACTTGCCTTGCTGTATCTTCACTAACTTTAACAATGCATGAGACCATGTTAACAAGTGTTCCCATTTACAGCCTAACACTTGCTAATTTATAACAGAATTCATCCCAAGTTCCATTTTTAAGTAACATGCTGACAGCAGCTGTCAAAGAAAACAACTCTATGTTTCTGGTTTTTATCCTGGTTGACTCAATCATCAAAGCTTCTATTCATACCTAACTGATCCAAAAATCATCTTTGGTAGTTTTGGAAACATAGCAACTCATTCACTTACAGGGAACTCTGAAATACTTTATACATTTATATGTAATTTTTTTTTTTTGGTTAATTGCTCTGGATTTTTTCTGCTTAGGAAGGCAGTACCAAACTGTTTCAAAGGTCACAATCAAACATCTCTGACATGCAAAGAAATCCATTAATTTAACAGACAAAGATTTAAGCCAGCATACCAGACTTTTTCAGTTTGTTTTTTGATAATTTTGTAGCCTCTGGTGGATACTAGATTTCAAAACAGAAGTCCTTTTCAGCAATAGTAGTAAACACTTCCTATCACAAATCAGCATAAGAAAGGGCAGAAGTATCAAAGAATACCAGAGAACTAGTTAGAGGGCAACTGATTATGCAGACAAATCACAGACACAGACACCTATACCAAGCATCTACCCGCATGGGTTAGTACTCTAATTAATTATCATTGCCATTGTTAATTAAGTTATATCACTCCACAAGCACTTGGGGAAAAAACTAAACAAAAAAACTTCTGTAGGAAACAACAAGAATAATCCTAAATATTGCCTGTAAAAACAAGGTTAAAACCTTCCATCTTCTTTATTTACAGCAGAAACTAGCCAAACTTACTGCTTTAACTCTTCTTTAAAAAGCTCCAAATTACTCTTTTTCTTTTCCTTCTCTCCTTTCTTCAAAGGCTAAAATTAAAGATATATCAGCCAACATTTCAGCAGATAAAATGAAACAAAAATAAAAATTATATGTATACAAAACTTTAGATAATTTCCATGCATATTTTACCCACAACTGTCAAACCAAGTAATCCACGGGATGAAAAAAAATACATAAATAAAAATAATTTGAAAACATTAAGACTGAGTGCTATCAGACACAAAGCTAGAAAATACAAAATTAAGGATAGCTTAAACTAAACTTTGTTACTTCTTATTATTGCAGTGCAGCATGTGTAATCAAAAACTCTCTAAAACACCAATTTAAGATATCTATGGTGTACTTTGTCAGTTTGTTCCTTTTAGAAACTTAAGAGGCTGACTACACCCTTAGCAAACCACCATGCTCTAATTAACATAGATATATATATATATCTGTAAGTTATTTTGCACATATATATATTCAATTATTTTATCCACAGACAAACATTCTATGTGAAAAGAATTTCCTTCTCTTGCTTCCTTTTGAATATAAACACAGGTCTGAAGAAACAATTACTCTAAATAGTTCAAGATCCTCAGAAAAAACACTCCTGAATGACAAAGTATATGGATATTGTAATATTTTCTTTTTTACTGTAATATATGTACCTTAACTAACTCATGTGAACTCATATCTTCAATAACATTGCTTTTATATAACCAAATTTAAATGAAAACGATCCCAATAGGCAGACATACAAAATATTTATTGTGTTACACACTACAGCTTTGGAAAAACTGGACTTCCTACTCACCCCAGGCAAAGTTGTTTGTTTGTTTTTGTTTTTGGGGAGGGTCTGCCAAATAAATAAAACCATTTTTACCTCATTATCTTCAATCACGATTGGACAGGGCAAGTGAGTAAACTGATTGCATTACTTGATAAGTATTTATGACAAATTTGAAAAGCAGTAATATTGTTACAGTACAAAAACTTGCATATGACAGAACAGAGCTCAGCATAATAAAAAATGCTACAATTAATTTCTGTAACTGTAGAGCTTTACATAAAATGAAGATCAAAACTGCCATCCAGTATTACCTCACAAATCCAAATTCGAGTTTTGTTTAAAGCTGGAGGGAGGCTAGGGTGGGATTACCCACAATTATCACATTACATCTCATTTCCCACCCTAACAGGCAGTATCATATCACTTAAGCTTAAGCACATCCAACACATTAATTTCACATTACACATATAGATTAGTAACAGTAATCATATGTAACTATCACTTGACTTGAAGACTAAGTTTGTTCATAATATTTCCACTACTTTTTATGATGAAATCTGTTTAACAAGGAAAAAAAAAAAAATCAAATCATGCAGATGTCAAAATAAATTAAATAAAAACAAGGTGTTCACTTTCAAAAATGTGCAAGTTCTACAACTTATTTGGTACAACCCAAAGAGCTAGAGACTTCTCAAACATGACCACAAAAAAAATTTTTTTCAAAAAAACCTCACCAAGAAAAACTTGGATCAACGTAAAGGTCAATTTTTATTTTTTAAGTTATAAAAACCTAAAACCAGATGGCAGCAAAAAGAATTGCTTCTAAAACTTCACAAATTCTCAGGATTGGAGACACTGTTACTTTGCAACAGTCACTAAATCTGTGTTCATGAGGGGTCTGTCTCGATTAGGAGGAACAGTAATAATATACAGCAGCCATATCAAAGTGCAGTAGTAGGTGTATCATGCTGGATACAGGGCTACAGGACCTCTGCATTTCATCATCTTGTATTCTGCTGCGGAATTAAGCAAATCAAAATTTCCGCCTTATTTTAATATGTGAATAAAATGCAGATAAAACTACTCTGCAAGATCACATAGACCCTTTTCTAAGCAATTCTAAATACTTTTTAAGTATGGAGTTAATATTCAAATTAAAAAAAAAAAAAACTTACAGGCTTTTTGGTTTCTATCATTAAGAGGGATGGAGGCTTCTCATTAGATGGCTGGCTTGGTTGATTTTTTTGATCCGAAAATCGTGATGAAGGCTTATAGATTTTACCCCGTTTTTCATCTGTTTCATGCTCTTCTGAAAATAAAGGCAAGTTAAAACCAAATTGTACTAACTAAAGCTGCACAATACTGTCCATTAGAAAGAATGTTGTTCTTTTTAGTCTTGTTCATTCAACTGAATATATTATTTCATTTAAAAAAATGAGGTAATACAAACTTTCCAAAATTTAACATTTTAATACGAAGAAAAAACTTTAGTTATTTTAAAACAAAGCATTTTTCCCTCTGAAGTTTAAAACACAAATCACTCCCCCACCTACCTAGCAAGTCAAAGCATAAAGTAGATTTTAGTATCAAGTTTGCTTTGGTGCTTCTAAAGTAACATTAATTTTAAAATGCAATTCAAAGCCAATCTTCATCTTTACTCAAAGCAAAGTGATCCACCGCCTCCAGAAAAAAAATTAGTTATACCTTTAGATGCATTAACGATTCCTCCTCTTACAAATGTTTTCACTTTATTACCATCACTTCCTTCAAAGGCAGCAAGGAATTCTTCATAAATTTCTGCAGCAGCCTTCTCATCCTCCTACACAGCAAATGTTAATCTATTTACTATTAACACAGAACAACCTTCACTAGACAGCTATTCTTAAATTGTCTATGTGACATTCCTTTCTATTTTTTTAGAGTTCATGCTACAAACTACATCAAATGAGTTTCAGTTTTAGACAGAATTCAAATTTCTAGGAAATGTGGGAAGAACACAGCACATAATAAGTAAAGCAAATAAAGCTTTTATGCTCAAATATGACTGCTCATTTACAAGAGTTTACATGGCAATTTAACATTCAAATAGAAAAGATCATATGAAAGAACAGCATTATGAGACTGCAGCTTTGTTGACCTAAGCATCAGAGAACATTATGTATTGCATCTTATCCATTAAGAACAACCCATGTGACTGAAGGATATTAACAACAGGCATCACCTTTATGAATTTCCCACATAAGTTAATTCGATGACTTAATCAAGTTGAGTGAGACACTAAATTTAGCACTATACTGTTTCTTTAGGCTAATATTAACTTAGCAGGAGATATCCCACTGAAATATAGTAAAAGTTGTGTGTATGAAGTTCAAAGACCAAAATCTTCAAAACTTCTACCTTATCAACCATAAGCTATGTATTTCCTAAAATTTGGACACTCCTGACTATCCTCAAATTCAGTATCAATTTTTAATGTTTTTTATTAATTCCTAAAGAAATCATTAGACAAAAATATGTTTTATAGAATAACAAGGACGTGTATTTCAGTAAGCCAGAGAACTCACCCACAAGGAAAGAGAAGCAAGGCAAGCCTCTCTCTCTCTCTATCTTAATGCTACGAATGCCAAGAACCAACTAAACACGTAAAATACAATTCATTTTCATTCTCAGAAAGCTACAATTATCAAAATAAAGAAATTCATTAGTAAAGCTAGTTGTAATCTTAACAGCAAACTTATTTCAGCTCTGCACACAAAATAAAATTTTCATGGTATACCATTACCTTCTTCTTTAATTCTTCTTGCTCCTTCTTGCTCAGAGTCCGTTTGGCAGCACTCATTTTGCCAATACTGAATGCTTTAAGTTTGCTTTCCATTAGAGGCTGCAAAAGCAGTAAGAAAACAAACATCAAACTATTTACAAAACAATTAAAAACGTTTCTCTCCTCTGGTCTAGACTAGAAACTTTCTATCTGAAGCGACCTAACCTAAACAAAACAAAGGAAAAGCTTCCTGTGCTTCTCTGAACTTGCCATTAGATAATACAACCAAAAAATTTAAATCTATGGTTTTTTTTCAGAAACAATAACTTTTAATACACTATCCAAACAGATTAAATCTGAAAGGTACTTGCTCTAAGAGCCTGGAGATCTTATCACTATGCAACACACAGTTTCTAAACCTTTGGAAACATATGCTTTGAACTACAGTTCCTATTTGATCATTGTAATTTCTAGGCGATAAAACAAAGGGGGGAAAAAAAAACCCAAAACAAAACAAAGAAATGTTCTAGAATCTGACTATTTTGGCCACAAGAATGTTTGTGTAAGGTTGAACTGGTGTAACTGAAGAACTAAATGGATGCTAAATTTTAGTTGTACTTCAAAGTTAAGTGTAGTATTTTTGCTTGAAGAAAGTGCATTCTTGAGGTTTTTGGCTACTAGTTAAATAATACAAAAGACCTCTTATTTAGCTCCTAGGCTACTAGTTAAATAATACAAAAGACCTCTTATTTAGCTCCTAGATTCTTTCTATTTTAGGTTATTTAAACCTCCATTACTCCCTTCTTGAAATCTGATGAAGGAAGTACTCAAACTAACAGTCATTTCTGGGGTGTATAGAATTAGAATTCTTAAGATTCTCTTCAGGTAGTTAACAGACGATAAAGCATTGAGAGAGGAAAGACAACAGGATGAAGATGATGTTCAAAAGACACAGGCAATAGGAAAGAAAGGAGAGAAAATACAAGAAACTTCTCTAGAAACTCCTAGTTTAACAGAGTAATTCATAAAGAATCAGAATAAGAAAAAAAACCCAGAAGAGCAAAATATTAGCTAAGAGCCTTTATCTTAAAAAGTATTTTCAATGCTCAGGCACAGTGATGTTTAAAACTACCACTTTTGCAATGACAGTTCTTTAAAAAAAAAAAAAAACCACCTCAATTTAACAAAATATCAGGACAAATAAGGTGAATAACTTAACTGTCATATTAAAAAAATTTCACATGCCAATTGCACAAAGAGTTTCCTCTAGGAATCATTTTCTTTGTAAAGAGGTTTATTTCTAGTATCAGCTTCCTATTCAGAATTTTTTACATACAAAAAAGCACTGTGAAAAACAACTGTTTGAAATACCTTCGGTTTATAATCCTTGTTTAGTAACACAAACACCTCTTAGATCTGTGCCAAGTATATGACCAAAATAGCTCATATTTTTTAACAAAAAATCTTTCCTATTTAATCAGTAAAAGGAAACCTATCAGTTACAAATTAATACAATGTTGTCTGTGAAGTTATCTGGTTTATGACACTTTATCAACGTGAGCTGCTGTGATAGGTTTATCAGGAGCTTTTCATGCATCTGTATGTTTTGAAAGTTAATAAAATCCACTTTTCCTGTTGACTGAAAGACAACTTATATTTCAGTATGACAAACAACATACAACCTTGGCAAAATGTGGGCATATAGCTATGGCACAGCAATGCAGGCAAAACAAATACACGCTCCTACCCAAGGCTTATCCTGTCATCAGAAAATAATTTCTCACCGTAATGTTACAGGATACCTGCAGATAAACCACATGAATATATGTGCTAGTGACATAATGGTAGCAGCTGTAAGATAACAAGAGTTCTGGCACAAGGATCTCCTCAGCTTAGAAAGGGTCTCAGGAAAAAAAAAAACCAAACCAACACCTTCGAAGTTGCTGGAGCAATACAAATAGGATTGAACTAGTTAATTTATGCCTGCTAGCTACATCGCAGTAGACAATTATAACGTTATTATTAATCATACACAGCTTCACAGAATTCCTAACAACAGAGCTATACAAAACTTGAAGGCCTCCCTCTTTCAAAAAACAGAAAATAGTACAGTGAAAAGAGTAAAGCAAATGATGGAAGCAAAGAGAAAACGTGTAGCTGAGTAATCAAATCACTGTATGAAAACAAACTCCCATTAAACGTAACACTGCACCGACCATCAAAACACAAACTATTCAGAAGAGATTTAAGAGTAACTTTACAAATCGTCGCAAGTAAAGCAAATCAATAAAAGGACCTATTCTTTATGAAAATTTTCTTCTATCACAACTCAAATAATGTTATCTTATGAACAATTTAACATCTGGTAATTGACTTCTTTGTACACAAAAATCAAATTGAAATCCTAAAGAAAATCCAAACCACTGAATTAACTGTCTGGTATTAACGCTCTGTTTGGCTTTTGCTGCCTGTTTTCATTTTGGCTCAGAAACAGGTAGGCCTTCAAGCAATGTAACAACCACACAACCAGGTGAAGGTCTCTTCAGTGAGGTGGAAAGACGAGGCCATTATTCTTACCTTTTGCTTTAATTATATTCTATTAGAAAGAAAAATAAAGGATTAAATTAGGGCCACACTATCTCACTTTTGAGAAGCCAACTGTACACAAGAAGACACTTTAATATATAGTGACTCGTACAATTAATCACCTCGTATTTTGAACCATTCCCCAGTATAAGAGCTCAACATATACTGAGTGTCCTTACAGCTTCTTCCTGTTCAAGTATCAATGGTTCAGGAACAAACACCTACAGATTAGATACTCAATGCACCAGAGCCTAAATGCAGCAAGCAGTTTTTAGAGAACAGGCCTATTTTGAGTTTGTGGATTTAGCTGGATTTTTTTGTTTAGGTTTTTATGTTTCATTTTTAAATATTTTGGACTTACATGTGTATCAGCAGATCCAGTGGTGTGTACTGCATCTGGCACTCTGACCTGAAGAGAGAAGAGGAGGTGAGTCACAGAGAAAGAAACAAATCTCTGGGGTTTTTACGCAGTTCTTCAAATGGGATTTTCATTTCAACTTCAACGTCCAAAAATACAAGAACAAAGATACATGTAATGTATTTTAATGATATATCTGAACAGAGACACAGCATGAACACTGTCAATATAAGCCAAGTAAGGGATTAAAGACAGACTGTTCTTGCTACCATTAAAAAATCTAAATTTCCACAATTAAAAAAATGTGTGTTTTATAAACGTGTCACTAACACCACTACAAAGAAAAAAAAATTGAATTTTTTATACTGAATCTGCAAAAGTTGTCATTAAAGGCTGTTAAAGATGATGTACAGTACTTGGTTATATTTGCCTTACTATAAAATCATTTCCAAAACTGCTCTTAGTATGTTGTGCATAGATGGTAGCTGGCCACCTCAAGAACACTAATTTAAGTCCAATTTGTGAGTATGTACTAATTAACATTATCACTTTAAACTGTAATGGAACTTGTAACACCTAAACCAGCATATATACAAAATTTGCATAGGCTTTTTTAAAAATCAGGTTTTTAAATGAGTTTAAGTGAAGGAGAACATTCCAACAAACAGGACTGAACACGTTTTTAAATTATGTAATGCCCAAATTCCTCACTAGCATAACATCTACTATGAAGACATAACTGCCTAATGTACAATTTATACCTAAATTGAAATTTAAGTTGAAATTAAACATTTCTATTAGCTGAAAGCTGTTCATTAGTTACAGAACATTAGCACTTCTCCTTATTAGCAGGAATTTATAGTTTCTACCAGAAAGAGTAATATACAGTGCTTAGATCCAGTATTCCAAAACGGACGAGCACCAAATGCTACTCCAGAAGATAATTTACTAGCCTTTGTTTTCATTTCGCATCATGCTTTTTCATCAACTAAGAAAGAAACATTTATCTTTGGACAAGTATACTCCTATGTTTTACAGTCAAATAAATTTAGAAAAAAATGGCAGATGGCATTTCAAGAACCAGAACTAAGTCCACAAAGTTAGAGAGACACAAAGATAAAACCCTTAAAAGGGAGAAGCAAAAGGCTCCAAGGATTATGTTGGGATTGGGTTTGGTTTTTTTTTAGAAATAGAAAGGGGCTAAAAAAACCAAAAAATTCTCAAGAGACCTCCCAAATCCACTTACCTACAACACTATACTTTACTCAACTCACAAGGCGCATCTTTGCACAGAAACTAATAAAACGTTTTGTTCATGTAGCAGTACCAGTTCATTAAAATATACACAGAAGCAAATATCACAAGCATCTTTTACTAATACTGCTGCCTGCACACTTTTCCTCTGTATTTTGTGATGGATTTTTTTGCAATTCACAACTGCCTATGGCACTCAAATCAGTAATCTATTATCCACAGTTCTATGTACTGCAAAAAATGTAGCTTAAGGAAACTTGTGCTCCTCCAGAGAGATTATGAATGTATAGCACATCATACAGATAGAAGAAAGATACTGTACAAAAGAATTTTAGAACCTGAAAAGGGCATTCTTCCTGCTGCCAGCTGCCACCCTGTGGCAACCAACACATCAGTTACAATTCTACTCTTAAGAAAAAAAAAAAAATAATAATTCAGACCTGCAATTAAGAAGATAAATCTCAGAGATGGACTGATACAATGCAGTCTGACTTAGTGTAATGAGAGAGTCAAGACCTAGCACTGCTTGGGGGAAGGCTGTTGTTTGGCAATGCAGAATGAAATGGCAATTTCTCAATTTTCCACGTTTCATTTACAAAAGTTTTGGAAAGCAACACCTTCCAAAGGGATAGATGCTGAAGCCACTTTCAGGGAGGACAACAAACAAGGCATCACACAAAGTAACAAACAGTACCAACACTCAGTACGATGACGATATCCTGAAGAAGGACATAAAAAAAAGTAACAGACACTAAATCTGTTTTTCCAGCAACAGAGCAATAATACTGTGTGGCAAGGCTTTCAATGCATGGTAGTAACAGAGATTCTGTGGACTAACAGTAGAAAAGCAGGCAAAGGATAAAAAAAGTCTAGAAGGCACTGAGCTAGAAGTACAGCACTCCCCAACCCGCCAACAGGGACCAAGGCACTGTGGAGCAAGCCACCCTGAACATTAGCAAGGCAACAGAATTTCTGCTAAGGTACAGTCTGAAAACTTCTAAAAGCAGTTTTAGCTTTTAGTCCAACTTTATCTCTCAGCAACTAGCACCTTTGCAGAGCCACATCATTCTCCTCCTTAAACAGTTCTTATTTTTAAGGTCTTCTCTTCCCAACTCTAAGTTTAGTTCATGCCTTCGGTAGTCCTTCTGACTGTCCATGCAACTGTACCCATGAAGCACAAGATGAAATAATTCTTGACAAAATTACACATTGCTATCTGCCAGTTTCTAAATAGCAGTTATTAAAAAACCTAATTTTTCACAGCATCCATCTGTACCACCTCGACAAAAGGGGAAATATTGTTTCCTTAAGAGTTACACCAGCTGAGTTGACTCTGTGAAACCACAGTGTCTTTCTAACATTCACAGAGGTGCATTTCAGAAGTTGCCCACCTGTGTTGAAATCTGGAACAGGATTATTTTTTTACTCTTCTCATAGAATCACAGAATCATCTGACTGGACGAAACCCTTAAGATCACCAAGTCCAACCTGATATCCCACCTAAATTTCCCTCGATGCAACTTAAGGTCATTTCCTCTCGTCCTGTCATTCGTAATATGGGAGAAGAGACCGACCCCCACCTCACTACAACCTTCTTTCAGGTAGTTGTAGAGAGCGGTAAGGTCTCCTCTGAGCCTCCTCTTCTCCAGACTAAGCAAACCCAGTTCCCTCAGCTGCTCCTCATAAGATCGGTTCTCTAAACCCTTCACCAGCTTTGTTGCCCTTCTCTGGACACGCTCCAGCACCTCAACATCCCTCGTGTAGTGAGGGGCCCAAAACTGGACACAGTACTCAAGGTGCGGCCTCACCAGCACCGAGTACAGGGGGACAATCACGTTCCTGCTCCTGCTGGCCACACTATTGCTGATACAAGCCAGGATGCCGTTGGCCTTCTTGGCCACCTGGGCACACTGTTGGCTCATATTCAGCCAGCTGTCAACCAACACCCCCAGGTCCTTTTCTGCTGTGTAGCTTTCCAGCCACTCCTCCCCAAGCCTGTAACGTTGCAGGGGTGTCCCAGTTTAGGAAAAAACTCCAGTTTTTCCTGTTTGGATAGTTTGTTTAAAAATGACCAATCGTGATGTATTCCTCCCATCTACATTTGCACATCTCATTGGTTGTGAAAACTTTCACGGGCTCCCTGTTCCCTTTAAAAGCCGCGCAGCTACCAGGCTTGCCGACTCTTGCACTTCCAGGGCTGGCAGCTTGAACCTCCGGGGGGACTTGCAGGCTCCGTGTCTCCCGATCGGCTGAGACCTGCCTCGCCGCTTGACTGCCAGCTCCGTCTCTGCCTTTTTCTTCCAATCGGCTCCTGCCTGCCTGCGGCCACTGCACCCTCACGCACACGGAATAAACCCTTCACCATTGCACCCCTGCACGCACAGAATGAACCCTTTGCCACTGCCCCTGTGACGTAAGGAATGGCTGCGTCTCTGCTGCTTCCCTGCTACCACCGCTGTTCCTGCCACCAGCATGGTCCACGAAGGTTCCTTCGCTGCCATTTCGCTAATACCCACGATCAGATCGGTTCAGCTCGGCTCCTGCTTCCGCGTGGCAGCACAGTGTTTGTTTCAGCCACCACGGTTTTGCTCTGCTCCCATGAATCCACTGACCACATGGCCACTACCATTTTGAAAACTGCTGGGTACTGATTATTTTTTTCTTTCACTTTTGTTTCCTTAACAGCATTTAACCCTCACTTTCCAATCCCATATAAACTGTCAATATTTCATTTGTTTTTCTGTGTATAATAGTTTTTTCTAGTGTTATTAAACTTGTTTATTTTCCCAAACTTACAAGGTCTCACAAATTTTTCCTTCTTTCTTATCTCTGCTTTTAACACTTTCTCTCCTGGAGCGGGAGAGAGGTTTTAGAGAGAGGAAAGAACACGTCCTCGTGATTGGCGTACTTCGGCTGACCGGTGACAAGAGGGTTGTCGTGGCCCAAGTGCAGGACCCAGCACTTGGTCTTGTTGAATTTCATATAGCTGGCCTCAGCCCATCAATCCAGCCTGTCCAGACTCTCTCTGGAGAGACTCCTGACGTTCAGGCAGATCAATACACCCACCTAACTTGGCGTCGTCTGCAAACCTACTGACGGTGCACTCAATCCCCTCATCCAGATCACTGATAAAGATATTAAAGAGGACAGGCCCCAACACTGAGCCCTGAGGAGTGACCAACCGCCAACTAGATTCAACCCCATTCACCACCACTCTCTGAGCCTGGCCATCCAGCCAGTTTTTTATCCAGTGAAGTGTACACCCACCCAGGCCACAGGCAGCCAGTTTCTGCAGAAGAATGTTATGAGAAATGGTGTCAAAGGCCTTACTAAAGTCCAGGTAAACAACATCCACAGCTCTTCCCTCATCCACTAAACGGGTCACCTTGTCATAGAAGGAGATCAGGTTGGTCAAACAGAACCTGCTCTTCATAAATCCATGTTAACTGGGTCTGATCACTATCCTGTACATGCCACATGATGGCACTCAGGATGATCTGCTCCATGACTTTCCCCAGCACTGAGGTCAGACTGACAGGCCTGTAGTTCCCCGGGTCCTCCTTCCGGCCTTTCTTGTAGATCGGCATCACATTTGCCAACCTCCAGTCAAATGGGACTTCCCCCGTCAGCCAGGACTGTTGGTAAATGATGGAAAGTGGCTTGGTGATCACTTCCGCCAGCTCCCTCAGAATTCTTGGGTGGATCTCATCTGGCCCCATAGACTGCTGCACATTTAAGCTGTGCACCAGTTCACTTACTGTTTCCTCTTGGATTATGGGACCTTGATAATGCTTTCCATCTCTGCCATCTGGTTCTAGAGGCCAAGCACCCAGTGAATTGGTCTGACCGTTAAAGACTCAGGCAAAGAAGGCATTCAGCACCTCAGCCTTTTCTTTATCTTTGGTCACTATACTCCCCCTTGCATCCAGCAAAGGATGGAGAGTCTCCTTAACCCTCCTTTTGCTATTAATATATTTACAGAAACTTTTCTTATTATCCTTTATGGCAGTGGCCAGATTAAGTTCCAGCTGGGCTTTCACCTTTCTAATCTTCTCCCTGCACAGTCTCACAAAATCCTTGTAGTTTTTGTGAGTGGCCTGCCCCTTCTTCCATAGGCCATATGCTTTCTTTTTCTTCTTGAGCTCTAGCCAGAGCTCTCTGTTCAGCCAGGCCAGTCTTCCGCCCCTCCAGCTCGCCTTGCGGCTCACTGGGACAGCCTGCTCCTGGGCTTTGAAGATTTCCCTCTCGAGAATTGTCCAGGCTTCCTGGATCCCTTTGCCCTTCAGGACTGCCTCCCAAGGGACCCTGCCAACCAGTCTCCCAAAAAGCTTAAAGTCTGCCCTCTGGAAGTCCAAGGTGGCAGTTCTACTGACCCCCTTTCCCACTACTTCTAGAACTGACAACTCTATTATCTCATGATCACTATGTTTGAGACAGCCTCCAACCTTCACCTCATCCACAACTCCTTCTCTGTTAGTGAACAACAGGTCCAGCAGGGAGTCTTCCCTGGTTGGTTCCCTCACCAGCTGTGTCAGGAAGTTGTCTTCCACACACTCTAGGAACCTCCCAGACTGTTTCCTCACTGCTGTATTGAATTTCCAGCAGACATCTGGTAAATTGAAGTCACCCACAAGAACAAGTGGCAGTGATCGTGAGACTTCTCCCAGTTGTTTGTAGAATACTTCATCTATGTCTTCTTCCTGGTCTATAGCAGACTCTCACTGTGATGTCTCCCGTGTTGGCCTTCCCCCTGATTTTAATCCATAAGCATGTTAAGTAACTGAACTAACAGGTGAAAGAAACACACCCAAAGTTCTGTCCTGCACCTGATGATGTCCGAGATGTGAGGATAGCTCCTTCATGTTCAAAATGCAATGAGTCCATCTTTCAGTCACTGCCAGCATAAACAGTCTACAAATGTCCTCTTATTCCCAATTCACTGCCTCTACTACTTTGCATGAAAGTTATCTTTTTTTTTTTCCCCCCTTAAACTGGAGTATTTTCCAGCTGGATCACTTTCTCAATCACTTTCACTGCACACGTCCCTCAAAGAATTGTGCCAGCATAACTGAAGTAGCAATGCAGGCTGCTGAAATGGCATGTCTGTAAAATATGGCCCTACCAAACCACAGTCTTGTAGGTCAGGTCGCTCAAAGTTCAATTACTGAGTCTAGCCAAGTTTACTCAACCTTGAAAAAGGAAAAAGAAAATAAAATCTTGAAAGGACCATACAAATGAGATTTATGACAAATTCCTATCAGAAAGCCAAAGCAAAGAGCCCTCTCTCAGATTCTGATGTTTAAATTTTTTTCCAGCTTCACGGCAGCTTTCAAAGTAAACAGAGAAGAGACAACTGGTCTCCCAAATCTTGCATCCTGTCAGCAATGCAGGCGTCCACAAATCCAGCTCTCTACATAGTTTCTCCAAATTTAACAATCTCTGGATAAAACTTACACAGTTTATCTAAAATAAGCCGAATAACACAAGCAAACTTTTTTTAAATTCATACTGATGCCATTTAATTTATAAAACACCAATGATCAACAAAAGCTCCCAATAAAACCCAGAAGACAATTCCATGGCCTTCCAAATGCTGAATGTCATTTTTACAACTGTAACAGCTACAACGTAAACATAGAAGCCCTGAGACCTTGCAAAAACTAATAGCTTCAGGCTAAAGTATTTACGAGAAACTCTGGTATCACATACTTTTGCCCTGTTTCAACACTTTCCATTCATTCTGCTCTCATACTGGGCAGCTGGTCACACTGAACTAGATAGCTTTTCCAATCTGCATGATCATCTGGGAAGGACAGAGTTGAGCAGGTTCAGCCAAGCGTGTTTCCAATTCATAGCAGGCTCCCCCTCAAAAAAAAAAGTCATGCCAGATTAACTAAAAAGGACAATGTTTGGGAGGTAAAAAGAGGCTAAGACTGGGACTAGTGTCAGCACTGATACCAAAGAAAAGCAAATGGAATCACAGCTTAAATTAAGATGTTAAAATCCAGCAAAGGTAGGGAGGTTTCCAGGCCAACTTGTATTTTTTATTCTTACTTTATCTCTCGAGTGGTCTAGAAAATAAATGCTTGCAAACATCTGCAAATTATTTTATAGCTAATCTATTTACATTTACCGGAATAGTGCATATTAATATTATTCACAATTTAAACAGACATCACTTGCAGACAAAAAAGCAAATGGAAAATGGTTTTCTCCAAAGTACTTGCAAGGAATGCTATTCCATTATAACCTTAAACTCAGATAACAGGAGCTGCCAACATTTAACTTGCTACTCCTAGAGAGGAAATGAGAAGGATACCTCCTTTTAAGTTTCCATCAACCGGAGGAAGGCACTTATGCCTCTCCTGCTCCTGTTGAACCAGTTAACAATACAGGGAAAGTTAAAGATCATGAGTTTCACCATCCTGCAGAATGCTATATCTAACTGGAATTCACCACACATACGGAATTTACACTGCCATTCCTCACACACTTTAACTTACCAAGGAAACCTGTCCATTCACCAGCAAGTAATCACTATTCCTCAACATTTAATTAACACATAACTTACTCAAAAGCCTGAGAAATGCATTTAAGATCAAGGAATGTTGTTAAAACATTGTTAAAACATTTTTTAGAATGAAAAAGGGATACCTACAGCTTCATCCAAGTGGATAATCTCTTCTGCTACATAGTATCCAATTTGTACAGTATTACATGTAAGAACAGTGGACATGCAATATAGTCACTATTCTCAGAAGATAAAATAAGAAAATGGCAGAGTCACTGAGCAGCTAATATTTCATTACATCAAGATACTAACTCAATGTTATCAGTATCTGCCATTTCAGAATCATATCCTACACTGATCTCCTGTGCAGTCTTGGGCATTCTCTATTTTCTCTTCCTGAATTTTGTCCTTCTTTCCTATTTAGATTTCTGGAAATCTCAAGCACATATCTTGCTATCCTAATCTCAAGGGGACAAAGGAATAGATGATGCTTTTGCAACACATTTCACATTAGAAAATCTCAAACTTATTTTGAAGTTGACAGTATCATAAAAAACAGCTACCACCACAGCGAAACAGGCAATGGGTGCTTCTAGAGCTGTACCACCTCCAGTGATGGTTTTCAAATAGTAAAACAAACAGATAACACCTGAATGAAATGAGCTTGGTTTTACACTATAAAACAAAACAATTGGCTACATGTTAAATATCAGTACTTGGACACTAAGACCAAAGAATAAACATTAAACGTTTTAAATGGAAGAAATTGTATCTTACTGTAAGCGTTAAAGCCTTGAACTGCTAGGCCACAGCTCTTCAAAGAACACATAAAATAAAATGTCACTCTTTCTTCCTAGGAGGTAGGCTAGATGCCAGCATTGGAATTGCCACTGCAACATATCCTATGTAGTCTACAAGACGTATTTGTTTTGCAAGTACAATTACTCCTATGACTTGCAAATACAATGCATCAAAAGAAATGGAGACTAAAACTTGAATTTTGATATGTAAATAAATTAAGATAAATAATTTTAATTACATGATTAATTATATATCAATATTGTTTTAAAAATAAAAATCTTTGATAAATAATTACTTTAGATTGCTAAACCATAAACATTTTCTCAATTAAAATTACATATTTTCACCCTTACATAAATAAGTTAATTAGAAAAAACAGTAATATTACTAATTTCAGTACCATTTTGTCACACTTCTTTCTGCAAACATCTGAAAAGTATCTCTATAGATATACATATTGCAAGTATTCATGAAAAGACAAAAAAGACACCACATATAGCCCTCCCCACCCCAAGAAATCTGGAGTTGATCAAAATTGATCCCAAGAGTTAGACATGTCTTATTTTATTTCACTTTTCAACTAAAACATTATCGGATCCAGGTATTTACCATTGCTATTTTGTTTAGCACATAAAATAACATTGACAATACGACACAAGTAAGATCTGGAATGTAAAGCATGGAAAAAAGACTACTGGAAACATATACATATACATCTAGAGCATATACATCACCTCACTGAGAGGTGAGGGGGAACTGCATGAAGACAGTAAGATACAAGATCTCCTCAACAGGCCTCGACAGATTAATGCATGCGTTCGACTTTCATTCTCTAGTAGCCCCACTGACTTCAATGGGATGGATGACTAGTATAAAGAGTTAAGTGTCTGCACGTACCTCTGCAGAACTGAGAGCTAGGACAGAAACAATCCTTATAAATTAACTATCATTGTATCTTAACTACCATTGTTTATTTTTTTATATATTTAATGAGTACAGAAATAGTAAATGATGAAACAAAAGAGTCTACGATGTAACTCTTTAAAACAAAGGGCTCACATCTGGGTTGGTTTTGTGTACCATGTTATCCGTCATAGCAGTCAATAATTAAATTATTATTCTATGTCTAATTATTCCTGAAATCCCAAAATGTCTTATTCCCTGGAAGCCCTTCTCCATAAATTAAGACCCCCTAAAGTTTTCTGTCCTGCTCTTACTTGCAGTTCCAAGCAAGATCCAAAAAAATTACTCCTGGCACTATTTGGAATATCACAGAAACATCTGGTTGGAAGAGACCTTTAAGATCACAGAGTCCAACGTTCACCCTGCACTGCCAGGGTCCATAAACCATGTCCCTCAGCACCACACCCACACGTCTTTCAAACACTTCCAGGGATGGGGACTCCACCACCTCCCTGGGCAACCTGTTCCAATGTTTAATGACCCTCTGTGTAAAGTAGTTTTTCCTGATATCCCACCTAAATTTCCCTCGATGCAACTTAAGGTCATTTCCTCTCGTCCTGTCATTTGTAACACGGGAGAAGAGACCGACCCCCACCTCACTACAACCTTCTTTCAGGTAGTTGTAGAGAGCGGTAAGGTCTCCTCTGAGCCTCCTCTTCTCCAGACTAAGCAAACCCAGTTCCCTCAGCTGCTCCTCATAAGATCGGTTCTCTAAACCCTTCACCAGCTTTGTTGCCCTTCTCTGGACACACTCCAGCACCTCAACATCCCTCGTGTAGTGAGGGGCCCAAAACTGGACACAGTACTCAAGGTGTGGCCTCACCAGCACCGAGTACAGGGGGACAATCACGTTCCTGCTCCTGCTGGCCACACTATTGCTGATACAAGCCAGGATGCCGTTGGCCTTCTTGGCCACCTGGGCACACTGTTGGCTCATATTCAGCCAGCTGTCAACCAACACCCCCAGGTCCTTTTCTGCTGTGTAGCTTTCCAGCCACTCCTCCCTAAGCCTGTAACGTTGCAGGGGGTTGTTGTGGCCCAAGTGCAGGACCCAGCACTTGGTCTTGTTGAATTTCATACAGTTGGCCTCAGCCCATCAATCCAGCCTGTCCAGACTCTCTCTGGAGAGACTCCTGACGTTCAGGCAGATCAATACACCCACCTAACTTGGTGTCGTCTGCAAACCTACTGACGGTGCACTCAATCCCCTCATCCAGATCACTGATAAAGATATTAAAGAGGACAGGCCCCAACACTGAGCCCTGAGGAACACCCCTTGTGACCAACTGCCAACTAGATTCAACCCCATTCACCACCACTCTCTGAGCCTGGCCATCCAGCCAGTTTTTTTATCCAGTGAAGTGTACACCCACCCAAGCCACAGGCAGCCAGTTTCTGCAGAAGAATGTTACAAGAAACAGTGTCAAAGGCCTTACTAAAGTCCAGGTAAACAACATCCACAGCTCTTCCCTCATCCACTAAACTAAAATGATAAATGAATTTATCACAAAAAGGAAACAGAAATAAAACTCCTTTTTTAATGACACCAACTGGGTAATCATGCAAAGGCTCTCAATAACTGCATATCTTCTAGTTTCCTAACAGAAAAAAAAAAAAAATACAAAATACAAAACACCAAACCCCTCTTTTAGCTGAATACAAAAAAGGATAAAAATTATTAATCTGTATAGCACTGGAAATTCCTGAGCCAAAATGTGGACTTGACTGATTTACACACACCAAAAAAAAACACCAAACCAACAACCAAACAACCAAAACCACAATAAAAATCCCCACACCAAAACCTGTAAGATTTATATACTTCTGTCCTAAAACGTGCAACACAGCTAAATGAAAAGGAGCATCACTAATCACTTATCCTCAAACCACCAGCTACCACTGCATCCCCCAAAACGTATCTTACCCTCTCCTCTTTTGGCCAGAGAGTATGCTTAGAGACCAGGCAGCTCTCTACTATTATTCACAGCCAGGCGCTTGTTCAGCACGCAGCTCTATACAAGTTTGTCAGAACTCCTGCACTACCTGGACTTCTGTTCTGCAAATCCAATAAACAATAATTACAGGAAGCAGAGTGGGTGCAGTAAAAAGAGCATGGAACACCACAGTGCTTTTGTGAAATCTGTAATTTAATCGCAAATCAAAAGAGATTCAATCTCAAATTATTATTTTCCTTCACACTCTCAAGTTGGAAACTAACGCCACACAGGCTTCGGCCTATGGGGGAATCAGGACTCCCAGCACAAGCGAAATTACACACGTACATAGGCACTGGTAAGATTCGAGCCTTAACTAACCGATCACATCCGAAATCGGGAATGCGTCGGTTAAAACAGGACGATCGGCGCCTGCAGTTGCAGCGCGCTCCGCCGGGCCGCCGCTCACCAGCCCCGCCCGCCCACGCATCCCGCCACCGGGGACGCGAGGAGGCCGCTGCCGCCGGCACGGGATAGAAAAGTGTCCAGGGTGGCCCGGAGCAGTGGGGATGCTCCGCGAGAGGCCCGGGGCCCGCCGCACCGCCCCCTTCCCGCCTCCCCACCTCCTCCCAGGGCCCGCAGTCACCCCGGACAGAGAGCAGGGACTGAGCAGGCCGCACCGCACGCGCCTCACCGCACGCGCCTCGCTGCCCCGCCACTTGCGGGCCCCGCCGCCACGCCGGCAGGCGGCGGCCGTGCCCGCCGGCGACGAAGCGGGCTGGCGAGCCGCCTCGCAGAATGGCCTCACCTTCCCACTGGCTTTCTGTGAGCCGCTGGGCGCCTTGTCCGCCATCTTGCCTCTCCTCTCGCTCAGCCCTGGCGGTGAGGAAGCGAGCGCCGATCCCACCGAAACCGCAAGCGGAGGTCGGGAAGCCGATGGCCGAGTAACCGATGGGGCGGCCTCCGCCAGGGCGGGGCCTGTCTCCGTGTCCGCTCAGTGAAGAAGCGGAGGCAGGTCGGGCACAGTGAAGACAGTTAGCCTTGGCTGCAGCTTTTTGCTTTGGACGGGCTCTGCGTCCTGCTAGGGCCTCTTACTCTCACATGAGCAGAAGAAAACCCAAATGAAGTCGCCAGGCAACCCAAATCTGCCTAGCAACCAGCTGTGCTAAGGCAGGCAGTGCCAGGCAACCAGCGCGGGAGCCCACGGCCGCCCGATACCATTCGGTCCCTCGGTGGCCGATCTGCGGCAGCGCGCGGGCATGGGCCGTGCTGCGCAGCGCAGCGGCAGCAGCGCTTCCACTCGTGTGAAGGACCCACGGTCCATGGGTAGAAACGCTTACGCGAGGGATCGCATTCAGACTCAAAGCACTGACTCGCGTTGCCAGAGTCCCTCGGAGCGGAGAGGACCGTGCAGATCACCCAGAGCCATTTTTAATCGCCTGATGCTTTCCTGCGGGACATTGGCAGGTGACTGTTGGGCACAGCTCAGGCTGTCCGCCGATCAACCTCTTCGCTGTTGGCAGAGGTGGGATGACTAGAGCAGCAGGATTCAGCTGAGGGCGTGGCAAGGCTTGCAGGGTGGGCGGTGTGCATGTCCTGTGGGGAATGTGGTGTGGAAATGCCTGGAGTGCTCCTGGTGCACACTAAGGGCCCAAAATGCGTTTTAGACAGGAAGGCTTCACCCAGGATCAGGCTGGACCAGACAGTCAGTGTGATGTTGAGCTTCAGAGTCCTGTGTCTCGGCCATTCTACACAGCTCTCATCCACTCGTCCATGTCTGTAGACACTGTGTAGTGTGTAGTCATACACTTTGGAGTGGAGAAAAGAAGCAAAGTTGCCCTCAAAGACGGAAAACGTAGATCAATATGCGAGACAAGCAGCGGAGACAAAAGTAAAAACCACGACCATTTCTTGCTCCCGGATAAGCTACTCTTCCCAGGGACAGAGGGGAGCAGAAAGGCAGCCTGCCATGCAGTGTGCTCAGGCTCTGGCAGAGGGCAGGACTGAGCGCCCCGTTCAAGCAGCTGCTGCCCTCAGCACGCCTGAGGTTAAAGTTACTACATTACCTGATTTCTACTTCCTAAGTCACACACAAATAAAGCAAAATAATAATAATCATTCTGTAGATGCAAATTGCTTTACGCTGCAATCAAACAAGCGGTTGACCAGACAGTGCTGCTGCAACTAAGAAAAAAAGGTAAGGTAGACAGAGAAGGGTCATGTGGCAGAAATAATGCATTTCTCCCCACCTTTCAAGCCTCCTACCACCATTTGCAAAATATAATGAAAAAAATTTTCTGGTAATGGATTGGCAGCTAAGGATCAAGAGATCAGATGTTTATTGAATTCCCTTCAGCAATAAGCAATCAAAACAATAAGTGTTTGCTATACCTACAGTTGACACAGTACCTTACTGTCTAGCATCTCCGTTTCCACTCTGGAGGATGGCTCACCATTTCCACTACCACCTGCATAGCTTTCTGTGGGCACCCCAAGGCTTTGCACAGATTTGAACTGGAATCACTTAGGCCTTGGAGGGAAGGAAGTAGACATAAAACCCAAACCCACCCCTTGACAGCAGGGTTTGGAGACAATTCCATCAATCTTTTCAGAATTTTTTGAACTCCAAACTTGCCCATAGAGGAGCCTTTCCACAGGAAGGAATGGTGCTGGCCGAGGAGCTTTAGAGATGGATTAGGCAGCATCTTATTGCTTCAGAATCCAAGTCAAATCCTTCTCTTCCCCCATCTTCCCCATTTTCTTGAGAACCACTTCAGCAGCTTAGAGAAGCACAGAATTAGTGTTATCTGTGACCTGCTTTTGGATTTTTTTAACATGGTGATGGAGACAGGTGCAGCAATGAGTTGGAAACAAACCAGCTGGGGAACTTATATTGGATAAAAGGGGCATTAAGGCCACAAGAGGAGACACTAGGTGCTGCTCAGCTTTCCTGGGACTCCATTAATAAATGTGGTATGAAAAAAAAGACTGACACTTCTGGATAAAAACCAAACATTTAGCTGGAAAGAGGAATTTGCCCTTGGATGCTAGAGTTTTGGGGCCACTAATGTTCAGAAAATTTGTGCTCCATTTGGCCTCAATCCCTTTGTTTAATCCACCTCATTAATCCTTTTTAATTATCCACCTCATTCTTTTAAATCCTCTGCTTACTGCTCAGCCTCCACACTCTTCTGTAATTAATAAACTGCACCAAATTAAGAGCATCATGATCCAAGGCATCCTGTGAAAAACAGGAAAGATAGTTTCAAAGGTCATTAAAGATAGTTTTTTGGAATGAACTGTACTCCTGAATCTATGCCATTTATTACACATTGCAATAGTACAGTAGCACTTGTGTACAGTTAGTGACTGACAACACATGTCAGTGTCTTGGGCTTAATGGGAGAGGAAGGGGATGGAGGAGAGGGGGAAGGAAAGAAAGCGAGATGCAGAAATCTGTGGACGTTTAATGCTGGAAAGAGCATTTAAAAGGATATATTAGACATTTTTCATTATCACGCAGTACGTCTGGTTGCATGCAGAACCAGGAGTTAGTCATTAACTGTTGTAATAATGACAGATATCATTAGGCAATTTACTAGGGCAAATCATGATTTATCCTGAATAACACTAAGCTACATTAAACCACGTGTTGTGGTGCATTACCCTTCTCTTTCTTGCGGGTTTTTTCCCCCACTTTCAGAGGATGTCTCTCCCTTGCTCTCACCCCAGGCCAGAGCATAGCTGAACTGCTGCAATCCTTTTGTAAAGGTGGGTATGAGGATAGGGGAAAGGAAGGATTTAAATTGCTGTGGAAATTCCTTACCCTGTAGCAAAGGAAGCACATTTCAAGGCACGAAGCAGGCAGATCAGGAGGAGAATAGAAGTGTACCTGCTAGCTGTACACGTTTGTAACTCTATGAGTCATTTCATGCTCTCAGTAGTGGCTTATGGATCCCTAAAGCCACAGGCTGTGTATGCTGTTTCCCCATTGCTTACGCAGCAGTCTTCCAGTTTCTTTTCTTTTATTCTTTTATGCTTTTTTAAAGCATAAAGCATAAAGAGCACAAACCTGAAAATATTCAACTTGAAGGTAAAGAGGGCAGAAAATTAGAAAGCTCCTGGTGAAAGAGATGATAAATGAACACTGTTGTGCAGCCATGATAGTGTCAGTTATTGTTATTCCCTTTACCATATCTAGCTTTTTTTTACCTCTAAGTGAGGATTTAAAATAAAAGTATCACTTTCACTTATCTTTATCTATTAAGGAATTATCTTTGTAAACTATAATTGACCTAATTAGTTACTCAAGAAGGAGAAAATGATGCAAGGATTCCTGTTTATCCAGTCTGAAAAAGAAAATGGTGTAGAATCTCTAAAGGCAAGTTAATCTCTTCAATATTAGATCAAAGCACTGTGCCTACTCAGTTATTACAAAAGATCGTAATCACTGCAGTAGAAAGTTACCAGTCAAGATATTTTTATGACATTGATACACACTTGAGAAAGGATTAAAAAAAAACCCGCATAGAACAAAAAGATGACGTTTGTGTATTTGTCTATCTGTTAAGATATTCTCCCAGAGAAACTGCAAGCATGAGCTACATTAGACAGATAAGTTAGATAAGGCTAAAGCCTCTCTTTCTTTAACACCTACTTTTTTAAAATAAATAGAGACAAATTCTACCCTAACTCGTGGTCAATGAGGTTCCATGAGGGATGTCAGATGCTCTGGAAGATCCGGAGCAAACGAAGAGATTAAATGTTTTTACTCAGGTGAAACTTCTTATTAAGAAAGAAATCGGTAAAATCTGTCTTGAAGGTGAAAATATAGAAAGGAAAAATAGAGAGACAGAGTTGTATAGTAAAGCATTATGTCAGGCAAGAGCTCTTAGGATTGATGTTTGCCAATGTGAGTGGGTTGAAATTGGTGAGGCTGAAGGTTTATCTTCAAAAGCATCTTAAATCTTCCGAACACCACCACTGTGTGTTCACAAGAGGACTTTCTCCAATGGCAGATTTAAGTTAATTACTCAGAAACGCAATGGGTAACAGGAGGGCTAAGTACAACCTCTTCCCTAGTGTGCTGAGTATGTTAGAGTGTAAAAGATTAAATAAGCTTTTTTTTTTCCCCTAACCAAAAGGCATAATTTAATTGGAGATGGTTGAAGTAATTCAGAATATGTTATAGGGCTTTTGATATTTCAGACAAAGTGACACCTCATGAAAGGACTTCAATAATGGTTAAAACAAAAGTAGTATATAGAAACAGACTCATATTTGGTATTTTAGCACATCTTTTTCTTTGAGTCTTCAGCCAGCACTGATTAATATTATCTTCCATTACTCACCTCATTAGGCAGTGCCTTCAACAGTGTTTTAAGAGTCTTCTCAAAGGTTATTTGGAGAGAAAGCCTGCAGAATATTCTACACATGCTAAAAGAAACCCTGGTATATGCTGACCATGCCCTTCTAAATATAAACTCTGGTTAAAGAAATGCGGAGGCCTCTTCATGCACTACATTATGTAGACTTCTCTCTGTGACTTCCAAATGCCCTGATTTCCTCTGGCCTACCACATAATAGTCATGTAATACTAATCTTGATGGACTACACATGAATAAGAGGCTATTTTGAGGTTTTAAGTGCTTTAAATTGTAAGGTTCCCGGTACACTACTCCACAGCTGGCTTGGGAACAGGATTACTAACTCAATGTAAGATGTATGCAGTTCTCTTTATGAAAGCCCAATCTGTCCCCAGAGACCATTCTCCCCTGTGAGGAGGAAAAAAGCCTTGGAAAAAAGCAAAAGAACCTGATCATTAGTAATGAATTTCATTAATGTGGTTGCTAAAGCTACATTGCTGTCACTTGGTAACGATGTGAACTGTGATCTTTAGAAGCCCTGAGATCTCCCTGGCACTTTCTGGCCAGACCCAGGTTACACGTGAATGACATCGGTAAAGCACATGGGACAAGCCAAAGCTGGATCCCCACACAGAGGCAGAGAAAAGAAAATGTATATTCATTTTACACTGCTTATACTTCTCTGGTGGTGCAGTGTTAACAGGTAAACCCACCACGGACAAAGCAGACAAAACTAGATAGCTACAATGGGCCTGTGCTTCCTCCAGATAAGCTGGCATGTACAAGTCTATGAAGTGATTCCTGGCTCTGCAAAAAGCCTCCATTCCCCTAAATATTATTTTAAGTCATCTTAATGACATCAGCAGTAGGGAGAAATTTCCAGACATTTATCTTCTCTGCAGCGTTGGTGTGTATCTCCACCAATACTCAGACAGTCTAGTGCTCATTGGAACTGTGTCAGTGTTTAACCACAAGCAAACCCCCCAAGCAAATCCTCCCACCTGGGCTGCCCCTATAAAAACACAAACCCAGTCTCTCCCAGGAAGCCAGGAGATACCGCTGAGGCAAGAAGGCTGAATGCCCCCCACGTGCCTCAAAGCCTGGAGGTTGTAGGAATGTCAGAACGCGTGGAACAAGCCCTGCTGCACTGCAAGGCCGGCAGTTCCCAATCAGTGTTGTTCTTTAGACACCACGTGTTGCAACAGCTGCTGGTGGCTTTCCAACAGGTTCTTTAGCGGAGGTCTAAAACCAGATTGCTCCCAGTCAACCACCTCTCCTTGTCTAACCTTGACGAGGGAGACTGAAGTTCACAGTCATTTCAGTCCTCTTCGCTAGGGCCTGCAATGGCACTCACAACCATAAATGAAAATATCAGTTAGGGATTGGGAAAAACGATCACCAGAGCCCTGCTGGGAGCACCCGCACGTGTGCTGTGGTGGGAGCAGGCCAGTATCTTCTAGCTAACAGCCCCCTCACCACCGGGTGCTTCTACAGTGACACAGCAAACGGTTGAGCACCGGGCCTGTCTCTTTTTCAGGGCAGCCTCTCTAGGACAGCGTGGCCCTGTGAGAGGCCCGACCTCTGGCAACGGCCAAGCAGTCTTCGTTAAAGCCAGAGAGCCTTTCCTGTCTCTAGAGCACTCGCTGCAGAGCTCATGGGGCGTGGAGCCCGGCTCACCCCTGGTGCCGCGCAGGCCTGCTGCCAGCAGGTTCTGAGAGCCCTCGGTCAGGCACTCCTTGGGGCGTGTTTGGTGGAACGACCCCGCGCTCTGCCCGGCGCTGCCTCTAAAACACACAGACACCAGACACATTAGGCCCGTTATCTAAAAAATACGTCTGTTTAATATTTCACTCCTCCCCTTGGCTTTTCAGCACTGTTCAGTTGTGGTTATTTTCCTAGCAGGACTTCTGTGTCATTTTTATGAAGATTATAAGTAATGTCACCAGTCTGCCCCGCTTTCGACAGTTCTGTAAAATCAATATTTTTACTGTAATGAAAAATGCATTGAAAATCACTTTCAGCAACAGATACTCATGACTTTTTTTGTGCCAATTTAAAAAAAACTATTTCTGATTACCTGCTTGTTCAGGAAATTTTTCATGGTGTCTTGATTCACTATTGAATACGAGATTTTAATTAAAACTTTTGCGCAGAATGTTCTAATTACATTGAACCTCCGTTTACAGCATAGGACCGTACGTATATATCTGAATATCACCGTGTAACACATACCTGTGAAAAAACAGAGCTATCAGATGTCTAAGACCATCTGAAAAACAAACAAAAAGGGAACACATCCCAACGGGAGAGTACCCCTTACTCTGGCTCCTACCTGCGCAGCAGTTACTTACCTGTCTGTATTGCCCTCTATTTACTTCAAACGAGTTCAGGTACCGTAACACCCGTACGGTGCTTTTCCCTGTATTTTTATATTCTGATTATGTAACTCTGCTGCTTGCATAACCACCCTGCCGATAAAGGTGGGATTTGTCTACGGATCAACACAGAGCAGCTACTGTCAGCCCGTTACCGAGTCTCCCTCGCAGCCGCCCTGCGGGGAGCACGGAGGTACGGTGGATGCGTTTGTCAGAGTGACCCCACTCTGCAGCCTGGCCGAACGATAAGGTGGGTGCGGATGTGTCAGTGACGTACACGCTTTGCAGCCTGGCCGGGAACGATTACCCGAACAGAACGTTTGCATTCGTTGCATGAGATAACGTCACCGAAGAAACCAGGTCTCAAGCGGCCTCACTAAAGCACACACGTCAGAAACCCACCCCGCTGCCAGATGTCCCCTGCCCGGGGATATTTCCCAGGTCCGTCCCGCCTGCTGGGGATCTCCCGACCCCGCGGGGTCACCCTCCCTTTTCTCGGGGCTTCTGTCACCCGCGCTGGCGCAGCCGCGGCGCAGGGCTGGGCAACAGCACCCGCAACGCCGCGGACAGCCCATGTCCCCTTTGTGCTTTTTACACCAAAACGCCCCCGTGGGAACGGCCCCGCACCAAGCGGCGTGGGTCTGCTCGCGTATCCCCGAGCCAGTTGTCCCCACCCCCGGGACCCGGGAGGGCGGCTGGCGGAGAGGGACCCTGAGGAGCGTGCGCTGCCCGGGCCCGGCCGCACACCTCGCTGCGGGGAAGCTCGGCCGGGGCGGCCGCGGGGCTCTCCCGGGCCCGGCCCCCCCCGCTGCAGCCGCATCAATCATTAACGGCGGCTCGGGTATCCAGCGCCTCCCTCCCCGGGAAACCCTACCCGGGGCGGCGGGGTTGTCTCTCCCCGGGAGCACTGGATGCGCTGCCGTTATTCAGTTAACCGTGATGCCGGGCGGCGGGGCGGGAGGAGCCGCGGCGGTGCCGCCACTGCCTCTGCTGCAATGAACGATGCTGCTGGGGGCGGCGGCGGCGGCGGCGGCGGAGGAGGAGAAGCGCAGAGCGACGGCGGCTCTTCCGCCGCCGGCTGCGGGAGCAGCGGCTGTACCTCGCCCGGGCGGCGGCAGGAGGGCGCGGCGGCGGGCGGCGGGCCGGAGGCGGCCGGGCGGCCCGGGGCCGGTGGGGACAGCAGCATGCCGGCGGGCGAGGGGGACAAGGAGGAGGCGGCGCCGCCTCCTCGACCTGCCGCGCTGCTGCGGTGGGACGAGGTGCCCGAGGACTTCGTTGAGTGCTTCATCCTCTCTGGCTACCGGCGGCTGCACTGCTCGGCGCAGGAGTGCCTGGCCTCGGTGCTGCAGCCCACCAACGAGACCCTCAATTTCTGGACCCACTTCATCCCACTGTTGCTCTTCCTCAGCCGCTTCGGACGGCTGCTGCTGCTGCAGGGTGCCGGGGACGTGCCCTTCCACCACCCAGCCTTGCTGCCCCTCTGGTGCTATGCCTCCGGGGTGCTGCTCACCTTCGCCATGAGCTGCACGGCCCATCTCTTCAGCTGCCTCTCTCCACGCCTCCGCGCCACCTTCTTCTACCTGGACTACGCCTCCATCAGCTACTATGGCTTTGCAAGCACTGTGGCCTACTCCTACTACCTGCTGCCAGGGCTGAGGCTGCTGGATGCCAGTGCCATGAGCCGCTACATGCAGCAGCGGCTGGGGTGGCAGCTGGACTGCAGCCTGCCCATCATGGCCTACCGTGCCCTGGTGCTGCCAGTGGCCCTGGCACTGGCCGTGGGCTGCACGGCTGCCTGCTGCCGCAGCCGTGCTGCCTGCTGCGCTTACCCCTTTGCTGTGCGCACCTTCGTCTTCGCCATGCCACTGAGCATGGCCTGCCCCATCATGCTGGAGAGCCTCCTCTTTGACCTTCGCACCCGCAACCCCACGCTCTTCATCTACTTTTACCGGCGCTACTGCTGGCTGCTGGTGGCTGCCTTCTTCAATGTCAGCAAAATCCCAGAGCGGATCCAGCCAGGGCTCTTCGACATCGTGGGGCACAGCCACCAGCTTTTCCACATCTTCACCTTTCTCAGCATCTATGACCAGGTGCACTATGTGGAGGATGGGCTGGCCAAGTTCCTCAAGGCACCCCTGGCCACCCCTACTTACCTGGGCACCGTGGGGTATATGCTGCTTCTGATGCTTTGCCTGGCCATGGTCATCAGGAGGTTCCTGAACATCACAGACCTCTGCAAGCAGGACTAGCTAGGCCAGCGTCCTTCGGGACTGCAACCACCATGCCAGTGACCCTTGGGCTGGAGACCCTTGGGCTGATAACCTTCAGACTGGAGACCCTTAGACCAGCCCTACCGTGTCCTGAAGATGCTGTGAAACCTGGGGGAAACACACCTGTGGAAGAGCCAGGTCCCTTCTCGCAGCGGGTTGCCAGAGAAAATTACCATGGCGAAACTGCTCGTGTTCTTTAAACTACTAGGTTACCAGGGAAAGCAAGCAAACACGCACTGGTATGTTGCTGCTTAAGAGTATAAACTGAAACAATTTAGCTCTGCTACTAGAAAGAATGCATGAACTATGAATGCCTCTTACTGATTTCATAACAATTACATTTAAACTAGCTCTGTATATAGATATATATTTATATATCTAGCTATATATTTATTAGCTACATATATATGTGTGTATATATGTGTATATATATACACCTGAAGACAGTTGTGCAATGATTACTCATTGACTTTTAATCAAGTCCTATGTGAAATTTCCTAGCAGATTATGCACTGACGTTTATCTTTCTCTGTGATACCTTAACAAGCCTTTGCAGCCACATACTGGATTTTAAATGCAAACAAATCGATAGCTATCTATAGTTTCTAAGGTCTTGCAGCCTTTTCAGACAGGGAACAATAGATTTAACAGGGAGAGAAAAAACAGTTTTGAATTATTACAGAATTACCAGATGATGGAAAGACTAATTAGTCAGGCAGCAAGTGGTTGGTGTAGCCACTTGGATACTAAAATAAAACAGAGAGATATGTAAAATAATTGAACCAGAAAGGTGTCAAACTCGTTTGGAGGGGGGTAGTGGGAAGAAGAAGGGCACTGTGTAGTGGCACGGTTCTTCCCCCAGCACGTCAGGAACATCTGTTTTATTAAGAAGGTCCTAAGGGGCCTCTGGTAAATCGCCCCCAAATGAATCTTTTAGAGTCAAAGTCAGAAGCCAGACTTCTTATAAGCCCCTCCCAAGCTCGGTGGGACTTCTGTGGATGTAAAGAGAGTAACTGATGCATGAGGTCTCATTCTGGATCTTTTAAAGAATTACATGGAACTGGTTTCTTCTGCTCTTTAATTAGAGCACTCTATCCATTATACCATTATAAAATTAGCTGCAGAATAAGGTACTGCTGAATCTGAGTTCAGGACCTAAAATCTGGCTCTACAAGTACTGGATACTGGCACTTTCTCATAATTCCTAACCTTTTCCTATTTTGATTAGTTGTGGCTGCAGCTGGGTTTGAAGTCCTTTTTCAGAAGCTTTGGAGGAGTTCAAAGACAAGAATTATGAGGTATTTTCCAACACAGTATCTTTTCACAGCAACCCAGGTATTTATCCTTTTCACACAACAAACAGCTAACTAGAGATTGAACTCACTCTCTACATAAAGAGATATTTTTGTAAACTATGTGCAGACTTTAAACAGATGAATTTTGATTTTTGTCTGACAGAACAAAAATGCAATAATATTACACAAGGGAGTTACAACTTGAAGTTCAGGTGAGAAACTGGTTGTATACCCCATTTTCAAAAAGAAGGGTCATATTTCCTTAGGAAATGTTGATGTCCTACTGCACAATAGTGTAGTGGCTCTTTAACTCAGCCTTTTTGTCCCTAGAATGGAAATACATCTCTGCTTGGGTCTTTCCCATCTTCATGGCAACCATACCGCATGAAAATGTTTTGAATCATCTCACAGTCTTCTGTAAGATAGCCCCTGCCTTTGTAACGGGAATATAGGAAGGACTACAGCTGGAGATTATGAGGTCAAATCCTTAATATGGGTCAGAATCATCACAGAAACCATTAATTGGTATGTCAAATTTGTGAAAGTTTCCCTATGAAAGAGCATAAGCTAAAAGAAAATTACATCCACTTAATTTTATCTTTTACCTCAACCCATTTTAACTATAATGGTTTGGATCTTTTAGATTCTCCGTGAATGATGAGAATGGCCTAACAAAAATATGTGTTCTTTGCCAGCCAGAATTCTGCTAGTATATAATTTGTGGTAAGGTCACATGTGGTCTCTTAAAGAGATTGGCTAGACTTTTCTGAAGTAGCAGTTGCCAAGCTGTGGCCTCTTGAATTATCGCTGATGAGCCATAAAAAACAGCATGGCCCTGTGTGGCTGTCTGTGTTCTGTTTTCATTTGCCAACCTGCATTAAAAAAAATTAAAATTACATGAACTATTTTTTATTTTACATATTTTCATTAACTTTTATCATAAATATGGCATTGCTTTATTCAGCTCTTGGTAAAGCAAAAAATTCTCTGCACCACTGAGAGAGGAGGCTGGTTCACAACACTGTTACGCTTTGAAATGTGCTTTATATTGTGAAAAAACCCTGTAAACTCACAATAGAAAGCAAGTGGATCGAGACCTGCAACGATGTCATCCTATGAATTCCCACAACTGCAAAAAGAGGCCAAAATCTTTGAGATGTGCTGTATTCAAGTTAAAATAATAGAGGCATAGTAGTTCGAGCCCAATGACTCATCCAAGTTCCAAAACTAATTATGTAGAAAGGGTTTGCCTGGGAGATGCCACTGGCATGTCCAACCACCAATTAAAAACTAAGAAAGAAATCACAAAGGCTAGGGACTGCAAATCTCAGCACTAGAAGAAAGCTCAAAAACAAGCAACAGTTAAAGCCAAATGTAAAGAAGGCTTTTAAAGCACAGTGTATAGTGAATTATATTTGTGCTTCTCAGTCACAATGCAGAGGACATCTCAAGAGGCAGTGTCAAAAAAAGGCTGTTGCTAACTTGTAAAAATAAATTTGATATTTGCAGTTAGGCCACGCAGGGTCATCTATATATATCTCAATGACAGATAACAGTGTAAAGGTTGGATTGCAAGCAACTGCAATTTTACTGGAATCTCACTGCTGTTACGAGAGTTGTGTGTGAGCCCCAATCATGCTACAGATTTGGTACCTGGCTCTGATATTTACAATATTGCTTCATTTAGAATTTTCTATTGGCAAAATGTCAAGGCACGTGTATGGGCCTGAGCACTTTGTGGAATTATTTGTAAATGCTAGTTGCAAGTACTGCTCTCTGAGCCACTGTAAGCAGGCTGTATGAATCAGGAATGAATGGGTACAGGGAGATATGATTAGATTTTAAGAGATCTAATTTTTGTATGTTTGTATGTTTGTTTGTTTTTTTGTTTAAAATGTGGCTACAAATTAAAAAGTTACAGTAAGCGTGGAGCGTATCTAGGGAAACGCTACCTGAGTCTGCGTTTATTCAGTGAAGGACACGTATGTAGATAATCGCTCCATTTGCCATGTCTGATAGCCAGTCTCCATAAATATGGACAGAACAAAACTGATTTAAAGAGGTTAAAATTGGAACAAGATATCTATAATAGTGCTTGTGCATTTGGGTGGCTTGTAAGGGAGCAGGATCTCTTTTTGGTGTCAAAGCACACATGGCTGAACTGCAGTCTACACAATAGCATATTTTGTAATTCTAACTTCTGGGCTCTTCCAAGTAACCTGTAAGCTTCAAGCTCATCTTTGTGTAAGATTGATATACGTGGGCTGTAGTAATTATCCCGTATTCTGTGGCAATACATTATTTCTTCTTCTGCAGTGTACTCATCTGAATGTCACTATCCAGGAAATCTGTACAGCTCTGTGCTGCTTCGTTAGCAAGACTAGAGTCTGCAGTCTGGAAACAAAGGGAAAGGTTTCATCTGCATGCTGCACTTGTAGAAATATAGCAGTTAAAAGTAGAAACACTTTTTTTTTTTTCTAAAATAATTGTTTTGCTTAGTTGTCCAAGTGCTGTGCTTATTATTTGTTGAATCCAGCTATTATATTGGGTTTTTGTAAAGAGTGCACCTGCAGAAAATGACAGTATGAAAGGTTTACATTGCGTTTATGTAAACTGAGGCAGCACATTAAGTATTATTGCACTTAACTCAGTTGATTACCATCCACATGCCTTACAGAAGCAAATCCTACCTGTAGTAATTGCCCAGATTATACTTCTTTTCATTGTCTATGAGAGTAAAAATGACCAAGTGGCTGGTAACAAGCTGAGGAGTCAGGCACTCCTGGGTTCTTGTGCCTGCTTTGCCACTACCTGTTCTGTAATGTAGGGCAAGTTGTTTAAACTCTGTTAATTTTTAATTATTTTAATTTATGTAAAACACTGGAATTGTACCAGAGTTGAATTTGATCCTTTGTGTCTCAGTTTCCACATCTGTAAGATGGGGAGAATATACCTTACCTACCTCACAGGGTTGCTCTGAAGACCTGCTAATGTTTGTAAAGCACTTAAAAATGCAAAGACCCTCCTAGGTGCTAAGAAGAAATATTACTGAACTCTGGCAGAGAGAATGTTATATTTTTCTGTAGCTCCTCGTCTCACAGGGAGAGGAATACGAAAGTTCTAGATCGTGAACTCTTGGGACAAACCCTCATCATTGCCATACTCCTAGAAGGTTCGCATCCTGCGCCCTGTGGAGCTGATGGCAAAATTTCCATTGGCTTCAGGCAGGGTTGGGCATTCAAGACCTAAGCGGTAGTAAATAGGCCGACTAAATGCTTAAGGGTCAGGAGTAAGGAGAACACATAAATGAGTTAAGCAATGTTCAGAAATCCTCACTTGTGACTTGTACCGAGGGACACTGCAATCTGACATGCTGACATGAGGTATCGTTGTTGATTTAGCCATGGATTCTATTCCAGTTACTGCAAAACAATGGAGCAAGATTTCCTGTCGATGTCTGTAAGACTGATTAGGTCACAGTTGCCATTGGGAATTTCAACGTACTTCTTACCAGAACAAAAAGACTGTAAATAAGTGCGGCTTTTAAATAAAAATGTGTAATCACTTGAGAACATAAAATAATATTGATCAGACAAACAACTTTCTCTTTTCCGCTCCCATTCCCTAAAACCAACAACATGGAGCCAATCCTATTCTTGAGTAAAAACTGAAATTGGATCTTCTTATCATACTCTTCCTTTGCCATGGAGCCCTGACTAATCATCCTGCTAACCCACTCTGCCCTTCTGGAAGGACTGATAGAAACAGCACCACTGAGTAGACGATGTTGTTTTTAAGAGCTTTTCTAACTGGCAGCAGTAGTGAAGACAAAAAAAAAAAAAAAAAAAAGGACAGAGTTTGAGTGGTTCACTAAGTAAAAGACTCTACCATTAGAAATTCACCCTATCCCAGTATATTCCTAGCTTCTGTTAGACATCTGTAAGTCAGGGCTACACCACCAACATGCAAGTTACAGCTGAGACTTTACCCTCTACTCAGATGAGGTGCAAGATGCTGAGGAAGTGTCACATGCACTGAAAGACACAGACCTCCATTCAAGACAATTGTCTTGGAGCTGGGTATGGAATAAAGTGAAATTATTTTCACAACTTCCTTAGACAGATGCTGCTTCATTCCACTGAATTCAGTAATAAATTAATGACCAAGATAAAGGAAGCAGGCTTTTGCTCAAAGTTCTTTGAAAGGAAACACCACCAGCAGACTGCTGCTTTCAGGGCAATTGCTTCCTGGGCCATACACAGACCACGGAGGATTCTGAAGTAGGGCTTTGCTACTTGATGTGAATGCCTTAGGATTTGTTGTTGTAGCTGGGAGTTAATAGTATGGAGAAACAGCTTATAGCAAGTTAATTCTGTCTGCTAGAGATTCAAGCACGCTTTTGTAAGAGGTATTACATTTAAGAGTCTGTGCATGCAATGAACAAAAAGTATTTTGTTTGGTTCTGTTGGGAAGGTTTGAAAATTTACTCTTCATACACTTTTGGATGCTGACCACTATACATGTAATGACTATGCATTTTTAGCAAAAGAAGGTGTGAGCTATAAATAAAGCTGATTCTGAGTACATTTTTGCAGAAATGCTTTTATAATTTTTTTTTTTAATATAAATTACTGTGACACCTGTAGGATCAGAAATGTGTTGAATGTAGTTATCTTCAAACACAGATGTTGCTAGCATAAGTACAGGAACTTCCAATTCTTGTATAGTGGTGTTGGTATTTCTGAAAACACTATACCACAGCAAAAGTATTGTTGCCATTTTGTTGCCTTTTGTGTTTTAAAGCAATAAAAGAATATCACTGCCTTTTTAGTTCTCCAATATATGCTAACTAATTAATGATAGTCACCCCCATTATATTAAAATTCATTAATATGTGTAAGGAGATCAATGTTCTGCCCACAGTGCTCTCTGAAAAATCATTAAATTATTAGCAACATCTATGTCAAGAATCACAGCAAAATATTGGCTGCAAAATCAAGACATCTATTTGGCATCAAATAATGTTGCCCATTTGGCAGACGAGGAATGTTCCAAGTGGCAGAATATTGTGTCCAGGCACCAAAAAGCACCCAATGAACTGCAATTATATAAAGTCTCTGCTTTAAGCCTTTGTCGTGGTGTAAACCCAGCTGGCAACTACACACCATGCAGCTGCTCAGCCACCCCTTTCCTACCCCTGGGCGGGGAGGAGAATTCAAAAAAAGGTAAAAGGGAAGCCCTGAGGGTTAAGATAAGGAGAGAGAGAAAACAATAGTGATTACAGTGATAAAGTGAGTGATATACAATGCACTGCTTACTGCTGCCTTATATATACTGGGCATGACATCAGTAAGGTATCGAATATCCCATTGGCTGGTACAGTCCAGCTGTCCTGGCTGTGGAAATAAATCCTATCCTAGCCGAAGCCAGGACAGCCTTCTGTGTCAAAATTCAGCAGGGCACAGTGTACCCAACATAATTTCAGGCACCCCCTGATACTTTTAAAAGACTGAACACAATGGAAAACTGTATGATACTCTAGTTGAGGTTTGTATAACTCCTTCAAAAGTGGAATGGAAAGCAAAAAAAGTCTCTGCTAGGAGAGGTAATTTATTGAGGTCAGTACCTCAGCCTTCAGCTGAGATGGCTCCATAGTTCTGATAGCCAACTGGAAACCTGAAGGCAATTTGTTACCATGACATCACTTCTCTGACAAATGGCCCTAAAAGTCAGGACAGCGTATTTGTGGAGGAACAACGGGACATCTGATACACAGCTTTAACCTTCAGATTTTATTCTCTTGTTGTAGGATAATGCATGGTTAGTAGAATCTGTGGGTGGAGATGAACCTCATTAAAAAAATAAAAAGCTGGTAGAAAGGAAAAGCATATCAGTATTAATGCTCAGGCTAAATCTTGGTTTCAGTAATGAGAGCCTCTGGGGCAGACAGTACAGATGCACTCTTCTGCATCAGAAAGCCCTCTATTACACAGCAGATTTCTTACTAAAAGTGGCAGTACACTTCTGTCAGTGGGGAGCTGGAAATATTCATCTGGTCAAGGAGGACAGCCTTTGGGTATACGATATATGCTTTACAGGAGAATGACAACAACAATATCACACAATCTTTTTGGAGAGTGAACAATTTTATAGAGTTCTCTAGTTTTAGTCTCTCCTGCCCCCAAGATCTAATCTCCTTTTGTGTCCCTTCTGACAGATGAAATACGAAAACATAGTTTTCCTTAATTTTTGGTGTTACGCGTACTTCTCATCTATTATCCTCTTGTTTGCTAGGAAACATCTATTCTCTGTTACTCTTCTCTGTTGTCCTCAGGATCTGGGCAATGCCACTTTCACGAGAAGAAAAACCTTGATTTTTCCCTCTTTCTACGCTGGGCTCTCTGCATCCGCAGTCCTGGGGCTATGGAATTCAATCACTGGCACGGAGTAGTGTCCCAGAATCTCAGCTTCTCATTTTAACAACACTTGGGAAGACAACTATGAAATGTCAGTGGGGGTGATAACACACATCAATATCTGAAGTATTCATTAAAAATATAAATAATGAGCAGAAGGTAAACAGGTACCTGGAACAGCTTCTCTGATACCTTTGCACACATAGGTATTCTCTTATTATCCCAAATTTAGCAAAGTTCATAAGCACATGCTTAACTTTAATATGAATATATGTTTATCTTTGTTCATTCACAGGGTAAACCCTTGTGCTTAAGTGTGCTGTAGAAGCAGAGGCCTAATGAGCAGACAGTGCCAGGGAAATACTGTCAGCAAGAGTCCGGCACTGCAAATTCTGCCATGCAGCCCAATAGCAGTGTCCTACCCTCCGATACCCAAAACTCACATTCCCTCCTCTGCCATAGTCCTTTAAAGCATTCTCCTTTCAGACCACTGTCTGAAAGATTTTAATAGGAAACAAAGAAAAATACACATGTAAATGCTAGAAATGTACCAATTTTGTCATGAAATAAAGCTGCAAACTTTCCAATTGTAGCAATTACAACAACAAAACATTGTTTCTTATTGTTTGGTAGAAAACCATAGCTTGGAGTAAAACAGTTTGTAACAGTAATCAGGCCTAAGCACTATAAAATACACTCACTGGCCAATCTGGTTAAAAAGAATGTTTATTTCTGTATTATATGAACTCAAATATTAAACATAGAAGCCAAATATTCTGTGCAGAATAACTTTGACCCTAGCAACAGACCATGTTCCTTCAAACTGTAAGTATTCCACTTCAACAGAAGCATGCCGTATCCTTTATTTTAAAGTTCAGACGTACTTTGGACAATAAAAAATAATTTGACTTAACTGATTTCAGTGAAACATAGGGAATTGAGGTTATTCAAGAGTGGAAGTCCTGCTCAAATGCAATATTCAGGGTGTATAATTAAGATCACATAAAGTCATGGCTAACTCAGCATTCATCTACCCTAACACCTCAGAGGGAGTAAACAGCCAGAGTGTGTTCAGATCTGCTTCTACTGAGATGAGGATATAGTGTATTGATATAATGATGGAAAATAGTATGTATCTCCCTTACAGTTAAGCTCTGATGAGTATATTGCTGTGCTCAGATGTGAGGCTGAATTACTTAAATGTGTTCAGACAGAAACATTTATTAAAAAGTTGGTAGTGCCCTACATACTTTGGTTGAGGTCTCCAGTTGTTACCAACAAGAAATTTTATAAGTCTTCTTATTAAAGGAAGAAAAGGGAAAAATTAATCTTAGGGAGTTGAAAAGATTTGTTGATTTTTACTTTGCTGGCAGACTTGTTACATAAATTAGCACAAAGCAAATGAACTGGTTGACTTACAAATATTACAAAGTGAAGTAATCGCTGTTTTCTGAAAGCCACAGTGACTTTCTCCAAGCAGAGTTACTGAAGACCTACAGTGAATCTGGTTGTCTCACCTTTACAGCAGTTGTGGCTTGGAGTGCAAGTCCTCAGTGGATGTTCACGTAGCAGTATTAAATGCTGTTTATCGATGCTATTAAATAACCCCAAGGCATGTTATTCCTTAGCCCCATATGCACATATAGCTAACAAATATTTATGATTTTCAGGCTCTGGAAGTGTCATGATTTCTAACTTCAGTGTCAGGGCAGAACTGCCAGATATGTCCCAGACATGAATGACTTCCAGCTTATTACTCAACAATAATCACTCTTTGTTTTCAAAGCTGTTTCAGTCACCCAATATCTCATGAATGAAACAATCTGCAACAAACAGTCTGGTAAATGAAATCTCTAAGGTGAAAACTTCCCATGTGTACTATAATAGATTAGTGGCAGTGAGGTTCCTGTCACGAGCTAAATTCGTGATTCATGAGCTAAACGCACAAACAAGCACCACACTCAATTTTCTTTCTTTCGCATTTTGCCTGGATGGCACAAACAGGCTGGGGCATAATTCTGGCTGGTAAAAAGCCCTCTGACCCTTCTTATCCCCTAATTGTATCACTCCAGTACTGGCAAAGAGGATGTAACAGTAACGCAGAGTGGCACAGCACATCTCCTCTACACTGCACTGGTCCATACTGGTACGCAGGCCCTGGGGACCCCACTGGGGTTTCCCCTACACGAGTCACAGCAGCCTGAGAATCAGGCAGTTACAGCCCTGTCTGCCTGCTGTGCCAAGTGAACCTCAGAATAAAGAGACTCACGCCTGCTGTGCAGCAGAAAGTTTTGCCACATTGTCTGAGCCCAGCAGACCTGTGGAGGACAGTGAGGTCAACCAGCAGGAGTTTCCTAGACAAGGCTTAGTCTTACTCAGTTTTAAGAAAACAAACCTCAATTTTCAAACTCGGCCATCGGTGCTCTGAAATCTCAGAGTTTGATAGAATCCTCATATTTCACCAGCCTGAAATGAAAAAAAGAAAAAATAAATTATTTACATATATTGAAAAAAGTCAGCCAGTTCAGTTGTTTGTTTGATTTTTTTTATCTGCCCCAGTCAATGCACAGACCTGAACAGCAGCATATGTGAAGATCAAATGAAGTGTAGTGTAGCACAGTGTCTATTTTAAAACAAACTGGCTGCAGCGATTTTTGGAAGCTGCCCGGCATGGTGGCGGGGCTGGCAGTGAGGCCAGAGGCTCGGCAGCAGAGCCACCAGGAGGAGCATGGAGACCGCTCCTGGGGTGCAGGGATCTCCCTCCAGCAAGGCTGATGGGAAGCTGTATGGCTCAGGCAAGGACACATTTTTTCTGTGGTAGCTAGCCACTGTATTTCTCATTTGCAGCTCTCAGAGGGGAGCAGAGGAGTACTCACCAGGCGCCTCCACCCACCACCGTCTTTTCCCTGGATGTTACACAGCTGGTGAAAAAGCTGCCCTTTGTGGTTCCCCTCCACGGGGCACCTCTGTTGCCCCCAGGGCTTGTTTGGAAGGGGTGCCCCATCCATATAACACTGTAAGCAAGAAGTTGGCACAGAGAACCTGACGGTCTGGCAAAAATAATGCTGTTTGCTGATATAATCCCATATGAAAAGAAAAACTGTTTTGAAGGGGATGACGCTGCCCTCTTAGGCATTCCTGGAACTTATACTGAAAGTGAGTCAGTCAGAGTGCGAGTATGCATCTTGCCATGCTGATCTTTTTCTCAAATATACTGACTAAAATAAGTTAATTTGTTCTGTTTCCAGATTAGATTAAACTTACATATCAGTTTAAAACTAATGAATGCTAAACAAGCAAAGAAACAAAACAGGCAATAGGTCAAAAACATTTCTGAAAGTATCCCCTTGTGCAGGATTTCATCCTCCAGTACTGGATGGCTGCAAGGTTGAGCATTTGAAAGTAATCAGTTCAGAAATAGCTCCATCCTGGCCCAGAACTGTCTGTGAGGATTTCTCAGGACAAGACAGGGCAAGAGAGCAGGACTGGCCCTAGTAAAGCCTGGGTTAGCCATGAGGCGCGTACCTGGCTGGCAAGACACCACGTCTACCCTGCCACAGTTGACCTGTCACCCACTGGATGTGAACGGCTTTCTTGTTCTGCCGCTCCAATTCAGACCATGTTAGTACATGTTAGTACAACCTACCTACCACATTCCCAGCTAATGTCAAACAATGCACATCTATTTCATGCTGCAGTTTTCAAGACCTAAAGCATTAAAAAGCACTTTCTGAAACACTGCAGTCCTCTTTTTGTCTCTAACACTGAAATGTCAATTAAAGTATTATAACAGTGCTGTGATTCAATCCCTGCTTGCTAGTTAACTTTTCCCTCTCCTTCAACGGCAAACTCTACATATTGTCCTCTGCTCATAGTTTCCCACTTGAGCAGGAGCTGTTGAACTAGCTATGCTGTTTGTAAAGCAGAGCTGACACTCATCCTTTCTGCTCAGTGACAGACACAGACACTGGGCCTCGGTTTGCCATGATCTTCGAGCTCTCCTGGGGAGCTCTGATTCATTTTGGCCAGCAACACTTCTTTCCCACCCTGCAGTCAAAGACACACGGCACGTCTGAGACAGCCGTGCTTTCCTTTCCACTATTCGAAGAAGGCTGTTCGGGGCACAGTCACAAGCCAGAGTTGCCCTGAGGCTGTCAGATATATCTCCACAGCCCTTGTCGAAGCCAGGATATGGGCAACTCCCTTCTGCTTTAACAACAACAAATGGGAAACTGTTTTACAGTATGAGCTCCTGTGCAAGTTGCCCAATGACCCCTGTACCTTGGGCTGGCACAAGCTGTGCAAGTCAGCAGCCTTGCTGCATGGATGCAGATCTAGCATCTCATCAAAGTGTTTCCAAATTTCTTTACTATGCTACTTTCTCCCTTTCAAAAATGTTTTCCCTGGCCATTTATTTATTCACACTTTCTAACCCAACTTCACTAGGTCATTACCTTCTCTTTACAAATCTGAAGCCTGAAGCCATATTTCTTTAGTTCTGACTCCTTCAGGGCAATCTGAGCTCTGACAACTGCCTCAAATGTGTGTGGAAGTTCTCCAAGAAAAAACAAGGTGGAGCAGACAGCAAGACTGTCCGTGCTGTATACGTGGTGCTTCTCCTTGTGTCAGTGCCATACCGATGCCCTGCCTCGTTAACTTTGTGTAGCTCTATGTACTGCTGTCATGCAGATAGGACATACAACTGACTTCCTAACTTGTGGCCTTTCTGTAGTCTTCTCTTCCTGTCTTATACCGTTGGTTATATTAGCACTAAAGAAGAGTAAATAAGTCTACATCCCACTTGAGGGATAGTCAAAATGCAGCAACATGCAGTCATGCCTGGACATTCAGCTGAATCCGGTAATAGCATAATAATCAATTTATTCTGACATATCAGTGAAAACTGAATGTACTTACTTCCTCACAGTCTATCTATAGGCAAAGCTTTTCTACATGTTTCACACACATTATATAAACTAAGCCTACATACAACCTATCTACATACAAAATATCCTTGAGAGTGAAATCGTAGACTCTGAAGAATTTGCTTCAGTAATATTGAGGTTTATTGTCTTTTCTCCTAAGATTTTGTTCTTAGGATATTAGTCATCATTTCTTCGTTAACACATTTTGCATATCTCAACATGACTGATTGCCTTGCAAGTCTGATCAGTGAGAATCTGGAGGCCTGACCATATTTTTTGATATCATCTGTAGGGATTTACTCTCAACTAAGATTGTGAGAAATGTTCTGCAGCACAACCTTTTATGCTCAATGTCAAATGTAACAGGCTTCTAATAATAGAACCACCACAATCTGTTCAGCTATTCCAGTCCTGGATCTGCCACAGGAAGTATCTCATTAGATTATAGCTAATGCAGTAAACAGTGGTTCTTTCTAGTGACATGTTAAGAACAGAAAGGTTTCACATGTTGGAGAGTTTTCTCATCTACAATACTTTTCTACAGGATTTAGCAGGGTGAGTTTCAGTGAAATATTTATGAGTTCTCTTACAAAAATTACCACAGCATGCACTGAACTCTGGGGTTTTCATAAGGCCGTTTATAATTAGAAAGGACAACCGTCTACAGGGTATGCTTATGCTAAGTCTCAAATTTCATTCCTCACTTACGACTGTGCATTCAAAGATATTTATTTTATGGTGGGAACATAAAGGAAGAAATAGGAATGTAATGGGGAAATATCACTTTCCCTACATTATCCCTTAACTCAAAGCATTTTCTTGAAAATTCCCACATTCTCTTTCATGCAGAGATCAAGTCGCAGAGGTACCAGTTGCTTTAGGACTAGTTGCTAACAAAATAAAAAACTTTTTAAGATGTTGCTCAGCTTTGACTACTGTGGGTGATATTCCAAACTAATTCTCTGGTCCAGCTGGCATTACAGTGCAATGTTCTCATCAATGCTCATTTGAATAGTTAGTTATCTTAAGCCTGCACTGAATTTGTGTGACACCACAGACTTATGGAAGGAAAAAAAGTGATGCAGAGGTGCCAGTCTTCATGGCTATGCAAGCTACATGCAAAACTTCCTTCCCCCTCCATGTCCTGCAGCTGCACAGCCACGGCTGTCATATGATCCCAGCCTCATGCTCCTCCTGTGCAAACCCACCATCCCAGCCTTATAGCCTCTACTACCAGAAGAGCAAGCTGAAGCAACGAGACAGGTTAAGCCCAGCATGCTGCAGCCACAGCCCACAGTCAGGAGCAGAGCTGAACAGAGTTAGGAAGTTGTGGTTGAAAACTCAGATCAGAAACCCAAACCAAACCTGCAGAACTGCAGAGGGGTTTACACCTGCACCACCTGCACACCAGAGCCCTTGGCCATGAGAGGCGTTTGTTTCCTGTGAACACGTGCCCAGTAACAGCCAGTCTGAACAATGCTTTTAACCTCTGCTAGGCAGTGGCTCACTACACCAATTTCTCAAGGCCAGGTGCCCTCATCCCCTTAGGCTAAAGTTTGCTTCCTGGTCTGGTCTGGGTTTTGTGAAAGGTGCTATAGTGTGCACAGCAGAGCTGTGAGAGGAACAGACTAATTCTGCTTCCTCCAAAAATAGATGCGTCTGGTACATGCATCTGTTTCTGTACATATTGTAATGGCTGCAATTAGCTTTTTCCATATTTCAAATTGCAAATGTAAGACACCTTATATTCAGAACATATGTACACAGTTATGCCTCCATTTCTTCTCAGTAACACTGGGTAAATTGTGCACCCCTACCCCAAGGACTTTAGTAAGGCAATGGAGAGGCATTGGAGCGTTTTCAAAAGACACCTGTTAGAGTTGTGTGCCAGATTCACAATGAATTTCAACAGGAATGTGGTGCTGGAAAACTGTGTCAGTATCTAGTTTTATGACCGCTGCAATTGCTTGAGTCTCTCTTTGACAGAATTTGTGATTTCTTCATAGAGAAAAGCACCTGAGATGCTGACCTGCCCCACACAGGAAAGATACCAGCAGATTCAGTAATTCTGCATTTTCTTGCTATGGCTTTAGAAGTATTAACACTTATTAATTTGTTGTGATAATCTAAGCTTTGTTCATTTTTAGCTCAGAATCTGGATAGACATATTGCTGTACTCTCCAAGCTGTTTTTTCTGTTTATATATTTCCACAACACATGTCCTTTTGTCTAAATCTTAATACAGATTCTGCACCAATTTTTACTTGCTTACCTGTTACATCAGCTTCAACTGTTATATCAGTTCAATGCAGTTTTTGCTGCTCAGTCATTTTCCTTCCACCTGCCAGAGCCTATGTAATATTTAACTCCTTAACTTATAAGTATTCATCACAGTATCACTTGGTGGATTCTCAGATCTTGCTGACAGCTGCTTGTTCTTTCATAGTTTTTACATAACTTGTATAGACCTGGAAACCTGTTCTGACCCTTCTGTCTCCAAGTTTCAAGACAGAGACTTCTCTGCGTTTACTGCAGCTTTCCTTCAAAATTTTCTTTGAAAATCTTCTATCTGAAAATGTGTTTTTTAAAGGTCACATATTGTTCTGCAGTCCAGATGTCAGACAATACCGTGCTTTAATTCTACAGTCCCCTGAAAGACCTTCCACACTATGAAGTTTTTTTCATTTTGTGAAAGTAATTTTATGGGCAAAACATATGACTAACAAAAGGGATATGACTCTATGGTTACTGTAATAGAAATTATTACACTGTTTACAGCTGAGCTTTAAAAACAGTTTTCAGATCGCTCTGGCTTTGGTTACTAAAGCTGTAAACCTCTTAGGTTTTTTTAACTCCCTCCTTAACGCCAGAGGTGGTGAATTTCTAACATCAATTTTTGTCAGGCTGGGCGTAGGGATCTGTAGGTTACATGTATAAGGTGAAACTCATCGCTTGGAAGCCCTGAGAAAAGCTCCTATTTCAAGTTCCTTGTTTTGATGGCTGAAGTAAGTAGCTTCAATCAGAATCCAATAGCTCACTGGAGTAACAGTGTCTCTATTTGCCCACGGCAAATTTACCACGCAGCCAAATGTCACCCACCACAGGCCTCCAAATTCTTCTGGCAATGATCCACTGGTGCCATTGGGAGAGGGTGGACAGAGGGAGACTAGAGATGGTGTTTGCGCTGTACACTCCACTGCCTGCATCCAGCTGCACAAAACCAGCAGGTGAAGCCTGACAGCCCAACTGGAAGTGAGCAGAGATTTGGGGTAGATTAAAGGCAGGGTGATGAACAAGGCACCAGCATCAAGGTCTCTGGGCTTTGGACTCAGGCGCTCAGAGGTGACCGTCCCCCCAGCACTGGACAAAACATCCCTCTGCTGTGAGCGATAAGGAGCTCTTGGCTTGCCACTGCCTCTTTAAAACCTTTGCATGGGATGTTGCCTGAGGCCAAACAGAGAAGCAATGGCTGTGTCCCCTTCATCTATCTGCTAGTAGCTGCAGCACCACTGCCATAAAAAACCAGGCTGATGGATCTGATGCTTGACTTTAGCAGAGACTCACTGCTAGAAAACCCAGGCCTTCTCAACACCATAGGCATAGGAATTTTACACCTACAGCAGTTATTCAGGACCAGGTTTTACACATGCAGTGGCAGAAGGGGTGTCACAGGGACTTACCTTCTTAAAGTGCAAATATTATCAGTATAATAACTTCCTTCCAAGTGTTGCTTGGCATATTAATCTTTTGGTCCAGATTTCATTGTTTTCCTACTCCTTTATCCCATCATGTACGTAATTCTATTGTATATTAGCCATCAAGAGAATTTTGGCTTGGGGCCACGTTATACACAAGTAAGTCATCAGTAAGATACCATCTTTTTACCAGTAGCACTTAAGTGTCTACATGCAAAATGTCTCTCTAAGGTTCAGGCTTTAGCAAAATGTGCATATTGAAAAAAAATCACAGCAATGCACTGGAACTATCTATGCTTTTTGTGAGTTCTCTAATGCTAACTCATTTGAACTGTAAGAAAATGTTAGAAAAAGTGTGTCACATTGACTAAGTAACAAATTGAGATAAAGTGAGAGCTGTTGTCCTCAGCCTGCAGGTAGCTTAAAGCTTTCTCCTTCTGTCTTAGCCCTGAATAAGAATCTGTTGCCTGAAATGTTACGTGTCTTTTTAGCTGGTCCAATGAAAACTCATCTGTGCCTCAGAATTTTGCCTTGCTTGATGTCTTTGGCAATCACACTGAAAAAAAATTACTGCTGGAGCCCCATACAGCCATGACTATTCAACTGTCAGGCAGGTATCAAGAGTTCTTTATTCCTGTCAGACACAAACCATTATATGGCAGCATTCTTCCTGAGACAGATCTGCTTGTGGGACATATAAATACTGGTTTTCCTTCCACTGAAGTTAATAGGAGCAAGGATAGAGGTATGATGTTATGAGATGCTAAGATCTTAAAATATGCTCTGAATTATTTCTATTTTAAGAGCTGTTTTGCTTTGGAGGATGAAAGGTCTGTTCACTTAATGTGAGGAACAAGGCTTGTCTCAGAGATGTGGAAGAACATCTATTCATTGAAAAAGCTTAGCTATTTCCGGAATAATCTGTAAATTATTTTAAGAGTTTGTTTAAACTGTTAACTATACCTGGCTGATTTCTGTTGAATGCAGTATTGTTTCTTTAGCCTTCTTCATTGCTTCAAGGAAATTTGTTGGGGAACAGGACTTGTCACTTCTCCTATGAAAACTGTTCTAGTTTGTATAAATAGTTACACATTCACTTGGACTGGAACTAACCACCACCATCCCCAGAAGGGTTACCAAACCACTAAACTAAAGCATTGTTTTTTCCCTCACCAGCTGTCTCCACAAATATTTAAGTGTATTTTACAAAGTGGCACTGTTGCAGTCAAAGGGACTGGTGGTCATGTCACGGATGTGAGGAAGAAACCTAATCGGAATTTGGAGAGGAGAGGGGAGGGGAGTGGGAGGGGGAGACGGAGAAGGGAGTTTCTCTCAAACACAGGTAGCAATTAGACTGGAGGTTTGCACTGACAAAAGGAACACTAATATGATCTCTCTCTGTGGCACACATCAATTTATGTCATTATTTTGACAAGTATAAAAATACATTTTTAGCATTAAATGGAGTAGTTCGTACCAAATGAAAGTTTGGGGACTTAATTTCATTTAGAAATACAAAAATTAGCATATTTAGCTCCTGGGTACTGATATTTTCTTTCCTGTCCAAGTATTCTGTCAATTATTAGCCCAAACTAATGTAGAAAATCTTTCCAAATAATATCTTGTTTACCAGTATGGCCTCCACAAATTCTATACCGTCTATCTCAGTCTAATCAGAGTTTAGGTAGGTAATTTTTGCTTTATGCTTTAAGAACTGTGAATTGTACCTGTTGTCATAGAGCAAAGGAGTTCTGTGAAAGGCAGCGTGACGTGGGAATCCACAGTCTGGAAAAGTGTAATTTCCATCAACTGGAAAACATTCAACTCATCTACTGAAGATATACACAAAACCAAGTTTACCCTGATGCCCTCTTGCTGTTTTAGGTAGTAATCATAATATCTACTTCCATCTATTCCCATGGATGCTGAGGGGTTTATAGAAATTATTTTTAACAGTAACTCTTTCTTGCAACGATTCAGTAAACTGTTATTTAACTGACAGTCAACCTCACATCGGACACACAGTTAAGGTCTGTTTGGTTTGACAGTTCTAAATTTCTCTTTACTAGACTTAAAAGCTGGATATGAAAAGTCCAAAAAAGAGACAGTTTTAACCCAGAATCAAGTGTTTTAAGTTTGTTCATTATTTTTGTTTGGGGTTTTTTTTTTTTTTTAACAAAACTTAACAATTATTTTTTAACAAACAATACAGGTTTTCCATTTTCAGTTGTGTTTTGTTCACCTGTGCTATTAATAACTATTGAGCTTGCATTCACATTTTGATGGTGTTTAGACCGACTTCATCCCTTCTAGGGATGTGCACAACTTTATTATGGCCCATGGTTTAACAAATAGATTAATGTTTTGAGAGTAATTCAAACACCAAACTAAACCACAACAGACAAACGTGGATTAGGAGTGGAATGAATTGCTAAACTATCCAAATTTGAATAGCAGATTTAACCCCTGATTCTCATATTAATACAAAGTATCGGAAGAATTCTGAAATTGAGTCAAATTGCCAAATAAACTTTGAACACAACGAGGATGCAGTATGATCAAAAGTCCTGTTCAAGAAAAACTGTGTTTGGATCAGACCTCTAATAATTTTTTTATAGCTATAACCTTTTGGGTGTAAGTCTTGCATTAGAGCTTCACTGCGAATGCATGCTGGAGTCTTATTCTACATTACAGAAAATATAGAAGTGATAGTACAGCTATAAATTAATGAATTAACAACCTAGGGCAGGTCAGAGACATCGCAGTGCTTTGCTTTGCAACATACACTGAGCTTAGAATCCACTTAGTTTAATTAGATGTATTTGAATTTCACTTACATTTAAAGCAGATAATTGAATAATGGTACTTAAGAAGAGACTCCAGGGTTAATAATACGAGAAAATTATTGAGGCATCCATAGAAGCACATTTTCACCTGGGTAAAAGCTGCAGCCCTGAGAGGATGATAACCAAAAGACAGGCCAGCAAACATTGTAGCTGGAAAGCCGAATACAGAGATGTTATGCTGGATAGACAGTATAATAATCATGATTTATTGGTTGCACTTATAACTCAGGCTCCATATAAAACTGTTTCTCTCATTCCCTTTCAAGAATCTATATACCTAGCATCATATATCTGCATCTGTGCCTATTTACAGCAAAGAATTCTTTACTATTTGACATTGTGCAGAATAATTATTGTCAGTGCACTGCAGTACATCTGGAAATATGAGGGAATGCTGGCTCAGCATACCTCAGGCAAAGTACTGCACCTCTTAAAGAATGATAGCATACATAAAACAGGAGCACAAGAGCCTGATCAGTCTTTCGCACACACTGAAAGCCAGGCATCATTTTTTTGAAGTAGAAGTGGTACAGTGGTACAGCTCTCCAACTGCAGAACAGGTAACAATAGAAATTTAAATAAATACTTACCAATCCTTGCAAATTTTCTGATTCCTTGTTCAAAGATGCTATACATCCACCAGAAAACGTTATGTGGTAGAGGCAGGCATTCTTGGTTCCTTTCCTGTAAGGATTAAAAAGAAACTTGACTGTAATCTCAAGAATGAGCCCAAAGACCAGACTTGGAATCTGGAGTAACTTTTCCCCTCTCAAAGTACCCTTTCAATAAGTGAGTTGAAGCATTTAAACATAAAGACTCTTTCAAAACAGTTGCCCGTGCTCAACTGTCCACTTCCAAACTGAAGTTAAGTATAGCTTAGGAGTGCTGAAATTAAATGACAATATTACTGACTCAGGCTGGCCTTTATTTTGTTTAGTGAATATAGGGAATTTCCTCAGAGACTGCTAAAATCAAAATAGTCTGAGGCTCTTGAAAAGATAAAAACAAGTAACTCCGGGAATATAAAAAGGACAAACTGCTGCTTGATTCTGGCCCTGCACTTTTGCTTCCTAAAGTACTAAAGGACTGTTGCTGAGTTAGAACTGCATAGAAGTTTCATGAAATTGTTTCTATATAACACTAAAAACACTGAAGCATTTTTATACCAAGTATATATCTAACTCCAGCCTTTATTGCTGTTTCTCTAATGTGTTTCCAGTGTTTAGGTTTTGTGATACATTTTGTAAACAAAACTACTTCGTGGAAGTCTCTAGACTTGGCTCCTCAAATTTCCAAACATGTTCCATCCATTTTTAATAACTTTTGGCCTTAATACTTCAGCATTTTAATGACCTGTAGTATTTTGCCCATAGCAAGAAGCACTTGCCTAGTGTTTCAGCCGTGTTGCTCTGCAATACCGTACTGAGACTGATACTGACAATGACATTTCTTTACATATTAAGTAATGATGATTCTGTGAAAATCATTACCCAGCAACATAATAGACCCCAGATGTGTTTAAAAAACATAACATTAGGCTAAACTCCAAATTCTGTCCTGGAATGCATGTGTGCATCTCCCAGGGCAGTAATTCAGCATCTAGAAAAAGTTAACGTACCATTGTAACGCACATGGCAGATAGCTGAGTTCCAGCCACCAGTGAAATAATCTGGCCCAAATTTTGCATTCCATGACCCCTGTACTCTGATGTGAAGGAGGCCGTAGGGATTGACCGTAATTCCCCTAGTCAGAACTGCCCAGCCCTGGTACAATTTATTGTTGCACAGGAACATTCCGAATTTACAACACCCTCCTTCTTGCCAAGGACTCTACGCTCCAAAGAGTGAATAAGGACAATGGAGGGCATAGCATAAACAACAAGAGGAATCCAGTCTTTTTGTATCATCACCATGTTTCTTGTGCTGACAATGGCTGTATCAACATGTTCCCTCCCAAATGCTACAGCTCTCTCAACTTGATCTAATCTGCCCGTCAAAGAAAGGGTATTTTCCCTGTTATGGATCTTCATCTTCGAGGAAGGAAGTCCTTCAGATGTAGCCTTCCTCATTTTATCATTCAGACGTAGCTGTTGAGCTGCTCAGCTAATTTAGGGTCTCCTATTCAAGTAAAGGAAAGAAGTGCAGGAATAATTACGTCTGATGGTAAGTTCATCTCTTGTTGCACAGGCTATCTTATCATTTGCACGTTTTTTAAAGAGTTCATTCCTCATTGTCCCCTTTCCATACAGTTTATGGTATTCTGAATGCGGATAATGAATTTTCTTATCAGTAAAAGTAGGAAAACAGTATTTTAGTTGGCTGAACTAAAATTGTTCACAACCCTCTTCTTTCTAAGAATATTTGCAGCAAATAAATTAGATCAAACTGTACTCCTGTTTATGTACAGCCTTATAAATAAAGAGTAGTAGAGGGAAATTCAGGAAAAGCAATGAGAGTACCAGCATGAAATAATTTCTCATGGGGCTTAGTTCTGATTTCTAATCTGTGTTGCCAGTAAAAGTAAACTAATTAATTATAGACTCAGGTCCCAGGTATCACCTGTGCAGTAACACTATGACAGCATAGCATATCTGATACTCTTAAAAATTTTCTCTATTTTTCAACCACAGCATTCAGAAGATACAAAAAAAAAAAAAAAAGAAAAGAAAAGAAAATGAAGCTGGGTGCCTTAATACAAACCTACTTATTTATAGTGGATGTAAAACTTTCTCTTTCTTGAACACAAAAGAATTAAAGCATACACAAAAAAAAAAAAAATAGGTAGCTTCTTTGCTCATGATTCCAATTTTCTTTTTGACAGCGTCCCTCCCAAAAGCACACTCTAAGCCTGAAAGAGACTTCTCTAGAGCAGTCTTGATGCTTTTTCCACCTTTTCTTTCTCTGCTTCTGCACATACAGTACTGGACAGTCTATCACTGCACAGTCATAACTTCTAAGTGGATTCATTCATGCCTTTAACTTATGCTTCCAGTATTGCGTGCAGCTCAGTTGAAGGGAAGATGGCTGTGATCATCACTGATTTGCTAGTATCACCCAGTGTGTCATGTAACAGCACTGACTCCACAGTCTCACTCACTTTCTTCATTGAGGTCAGATCTGAGCTTAAAATTCTCTGGTGGTGGTGGTGGTGCTTTTGGAGGGGAGAGGATGCTATTGTGCTGTAGATAGTTCAAAATATCAGCTCTTTTCATTTCTCGATCTATAAAACAGACTCTGCTCTAGGTCTTCAGAAATTTGATCATATGCAGACATGAGCTAGTCTTATATTTATACGAGGACAATGGATCCAAGGATGATTTTTAAAAATGAATCCCTCATAAAAGTAATTCTATTCTATATCCAGAAAGAGAAAGTATGTTTTTTTCCATTTTAGTGACAAAATTTTCTAACTCCTGTTGTACTTCCTTCCCCAAGCACAAGCATAATTATTAATGGTCTCCTGTTTCTTTCCTGCATGTTCCAAAGCAAAGGGAACCTGCTTTGGAATTTTCTTTCATAATATTACCTACTTGAATACTTACTAATTTAGATTACATCAAGCCCAGGATAATGACTGACTGGGTAGCTGATCTGCCTTTGCTTTTACAGCTCTCAAGATAAGAATAGAATTCACTGACACTTGATGATGCCCTGCCCCATGCCAGGGCTTGGAAGCTGTCCTGCAGAGACTGAAGTGCTTTGCTCCTCTCTGTCTGCTGCTGGAACCTTTGACCGTGGGACTGCCTGAGTCACAGGTACCTGCAAGCAATTCAGGGGTCCTGCCTTTTTAATTTTATGGCCTCCATGGTTTATGTTCCTGTTTCTTTTATGTACTGAGTATTTTCCTTGGATCAGCATGTTTAAAATGCACTATTAGGAAGATAGCTCTTGCTTAGAAGTATTCTTTTAGAATCCATTTGTCTGATCAGTACTTTAGCAATTTCTCCACCTGCTGTGTGATACAGTCATTGTAAGCGCATGCTCTCGGTTAATGGTCCCTAGGTTGCTTCATTGGAAATATTGAAACAATTCTTTAGGAGGCTTGTACTATGATGGAGTATCTGTTCACATTATGAATGTTTCAAGCGTCCTGCTTGATAGCCGATACTCTGGTTAATAATTATTAGATCTCTTTGGATACAGGAATATTTGCAATGTAACAGTACTTGTCCAATTTATAATTTTTATATTATGATGAAAAACGATTCAAATAATGATAAATCAGCACCATTCTCCTTAATACTTTCTTATGCTAGCAAATAAGCAAATTACTTTGAACAGTAGGAGGTAAAACATTTTAAAAAAGCAATAATTGGATACCAGCTTGTATTTCTATGAAGAGAAGAGGCAAGAAGAAACTGATGTCAGAATTGCCCAAACTGAAAAAAGGAAGGACCAGAAGTTAATTTAGAAAAGCCATACTGAAAAACTGTACCACTTTTATGATTAATGCATCATGTCTGGTCTCTCTGCTACATAATAATATGAATTACGAAGTATTGCAACTGTATTAAATATGTAATTACTTGAGGTAAAGCCAGCAAAGATAAAAAAATGTTAATTAAGGAATGTAAGCGCAGTTCCTAAGAAGTTCCTAAATTCCTAAGAAGGTGTGGAAATACTGTCAATACTGCATTTGCACTTGGTATCTCAGCATTTTTGAGAAAGCAAGGGAGGGGGAGGTGTGCGACTCATCACAGCCTTCTCTGACATAAAGCCAGAAACCACAGTGTTATGTGATAAATGAACCAAGAGTGAAGCTGGACACACAAAAAGAAAGAAGAGCCGGAATTCCAGCCGGGGAAGGGTGGAGGCTCCACAAGTTTTCCAGTGACAACTCTTGTGTGGTTTTTTATTTCTGTGAAGTAGTGGATTCAATTAAAGGCATAACATGGACAAATCGTTGGCTTACAGAGCAAAGCAAATTTGGGAATCTTAGTGACTGGGTGGGTACAGCAGTTTGTAAGAGTAACGTTAGGTGCCAGGAGATCCAGAAAACACGGATACAGCCTCTCTATTGCATGTTGTCCAGTGCTTTTCTGAAAAGGGACAAGTTCCAATTCCAGGAAATACCAAAGTTTTTGGAAGTGAAAATATCAAGGTTTTGGCACTTAAGATCACAGTGAGAGAGTTAGGGTTGTTCAGCCTGGAGAAGAGAATGCTCCAGGGGAACCTTATTGCAGCCTTCCAAAACTTAAAGTGGACTTATAAGAAAGATGGGGGCAGACTTCTTAATAGGCCCTGCAGCAATAGGACAAGGAGTGAAGGTTTTAAACTAAAAGAGTTTCAGACTAGATATGAGGAAGAATTTTTTTTTACAACAAGAGTGGTTGTCCTGGTTTGAGTCAGAACAGAACTCATTCTGTTCAGAGATTTCACTTCTCAGCTCAGTCTCTTCCAAGGATCTGCACTTTCTGGAGTTAATAGCATGGTTTTTGCAGCCAGTGATTGCTTCTACAAGTGACAGCGCTCGATGTTTACAGTTACTGCCAGGGATTGGGGTGCAGAAAGGCTCTTGCTTATACTTGCTCCTGTGCAGACCAAGGTCACTGCTAAATCCTGTGTACCACGGTGGGGGTGCAATAAGTGAGAGGCTGCACGTCTGGGGAGGAGCGGACAGGACAGGTGACCCTAAACTGACCAACAAGGTGTTCCATCCCATACACATCATACTCGGTATAAAGCAGAGGGATCACAAGGGTCAAGCTCTCTTCTTCAGTGGCTGATGTCTGAGGAGGACTCTGTTCATTCTTCTGCCTTCAGTCCCAATCTGTGCATTGCTGAATCCAGCTCCTGAATCTGGTTCCCAGCTGCTGCTGAGCCCAGTCTGGGAATTCCCCAGCGCCTGCCCACAGCATCGGTGGTGACAGGGACTTAATTGCCATCAGAGGGGTTGGTTTTGGTATAGGTTTGGTATATATTTCATTTTTTTGTTATTATTTTCACTAAAGCAGTTCTAGTTGTCTTTTCCAACCCATAAGTCTCTCTCCCTTATTCCCTTTCTCCTCCCCCTTGGGAAGGGAGAGGGGTTAATGGAGAGCATCTGGCATTCCTCTAGTGGCCAGCCCAGCCCTAACCCTTGACAGTGGTGACACAGTGGAACAGGTTGCCAACAGAGGTGGTATATGCCTATCCCTGGAAACATTCAAGACCGGGTCATACGGGGCTCTGAGCAACCTGATCTAGTTGAAGATGTCCTTGCTCATTGAAGGGGGGTTGGACTAGATGACCTTTAAAGGTCCCTTCCAACCCAAAGCATACTATGATTCAAATGAAATAAAAAGATATTGTTGATAGCAAGAATAAATTTGAATTCAAATAATTTCACAGTGTCAGCTGAACAGGACTTGTGCAGAAACACTAAGAGAGCACTAAAGGTCTTACATTTTTTTGTCACAGTACAAGGGATTTCGTACAGGTGGCTCTCCACAGAGGAGAAGATTCGGTGAGAAGCCTGAAAGCTAGGGTGTAAAGATTAAGAAACTATGGTCTTAGGGAGGGGGTTCATTTTCATTCAGATCAGCAGGCCATTCTGGCTGCTGCACAGCAACATCATTATTAAATTTGTCACAGGAAAGACATCAGGGACATGCGGAAGAGCAAGACCACCTCCACTCAATTCTCACCATCATTTACACAGCCTTTTCAAAGAACACCTCAGTAAGGTGTCTCTCTTACTGTCTCACAGGGTTACATTTCAGGTAGAGGTTTCCCCTTTCCACTTCAGCAGTTGTCTCATTTTCCGGTAGACAAGGTCACACTTCCCAGACATTCATTAGGAAATTTGTCTCTTGTTAGCTTTGTGTACAAAGTGCCTTTCTTCAATGACTGATAGGGAGAAGCACTCACCCCTGGATCACAAGGATCACTAGCTTAGTCCAAGAGAGCTAGCAGCAGTAGATGGGAGGAGTCATTCGGGCTGGGCATTTCTGCTAGACCCCTACAGGAGCCAATATCACCCTAGGACAGCGGGCATTTTTTATAATTTATATGGCACTAACTCTGTAGCTTAAATGCTAAATAGTTTCTCACTAAAGATTCATCATTCCAAGCCTGTAGATGCCATGCCTCAGGGACACGTAGCAGAAAATAGTTTTCATTGTACCTTCAAAAAGAAACTACGCTAGAAAACAAAGTTACTTGTGTCGCAAAGTCAACTGTCAAAAGTTAGACATTTTTTGTGCATATTAATAGACTCTTTGCTTATGCAACTATTTTTGTCACATAACCTATGCATAATTTATGCAAAGAATACATGCACAAGGCAGCATAATTAAGATTGCATGAGAGACTGTAAATTTGCCATCTTTTGGTTTTGAGCTTAAAACCTTTATAGCTTAATTTATATTCGTTTCCTACATGCAGTTTCTAACTGTGCATTTCAGTTTTATCCTGCAAGGACAGGGACTCTAACAGATACTGATTGAGCAGCTTCCTGACTTCAAAGATGAAGTATCATCAATTTATGAAAGGGTTTATTTGATTTGGTTCCCTGCAACAGTAGGCAACTGGGCTCAGTGAGGAAAAAAGTCACTCCCATTTCTGTGTTCCCAACAGATATTAATTTAGCTTAAGATTAATGTCAATGCTAACACCTTTATATATGGGTAACTACTTAACAGCCTTTTCTGTTCCTTCTGCAGCCATCAGTGGGAACCAGCCAGATGTCTCTGCTTAATTCATGGGTGAATTCTCTCTAGCAACATCATTTACATTTGGTAAATACAGTTTAATTTAGATCAAGTACCTTGTTTGTGGTCTGTAATTTAGGGTGTGTTCCTGGATAGCCAATGCCAGGGAGTGATGCTGCTGTCGTTCCCAATACCGCAAAGGTGCAGGAGCCTGGCTGCATGTGCTATGTACGGGTGTGGGGGACTTTCCCACCAGCCCGTTGTCTGCCTTGATTTGCTTATCAGTCCTGAACTGTTCCTTAGCTGCACAGGTCTGTAGATAGTCTTTGGTAGTGATGCAGAACCTATTATCACATTAACTGTTCAGAAATTAAAAGACTGCAGCAACCACATTAAAAGAGTCCTTGAACATGTAATCCATGGGAACTGACAGCCTTTGTGGGTGGTTTTGCATGGAGGCCAACTGTCCTGGTTTAAGATTAAAAGGGTTGGCTTGTTTCAATGGACATAACAAACAAACCAATCAGAATATTCTTCCTCTGCACGTCAGCACATCTCACTGGCTGTGGTGTTTTTGGCGGGACGATGTTTCTTTAAGAACAGCGTGCAGAAAGAGATTGTGCCTTTTTGCTCTGCTCCAACTGGCTGCGGTGCGCCTTTTTTACCTGCTGCCCAGAATGAGCCGCTACCCACCCGCCCCCCGCCTTCACTTGCCGCTGCCTGAAGCAGATCCCTACTGCCGCTTTCAGCCCGGAGCTGCCCCATGTTGCTGCTGTGACTGCTAACACCGCCGATATTCTGGCTCTGCTGCTGGACCGCCGCAAACAGACCACTGCCGATGCTACCGCTGCACGTGGACCATCACTTCCTGGCCCTGGCCCCTGCCCTGGCTGTGCCACGTGTGCCACTGCCATTAACAAACTGGTAGGTTTTTTTTCTCTATTGCTTTTGTTCCCTTTACCCACAGTTTAACCCCCGTTGAACCAGATCTCTGATCCTATATAAACCTCTTAATCTCGTTTGTTGTCTGTACATAATATCTTCCTACTGTTATTTATACCATTTTAGTTTCCTAAACTTAATAGAGGACTCACCAACTTTTTTTTTCCTTTTCCTCTCATCTCTCTCCTTAACCCTTTTCTTCTGGAATTGGGGAGGGGCTGATGAGAGAGAGAATTTGTCCCATGATTGGCCCACCTCAGTGCTAACTGGTGACACCAACTCTTCAGTGGATATAAGGCCTGAAATACTTTCATGTTTTTAAATGGTGGGTCTTCTCTAGACTTCAAAAATGTTGATTATCAGAGAGGAGCAGCAGGGAATGCATGTCTGTTGTGTGAGGACTACACAACTCTCTGTTGTATGCAATGACTTCCATATCTAGCAACTTTTATCAATGTTGCATTACCTTCATGACTAAAACAGGTATACCTAGTGGTAGTGGTTAAACTTTTGGCTGGTAACAGGCATCCTGCTGGTCATAGAGTAAGAAAATATCTTCTTTTTAGCTTTCTTATTTTGCATTTCTGTTACTTCAGATCAGTTCAAAACACAGCTGCAAATATTATCTCTGCTCTGATCATGTTACAATCTTCTCTGTTTCCAGTGCCCCCTTTTTGTGGACTGGGCTCCCTGCCTCAAGCCTTCACCAAGCCTTGCCTAGATGTGTCCTGTTCCTTCCTCCAACCCCACTGGGGGATGTGGGACTGCCTCTCCTCAAGGCTGCAGTCCAGGCACTCATACAAAACCTGGACTTCTGCAAAACCCGTGCACACCTCAGTCTCCGCTCTCTGCTGTCTTCCATTGCCTCTGTGCACAGAGGAATGCTGTTGGCACCTCTTACTTACCATTTGTCTTGCAGGCTGCCTCCAAAGATCTGGGACATCCCAATAGCAGCTGCACCTCTCCCACACAAATCCTCTTGGAAATTTAGCAAGCATGGGCTCAGGTTATTCTTACTGCTTTCTTCATCCAGCACTGTGGAGAGTACATCTGCTAAATTGCAGCATCCACTTTTCTGTTTAATCCTCAGAGCATCCTCTCTAATCGACAGCACTTATTCAAAGCCTTGGGAGTAGGACCACCCTTCTTTGTATTTTGCAAGAATAGGAATGTTAAATACTTCATAAATAAGCTAAAAATAAGAGGTTTATATTCTGCTGCCTATGCAGCAGAATTTGTTTAGTTCTTCCGCTCTTTGCTTCAGTTGGCTGTGCCTGAACACTTTACTACAGACTTAGTTTCTTCTCCTGCTGGGGTAATGAGCACTGAAAGCAAGAAGAGATGCAGGTGCTTCTTAAAACAATCTTTAGAAAATAAATTGTCATTTATTGACACAATAATCAGTATGTCATCATCCAACAGCACTAACAATGTGGTTTCTTTAAACATTTTTTTTAAATGTCAAGTTTTCTAGTGATCAATGAGAATACTGACTTAATTTTTCATTTCTTTTCTCAGTCAAACAACTTTGGCTCAAAGCCTACAAACACACAAGTATTGAATTCATTACTGTGAGCTCTGTCATAGCCGTTTAAAGAGTATCTTTCAAGAGCCAGAGGGAAAAGGCTACTAAAATGGGTCAAGATTACCAACTGGTAAACAAAATGAAGGATTTTAAGTTTACTTTAGAATTTAAATAAAGAAGAAATTTTAAAGTAGCATTACTCTTTTTCGAGCACTGGTGAAGCTGTACACAATTGCACAACTCGTGACACTGAGTTCATTCATGACCAGGACAAACCCGCCCCTGTGCCAGCGCAGGACAGGCAGGCGGCTGCCGCACACGGCTGCGGGGTCCGGGGCGATCCCGCCGCCGCGCGTTCCGCCAACCCCTGCGGGAGCAAAGTACGCGGTGCCGGATGCACCACTCGACCCCCCCGCCCCCGCTAGGGCCGAGGCTGCAGCATCGCCGCCCACCTCCCCGGAGATAGAGGGGCAGGCAGGGGCACACCCGAGGCGGGGCCCCGGGGGAACGAGGAAGCAAGCAGCGGTCGCGGAGCGCCGCGCCCCACGGAGGGCGGGCGGCCGGCCGGGTCCGGCCCTGCCCTGCCCCGGGGGCGGAGGGCCGCGGAAGCCTTTGCCGCCTCCTCCTCCTCCAGCCCTGGAGCACACGGGAGGAGCAGGCGGCAGCCGGAGGAACGGCTCCACGGCCCCAGCCCTGACCCAGCCGCCGCCGTCGCCCGGAGATGCCGCCCGCCGCCCTGCGGCCGCCGCTGCCGCTACTGCTGCTACTGGCGGCGGCGGCGCGCCCCGCGGCCCCGCCGCACAGGTACCGCGCGATCCTCCGCGCCCGCGTAGCGCTGCGCCGCCTAGCGCACGGCTGCGCAGCACCCCACCCCCCCCACCCCTCGCCGGAGCGGGGCCCAACCGCGCTCCTGTGGGAGGCGCGCACACCTCCGCTGACCCCGGGCAGCAGCCGCGGGTGTTTTATTGCCCGTTACTGCAGCAAGGGAGGGCACGGACAGGGGCGTTTTCCATGGGAACGGGCCAGTGCCAGAGCAGCCCCACGTACCATAACATGTGGCATAGTGTAAGCTGACGATATCGTGTCACATCCCAGTCTCTCGGGTTGAGCAGGGTGCTCGCTCACCCCCACGTCCTCAGCAGTAGTGCCGTGGATCGGCGCACGGGCTTGTCCGGGCTCCTCGCGTGTGCCCGCAGCGCAGCCCAGGGCGGACGGAGCAGGGACCTGACACCCGGCTCCTTTAGTCCCGAATGTCCTCACACCGGCAACATCTGGACGTACGATCATCACCCGTCTGTACTAGCAGAACCTGCACACATGGCGGATTGCGTTCCTCTGGTATAGAAAACTTCCAAAGTGACTTACTTGATTAAAATATCTGAATTCAAAGCAGAAACAGAATAGAAAGGGATGAGAAGTTATTTTTATTAATAGGCTATTTTAACTACTATTATATATGCTATAGAAAGTTATTACTAATGACTTTTTAATATTTTTTTTCATTATAATAGCTATTTGGAATGATGTATCACACCACCACACCTTCCATCTTACAAATTAAAAAAGGGGAGAAGGATGACAGTCTGTGTAAACCCAGAATTAAGGTCCAAGTAGTTAATTTTCTCTACACCTTAAGTTTGCATGTTAAATTCTGCGCCATAGTGAAATAAGTATTTAAGCTGTGTTTTTAAGTATGACACAGTCCATGTCTCTTTACTATTATACAAAAAATAAATGAAATCTATTTAAAAATTAAGCACTATTTTTCCTATTATTCTCAGGCCTACATTTACATGTGGAGGAGTTGTATCTGGAGAGTCAGGGTTTATTGGGAGTGAAGGATTTCCTGGAGTCTACCCTCCAAACAGCAAATGTACTTGGAAAATCACAGTAAGAATTTTTAATATCACAAAATCAGTGCTGAAGACAACAAAGAGTTATATGTTATTAATGACAGTGTTTTATATGGGATAACATATGTGCAATAATGAACTCAGTAACTCAGAGCAGCTCAACTATCTGGAGCTTTTTAGGGTTGCTGTAACATGATAACAGTGGCTGAAATAGAACTGACCTTGCCTAATATCAGAAGCAAATTTTCATTGATGTCCATAGAGACACCTTTAATTTTTTAATTAACTCACTTGAAAGCAAACATCTACCTGTCCATTCACTGCAGAAAACAATAATTATTTAGATCAAATGGATTAAAGTAAAGCTTTGATGTGTAGATAATGAAAAGCAAAATTCATTGGCAAGAAGACCTAGAAAAAGTTTCAAACAAAAATATTCAGGCAGGTTTGCTTGTAGTGTGCTAGTAACAGTGTTCTGCCAGCCAGGACATCTGGAGCATGTCATACAGCAAGCTGACAAAGCAACAGGAAACTGTTGTTAAATTTATAAATGACCATGCAAAAGCATGTGGTATGATTGATATTTTGATGCTCAAATGAGACTGCAGGGCAGAGACATCATATTCATGGACAGCAAATGCCGTTAAACAACTAGGACTAAACTCTCCAGTGCTGGAGGTGTCCATTTCCACAGACTCAGAGAAAGGGATTTGAACGAATGATTACTTCCCTCACACGTGCACAAATTAAGCCCTCCAAAATTGCCCACCAAATTTTCTCTCTGTCTTTTAGGCATAGTTCACTAAGAACTCCTGTGACGTTCAGGTCTAGAATATGGGCTTTACAGAAAAAAAGTATTAAAAAGTAGGCTGTGTGTGATGGGATCACTAAAGATAAATTCCGTTCAAGGACGGCATTACAGGCTAGGTGTTGGCAGTAGAATAGGATGGCAGAGGGTAATTGTCACCTGCTACTATAGAGATGCTGACACAAAGCAGGAGACATTGATCTGTTTACAGTGTTCGGTTAAAACTACTCTCTTACCAAACAAGTGATCTAATTTTAAGAATTTTACCTGAAGGATACCAGTGAAGCAGCAACAGTTACTTTCTGCACCTTTATGTTGCATTATTATTAGGGCCAAGTTAGAGGTTATGTTTAATCTGTGACTGACTTTATCCAGAAGTGTATGATGTGAAATACAGTGTATGCTCATAAGTAAAGTTGCTTCCTGCTGTCGAGGGTCTGAGATTACAGCAATTAGTGTGGCTCACCTTACAATCTGAAGAGCAGATGCAAATTGCATTTAGAATCATGTATACATGTAAAAGGGAAAAAACCCTCCAAAGCTCCTTTACCAGTATAACTCAGTGTTAGATCTTAAAAAATTCAAAACCTAATCTGGAGGAAAATAATAATTTTGATTATAACAGTTTAAAGTTTTTTCCATTAAAAAACTTGGATTACAAATGTAGGCAGCACTGAATATGCATTTACTGAAGAGCCCATGATCTGCCCTTCGCCATATATTGGGGGTAGAAGGAAAAGAGAACGATTGTATTTTAAAAGGCCATATAGAGTGGTTTCATTGCACACCTAATGTGGCTGTTGCCAATGAGATGTGAACATCCAGGTTAGCCTAGACATTGTGAGAAGTGTTACCACAAAGCTGTGGCAGAGCTGTGTCTGCACTTGAGCTTTATTGACCACGGGAGGAACTTGATGGCTTCTGGAATTTCGTGATCGTCCTGAGTTCCACTTTTCTGCTTTTCTGCTCTGCTGCCATTAACTGCTCTTTGACTGCTGCATACCTATTTTCTATAGCTTGCCCAAAGCCCGAGAAGAGCTGCAACAACTGTAGTACAACTTGTGCCCCTCCCTCATTTAACCCCTATTAGACAATATTGTTTGCTAAGCCAAGCCGATTTTTTCCCCATCAACTGTGTAGAATTCCCTGGCTCTTGGATGTGCAGGACGGATGTAGGACTACAAGGACTTGCAAGGACTACAAAACTTGCAAGACTAAGCCTTCACCCTCTTTAAAAACAGGATGATTTACCACACTGAGGGAAAGTGGTACACTCAAGGGTCTGATTAGCCTAAATTTAAACAACAAAATCCTTTCACCAGATACTGTTGAGGCTCGGAATAGCTTGCAGTAGTACCCAAGTAAGAAAGCCAGTTACAATGCCATGAAGAAATATGCTGTAGATACTGTTAGGTAACATCTCATCAGTATCTCATCTTAGAAGGTGACTAAGACTTTTTGCCTTGTCTGTTTTAGCCAAGGGCTGTGAACACCTTCCTGAAAACACTCTACCTAATGCAGGATCTGACAGGTCTGTAAGACTGGAAGAGACATTGATTCACTTTGCGTCTGGGTCACTAGAAGCACAGAGCTGTTGTTTTCTCAAGTACAGGATCTCATCATCTATAGAAGAAATCCACAGAGAGGCACAGGGACAGCTAATTCATTCTTTAGAAGAATATAGGTTTAGAAAATGTTCCGGGTAATACAGGTAAATCAATGTAGCATTAAGGTGTCAGGTGAAATCTTTCCAACTGGTTTGCTAAAGCTAGAAGAGACTCTCTAACTCAATTATGGTTCTGTTATTTCAAGAGACTGAGACTTTTTCAGCTGGCTAAGAAAACAGCTTCTTTAGTCTAAGAAGAACTTGTAAAAAGTGTTCAACACATGCTTGTGGTTATATTGCAGCTTTGGCAGACTACCCAGCAGCTTTAGCTGGCTTTGCTAAGAAGTCATTTGTAAGCTATTTCCTTTCCTATAGTAACGCATATAGCTTTATCTAAAATATGTCATATACATTTACTTTTAATACTCTGTAATCCTTCTTGGCCATCACCTCACATAAATGCGTCACATAGTCGAAGAATCTGGACTGCTGTCCTTTGTTTTTCTGGCAGACAGTGTAGTTCCCATAAAACTCTTAACAACTTTATGTGCAACAATAATACTGAAGACTGTCAAGAGTTATGTAAGGTTGTATTTTTATAGGTTCAGGAGATGTGTTCAACCAGGTTTGCTGACCATAAGCAAGGTTTGAAAAATTTTACATATCAGGGGACCTGGGAACCTGCTTTGGGGAAGTGAAATATTTTTAAATATTTTTCTCTACATTTTAAGCATTCATTGTCCCGTATCATTCTGAAATTGTCCTTTCAGTAGAGAACAGATCTTTACGCATGGTTGTGTTGCCAGAAAAGAAATAGCTGAACAGAATCTAGTGCCTTTGTCAGGAAGAGCAAGCTAATATAAATTTTTAAAAAAATTGTTCCTTTGTGGCTGGAGGGGATGGAGCTAGGGAGCAAGTGACTAGGCAGGAACTGCAGTTCTTCCCAGGATGTAACTTGAAATAACTTTCCATTCAATCTCAGTAGAGAGAAATAAGTAGCTTGCAGGCACCTGATGTCTACCTAGGACTGCTATGGCAAAACATCAGCATTTGGATATTAAACATATACCAAAATACATTAAACCCATATGAAATACAGATTTAAAAATGAGGGAAAATATTTTCTCAGAAAGTTGGCATTTAAGAATTTTTCCCCACTGAAAGATTATTTTTGAAGCAATAATAATGAATGATAACAAAAACCAATCTATGGACCTTATTTTTGGGGTGTGTGTGTATATGTACAATAATCATGCCCTTCTGAAGAAGTTAATAATCTCCATTAGACGATTTTAGGGAATTATGCTCTAGAAAAACTCCCTCTGAAAATTCAGGGACTGCTATTTTCCTTTAGTCTTCAACAGGACTAAGGCATCCTTCACATGAGTTTAGTGTCATAATTTCTGATCCTAAAGAAGTTCACAGAGTTAAAATAAGGGAAGAGAGGGCAAGTAAGGGTCAGATAAAACAGAAAAATAATGCACAGCCTGCAGGGGAAGCATCACATATTCTTCCCTTGACTCCTTCCACGTTTTTGGTTTGGTTTTTTTTTTTCCCCCCTCTTAAGAGATGCAATTCCTTCCAATTCTTCCTCTGGGATATACCATCATCTTACTGCATCAGGCTCAGACATTGCTCAAAGTAAACAATACTTAGATATGCTGGCCTTTGCTTTGTCCTCTGTGTTTCTCGTGGAGCAATATTTTAAATGTCCTACGATAAAATTTTTTAAAATTAGTTTTCAACATTTAAAAAAGTGAAATGGTAGAAATGAAAGAAAAGTATTGTTTTGCAAAGATGCCTTGTATTTAGGGTGGGATTCCTTGGGAGTAGCTGCAAGCTGGAGGGACTGCTGCCAGAACGTGGAACCATCCTCTGCACTTTTGAGTGTCATCTGGTCAGACCACAAGCTTTTAATTGATTAAACATGATGGAACAAATTTGTTATTTTTGTGAATAATAACAAATATTATTTTAATAAGCAATGCCATTATTTTATAAAGTAATGGCAATAAGTAATTACTGTGATTAATGGCCCCAGTTCACACATTTCTGTAAATTACTTATCTCCCCAACTGCAGCTAAATGTGAGCAAGCATTATTCCGATAACTAAAATCTGGAGTAGACTCCTTGTTAAACATTCACAACCATGTGGCTGAGTTCTTCCTACATGTTTTCCTACAAGCTGCCATGAAACAAAACTTAGAAACTCAGTACATCTGTGGGGGACAGTCCTGACCAAGATCAAATAGACTGAACTAATAGAAGCTAGAGAGATTGAAAACTATAATGAAATATAATTCATAGAATGGTTTGGATTGGCAGGAATCTTAAAGATCATTCAGTTCCACCCCCCCTGCCATGAGCAGGGTCACCTTCCACTACATCAGGTTGCTCAAAGACACCTGGACTTGAACACTGCCAGGAAGGGGGGCACTTCCACAGCTTCTCTGGGCAACCAGTTCCATTGTGTCACCACCCTCACAGTGAAGAACTTCTTCCTTACATGTAGTCTAACTCCAGTTTGAAACCATTACCCTTCATCCTATCACTATATTCCCTGCTCTCTTTCACGGGCACCCCCTTGCTGTGGGGAAAGAGCTTGCGTGCCCTTGTGAAGTTGAGAGCTATGCTGGTGGTGGCATATGCCTCTGGTAGGGTCTCCCAAGCCTGACAGGTCTCAACTGAAGGGTCAGACAAAGTGTGTCCACGGGCAGGATGGGCTCACTAGCCTTTGGGCAACCATCCTAGGAGGACAACTCTAACTCCAAACCCGGGCAGATGGAGCTCGTTTAGCCCTGTAAGGCCATCCATCTAAGAGAAGGATACTCTAACCAAACCTACGACCTGAGGACTTCGCTGTCACCGTCCAAGCTCGCTAGGCCCTGGCAGATGAACCTCAGGTGTAAAGGGTGGGGCCAGTCTCGCGCACGCTGCGCCTCACCTAAAAAATCCACCGCGCAGGCTTGAAGGGTGTACTCACGTTTGCAAAGCCCTGTAGCGACAGGCAAGGGACGAAACGGCAATACCACCCAAGGAGACCCTCCGGTGTGCTCTTTGCAACCGGTCTTGCCTATCCCGCATTGGCCTTTTCAGCCATCAGTGCGCTTGCAATAAGCGTGGGCAAAGCCCTTCCCAAATCTTCGTCCGCGAAGCCAAGCCATGATATTCCCTGCTAAAGAGTCCTTCCCCATCTTTCCTGTAGGCCCCCTTTATGTACTAGAAGGCCACTATAAGGTCTCCCCAGAGCCTTCTCTTCTCCAGGCTGAACTACCCCAGCTCTCTCAGCCCATCCTCATGGGAGAGGTAGATAGATCTAAATTACATTAGATAACGTAATGTAGTGTAGCATAACATAGTCAGTGGTGGAGAGAAAGGAAGCATACAACACTGCACAGAATTACTTAACACCATGAAGCAGAAAACCCAAGATTTGAGTGAACGGTTAGCTGGCAGTTTGGACTTTGGCTGCTTTGCCAGTGTCCTCTCCCTCTTGAGCGTCAGTCCTATGTCCTGGTTGGTGCAGCACTTGGTGCAGCATGAGAGAGTGGAATACCCAGGGGTATTCCTAGGTGCCTTGAAGCTGGTGTGAGCAGAGCAGCACTGGTTCAATGTGCTCATGGAACAAAGCTGTCAATGAGCATCCATCAGCATTATGTAACCACATAGCTAAATCTGAATGCGTTTCTACAAGGACAGCAAAAAGACCTTTTCTTACTTCAGAACCTGCCACTTCTCACATTTCAACTTCCTTCTTCAAAATTTGGGAGGGAGTAGGTGTCTTCAAAGAAGCAAATCAAGCTGAGAAAATAGGAAAAAATCTCATAAACACTGACAAACCTATTTAGTTGAGCAACTTCTGCTCAACTTTCAGAAACAGTGGAAGGAAAAGGGGAAAATTCTTAAAAGATGGGTAAGCTGTAGTAAAGCAGCAAGACACTGTAGCGGAAAATGCTGGACAATCTTCAATGTAGGCATAAGAGCTCAGTCTGTTTAAAGGTCACTTCTTTTGGAATCTGTTGTACCAGTTGTACAAACTTATGAATAACGAGTGTTCCGCCCCAAGAAAGCCTACGTTGTTTTACACATAGACTTCTGGAAAAAAGGCTGCTTTAATTTAACTGCCTAGATGTGACTTACCTGACTCACTTTACAGCCAGCATTTTTTAACTGATTTGTCTGGTCTCATAGAGTTTGTAGTATAACCATAAATAACAGTCAGGTCTTCTGACGGAAGTACCAAATTCCTTTTTAGCTCTTTTTCTGTTAAAATGACCATGTCTTAACACATTCTCTTAGTGATTGAGACCAGAAGACAAGTGAATGCAATAAGAAGAGATTTAGTTATGAGAGCAGTGATTCAAGGAGTCATATTGCTTTCACAGAATATGTTACAATATGACCATGTGTCTGTATTGGCTTTATGCTGGCTAAATATACATGTGGGTTATTTTCTGATACCAGCTATAGGGCTTGCTCTCTTCAGTAGTGTGAGTTTTAAACCTAATATCTGTCTTTAAAGTTTTCTAAAACATGGTCATTGTGCTTTGGAATTTCTGGGTAAGATTAGATGAGTTTTGTGGTTTTAATGTAGTAGTAGTGATGTACGTCAGCACAGGGGAATGGAATGCATTTTTAAGAGAACCTGAACTTAAAGGAAAATACTCTGAAACTAGCAACAGAACTGCAATGGGGCTGGTCAGCCAGTGTGTAAGTGGGCCCTGGGCACTTGAAAACAGCTCATACAGAAGTCTGTCTGGCTGCAGGATCAGTATCAGCACTGGACACAAAAGCAGCCATATGAATGAGTAACCTTAACACATCTACAGCACATTTCTCATTACCTGTAGAGCTGCTGCTTGTATTAGTATCTTCTGTGGGTTAAGTGCTCACGTCCATCTGTAGCACTTCTGTCTATACCTGATAAAGCATTTTTAACTGTTGAAACTCACAACATTAAAACACTGTTTGACAATTTTATATAGGAGCAGTTTAGTTGTAGTTTATCTCAAACAAGTGTTTTAAAATGAGTCACAATTAAGGAAGGAAGAAATTCATGGACTCTTAAAGTGGCTTAAATATATGCAGTAGCAGACATATTTGTGTGTTATATATTTAAAGCAGAAAATAATAGCAGAGTCTCAGTAAAATAGAACAGCTAGAATTATTTTAATAGGTAAGCACTCTGCTGGGCTATGAACTGAATGCAGATAATTACACTCTGCCTGTCTAGGGTCCCTCTATGCTTTAAAATACTGTTACCCTTCTTCCTGTCCTGTTACATAGTATTGAGTACTTTGTTAGAAGTTTTCACTTCTCTGTATGCTGATTATTCTCTTAAAACTTGCAACTCTATCCCAGGAAATGTTCTCCTCCTTGTAAGCTATTATGTTCTCTTAATTTACATCCTTCTCAGTACTCTTGCCTCTTCTGCAATGTCCACAGATACAGACATGTAAGATTTTCGCTATCTTACGCTTCCTCAGATGTTTCAGAAAACAAAACTTTTCTGTATTGAGGACACCCACTAGTGGTTCTTTTGAACTATTTGTTTATAGTTTTACATATTCTTTCACTGCAACCTTCAAGCTAAATGTACCCACTCTAATAACTAAATATTAAAGTTGTACAGCATTAGCCATAAAGTTTCCAACTTTATTTATAAATAAGTTGTATGCCAGTAAATAAAAAAACCCTTCAAAATATGCAACTTCTTGACACAAATCAGCAAGGTAAGAGAGGACATTTCATTTGCTCAAAACTGTAAATTGCTTGTTCCACGTATTTTTTTTTAAACATATTAATCTCATCCTTTTCAACTTACTTGGTGACAGGGAGTTGCATGGCTGATGGCATACTTTCAGCAGAAAATAAGAGAAACATGCCAAGCTGAACTGGACGGTGATGGTATATAATCAACCATATGAACCTAGCTAGATGATACTGTGAATCAGGAAGAAGATAGTGGCAACAGAGATGGCCAGAGCCATCTGGCTCCACTCTGCCTGGTCTATAGTTGACAAAAAGAGCTTACCTTTCAAGAAGTGAAGGATATGAAAATACTCATGCAAATAGTGGGATCCGATGTGGTGTCAGTCAAACTTCAAGATAGATCTCTCCCTCCTTCCCTCTCTCTCTCTGCAGGTCCCAGAAGGAAAAGTGGTGGTTCTTTCTTTCAGATATTTAGATCTGGAAAGTGACAATTTGTGCCGATATGATTTTGTGGATATATACAATGGTCATGCCAATGGACAACGCATCGGCAGGTTCTGTGGTACTGTGAAACCAGGTGCCCTTGTATCCAACAGCAATAAAATGTTGGTGCAGATGACGTCAGATGCTAATACTGCTGGAAGTGGATTCGTTGCGAAGTTTTCTGCAGCAGAACCACATGAAAGAGGTAATTAACAACTATGTATGTGCTGAAGACAAATATAACTTCACAACTCTTTGGAGAGCCACATTCATGCTTAAAAAGATGTAATGCCAGAGATATTGGGGATTGTGCTGTTCAATACATTATCTTGCTTAGCAAATAGCAAAGTATAACTGTTCAGCCATCGTAGTTAATCAAAGTAGTAAAGAGAAGGGCTAAGTACTGTACTGCACCTAGTAGCAATATGGTAATGGCTAGTCAATAAAATGGCAGATGAAATTCAATATAGATAAATTTTGCAAATACGTGAAAAGACCCTAACTTCAAGTACAGTACAATGGACTCTGAATTCACTAGTACCACTTAGGAATGAGCCTTTGCTATTAGCTTGGTACCAGACAAGACAGGTTGTTGGGCAGACACAGTGCTGGTGATGAGAAATTTATTAGTCCTTCCAGTTGTATCCCTGTATTGATAACTTCTTGAAAGATATATTAAATGATTGTGAGATGATAAGAGTGAACTTCACAAAGAAGGTTCATAATCGTATTATAAATAAGGATTACATCCCGATGTATCTTCGAAATTTCGGCCTGGGAGGAGGAGATAAGGAGGGAAAAAGCCCTTTCTATCTTGGGCTTTCCACAGGCTGCAGTTCCATCAGGAATGCCCATCAGCCACCGCACAGCTCCCCCACGGGCTGTGGGGATGGCTGCTCCAGCACCTTCTCCTCCTCCAACCCTGGTGTTTGCAGAAATGTTTCTCATTCTTTTTTTTACCTCTCTTTTTGTCTTTACGTCTGGCATTTTCTGCCCTTTATTAAATACATTTTCCCAGTGGTACCACCAGCTGAGCTGAAAGGCTTAGCCATGTCCTGTGGTGGGACTGTGGCAGAGGTGGCTCCAACTGGCTGGGACCGGCTGTGTCTCCCTCACCAAGGCCCTGCAGTAAAACAAGTGCATTACATGGGTTACCTGCATCCCTGTTGCATTCTAGTCAGCATGGTGTGCTGTGCTTGCAGGGGATCAGTACTGTGGGGGACGACTGGAAAAGCCATCAGGGTCCTTCCAAACGCCCAACTGGCCAGAGCGAGACTACCCAGTGGGAGTCACCTGCTCCTGGCACATCGTTGCCCCGAAGAACCAGGTAAGGCACTGCCATTGCCCCACCAGCATGGCCCAGCTTCCGTTGCCTGCAAGGACTAACACCTCATCAACGGCCTGCTCACACAACATGCTGCCTGCATTGCACTGAAACAGTAGAAGTGCTATCTGGCAGAAATGTAAAGTTGGGTACGTGCAAGGAGCACAGGCACACCTACACTCCAGCGGTAACAGCCTTCCTCGTGAATTGCCTGGCTTACTGCAGTAACTCCTGTGCTTTCTCAACTTGATATATTCCCCTAAATTAACTTTTTAAAGCATCTGTGACTGATGAGGCTTTAGAAATAGATTTTTTTGAAGATGATTTTGTTAGTTAACAAAACATCATGCAAATTACATTAGCACAGGTGACCATCTCAGAACCAAACATGATGACGACCAGTGGTAGGTTGAAGACTAACATAGCTGTACCATTTTTCGTGTTGCTGCAGTTTGCTGCTGATTGAATTTATTAAAAGCAGGCATTATTTTATTCTGCTTCCAGTACAGGGAATATATCCATATGGGATGTTCAAAGTACATTTCATAAAGCTTGTTTTATGTTGTATTTTGAAGGCTCCATTTCATTACATGCTTGCTTAATTAGCCAGATACTGTCAGAGCATGTTACCACTTCATTAAGACATGAACAGATGCAACGGCAGACCAAGAGGGCTCATTTGCCACTGTTTGTCACACACAGCAAACACATGTGCGTTCCCTGTGCTGTAGGGCTAATCTCAATCTTAGCTTCACATTTTCTGGTTCTTGCTGAGCCATCTGCTCTGTACCTTGGCAGGAAGACTACAATGACTGAATGCTTTGGTCACCAAGCATGTTTGGTAGGTTGCTTTTCTTAACCACATCCAGGTTTTTAAATTCTTCTACACATAAAGACAATTTTCCTTTTAATCTGCTCATAACTGTAATCCTCAATATAGAAAAAAGATGCCCCAGATAAATATATTCTTCAGATCTTTCATACTTGTCCATTCACCAGGATATTTTCTCCCTTGAACTGAAGCAGCATGTCAGCTTAGTCTTTCCTGTACTCCTCTTTAATCCACATTCCTTGCTTTCTAGATACAGGTCATTTAACAATCCTATAGATAGTAGTGATTTTTAACACCTTATCTGTAAACTGCAGATTACTTTGGTTCTTTCCAAATATCTCTAGATAAGCCCTAAAAAACTTCTCCTAAGCTAGTACAGAATGTTTTAAAACAGGCTATATAAGCTTAAAAGTAAGGACATTATATCCTGTGCCCTTTGAAGATCTTGTTCCATAAATCTATGAGTTTCCGAATATGTATTTTTTGTGTACTGCAACAGTGGTTGTTTCCATCAAATAAGACAGAATTTTGACAGTGACAAAAGCCATTTTTGAGGAAGTAGTGTGCTATTTATGGGAAGGTGATTTAAATACTGTTGTGCTTCATATAAAGAAGCAACCTAAATGCATATATTACCTCTGTTTCAATCATGCAGTTTTGTTGTGTTTTCCTTCCTTGCTACACTCAACTGAGAGAATCGTACTGCAGGACTTCATTTCAGAGAAGTAAATTCCATTTCTGTTTTCTTTTCCATTGATTTTCTTTCTTAAATAGAAAAGTGCATAAATACAAGTCATAATGAAGCTAATAGCATCAGTACTAGAAATACCAGAGTTATAGTAGTTCTCGCTTATGACCTGCAAAGCCCCAACATTTGTGAAAATTGTGTATGGAAACACAATTCCTTTAACTACTTACTTTCTCTTGGTTTTAGTCTTGCTACTTAGTAATTTTCTTTCTATCAATATTTTTGTTTCTCAGCTTACTATTTTTGCAGCAATTAAACACAGCATTGGCAACCACAGTGATTCAAACCCTGCTCTTAATGAAGTCAGTGAAATGGCTCTTACCAACTTTGCCCTTGCTTTTTTTTTAGTAAATCTTTAAAGACACAATGACACTAAAAGCCCGTTTTCTGTGGTTTAGATTTGGTACAGTTATTTTAAAAGCAATGTAACACCTAACACCTACTATCCTGTTTTCATTCACTCAAAAATAATTTTATCAGAAGTTACTTACATATATTTGAGAAGAAAATGTCTTCTAGAATATTAGAGTCGTATGTTGAACTATTTGTTGGAGACAAACCACATGAATTAAAATACTCCACAATTATTTGGATTAAGAACTTTTCCTTCATGGAAAGAAAAATCAATTAGTGCTTCATATGAAGAGGTCACTTACTATATGAAGTACTAATAAACTCTGCATATCAAAATCTTAATGAGTTATTTACACTTTCCCTGCAGCTAATAGAGTTAAAGTTTGAGAAGTTTGATGTGGAGAGAGACAACTACTGCAGATACGACTATGTCGCAGTATTTAATGGTGGGGAAATCAATGATGCTAAAAGAATTGGAAAGTACTGTGGAGACAGTCCACCAGCGTAAGTAACTTTCTTGAATTATGAACTTCACTACCACTATGTGTCATTTTGCTAACAGTTATGAAAGATTTTTATTCTTTTGTAAATTAAATACATCTTTTTGTACCTCAAATTGAACTTCTATGAGTTGCTTAGTATCTTATCTCTCCCTAGGCTTTCCCTTTTCTCTCCCCCTCCATGACTAGCCCTGGCTTCAAAATGTGTTCTGTTCTGTGCCCCAAGCCTCATTAGATCCCTGTCTCATAATGCCAATACTAAATGCTAATGATATTGGTATAATACCAATATTAATGGTAGATGAGCACTAATGTCACTTAGTATATATGTTTTGATTATAAATGCTGAAGTACAAGAACCCAGCTGAACTCTCTCGCCCCTTGGCTCATTACTCTCAGACTAATTTGCCCCTCAGCCCCTTCCCTTCTGCTGGTTTCCTGACTGCTCCTTGCATTGCTTCTCATCATCTCTTCCATCTGTGCCAGGGCACATTCTCCAGTGGCACAGACTGCTTTCCTGAGTGTGCTGCGTAGCAGAGCAGGCTTTCAGCAGCTTTGCTTTCAAATTGCTGCCCCCAAACTCGCTCAACACCCCCCTCAACCCACAACTCACCTATCCTCCAAAAAACAATCCATCCCCCTCAGCTCCCCACCCCCCCAGACCACCCCCACCACAGCCAGTGACATTGTAACTATATAATCAGGTCTATCAATAGTGGATCATAATTATTCCCAATAAAAGTGGGTGGTGTGACACTTGGAGCAACTGCAGATGGACTGAATGGGTCTCCAAATGGGTGATGCATTTATTTGTCTTGAATGTTGTAAGCATCTGCATGTATTAGATAACAAATGTCCATCATCTGAAGTAAAATCCCTTTCCCCAAAGGAATTCTATTGCAAACACAGAATAAAAAAAGCAACCAGCAGATAACAGACAATAGTTACATTACTTAATACTTTATCACCGGGTAGACAGGTATTCCATTGATGAGCACAGCATAAGAACCTCTTCGTGACTTTGCAGATCCATCCCTTATAATTCAGCTGTTACTGCAGAACAGTCAGGTATTTACCTTCAAGCTAGTATAAAGAAAACCCCCAGAACTAACAGCATCTCATATTAGAAACTCTTAACTAGTGATACTCCATACAATCACCTTCAGTTCCTGCCACGGGTGTTTTGTTGTGCCCAAGTCAGATCCAAAGCACTGGGACAGATAGACTTACTTCCTAGTTGAACAGAGTTGAAGCCAGAAGCATGATCATGAGTCTAGTTTGACTCACTTGTGATGTTTCAGACCTTTCCCAACTGAGGTAAGAAATGAACTCCACAAGATCCTGTTCTTCCCTTGGGTCTCAGAAGGCAGCAGCAAACAACACCCCTTACAGATGAGACTGGTGACCTCCAGTCTCTGAGATTTAGCTGCCTCTTTCCAGCTAAAACCTAGCCCAGCTGTGCAAGTATGCTTTGCACTGTCAGGACCTGATCTGGGCTGACAGGGGAGTGCAAGAGGAAGGAGTGCTAGTTAGCCCCTGAGAGAAAACCAGGAGTAGCTTCCTAAACCACCTCTCAGCTGTGACTTGACATCTATCCCCAGAGCATGTCAAAGCTGTAAATTAGTCTGCTAAACCCCTGTGGGCTTCAAAATACAGACATTTTAGTATGGACTTTGTGCAGCACACAAATAAGTGCAGAATACTGGGCTTAGACCGGGCCACGTAGCTTAGAGATTGAGATTTCCTGTAACAGAATGTTAGAAGTCCTGAAAGCCAATTTTAGGATAGCATTGTTTCCTAACCAGAGACCCAATACAGAGCTTGAACACACTCATATTCTCTTGCAGAGCTGTATATAGGCAGCTTCTATATCCAGGGAAAGGGGGAAAGTATGGCTCTTGGAGATTTTCTGCTGGGTCTGCAGAATTCTCATCATCATTTATAAGCTGGGTTCAGAAAAACAGTAAGGACAAGACAGGTGTTGAAAAAGAACCAGAAATCATGGTGTGTAAACTGAATTGTGAAGCAAGCCTTCTACAAAGTGTATTAGTTGCATGTCAGACATAATTATGCAAGGTGGAACTCATTAAGCAGTGGACACAGATAATGTAATGTGGCATTCTGTAACAGAAGCCGTATACATCAGTAGTATGAGTAAAGTGAATACCTTGAACTCATTTGGTGGTTGCAGAGATGAATTCAGATGCAACTGCAGGCCAGCAAGCAGTGTAACCACATACCTTATTACTAAATACAATTACTATGATACATAAATGAATGGTATACATAATAGTAACAATTAGGAGAAGTAATTACTCAGAAAAAATCTCCTGCCTCTCAGACAAAAAGCCTTTTTTAAAAAGACAGGATACACAAAGTCAGGTTTTGCAGATTCGGTGCTGTAGTCCTGGTGTTCAGAAAGCAGAACAAAGCTCTTGGGCAGCTGATAATCAGTGCCAGCCTATGTCCACAGTCAATATTGCAGCAAGAAAAGCGTAATCTGTGCAACTACTGCGGCATCTGTAAATCTATGGAATTCCAGATAACCAGGCTGGAATGTCAGACTCAGCCATCAGAGTAAACTGATTTCTGAAACCCCTGCCAAAAAACTTGGAGATGACCACCAGTTTTTACTTCCAAAGGCCTGAGCAAGTGTTTTGAAGAACTCTTGCTCATGAACTCTGTCAGACTTACTGGGAAGAAGCAACAGAGTCATTTTAGTAAAGGGACAATTTAAAATGTTTTTCTCTCTCCTCACCAAGGTTCTTTTGCCCCTATATTTATTTTTCTTCCTCCTTCCAAAAACTGTGGTTTTGCTTGAAAAATTTGTGTTACTAATCATTAATGAATATCAAGACAAGGTCTATGGGAAGCTCAAAGTCTCATCGCACCACATCCACATCCAGAGGCAGTTAGTGGCACAGAAGATACTATGAACAGTTTATGAACCGAAAACTAATACACTGAACAGTGCTTGTTTGTGACACTTCAAATCCCAAGAAAATAACTCCATTAGGTCTTCCAAGCCTTGGTACTAAATATCCAATCACTGACAAAAGCTGACCCCACAGAAACAATAACCCAGAACATTTTATGCTTAGTTTTTTTGTTCAAAAATTACAGAATCCAACATTGAAGTAATTCTCTTACGTCCTTCCAAATGCTTAATATGTTATTCATTAAACAAAAACAAATTTTAAAAAACCCATTTACTTACCTCTGCTGCATGCTGAGGATTTCTTCAATATATTTTCCCACGGTGTTAATCTAGCCCCTTCCATTCCATGGAAGTGAAGTCTGCACTAAAGTCTCACAGAAGAATTTGAAAATACTCATACAGACATAACCTTCAGAAATCAGAGGTTTAGATTACTTGTCAGAATGAGTTCCACACTAAAAATAGCATTGTCTGAAATACCAGCAAAAAACCATGTATTTTTTGTAAGAAGAATGCTATTAATGCTTCTTGGCTTTGACATTCAAAACAATGGAAAATTTTCTTTTTTTTCTATTTCAGGCCTATTCTGTCTGAGAGAAATGAATTGCTCATTCAGTTTTTGTCTGATTTAAGCTTAACAGCTGATGGTTTTATTGGCCATTATAAATTTAGACCAAAAAAGTTACCCACAACTACAGTTCCACCTACTACCACAACGGTCCCTGTTACCTCAAGTAAGTTTTACTAGCTTTATTCTATTTCTTAGAAAAATAAATTATTACCAGACAAGGAGAAAGTTATGGGGAAATGTAATAGAAAGTATATTAAAAATATACAGTTTTATGGTTTGTTAGTATTTCAAATGTTGAGGGAATGAACTAAAATTAATATACTCAAGGGAGTATCTTAATATACTCAAGGGAGAATCTTCTTAACATTATTAAAAGGAAATATCTCCAGGCAAGAATTCAGTGTAACAGTAACTTGGTCCAGCTGAGAGAATTTTCCTGTCTCTTCTTAATTTTTGACAGTTGACTAGCAAATTCCATAGAAGAATGGATGAGAAAAATTCTTTTGTATAAGAAGTTCTAAATATTTCTGGAGATAGTTTTATTTAAATTTTATTTATTTAATAGAAGTTTTATTTCTTCTATACAAGTTAATATGTAAAAATGTTTTCCTTTCATATAGTTCTTTAAGATCAAGCAAAATTGGTATGGAGGCCACCTGAACCCTCTTCAGATTCTGTTGACATCCTGTCAATGTGACACTCTCCCAGAATTATTTTTATTTAAAAAAATGCAGGCATTGTAACTTATAAATAAATATGTCACACTAAAAAATAAGTTTCCTTTTATATTTAAGACCAAACAGTATATATGAAAGATCAGATGAGGATTTCTCTGAAGGTATTGCCAAAACTACCTCATTACTGAGATATTGAGGGGATAAATTCTTACATTTTCTATAACCTGAATGTGAGAGATTTTAGATAAAGTTACAGCAGAAACCCAAATTATTTATCATGGTTTTGCAACACAACACATAACCTGATTTGTACTTAAAATGCATCAAAAGTCAGGACAACAATGGCCTGTCAGCAGGAAACCAAGAAGCTGTGGTGCTTAAATAATGTTAATGAAAGGTAACTAAAATAGATGCAAATAAACATTCTACAAATGAAATCATAATGACCTGTAAATCAATCTGCTGTGACTGCTACTCTAATAAGAATTAATTCAGCTCTTCACTATAAAGCAGTTCTTAATTGTTAGTTCAAGCACTTGGTCTCAGCTGCTTTAAAGGCTACCAGATACCTCATGCTGAATTTGTATTCAGCGTTTTGCCATTGAGTTTTGCTCTGTGAGCTGTGTGTGTGCACATGCAACAGAGCCGTACTTTACTAATTAAGTCCAAACCAATTTTTATGACGTTAGAAAATAAAAACAATGCAAAAAACAATCTGAGAGAGGGCATAGAGGGAAGATGTTCAAAAGGACTTGTCAGGCAGACAGAAGTGAAGTCCTTTCAGTGTCTGATGCAGGCATTTCTGACCTTCCAAACAAAACACAGCACACCAAACTACCAATCTACTGTTTAGTTAAATTTCTGGTCAATGATTTGCATTCAGAAGTGTCCAGTTCAGGTAGACTTAGCTTATTATTTTGCAAATCAGACCTGTTCAAACTTGCACAGAACTCCAGGCACTAATAAAATATTTAAGTTTAGTAGGCACTTTCAAGAATTACCTCAGACTCTATCTTACACAAAAATATTAGTACTTGAAGAAATAAAAGAAATGAAGATTGTTCCAATACATATGGTTAAGTAATTGATTTTCTTATTTCATTGGATCAAGTCATGCATTTGTCAGTATGGCTACATGTAAAACAGCAGGCAACTAAACTTTTAATTTGGCTCATCTCCAATTCATATTTTGATAAAATACCTCAATTGTCTGTACAAACAACAGGCACCCTCTACTGACAAATCATAGCAAAGTTAGTCACCAACCAAAATTTACTTAACTCCAAAGTAAAACTTGAAGTGTTAGCACAAAAAAAAATCTGAGAGGACCAAATGAGAATATTTTGTAACACATAATCTGAGTTTTAATTTTAGAAAAAGCAGAGCACCTCAGTAAATTTTTGGCAGCTATCATACTGGCATGCACCTGTGACTCATCTACCTGCTACATTTCTTATCTTCCTACTATGGACATTGAATTGGAAGACTCAAGGAACATTAAATTTTTAGGGTTTGTTGTGCTGCATATAGCATTGAGATAGGAGGTATGTGCATGACCTAGCAACAGATGTTTTGAGACACAAAATCTGACTAAGTGGCATGACACCTTACCAAGTGCTAACAATAACTTGAAGCAGGAATTTGAAAAATTATCATTTGGTTTAAATTTCTAGCAGCTGAATATAGTGTATTATTTCTACACTGTGTTCTACACAGAATTCACTTTATAAAAAGCAACTCAGCATATAATTAACAGTATTTTTAGAAATACACACTGGTAGGAAAGAACTGTGCAGACACATCAAGGCAGCAGAAGTAATGGCAGTGGGAGTTTTACTCCCATGATCATGTTGATCTGACCATAGGACCAAGGCTACATCATGTAGAATATGACTAGATATGCCTCCATAGACATAGTAACTCGCTCTTCAGAACACTTTTCCTTGTAAGAGGCATTTAACTTTCTAAAGAGTCTCAACTGAATACCAGTCACATGAAGACCGGGGGGAGAAAAAAACCAAACAACCAACCAACACAAAATAAATGAAAAAAATGGGTTCTGATTTTTAAACTTCAGATTTGAAAGGCAAAGCAATGAGTATGCAGATCTTCTAACAGTCATGGGCATAACATTGAAGACAAAGTAATGTTAATGCCATTCAGTTGAATCTCAGAAACTGGGAAAATCATAAAAAGAATCAACTCATTCAAGTAAAAAGAAGTATTAATTACTGATTGGAAAAGTAGTCAGAAGTTCTTTTTCAGAAAGTACAGGCTGAATAAAACTTATGCAAAATGTTCCATTCTGAGAAAGTTAAAAATCTCAGATATCCTTCATAACTAGTTTAGTTTTTCTTGCAAATAAGGGTTATGTAGGTGTTAGGTTCCTTTTTTTTTTTTTTAATCTGTCTGTCTCAGCTCCATGTTTCCAGTTATTATTATGTCATTGACCAATTCCAAACAAATATTTGAAAAGGACATAAAAGCCTCAAAAACACTGCATCCCGACACATTATATAGAAAGGGTTAGCTAAGTACAGAAACTATTAACATCCACCCAAGGAGGGAAAAAATACAAAGTGTATCCACTTGTTTAAAAACAAAGCAATCCATTTCAGAAAGGAATTGTCAATCCCTAGTACTAAATAGATACTTCAAACATCACATTGTGTTTCAAAGTGTCATCAGTAAAAACTATACAGTACTACGTGTGATGAAGCTATGTGAAAAATTTAGAAGTCAGGAAATTGAACTGTGATTTCTTCCATCACAGTACAGTGATTTCAGATGAAAGGCCGCTGCCTCCTGCTGAAATGTTACTGTAATACAAGGTTACGATATTCTGGGAGTACTACTAGGGCTGTATGGCAATAGACAACAACACTAAATAAGCTATGTACTTAAGATCTCAATGTAACCAAAAGTAAATTTTTTGTAACATCCCATGCTATAAGGTCACTAGAACAGGTATGTAGCTGAGACACACGTGAAAAGATGACTACTTGAAGTGATGGCAGAGAAAAGGAATGTTGTTATTGTGATGTTCTTCCCTTGCAATACCAGATCTAGTTAATGTACACATCAAGATTATTCATCTTTCTTCTGTTTTTTTTTTAACATACTGCTGTGCCATATCAAATACCTCATTTCAATTTCAATTTACTTTTGCTGTTCAAAAAGCTGTGAAACCTACAGCTGCCCTGTGCCAGCAGAAGTGTAAGAGGAGCGGGACTCTGGAAAGCAATTATTGTTCGAGCAGCTTTGGTAAGGAAGCAAAGTTTATTTTTCATTATTCACTTGGCACTGTATCTTTAGACTCATAGGAATTCTACCAGATGTAGTTCTGTGTTATCATTAATATATAAGCTATGTTTTTACACCATCTTATGCGTGTATCTGACATTAGTATCTGTGTTTCACTCAATACATTCCTGGGGATATTGCAAAATACCGATACCTGAGATATTCCGGCACTGTGTATAGGTCTGAAACAAACATACTTTCTACATCTGAAAAGCAAATGACAATATAAGACAACCTAGCAGAGGAAAGTATGGATTCAATTACTGTATTGTCATCTCATTTGTCTGTAACCAGCCAAGACCTTTTATGCTGTACCTGCTGACTATTACACAATTCACTTTATAGACTTTCAAAATATCTTTAAAAGAAATTAGAAGACACGGAAGCTTACAAGTACTGCTTTCCATACACAGACACTGCTGATTTATTCAGTTATGTATCAGAGTATTTTTCCGTATTAATACTGGAAGCTTTTTTAATTCCCTGTAACATGCCTAAGAATTTGATGGGACGACTTCCCCCCACCCCTCAACCCCCTTTTTTTTTTGTTTGAATCTCATAACTTTATAGCTAATCCATGAGATTTGAGGAAATCTGCTGTTTCAGGAATGTCGGGGCAGCTTTGCATCATTTTGGTAGGAAAACAGTTGAAGGCTGTGGCTGTACCCTAAAGCATAATGGATTCACTGCAGCATGACCCCTTACCACTCTTGACCACCAGCCTATTTTAATTGACAACCAGTATAGGCTGGCCCAAGACCAAAAGAAGCAGAGAGGGAAACCGCCCCCCCCCCCAAGTCTCCTCTTACTGAATTTTAAATATTACAAATACTTGAATTTTTTAGTCTTTTTCATTGCAGAAGTTAAGAGTGAAAATATTTTATATGCTACTGTGAATGCATGTGTATCCTAAGGTAAGAACAGGAAGTGTGCTGTTTGTGGAATATGATTTATTCTAAGTTTATTTGCTGACTTTATGAATTTAAAAAATAAGAGCTATTTCTTTTTCATCATGCATTTAATTTTTATTGTTTCTAGAAATATAACTGCAATACCCAGCATTTAATATCCACAGTTCTCTTTTGATTGAACTTGAACATTCCTATTTAATTAAAACCTCTGGATTAAAGGAAGATAATGCACAGATTTACAAATGCCTAACCCAAAATGTGGATTATGCAAATTTGTAAAATAAATCTGGCTGCACATACTTGATAACTGAAGATCTAATTGATCCTAGAATAGCTTATTTACAAAGGTGATTGAAGAAGAAAAAAAAATACCATTTACCATTCCCTTTTGATAAATAAAGATGGCCTACAAATTAATCTAGTCATCCTAGAAAATAAAATGGTATCCTTATTTTCATGCTAAGAGGTCTTTGGGAGATAGGATGGTCTAATCTGTGTCTTAAATTTAACTGAAATTGGCAAATTCATGTCAGTGTCAGGCCTTGGAAAGATAAAAATCTAGCTCCTAGGGCATTAACTATTCCCTGCTACTCATTTGAGAGTGTCAGAGAGCTGGTAATTCAGCTTTTGGCGAGAATGTTTTCAATGAAACTTCTTCACTGTTTTAAAATTAGTCATTAAAAGTAGTATCAAATTGTACTGTTTAATTGACATTATCAAAACCTAGAAACTGGGCTTCCAGGAGACTAATACATTCTAGGAACGGTTTTATATTTGCTGCCATCAGAATTTGTCAGTAGTGAGTTATCTATTGTAGGTGATACCCACATTTTTAGTAACTGTTTTCAGTATTGTTTGTTTCCTTATTATGAACTAATATACTTACTAATTTTTTATGATGCCTCAAAATTTATGTCTAAAAATAATAAAAATGTATTAAATGTCTTTTCTTCTAGTAATAACTGGAACTGTAATCACTGCAATAATACGGGCTGGCAGTCTCCATGCAACAATATCAATCATTAATGTATATAAGGAAGGAAATTTAGCAATTCAACAAGCTGGCAAGAGTATGAGTGCCAAGATTATTGTTGTATGTAAGCAGTGTCCTCTTATCAGAAGAGGTAAGTACTCAAAATAACTGCTTTATGTGTTTATCAAACAAAACAGTTTTGAAAACTGCTATTTGAAATACGCCACAAAAATCAGTAAAATTATAGTAACTGCTTCTATAATCAGCAACTAATTATAATAAATTTAAGATAAAAACAACTAGTTATCCAGGTTTATATTGCAGTTTTCAGTTTTACTTATGAAGAATTAGACCCAGATCAAACGAGTTTGAAAAATTTTATTTTTACCACGTGATATAAAGCAAAATCTGATTTGGTTCTCTTGAAACTCAGATTTTTACAGTTAGGTTTTACGTGCGTGTAATTTTGGAGCTAGTTTTCACACACAGCTAAGCCTAGAAGAGCAAAATGTCAGAGCAAATAATGAAATCCAACACATTTCCCTGTTGCTTCTCCCCTGAATATATTTACATGTTACTGTAGAAATACTAGTATTAAGCCCACTGTGTATCTGCAAACAGTATTTCTAAAGATATCTTAAAACAGTATTATATAGAGAACAACTTCCAGTCAAGTGTAACAAGATCTGCCTATATGGTGTTGTAATAAATAGTATTTTCCATTGAAGTAACTAAGTAAAAAATAAGTTTTCATCTCTGCCTCCTCAGTAAACAGATAGAATGGAACATAAATGGAACCATAGCAGGAAATAGTCAAAAAATAATTTCACAAGCATCAAAACCCCCCTGATAACATTCAGGATACTACTGGTATTTAAGCAGATAAAGTGGGTAGTACGAACATGAAAAATCTTCGACAGAAACTAACTTTTACTTTAATTTTGGTTCTCTGGCAACTAGATATCTGTCTGGGAGACATAACAACATCCTTGGTGACACAGATTGTTTCCTTTTAGACAGACACCACTTGCTCCAAAAGACACACTACTGTTTCTCATCCTAAATCTCCATGAATTATTTAACAGCCATTACTTAACATCTAAACATCTGCTTATACCCCTAAAATACCACTCCTTCCAGCCTACAGCCTTGCAAACTCCTAACCCTTCTATGCCATAAAGAGCCACAAATCCATCCAATTCCTCCAAAGCCAGGGCTTATCATATGTTAAGTCCACCTTGCTTGCCTGACTGTCTCCTTTGGGGGAGGAAAAGGGAATGAAAAGACTTAAATGCATTAACTACAAGCTGAGGAACTGAGAAAGTACTCAAAATGAACATTCCACTTTGGGCGTTACTAACAAAGAAAGTTACCTAAGTTACACAGAGTTTCTACTGCATTTCTAATGTCTTTCAGACTCATTTGACAATCTACATTTAATGATCTCCTACATAATTTATTATGCGGTAGATAATTAGCTATATATCTCCTTGATTTTTACATAACTGTAAATAACTGTACATAACTTCGTTGCATAACAAGCATGGCAAAGATAGGTAAGGAAATACGTGCTTTAGGTAGGAAGGAAAAAAATGTTAGAAGGCATTAGTAAAAGTGTAAACGAACAGAGACCACAGATAAAGAACTGTACTTACCAAATCACATTCTGGTTTCTCTCTTGTAATATCATGATTCTATGCTTTGCTTTGTAGGTTTAAACTACATCATCATGGGCCAGGTAGAAGAAGATGGTAGAGGCAAAGTCTTTCCCAACAGCTTTATCATGAGTTTTAAGACTAAGAACTCAAAGATCCTAAATGCCTTGAAAAACAAAACATGTTAAAACTAAACACTGCAGCTTCATTCTATCATCTCTCTTGAAAAATAGTTTTCACTTAGTCTAAGTAATGAAAATGCAACTGACTGTCAAAACTAAGACCATGCTCACCCTCTCTTTTTCCCATCCACCTAAGCATACCCTGGCACAAAGTGGTATCCATTACATGTACAAGACTAGAACAGATCCTTCTAAGCCTTAAAGCCAAAGATTTGCAGCACAGCATCTAATCTCAAACATACCAAATTCTATTTACTAGGAAGCTGTTAATTTATAATTGTCCAACTTTTCAAGGTGTTGTGTATGTAAAATAAGAACTCTAAGTGCAATATTTATAGTCAAGTCATTTTTACTTAGCTTTTTCTCTAGAATTGTTTTATTACATGGATTTCTGCATTATTATCTGGGCTTAATAAAATATTTTAAGATTAAACTGACTATTTATTCATTACGTCTAAAGTGTGGCAGGCTAAACCTAGAAACTCTTTTTTGATCATTTACATGCTTTTGATGGTTTGGCTCTTGCATAGTATGACTGACACTACACTTCCTTGCTGATTAAGGGCCTGATTTTCCTTCCATTTAAGTCAGTGAATGGATTTGAGTAGGAACTATAATCTAGTTAGTAAATGTCAATATTAAGTTCTGATTAAAAGTTCCATTAAAAGTTCACATGTTAGTGCAAGTCATGAAAGGACTAAGTGAGGTTTTTGAGACTACTGAAAAATGTTTACAAAGAGGTTGGTAAAGCATTGGAACAGGCTCCCCAGGGAGGTGGTGGAGTCCCCATCCCTGGAAGTGTTTAAAAGACACGTAGATGTGGCACTGAGCAGTATGGTTTAGGGACCCTGGTAGTGCAGGGTGAATAGCTGGACTCGATCTTAAAGGTCTCTTCCGACCATATGATTCTGTGATTCTTTCCTGTCATGTTAATGTCTGTTTTGCACTAAATTTGTACCAAAAAAATCTGAATTCTATAGCCATGTAAACTCCTGCTTCTCCAAACTTTTTTTAACATCCCAGTTTAAAAAAGCCGCGTAATATTTTGTCTCTGTGCAGTCCAGAACTGTTCTGTGAGTGTGCATAAGGGAGATCTCGGAGCCCCAATAGCAGCAGACTAATTCTGGAACAGCCAGCATTAAATTGCCAAATGAAAAAGCAATAGCATGTTTAATACACATGATCGAGGGAAATGTAAATGACGTGAAATAGTACAAAGCACTCTGTAGTAGCGAAGTAGATAGGAAGACTGCAACAGCTTTCAAACAAGGCAGAGATGCAAAGTATCATACAACAAACTTCTCTTTCTCTGGTATCTATCACTTTACAGGTATGTATTTCAGGGACAAACAAAAACTATGGAACCCCCAGTTCCAATCCAAACCTCCCAAAAGTGCCTTAAGTAAGACAAATCTTCCTAAGGACGTATCTACACCATAGTAGAACACAGTGCCACATGACAATGACCAAGCTAGCTATGACTGACTCTGCTTAACAGATCGAAAGCAATTAGAAATAGCTACATGAGCATGCTGCTTCATACAAACATAATCAGCTTCCCAGAAGAACTAATTGGCATGAGCCAAGTGCCAAGCAGGTAACAGTGCATCTAGAATCCAATCTAGCTTGTTTGGAACTAGCTCAGGTATCACTTCATGGCACTGCATGAAGCCCTTTAAATGAACTGAATAGTATGGGTCCACAAGGAAAAAAAGGTAGTAACACATAGACACCAGCTACCTTCCTTAACATTACAAAGAAATGACTTGCAATGTGGTACCTGATAGAATGTGTTTCAAATTAGACTAATATTAATACAACCATATTTTTCAAAGAGCTTTTATTTGTCTGCTTGCTTTCTTGGGTACATGTAACATACGCAGCACACAGTTTTTTATGTTGGTGTATTCAAACATGAGATCTGAGTCCAAATACAAAATTCAGTGATCCTCTTTGCTTTCAACACAAGAGGTTAGCTTCTTATTCACATGCAAAGCCAATACTTACAGAATCCCTCTATACTGTAAGTCTCCTGGAAGCAAAGTTCAGATACACATAATTTCATAGTATAGAAAATATATTACCTTTACAAGAAAGAGTTTTATAAGAATTCCTTCAAAAAAGTAAACATTCGTGTAAGTCTCCACTCTATCAACATCCCAAAATCAACTGTCGTCAAAAATCATTATGGCTACCTGCGCCTTCTGGACATAAGACCATTTTAGAAGAGCACCATCGTAACAGTAAAATTGTCAATCAATCCTTTAGCTTTCATAAATATACTTATTTTGTAATTAAAAATACAGGAATCTCACATTTATCAATTACAGTTTGTCAACTTGAATTATGTAGAAGCATATAAAGCCATACAGGACCCTCTAGCACAGAAAATCCACAAAGTCCTTACTGTCCATTGTAAGCGAAGTCAAATCACGTTTTCACAAAAAATAGTATTCCTGACCAAAAGAATGTATAGCTTAGCAACAGTTGTGGTTAGAAAAAAAAAAAAATGAAAAAAAGAAAGACATAGGATATGTAAAACCTGTCTAAAGCAGGCCCTTCTAAACTGCATCTGTCCAAAGACCAGATTCAATGCATGTTCTCACAGAAAGCACGGTGTTTCATAGAGATTGTTCAGCATTGCAAACAACAGCACTCACATGCTCCATCTCATTTTTGTTAAATCACACATTTTAATAATACGAATAATTTATCATTCAGATTTAAAAACCCAAGATATTAAGCATTAGAAGTTCACAAGTTAGTTTTAAAATTCAGTTTCCAATCTTAACATGCATAGTAAAATGCATTTTTGAGGCACCACTGAAAAACCCAAGCAGAAATTGATTGTCTTACCTATAACCATAAACATTCATGTAACGATTGGTCTATTTTGAGTTCAAAATTTCAATGTTCCCATGAAAGGGAAGAGTCTTGATGATTTGATTTTCTGTATTCTATATGTTAATATACAGTCAATGCTAACATAAAAAACTTGGCACTAGAACTGCCTCTTTCAAGAGCCATAACGTCTTCACGTGCACTGTAACCTACAGTCAAACATAATTTCCAACTGTGCTGGAAATTTTCTATTATTCTGTGTCTGACTTTTCTATTAAAAATAAACATAGGCTGGATTTTTGTTTTAAAAAGCCTACCTTCTCCCACAACTTGAAAAACAAGTATCAAAAAGGAACAAACAGCAAAAATAGAAGAAATAAACACCTCGTGTTACTTATGAAGCTCTAACATGTGACAACCACACTCTGGGGAACCTAAAAAGAATTCCTATATACAAATTTTATATACATACTAGGATTAAGAGCTTAAGAAAATTACTATACGTGGTTTTGCATTTATTTCCACCACTTCTGCATCTAGCTGCAACTCATGCAAATGCATTTTCGAATGTATTGTTGTGCAATAATCTCTTCTATTTGGTCTGGCAATAGAATTAGGTCAAAACTTTCACCTATAGGCATCTAAAAGTACACACTTTTTGTTTAAAAGTTAGGCCTTAGTTTCTTGGATAAAACATAGCATATTTAGAAGTTCGAAAGCCAAGCAGGTCTCTCATTTCATTTCGGAATTTTGACAAGTCTTGCCGCAGTTCATTTAGGTTTTCCACAGTTGCCTGATCTGTGCTTTGCATCTTCTGTCTCATGGAAGTCAAGTAACGGTGGACTAAGCAACACATCACCTTTTGATAATTCTCATCTCTCTTTTGCTTCAGATTTCTCCATTCCTTTAAACAAATATCACACATTTAATAAATGTAAAAAAGAAAAATTGAAAAATCCCCAAATCCCTCCCCCCAGCAATGAGAGGCTTCAGCAATCCTTTCGTTATGTATTTTGCCACTTCTGTAACATCTATTTAAAAAAAATTACCTTCCCCAAAGAATACTCTAACCTCACCATTTTTAAGATTAGCACATATGTCTCCTTGAGGTCTCTCTGAGTTTTCAATCAATGAAGGCATTTTTCCCAGACTATTCTGGGGGGAACCAGGCATTGGAGGAAAAGGGGCTGAAATTCCCCAAACTGAAAGTTAATAGAACACTACTTAAGCAGAAATAGATAAGACTTTATATGCTGGATGCAACACACATTATTCTATAGTTCCTATTTATCTCAGTAGTACTCACCATATGACAGCCGGCTTCGTTTAGCAACTTGCTGATTCCTTTCAGCAAGCAGCACCTCTCCAGCTTCAGAGCCTACAGCTTTCCCAATAATTTCTTACCTTTAGGCTGTTCTGACGTTTCACTTTGCCACTTGATGTATGAGAGCAGATCCATTTACTGAGACTGTTGAAAAGATAACAGATAGTCTTGGGAGAGGGAATAACATTGAAAGGTGGAGGTAGCGTGCATTTGTCATCAAAGTAGCTAAGCCAAAGCTTGGCACGAGCAAACTTCCACTCCTTATCTTCATGATTCTAAAGCATCAGAAACATTAACAGAAATCAGAAGCAAAAATATTAACAGCCTATTTAATAAGTTTTATCTTCTCATACTTGAAAAACTGATCGTTATTTAACTTTGATTGTACAGTATTTTAATAGAGAGATTATACAGTATTTTAATAAATTTGTTTTAATATACTAATATTAAATAATTTTTTTAAAACCCCCAAGTCTCTTCAATTCACTACATATTCTAGTATTCTAGTGTAAATATAAAATTCAGCTATGATGGTATAAACTCCCTATCAAATACCCAAGCACCACATCTTAACAAGAGTAGCATCTTGACTTGAACAGCCATTTTATCAATAAAGTCTTCAATCTCCAGAGGACCAAAGCCTTGCTTATGTTCAACATGCAAAGTACCCATTTTATTTAGATGAAAGTAAACAAAGTTTGTATTTGAAGGAAAGATAACCCTTGTGAGCTCAGAGACTGAGCTCATCCATGGAGGTCTGCAGATTAGTCTACACATCGTAGGAAGAAATTTGTATTAAATCTAAAAATACAGCTAGCAATTACTGGTAATTAATCAGAAACCACTTACTGCTATCAGTTGAAAACTTTTATGAAGCATTGCCACAAGGAGCTTAGTTAATACTATCACCACCACGACATTGTAGGTACCAACGATAACAGCACCCACAAAAGACTGTAATTCTTCACCATAGCTAAAACGTGTGACAAAGATGGCTACATGTGCCAGGGAGAAAATATACCAAAAGAGAGCAAAACATGTGCCAATAAACCTATAAAAACAAGAAAAAAAAAAATCTGGTTAGGTAAAGCAAACACCAAAAGTGAGTTTACTTACTGTAAATTCAAGTCCAGTTAAAAATTCCAGTTTTGTTTAATTACTAGGAATTAAGGGCTAGAACGATACAGCTATTTCATAGATATCAAACTCACGAATGGAATGTGTCATTGCTCTGTTGTTCACAGAAAATACCCGCACAGTCCTTTTCTTCATTTACAGTAAATCCTTTATCATAAAGTTGTGTCAATCCAATTGTGAATGAGAACAAGACAAGAAGAAACATGCCCAGAAATTTTCCAAAATCTTGTAGCATCTGCCCCATTGAAATCTGTGAAATAGAATTATTTCCAAATTTAGTAAAACATGTATTTTTGTTAGTATTCTCTCCTTCAGCCTCTACTCAACAAAAAAAATCTATTTACTTTTAAATGTTTAATTAAAATTTAAGATGCTAAACAGACCTCAAAATCAGGAGGCATCCCTGTAAAGTTATTCAGTGAAAAATTCTAGATGTTAAAAAGAAAATTTAAGTAGTTTTAACATCACCTGGTAAGTTCACATCAATTAAACATAAGCAATAGTATGTACACCTTATTCTTTATTTGTAATACCAACAGTAATAAGGAAATCAATAGATAAAAGCAGTAAATGAAATGCATTTGAACTTAAATACCATCACAGAAAACTAATAAAACACTTAATAAGGACACTGTATTAATCAAAACATTTGGAATCGTAATTCATTGCTAATCAAAAAGTAGTATACCAAAGCCCATGTGCAGAACACAGAATTAATTCACTGTGTCTTTTATGTAAGACTTTAAATACACGCAATGTGTAGGTGTGTAAGCTTATAAAAATTGAAGGGTGTAAAGAACAGAAGATATGACACTAAATTCAGATCATTAGTTTCCATTTCAAAATACCCTATACAGAAGTTTGCAATGATACAAATACAGTATCTTAAAAACAAAAGTTATGCTTGTATATTTTTCCAACACAGAGAAGACCTTGATTTGCTTTTGTCCTAAGTGTAGGTTTTTTTACACAGACATGGCATAAATTGTTTACTTCATTTAAGTTACTCTTCCTACAAACTCCTTCAGAGAACAATATACTACTATAAAGAAAGCAAGTATATAAAACGGGGTCGAGTAAATCTAATCCTCTACATAAATCAGTGTGTAGAAAGCCTAATCCTACATGAATCACAATCTGTACCAAATCATAGTCCAGAATTGCATCACTGGTCAGGTTTTGCAAGTACAAGTTTACTGGGAGATGAAGTGCCAGCTCCTGCTCCCTCCCATTCTGCTGAAAACTCCCTAAGTACCCTGTTGCACAGCAGATTCCCTCTGATTCTTTGCAGTTTGCCACAGTCATGGAGAATCTGCAGCTGTAGGCAGACCTATGCAGTAATTATATCGTTTGGTCAGAGGATGAATGTAATCCCCTCATACTGTTCCATCACATCTAATCCTTTAAAGAAAAAGAAAACCAAAAATCAACAACAAAACATTTACCCTTTAAATGACACATGGTCACAGGCAAGAGAGACACAAAGTAGATGAAACAGGAATGCACAAAAAGTGCAAACCACCCGAAACTATTTTGTTTGAAAAAGAGTATACAGCCAAAACACCAGTTGCTTTCTTCATATAGTCATGCTATTCCTTTCTAAGTATTTAGAATTTCTAAGCATCTGAAACCTAATGATATAATCTAGGGGAATATTATTCTATCTTGTGTTAATAATAAAAAACCACCACACACAGCCAACTTACAAATCTGTATTAATATGTTTTATTAATCAATAAGTAACTGAATGCTTAAAAATAACTCTAATAGCCAAGAGAACAGAGTAGCTGTCTCCTCCTCCCTGCCCACTGTTGGTTCTCCATGCCATATTTGATTACCACCATTTGAACTTTGTGACCTACTTTCAGAAAATACTGTAACAGTTGTTGCACAAGCTGTATTGGCCAACAGTAATAACATAAGCGCTTCAGTGTGCCACTGAATGGGGTGACTGTTGACTGTTTTTATTTACTTGGAAAATTTTGTAACACAGCCTCCTAAAAAAAAACTTGTGGAAGATCTAGTACATAAATAAATATGCACATTAAACAGTGAATCTCTTTAAAATGTGGAGACTTCAGTGTTCAATCAATTTATACAAGCCTAATGCTTACTGCAAGACTTCAGTAATTTTTTCGAAGTATTCAAGTATATTTCCATTTAAAAATGTATAAAAGAAAAAATATAAAAATAATTAACAGCAACATAGTCACAGCTAGACAGAAAAGGGCAAGAAGTAAAACAAACAAAACCCTGAGAGGAGAAACATTAGTTATCTTTCAGTAACATTAAACTGGAAATAACAATTCTTTTTAAAGCACTTTTTATGATTTTAAAAAGACTAATTTAACAAGCAATTTTTCTTTTCAAAGAATGACTATTCCGTATGAAAATAAAATATTCTAAAAGATATTTTTTGTGCAGCAAGATTAAGTACTCTAACTCATTGAGTTGAGACTTCAAGCTAGAGGTTTTCAGCTAGATCTTAAAGCCTTGATACAAAACCTAATGATCTGAGCCAAAACTATTAATTTCAGAACCTCCTTTGGTATAGTTCTAGTTGCAGAGCAAGAGTTCAAAAAATGCTGCTCCCAAATATGTATTCTGCTTTTATGCTTAATAGTGATAGTATTTCTTGCGGGATCCTTGCAGATCACCCTCTTGCCGTAAAGCTCTTAGAACTAGCCCTGTTCATTAGAAGTGAGGACAAAGCATTCATTTAACCTATTCACAAATTCCATCAGTATAATCATTGGATGACCACCCTATTTATTTCAAGCATCTTTTTATTCAATAGACACTTGCCAACCCAGTGACACTGTTGACAAACAGCTATATTAACTAAATCCTGTCACCAACAGGGGTAAAATAAATAAATAATCGGCACAAGAAAGCAGTGACTTGTCTGATAAATCATGATTTGTCATCATAAATCTCCTAGGAAGCACTGCCAGAGAATCTGGACGTATACCTATGCAAAGGTTTTTTCAGTAAGTTAAGCTTTTAATAACAGGTGCTTTAGTTTGTAAGGGCTTTTCACTGGCAAAGTAACAAAATCAGTAAGTGCTGAGGACTCAAGCTGAACAAAAAAAACACCCACAGAACGGAAAAACATTCTGCCAGTGGAATAAGATGTGTCTTCAATTCACAGTATTTTTTAGAGGGAAGCTTTCCTCCTCCTTTTAATCTACAAAGGATTGAGGGTAGTAATTGCATGCTAAATGTGATGTCTTAATAATAGTCCAGGTTATCCCCTGGTACTCCTCTATCCCCAAAGGTACTAGACCATCTGTATAGCGTCATATTGCTCTCTCGGGTCAGTTTATCTGAAGTCTATCACGATGAATAGCACCAAGGCTAAGATGAGAGGGTCAGCACTCAAAAAAAGAAGCCAACTAACAAAAAAAAAAAAAACCACCAAACACTACATGACATGAACTCAGTAGAAAAACCCATTTCTGCTCTCAAATCAGGAAAATAAAATTAAATTCTTTACAGAAAACCAGGCTAAAATTCCAACTTTTGAGTAAAAAATCTGAATTTAGCTTAGAAGCGGTTGTGGTCTCTACTGTTCCAGCATCACAGCACAAGACTGTTAACGCCTTCCCTCACCATCTCTGGGTAACTGCACTGAATGTATTGAATAATTAAAATGTGTTTCTTTACTGTCATTATTACTCACTGTAAGGACCCAGCAAATTCCAATTAAGAAGAAACTTGTTATTTCTTCTTATAGCTGCCTATAAATAGATGATTAGTTCAATATTGTATAAAATATTTTCAAACCAAAGCAATTTGCACCATTCAACTCAATGTGCAAGTTCAGTAAGATCACAGACATAAAGCCTTTTGATTACTCTTCCTTGCCACACATCTCATTCATCTATCATTCAGAGATAAGAAGTCAGGATGATCATTTGCACAGAACTTTACAGGAAAAACCTGATCTTTACAGTTTTCAAACTGCAGACACTTATGCAGTATGTCAAGCTAAAAACAGATGAAAACAGGACAGTATAGGTACACTTATAGAAAAAAATATTGTAAGAAGATGAACTACACATCTTCCATTCTTTTTCTTTTTTCCATCTCAATCAGTATGTTTTAGATGAGAGATTAAAAAAACCCAAACTTCATTGCAATATCACTTTCTACTTCTTACTTTCAGACTTTCATACTTTAATTTCTTCTCTTTCTCTTTTCAGTAAGGCTCTTCATAGCAAATTAAGATCAAGTTTAGTATTTTCTCAAGCAGTAATGATATTCACCTGGAGTGGTCCCAGAATAGAGCTGGTTGTGTACATGAAGAAGAGACGCAGATAACTAAGAACATTAGCAAAAGCAAAAAGACCTTCTGCCACTAGGGTAGGATGGAATGCATCCCAATCCTTCCTTTCAGCATAATCATGAAACTGCAATATAAAAGGGACAAACTCAGATCACTGACATTGTAAGTACAGAAATGCAACCATGCACTGCTCCTTACTTCTGTCTCCAGAAATGGCATAAAAGAAATGAACACATACAATTCATAGATGGCTTACCTCTTTCAGATATCTCACTCTTTTTAGACAAAGGCATTTTAAGTGCCATTTCAGAGGAAGCCAGAAATCAGACTATTTAAATTCAACACCTAACTCTGCCGCTCACTTGCTCAGCAAACCATTTATTCCTTTGTTTCGCTTTCCCTTCTGCTCTGTTTTGCATGGTTTCAAGAAACAGGGACTCATGTACTTGACAAACGTGTGTTGCCTAGTGTAATAGGTCTCAGTCAAAAACATTAAAATGTTGCAAAAAAACCTAATGTATACATGCAATTGCAATGTGGTGACAGCTGGTCTTAACCAGTTTTAGAAAGATTTAGACTTAGGACCTGGGGGTCCTTCAATGGATTTTGTGAATGACTACAGAGAATAGAAATAACAAGTAAACCATTGGTGTACTTGTATTCAAGGTATTCAGCTATTCATGGAATACACGTAACTACAACATACTACTACTAACACACTGCACCTAACATATCTCCACATAATTTGCAGCAATGTACTAAAATTACATTTGCCCAGTCAGTCCCACAGGAGCTTTGGATCTATGAAGATTGGGAGCTCACCTTGTTATGGGCAACTACTTTGAGAGCAAAAGTTGCCAAATACAGGGAATTCATGACAAAACTAAGCTGATTACGGGATTCTTCTAAAAAGTCTTCTAAACCATCATACCAGAGTCTTTTAACATCTGACCACACCATTCCTGCAGGAAAAAAGAAAAAGCCAGGGAAGTCAAGCTATTGCACCGAATGGGTATTCTTTTATGACTAAAGTACTTTTGATTGGCTTTTGTAAATTATATTTGAGCAAAGAACTGTATTAATCAAGTAAATTTACTAAAAGCATTGCACTGGATTACAAGCATTAATCGTAAGATGATGAGATGTTTAACGTTCTCAAGCCTACTTTTCAACTACGAAACAAATTCTCTAATAAAAAGGGCACAAGAGAAAATGAATAGGAGAAAATCTGGACAGGAAAAGGTCCAATTTAAATATAGGTAAAGGGCTAGAATGTAAATGCTTTCTTTCTGAATGAAAAGTATTCACCTTTTCCCAAAAGCACTACAGAAAGCATTATATTGCTATACAAAGTATCAAATATTTTTTGGAAGTGTGTAGGTGTTATAAAATGGTTTTTTTAAGAATAGTCAGCTCAGTAACTATTACTGAAAAGATCCAAAAAAATAGAAACTTTTGCTTACCACAACTGATATTAAATAACATTAGCAAAGAAAAGAGACCATGTCGTAAGATTGCAAAAATCAGAAGTTTAACTTAGACCAATGTACATTTAAATATTCAGGATCTTTATATCAAAATGAATTTTACCATTGTAAAACATGTCTGGCTGTACAGAAAAATAGAGCTGCTAAGAATTTTACTAACCAAGTGTCTCTTACAGACTTGACATTTTTATAAAACCTGAAAGGACTGTTAGATGAAATACAATGGCACTTTTGATTTCTATGAATAATTGGTTATTTAATTTTTTTTTTAGTACTTCAGATGCATGCTATATGCTTAGGACAAGAAGAAAAGCAGCATGTGTGTAAGCAAAAAAACTGTTAGACTTGGTTCAGCTTTTAGGACTTTGAAACCCAGAAAGACCAAGATCCAGTGAATGGGGAAAAAAAAAAAAAAATCAGATACTTATGCATGACTTGGTTCAGTCAGCTTTACAGCAATGTTGGACAGCATAATAAAAAAAAGCATGTTCTGCAGAGTTTTGTTAAAAGGCTTACATAAATCTCTCTTCTTTCTGGATATAAAGAAAATATTTCTAAAGCAGAACCTCTGTGCCTCTCCATATGATCACCACGCATTTTACACTAAATTTATTACAGAATTAGTAAAAGGAGTTGAAGATGCTATAATTCATATTATTTGCACACATACACATTTGAGTTCTGTTGCTTTATTCTGCTGGGGAAAACACTTGTATGACTTAGGCTCAATAACCTGGAAAACAGAATTACTGTATTTGTGATTTTAAAGTTGATCTAGCAGAACAGACAAGTAGCTGCTTACTTTTAAATGTTAGAAATGCTGCTGTGGACATTTTGACACTGACTTTTAGAAAGTATTTTAATGGGATGATGGAAGACAGTAATGCAGGTAAATCCTTGTTACTTAGTTATTTTTATTCCAGTTGATTTTGTCACACATTTTCTAAATACTTTATTTTCAACTTACTGAATATTTGTAAGGAAACAGTACAATGGGATTACAAAATAGGCATTTAATCTATAAATGCAATTACTATTTAAAAAAATCTTAAAATTCAATAATGTGAAAAATAACATGATTTTAATGATTTATGTTACTTATAGGCAATTTTTCAATCCTATCTGAAATCCAGATGTTAAAATACTACATGAAGAAAATAAAATGTTTCTATGGCCTTTCATTAAAGTTTCTAAGACCACCTAATGACAACTTTCTTGCCGGCGTTTGATTTGATGGAATAAAAGAATTTCTAAAATCAGATACTGAATCTTAAAACAAAGGAAGAATCTGTAACACTGACTAGTACCCTACACTTGAAGATTTCAAGTTTCTTTTAAGACCTGCATGTGTTTGTATGTGGGGTACTGGGTATCTCCAAAATCTGCATGAACTGCTCAACGGTTTTCACATAGCTAGACAATGAAAGGAACTACCATTACAAAAAAAATCCCCAACACCTCACTTTAAATTAACAAATAAACCACTCACAACTACTTAACACACACACACACACACACACACACACACACACACACATACACACACACACCCCACAACTACAACATGTCGTGTTTTCAACTGTATCACTGGTTTTTTAAAAGTCCATGCAACCAAATGATACATATCTAATTACCTTCTATTAAGTTGTAAGTTTCCACGAATTTATCTACCAATTTTTAATGTAAAACCAAATATATACCAAACAAAAACATGTTAAAAGGTTTTATGAATTTCCAATCAAAACTTCATGAGTACTCAACAAAAATTACACCTGTGTTTCCTCCACTGCATCAATGAGAACTAACATATCTCCTTTTCAGGTACAGTTATGATAATTGGTGACAATGACATACAGAAATTGAAAGTTAGAATATGGGAAAATAATACTTGTTTCTGTGTTTTCAAACAAGGATGAGGTAATTGACACCTTCAATTTATTAGACTAAGATGGAGTATGCATACATAAGTACGCATACATAAACATACACAACATACTTTTTTCTTTAAACCATATGTCTACTCTGCAACAAATTGTATTAGTAATTATTTTTTAAATCAAGCATTACAGAATTGGTCACACTGGCAATTCTGTGCATATTCAAAGTCTTCTCCCTGCGTTGAGCAGAATGCTATTAAAAATTCATGTTTACAACTATGAAAGAGATTTTGCAGAACCCTAAATTTTGGCAATTGTTTAAAGTTGGATTAGTCAAACAAATGTGTACAGAATTGTCCCATTCTATCTAGTTAGAGCATATTAAAATAGAAATGAGAACAGGACAGGAATTGACTTTCTGACTGTGACCGCACGCTTACTTCAACAATCCAGAGAAATGATAATTAACTTGCATACAATGCACAAATACTTTTAATCTACTTCATGATTACATGAAGATCTTGGCTAGATTTTCAAAGAAACAATAACTTTACTAGTAATATTCAGATTCTACCATAATTCCATACACAGACACACCATTAATTAAGAAGCTCAGATCATTTTTATAGAATTCATGGAATCATGGGAAGGGATCCACATGGATCATCATGTGTAACAACTCACTCCAAACAAGACAACCTAAAAGTTAAACCATATATCTAAGTGTCATCCAAACACTTTGTGTAAAAGAGACCTGGAAGGAATTAGAAGTTTTGTGGATTGTTGGCTGATGAACAAACAAAATAATTTTGACTCACAATGATTAAATCACCTACATACTAAATAACACTACCTATTAATGAAACATTATTGGGAAAAAATCTTGTCTGAATTAATTTTACTCCTCAAGTTAGCACCAAGGAAAACTAGTCCATGACTGGCTCTTATCTGTTATAAAACGAGTAATCTGAGGAACACAAAAATGCTGTGCCTTCAGGTTCTTTTTCGTTTTCTTTTTTCTTGTAAGATTAGAATTTTAAAATGTCTAGGAAGATAAACAACTTGGACATTAATTTGTTATTGCACACCTGAATCTCACTTGCATCGCTCTGAATGCTACCAGTCCCTCTGAAGAAATATTCACATTCCTCCTACAATATTCTGATACTTCACTTGCTGTTGAAACTAGAGATTGTTCTAACACTTTACATCCCTTCCTCAAAACCTGTTTGTTTCGTTTATTCCGCCCCTCCCCGCGCACACCCCCGCCGCCTCATAACACTATCCTCCAAAGAGTAAACTTTGGTCAAACAATGAATAACATGCTACTTTCATAAGGTAGTACAAATCATTATTGTACAATCAACATCAGCAACTGTCATCCAATCTACTGAAATCATACCTACCAATTAACCATATTATCAGAAGATAGTCTATTCTCTCAAGGGCTGGTCCCATTGTATTCTTCTTATTCTCATTGTAGACAAGGGAATACAAATTAAGTAATAACAGAAATGTGAAATATGAAGCTCCGTGAATAATAAACTTCATAAAAGGAGTGTGAATTATTCGACCTACTCGGGATTTAGGGGCTAACAAGTAACACAGGGACAGAACTGGCCAGAAAATGCCAACCATCAAAACAGTCAAAATTTTCTTGCATGTGTGCTTGCGTCGATAGCCCGCCATCTGACCAAACCATACAGTGTTCAGAAACTGTTGGCAGTTAGACTGAGCAACAAACTGGAAAAAAAAAACAAGAAAACCAACAAACAATGAATCAGTCTCAAGTTTCTTAATACAGAATACTAATTTACATTATTAAAATTAATTTTCAAACTGTATGTAGTTACCAATGCGCAGGAAAAGGCAAGAATATTAAGATGAAATAATTATCTCATAAGAGAACAATATGGACCTATTATGATTATAAACATCCATAATTTTAATTCCCTTCTAAAACCAGGAACTAAACATGAACTATACATACTAGAATTCTTATGGTTTTCAGGTCAAGAATGAGTTTTTATTTCTAATTATTTAGAAATCTAGCATATAAGTAACAGCATACCTCAGACATCTTCAATGTCTGTTATAATAACATATCTGAAGAACAAGATACTGTTACTGTAAAATACCATCCACACTGTAAAACACAACATCTTGTAAGATAAGAACTAAAGTGGCCGAGCAGTTTTATACGTATCAGTTCTTGAAATCATTATCGCTCTATTCAGCAGGGTTAATTTTAAACCAGAGTAAGCTATGTTGTATCAGTCCCTCAAAAGAAGGTAATTTTGGTCTGAAGATTATGTAGATTACACAAATGTAGCTTCAAATTTCAGGTGCTTGTTTGCATATTTCACTAGAGGGTGCTTTGTCATCTAATTTAAAAAATATTAACAAGAAAAACCTTGATACTATCATCACATTTTAAAAAGCATCACAAAAAACTGTGTCTATAGTAAACTTGCCAGGAATAAAACAGTCTACAAAGATACTTTCCCCATTTCGCACATAAAATAGTATTAGTCTCCGACCATTGTGGTAAAAACAAACTATGCTCCAAAACAGGAGAATATAGGAAATATTTCAATATGCTTGTTTAAAGCATACCCAGAAATGTGTAATGCTGGTTCTAGAACATTCCATAACTATGGCTTATGACTTTTAAACTCGACGCATTTTAACAGTTTCACAACAGTTTAAGCCTAGATACACAGAATAGACAGAATTATAATGCCTTCTGCAAATGCTAACTGAAAATGTGTTTTGCATGGAAAGGAAACTTTCAGTCCCCAGTCCTTGTACTAGAATCACACAAATACCCATTTGCCTTCCAGTATAGCAAAACTAGAGTTATAATTTGTCAAGGGATAAAGACAACAACAACCTACTGCATGAATCAGTTCCATACTGATGGCCTAACAAGGTGCTACTATTCTGGAACAGAGGCACTATTTAGTTATACCAGCAGAGGTCCAAAATAATTCTGAACAGCACAGAGAAGACCTGAGCCAAAACTGAACACCTAATGACAACTGAGATGATAAATACTGCATGGCACCTAAGGATCTATGCTTCCCTAGGCAAGGATTTAATGAAGATCTGAACAAATAATTACCACTACCAGAGCCGTTCATAAAAGAGTGGTAGTCTATACTCCTGTGTAGAAAATACTACATTCTTCTCCACAGTAAATATTGAAGAAATATGTCGTATCTTGCAATATCATTTCCCTGTTTCACACACAGACGTCCTGTGTATTACCATCTCTTCTACAACTCTGGCAAATTTATTTCCACTTCTATGTCTAGAGGCAGAAAAATAAATAACATTAATTACTAGCAAAATATGATACGGAAAGCCTACCATATTACTACAAACCTCTTTTTGATTATACTTGATTGCAAGTTTTAAGCGACTTAAGTTCATCCTCTCTTCCAACAATCCTCGCTTGTCTACATGCTCATCGCTAGACGTGTGATTCAGAATAACTTCCAGCTCCCGTGAATTTCGTGCTTGTGCAAGCAAATCTTTAGCAAAAGTTTTGCACTGCTGAGCTAGCTCCTCATAATCATTTCTGAAAAACACAGAAACAGTACATACTATTACACTGCTCACATGTTTTCCATTAAATCATCTGACTATCCATTGTTGGGATTGTATATGTTATGCTAAGACAAATTAAAAAAACCAAACCAACCACACTCAACAGTCACACGTCAAGATCCAAGCATTCTGAAGACAATTTTGAGTAGGTTTCGCCATGCAACGTGGTAATTACACTTCAGTTTAGTTTGCACTAGATAGGGAAAAATTGAGTAACAGGCTTGCAGTATACAAATTCTTATCTTAAAAGTTCTGTATGAAGAGTCAAAGCTTTGAATTTTTTCCAGGAGATGAGAAAATGTAGTAGTGGCAAAACATGACACTAGTAATTCACCATTTGGATTTTCCACTTGGAAGGGAAGTTGTTTTGGGTTTTGCTTTATTCCTATCATCTGAAAATTAAAGTCTATTCGCTGAATACTATTTATTAATATAATAAACACAAGAAAATAAATGACAGTATTTCCTTGTCTCACTTAGCAAACAGTCCATTTTAGTGCCAAGCTGTATCACAAAAATGCAACAGTTGAACTCTTATTAAAAAAGACAATCAACTATAACACCAGAAAATTTATATGTTGTTTAGGAAAGTAGAATTTTCTATATGAACATTTGCTTTCATGTTCTCATAAAACAAACCCATGTTTTTGTGCTGGTAAGTTTCAAAATTGTAGAAACCTGCACAGTTTAAACATAAAATTATACTGAGCATTTTTTCATTAAATAGGGCATTTTCATTATGAAATCTTCTACACGCTTAAGCATATTTTTATTTTATATATATATATATACACACGCACACTGTTCAGAGACTTATAAGGAGCAAAATTTAGAAACAATACCCAAAACAACTCCCAATACGAGTCACATCAGTACAAATAAGGTGTTGCATACTTCTACCCTGATGCAGGGGAAAAAAAAAAGTGCAGAATACTAGTGAAATATCAATATGATTAACAGGTGTGTTAATTTTGAAATAAGTCAGTATTTAGCATCTATTTTTCCAGAGCGGAGCCGAAATCTGAACAGTTGGTGCAACTATACACATCTGAACTGTCTAGATCTAAAAGTAATTAAAGGGTCAAAATGACTCCTAATGAGACATAAATTATATTACATAACTTGTTATTATGTCTAATAACCAGTTTAAACACGCTTAATTACAAAAACTTAGGAATAAACTAACGCCTAAGTATTTCTGCACATGTATTTCTAAACACGGTTTGCGTTTTCAGCTCCTACCTGAATTCAACCTCAACAAGGCTTAATTCTTTCAAGTCTGCACTAAGTTCAAAAGCTCGCAGGATTGGATCCTCCTCTGTCAACATGATTAAAGCAGGGCTGGCCAAACACCGATAAATGTCAAGACGAAACCTGTGACAAAAGAATAGCGAGAAAAATGAAAATGTTTCATTTGATTACCAGTTTCATATCAGAACCTATCCCAAAATTTTGCATAAAACAGTCTGCTAGAAGTCAATACAATTGGGTTTCTTAAAATCACACACTACAAGCATTAAATGTGACATTATCATGGAAGACATTGTCCTTCACATGCTTAGAATCTCTAAGTATCAAAAATTCGGCAAACTGCTTTCCTCTTCTCTTCCTCGCTCCTTCAACTGTTATCAGTACAACAGCAAAAGGCCATCAGTTAAGGTAATTTTGACATTTCAAGTGTTATACAAGAGCTCTCATGGTTCTTCAGGTGGAAATAAGAGAGGGAAGTAAAGCATTTAAAGCAATCTTCTGTTTTAACAAACTAAATTAAAACAGTGGGGAGCTTTAATGTGCAATACAAAAGAAAAAAAAAATTAGTGAAAGCACCTGAAGGGGTGGTTTCCTCTAGCAAAACTAGTGACTCATGAACACTGAAACAAAGTCTGTTATTCATTCCAGTTTAAACTAAGAGCTGTTATCACAAATGTTTCTATTGTTTGCTTGGGATACCCTGACACTTTTTCTCATACTGACATTGGGTATCAGATGGATGTTGCCATTACAGGTACCACAATGGGACCTGCAGTTGCTAAATAACAGTAACAACTATCCTTCTGTTTTCCTATTTTTTTGTCAATTGGATACATACTGAAGTAATTAGGTAATAAGTAACCGTATATTGTAATTGCAGTCCACTTACAATCTTTGAGCTCTGTGATTTTTCACCCTAGCTCTCACACATTAAACCGTATTCAACCCTCAAATATGTTGGCAAGTTAACCAGACAAATTATTGTTAAGATTGGTAAACCGCTCTCCTCATTTGAGCCTTTATTTAAAAGCTTCAAAAATATTGAAGAAAAAAAGAATTGTCTTTAGTTTACAATCATCAATCCATGGTGCATAAACACTTTCAGAAACAGGATACAGAATTATCCACCTCCTCATTCTGGCTCACAAAACCCCAAGTATTAACTAATTTAAGAAAGATGCTATTTGCATAGTTCCTATGCTCCCAAGCCAAAGAAAGCTAGAATGTTTATGACATAACTGGTAGAAAGGTACTTAGCTTAACTTGCACAGTAACTAAGATTATAAAAACAACATGGGAAAAAAAAAAACCAAGGTGTTTTTTTTTTATTATTGCCTATGATTTTTAAGTCTTACCTGGAATGTCGTAGACTATCTTTTTTGTTCTTTGCAGTACACAGTGTGCATTCACAGCCTACAGCATGAGGCTTGGGTAATGATATATCTTGCTTTAATAGCATGGTGAGAATTTCATAGTTGTTACGATGAGCCGCTAAAATGACAGGTGCCACATCCATGGTCGTCGAGTACTCTGGGTTCTGAATGCGTTCCATTAGTTTCTGGAATAAAATGTAGGAAGTATCTAAATCTATTACATACAGTTCTACTACAATGTTTTTGTAACATGAAAATAAGGAAAAATTTGTAACAACAACTAAAGGTCTCTCAGGTAAATGCTGGGGAAAAAAAATCGACACAGAAATGTTTCTGGTTTATTTACAAAGAAAATCTGACATTCAGTGCCTACCTTCTCCAATATACATGCCTAATATTTAAAAGTGTATTTTGCTCTAGTTTGAGAAAAATTATATTATCTAAGCACAGAAAAAGATATCCTGCCTGTACCATACTCTGTTACACATCACCTTATTCCTTCCCTCCCTCCACCTCACCTTGTGAACTTTTAAGAGTTCTTTGATACTTAAGCATTAACAAGATGAGTTTCAACTGATTAATTTCAAGGTGAAGATTTGATGTTTATAGACTTGCTCTAAAAAAATCTAAGAAGCTTTGGTACATGAATATGCCTGTTATAGGTCAAGGCTGCTAATTACCTTGCAAACAGTCTAAAAGAAAAGATTTATAACCACTCTTTTTTCTCTCCTAGACTAACCAGGCATCTGTTAGCATTTGGCATAAATACGGCCACTGGATTCCTTAGTTGTTAAAGCAAAATAATGTATTTTATTCTTTAAGACAAAACAGGCTATAAAAATAATCCCTAATGTCCAGATTTTATCACCTTAGAGATGCAGAATTCCATTTAAGAACATAGTTTTAAATACTGTGGTTACCCAGAATGCAATAGCACAGTCCCCCTCTTCCTGACCAAAAATTAAAGAATAACAACACTCAACTACAATGGTTGGTCTGGAGGATCTTTTTGGTTGGTGATTAAGTAGAATGTCAACAGCTCCCACCACTTCTGAGTCAATAGCCACCAAAAGTGCATCCGATGACTAAGGAAGGAAAATGAGTCATATGTGAAAACAGCAGTAACTTAAACAGCATAAAGAGTCAATCTGAAGGCAAACTGCAGCTTGCTTTGTTTTGTTTTTTTTTTTTATTTTATTTTTGAAGTACTAAACCGATGTTCTGTAATATCACCAGGATACAAACGCAGATTGTTATTAGAGGACTTAGCACAGCATTACTAACAATTTGTTTCCCTGCATGAACAGCAGAAGAACCTATTGCAGAAACTACTTTCCGGCAAAGATGATGCAGGATACTTGCAAAAATCAAGTTCTAAGGGACAGTTTACCTTGTTATTAAGAATGTTAGAAGTAAGTGTCTGTGTAACAAAATTCAGTCATATGTGACACATCAGCCCAGCATTCATACTCCTGTGGTAAAGCTGGGAACATAAGCTTTTTTTTTCTGTTCTGGTAACTACCTCTGAAACTTCTCTTTAAGCAGCTTTTCATTTTCCCTACAGTTGATATTATGCTTCTTACTTCACTTGAGAAAATTAGAATTTTTACTTTAAAAGCTGTGTCTTTTTCTCTTATTTTTATTATCACCACTTACAAGGAGATCCGGGGAGAGGAAAGCTCGTAGGTTTTTTTTCCTGTCTGATATCAAGCCACCTAACAAAAGATACTACTTTTCCCTGTCTTACTTGAGCCATCATAGCTACAACTCTCACAGCAGCAGCAGAGATGTTGCATATGGTTAAGGAAGTATTGTTGGTATGAAACTGCCTCCACCATCAAGCATAGGATCAAGTTTAACAAGAAAGCACTGCAGAAACACATGCTTACCTTAACTTAAAATCATCTAATATAACATGCATTCTTCTAACTGTGCTACCATTTTATAAATTATTATATCCCACAGCCAAAGAGATTTCTGCATTCTACACATTTTAGTATGATGCACTCTGACTATATACTGTTTATTTTGCTTGAAGATAATGTATACATTATCTCTGCAACAGGAGTAATATTTAAAATAAAATTCAGACTTGTATCATTGAAAATGTTACTATGCCTTTGACATGCCAGTAAAATCCCACTAGAAAAGTAAATTAGTGAGGAGAAAAGAATTTCACAATTACTAAATGGATAAAGAACTGAACTGCCTCTAAAGACAGGTTTCCTCCCAAATTCTGACAGATTAACAGAGAAGATATATAACGAGTAGAATACACAGATCAATGACTACACTGAAAAATTTCAATAATTTATGTGTTGTATACCTGGCAGCCATAATCCAAAAGAAGCTGTAGTATGTCCAAGTTTTCATTTTCAATGGTTATGGTAACAGCATTTCGTCCAAGCACATCCACACAATTTATGTTCATTTCCCCCGAGCTGTTTTCCTCCAAGAGTTTTTTAACCATATAATAGTCACCTGCACAAGTAATATACAAATGTCACTTAGTGTTATTAGAAAGCACTAAAAGCACGTGAACATTGTAAGTATCAGCTACCATCAAACAAGGCAACATGCCATAGATGACAACAGATATTGAATACGTTAGACAATTAAGAAGTCAAGGCAGATGAGTATTCTCTCATGAGGTTGGAAACGAAAGGTATTTTGGGAGGTCTTTTTTAGGGAAGCACTAAGATAGGTATGTTAATCCATTCCTTTAGTTCCAGTCCTAAAAATAAACACGCACAAAAGCATGGGTACTTCTCAAAACTGGGGCAACAGCTCATACGTAACCTGTGAGACACAGGAAACATTAAGTTCAACTACATCAGAGAAGGCTTCTTGGTTTAAAAAAGCCATAGGTTCAGCGAAGCCATCTCTACAATACTGCAAAGGGGTTTGCATCTTCCTTGAGCAGAAGCCACATTAGACTTCTCTGTATCACTCCAATTCTAGTGTATATAGCATCAAAGCAGGTGTGATACAATGCTACAATTTTGTAAAATTCAAGCTAGCAAGTTTGATGAGCAAGAAAAGCTAACTACAGTAAGATGCACATAAGCTGCACTTTCCTATTTGACTTAAGTATAGACAGACTGTCTTGTTCAGTATCATTCTGTTTAACTGATTCTGTTTGCCAAAGATAAAAGCCTTCAATTGTTTTTACCTCTAGAGTAACACATTACTTTGACTACTTACGCAAGTATACATAGAATACTTCCACATGCAGTAGAATACATACAAAGTCTGCAAGAGTACTAAACTGGCTGTTATACTGTTTTGCTAATAGACAGGACCAGCATAAAGGACACAGACACCAAGTCAAAGAAGCGAGCTTATCTTTACTTATGTTAAAGCAATAAAATAATAAGTGAAAACAAGAAATGAAATAATATAGCAAGAAATGAAACAAGACAAGGTAATGCACCTAATCATTACTTCAGACAGTTAGCGATAGTGATTAAGAAAGATACATCACCAATTGCCCTAATACTTTGCCATCATCCAGATCCGCAAATCGCTGGAGAGCCCTGGTTGCAGCGAGGATTTGGAGAACCATCCCGGCAACTGGGAAATCCTACAGAGTGCGTCGACTCGTAGGTGGGGTCTCCAGAGTCGCTGCAAGAGGGTCCAACTTTTTATACTGTTGAATAAACAAACTTATGTGATTCAGATGCAGAAACATCTGGTTTTATTCTCTGTTAGATGCCACCCAGAGCCTGGCCAGGTCTCAAGGAGGAATCAAGGGAGTTTATCTATTTGGCTTTGACAACATTTTCCCAGAGAAGGTCCAACATCTGGTCTCAGGACCTTGACAACCTGCTACTAAACAAGAAAAGGTACATACATTCTCATGACATTGTGTCTTCATTAAGGAGTATGTTCTAGTTAAGCTACATTGTTTACTAATGATCATGCATAGTTTACTAATGATCAGATAGATACTTATTGAAGCCACATCCTTCATTAATGATCATACATATTTTGCTAATGATCGGATACTAATATTAGTTAATGTTTGGTTGTGAGGTTCATCTAGAGGTCAACTATGGACCAAGGCCTGTTGCTCAGGCCTCAGTACTTCATATATATACAATTTTTTTTTTTCACATTTTCAGTTGTGCATCCTTTTGGCTCCCTGAGCCTCTGTTTATACTTTGGGAAAAAGCTGTGGCTCGGTCTTTTCTTCAGGATAGATGATACCAGCAGCATGGCTGCAGGCAGTCCAGTTGTACTAACAGCAAGGCAACCCACCACAGAGCGCACCAAAACAAACCTCCTAAGCCCACTAGCAAAGGTCACCGCTGAAATACTCCTACAGTCATGAACTAACATAAACTACACAACCCGCAAAGGGCTCTGCATATAAACACACCAGCTTCTATAACCATACTTATGTCCTAAAGTACACATAACAGCTCAACACAATTAAAAGCCTATCTCAGAGTTCAACATTTATGACATGTTAAGAACAGTTTGATTTAAGACCGTGTTTCTACTCAAAGGTAACTAAATATATACCTAAAGTAAGGAGCATATTTTAGAAAAGAACATCTATTCCCATTCACCACCACGGATGCAAATCACAGGAAAGTGGTCTCAGTCACTCCGGGCATGCCTAGATAAGTCCCCAATTTTACAACACAGACTCTTTAACAGTGAACACAGCAAGTATCTTCTGACACAAAATGAACTCCCTCACAACCAGAGAACAATGCCTCCCTTCCCCCTGCGCCCGCTGATACTGGGGATAGCGGGAAGCGGCGGCACTGGAGGAAGGCGGCCTCGCCGCGGGGCTCCTTCTGAACTGGGTGCTGAGGCGAGGCCAGACATCGCGGTGGCCCCAGCAGCAGCCGCGCAGCGGGGCACGGCGAGGACCCGCCACCCCTCAGTGCGAGGCGCAGGCACCTACAGGATTTAGCCCCAGACCCTGACCAAATCGGCGCGGCCGGGGCGCTGCCGCCGGGCAGAGGCGGGCTCGGGCCATCGGAGCGAGGGGCCGAGGCCTCCGCTCCCCGAGGGTGCGGCAGGCGGGGCCGGGCCGGACAAAGGGGCCAGTACCTTTGTCGCAGGCCAGCAGGAAAAGCTTTTCGTCCAGGGTGGTCTCCTCCTTCACCTGCCGCACGTCCTTCAGCGCCAGCAGCTTGTTCGGCGACGCCGAGGCAGACGGGTCCGCACTCTGGTACAAGGCGGCCATAGCACCGGCCCCGCCAGGCCCATCAGGGCGCAAACCCCCGGTACGCGCTCCCACCCCAGAGGGAGCAGGGCGGTAAACCCCACTGCTGTCAGCGTCTCGGGCGGGCAGGGCGGGGCGGGGCGGAGGATGACCGCTCCCCGGCGCACTGCGCAGGCCCCAATGGAGGCACCCAGCCTGCTAGGGGTAGCGAGAAGTGCGCGGGGAGGATGGCTGCTGCGGGTTGTGGTGACCCTGCGGCCGAGGGCACGCCTGGCAGAGCCGCCCCCTCAACTTCCTCTCCGGCGGCGGCTGTGCGGTTTACCTGCCCTCCCGACAGCATGTAGAGGGCCGGCGCCGGGCCCCGCGCTCCGCAGATAGCTGTGAGGAGGATTTAGCTTCCTTCACGGGAGCTCGTCGTCTCACTACACGGTGAGGCATCGAGAACACAAACCGCTGCACGTCACCGGCATCCAAGTACTGATTGTCTCAATTTCTGCGTTTTCCCTTAAATCTGTTTTTCTCCCAGCTGCTGCGGTAACTGTGCCCTGCGCACCCCACTATCAGGCTGTACAGCTCTATGAGCGCTGCAGGAGGCATCCGATTTGGGCATTAATTTCCAAGTATTTGTTAAACTGTCTTTCATTTAACTTTCCTCTTCTGTAAATACTTAGAGAAATCATATCTGTTTTCCCTTTTCATATTAAAATTTTGTTCTAAAATTTCAAAAAAGACGTGTTATGAGCTACCAGACACAAATTCATGTATTTCTCAGTATGACACACAAGAACTTACCACTTACTTCCTTAGTGTATATTTGCAGTATGTAGAGGCACAGAACCCGAGTTCATAGCTTTATTAACTTCAGCTGAGCTATAAGGATTAATGTAAGCTGAAAATCTTGACTGTTTCTTTGAATCTCCTTTAAGAAAAAGCTTGTTTGGTTAACACTTGCACTCCTTTTAAACATTAAAAGACAATTCCATTCAGATGGTGTTAGCTGTCATTTATCTTTCAACATGTAGCTCTTACTTAGCTTGTCTGTCAAACTTCGATGCTGAGAAACATGAGATGGTTGCCTTTGAAAACCCATTTCAATTTGATCAATGCAAGTTTAAAGTAATTCTGGACATAAAATAATGAGCCACATTAATTGTATCAGAATTTTTCCTAAAGCTGAATAAAACACTACAGCAATAGTTTACACAACAGAAAATATTGACCCTTACAGAGGAAGTTGCTGAGTGCCTGAAAATACAGTACTTCAGAATTGGGTAATTCAAGAAGATATCATTTATTCTTGCAGTATAGAGATTAATGAACCCTCAATTGAGGCTGTCTTGAATGAAGACTTTTGATTTGTCTCCAGAATCAGGGCAAAGAAGTCAAATTCTGAACAACACTCGGTCATCATTTGGAACTGGGAATACAATCAGGTAACTATAAAATAGTAATTATTTATTCTTGCCCAGGCAATACAAACCAGTAAACAGAGACAAATGGATCTAAATCCACGCACTTAATTCTCTCAACTCCCAGTATTCCCTTATATAATAGAAACTAAATGGATGTATTTTCTTTCTGTTAGTTATGTTCCACAAGATACTGAAGATGTAAAGCTTAGTCCAGCTGTTCACTCATCATGATTCTTGAATTTTGCCACACTTAGTACTGTTTTAGAAGCTGAGAAAGTAGCAGCTTCATACTTAAAAAAACCAAACTAAAGCCAAATAAAAACAAAACCCAAACAACTAAACCCAAAAACCCCCAACCCAAAGAAAAAAACCTCATACTTTAATTTTTATTTAGTGTTCTTTCTGTCTTTCTTATTGTTTGGCTTCTGGTAACAACTTTATTAAATGTCCAGCTCCAGAATGTTTGATGACAATGTACAGCTGCAGAGAAAGCAGTACAAATACTTACTTTAAAATTAACAGTAAAATAATTATGAACTTCAACTAATTCTGACAGTGCACCAGTCTTTCTAGACCAAACCTCTGCAAGCATGATATACACTTTAGGAAAATCAAAGGAGTAATCTATAAGGAAATGCAATACATTAATGTGAAACTCCGAACTGGACTAGCCAGCTATTTATTGGTTTATTATATAATATTTTATGAAAAATTGAAAAAAAAAAGTTTACTCCCACTGCAAAAGCTAACACATATGCAGACCTAATAACGATGATGGGATTTCTGCTTACTATTTGCTGGTTTTCCTTAAGACACACACAGGTCGTAAAAGTTTCTGCTCAGTAACAGAACGAAACTACTACATATATCTAAAGATTTTTCCCACAAAAAAGTCTTCATCAGCTTTATCAATACTCATTAGTTTCCAGTCATTATTATAGGGCTCCACTTGCTCTCACTGAAATCAATGACATGATTCTCATTGGCTTCAACAGGAGTTAAGCTCTCAAAGAATAAGGCAACGACGAGAACCTCTGTGCAGTTAGGAGTAATATAGTAGGATTGCACCTTGAGACTTGTATGACTACATGTAAGTAACACCAACAAAAATAAAATAATTTTTCACAATAGGTCCTGAAATAACATATGTTAAATGATGCAGATTCTTAAAATCCTCTGGAAACTAATACAAATGAAACTTGAGTACTACGGTGTGGGGGTTTTTTTAAACCAATACAAATCTGTGATGTTAATTTGGTAATAAACATGTTCAGAAAACAGTATTACCCATAAATAATCAATGAGTTATGAAACTGAAAAAAATTTTAACTATTATAAACACATTATTAAAACATAATATTTGTGCATACAAATGTTCTCATTTTATACTAAGCTTCAGAACTCTGTAAACTGTGAGGCATTCATTGTGTTTAATATGGCAGAAAGCTATATTAAATGTATTCATTATTTTATTTTGTTCAGTCCTTTTCCCATCAAACATGCAAACACTGTCATCACCATTTTTGGCTTCACTTCAACCAGATCGTCTGTGAGAGCATATATACGAGCACCAATTTTTCGAGCAACTGAAATGGCGTACCTTGGAAAACAAGAAAAAATAATTATTATTTTCCTTGCACCTACTAGTGTGCCGACATTCACAACAACAACAGGTATCAATAGCAGGATACGCTTGTTCAGTCAGTACTTACGCTCTATGAGAAAATAGACATTATTGTAAAGAAAGCATGTATTAGCAACTGTATTGGCAGATGTTCTTTTACTGGTTATTAAAGCATTTCTTTCTGTCAAAAACAATATGGGTTATGGCAGGCTATTAATAAAACAATTGCAGTGCAGTGATGGAAAGTCATATCAGCTGTGAATTTGAGGTCATATTTTAAATATGCTAGAAAAATAGTTCTAGAATATTAGAATTTATAATATATTCTATTTGAAACAAATCAGCTAAAATTAGTGTAAACTCTCTCTGCTAAGAGATCAGTAAAGCATTCATTACACCATGAATTAATGAATCTCCTGCACTTTAGGAAAATACAAATTCTTTCAAAACTTACTTAGCATTATTCAATTTGTCTTGGTAAGAAAGATCTTCTCTCTTGACCATTTCTGGATGAACTGCTTTTGGTGCAATGGCATCTATTAAATCTAGGACAGGTAAACTGGTGCTAATTGATTTGTCCTAAAAGACAAGACTCAAAAGATTAGTGTAAGGAACTTGCTTTGATTATTTTGTCTTCACAATGCAAAAAACCCTACAGCACATCTTACATACTTATTGAAAGATAGCAGCATGTTTTGTTACTTTTTTGCATGAAGGTTCTCCCTGCCCTTTATGAGGTCTAATGTTCTTTTCTGCAATCAAAATGGTAAGGTTCACGCTCAGTGTTGATGTTATTATTACATAAATGGTTTAAATTTATTTAATGAAAGAAACTCTCCCTCTTCCCTAAGGAAGGAAGGGAACTTTGAACCAAGTCCAAAGACAACAAAAAAGTATTTACATTCCCCAGCTTTTATTTTTCTCCTTTTCTTGTAACAGAATTATTTTCTGCAGTAGTTTATGACTCACTCTTTCTATAATTTTTCAACTCAGATGGTATTCTGAGCTAGTACAAGCAGTCTGTTTTGTATTTAATACACAGATGTGTTTTCTTCTATTCTTAAAACAGCAAGTGCTATTGCTGCAATTATATCTTCCCAAATGTTTGGGCAGATAAGCAGCTGATGATGTCAAACCAACAGTGGGCCACACTGTGCAGCATGATGCCTGGCTGGCAGCACCTTACCACCGGAGCCCTGTCCGGGCAGCTACATCAGTAGTGGTGGGACACGGCTTTCTGCCAGGTGGATACCATTGCTCCCTGGTCGAGCTGGCAGAGCACCCTTCCTGCACACCATGCCATGCCATGCCCTGTTTGTCATAACACAGGGAGCCGTGTGTGTTCATAATAGTCAAATATTTAACTTAAGTTCTTATGTGACGTGAACCACAGTTTCAGAGTATACGATGAACCTGTATAAGAATGTTCTATTTGCATGAAAATGAATATTAATCTACCTATCTAAAGAATAAGATTTACACAGATGGCACACCTGACATACATATGACTTGTTTCATGTTCAATACTTTTAAAATGTGAAAGGAAAGATTCCTTTTGTTTATTTGTTCATATTTGCCGAATGGGAAAAGCTTCTGGTTTGTACAGGTCTGCTGCATGTCAGTGGTGCTAGTGAAGACAAAAGATGTCGCTGGTTAACTTGGGATCCCTCTCCTGGCTCTGTCACACGCGAGTACATCTTTTTGACCAGCTGTTATTAAAAATGGTGATTTTTTTTTTCCCCTCGCTTCTCTCACTATTTCCAAAATTGTTCTTCATGTTTATACAGGCATAAGAGTGCCTATATCCAAAAATTTGGAAGATACATACATGCCATGCCCAAACACTGGTAACTTCAGACAGAAGCTTCTTTTAAAGTTTAGCCTTCTTTTGTTCTTGTTGGTTTTTTTGGTTTTGTTTTGAATCTTGCAGCAGTAATTATAATTTAGTTTTGCTTCTTATTGACAGATTTGTAGAATATTTTTGAAGATTCACAGACTGTCAGAAATATTTCCTTATGCTAGCTGATGGAAGAGCCACTGTAAAAGCCAAACTGTAAACAGATCAAGTTAAAAATTCCAGGTCTGATTATATGTGGAAAGAAGAAAAGTAAATAAATTACCTTGAAACTTGTAATTGAACTTTTCTTATTTGCTTTTGCAAGTGTCTGATTCACCCACTTAATAATAATTTCATCATTTACTTTTTCTCCCTCTCCAAGGTCTGATAGTATGTTCAAAGTATACCTTTAATAAATAAAGTAAGAATCTGAGTTAAAGTGAGTGGTTGAACTTGTACAAAGCTACAAGCAAAAGTAAAATAATAATTCACCACAGTAACAATGCCAAGTACTCATCTTGATAAGGTAACTCCTATCTTCTAAACTATTTAGTACTTTAAATAACTTTTTTGGTTGTTGGAGTAATAAAGTAACATCCCAAAACTCATAATATTCACTGTTACATCTTCATATATTTGCTTTACTCAGCACATCATAACTAGTTTTACTTTATAAGCTTAAATGGCTCCCCACATCCAAGTCACCTTGAAAACAGAATCACAACAGTCTGAGAAACAAAAAACATTAAATGTTTTGGGGTAGATGTAAGAAAATTAACTTGTGGAAAATATTTGCAATAAAATACTCCTTATTGAAATAAATCTATAATGTATTTTTTTCCTGCTCAGTGCACTAGCAAGATTTTGATTTTATGATAGTTACATTACTATAGCTGTGATGGCCTAAAAATTTCTTCCCATTTTGAGTTCTATAGCATACATCACCTCTTCCTATTTATTTCTTTTTTCATTTTACAAATATTTAAATTACTCTCTACTTACAGAAAGATACATGAAATCAACATGAAATAGGTTTTACTCTTTTTTTTACTTGCTGCAGGATTTATAATTTTAATCACAGTTTTTAGTATATAAGGTTTTAATTGCCTCTGTAAATGGCTGTGTACTCATACACACTATTGTGGTTTCAATCATTACACAGTATGTAAAACTACAAAAAATGTGAAACAGTTTATTTTAGGGGTGAGGGATATTTAGAGATGGCTCTCTAAAATAACCTGTTGTGTGAACTGAAAGCCTTGATATAGAGAGACACATATAGACACATGCACAGATACATAAATATACACATCTGTCTTATATTGTGCCTTACTTACCTTCTCATCAGCTGCCATACCAAAGCCAAAGTCAGAGTTGGATTACCCTCATTTAGATCATGTCCAGCAATACCAACAAGTGAGAATTTGGCTTTTGTCTTCCCAAGTTCTACTGCATAATTGCAATTCTCAATCTAAAAAGAAATGTTGTGTGCAAATAATGAAAACACCTTAATATTTCTATAATACAGACCTACAACATATATATTTTGAATTACTTTGGCTTACTGTTACCTATGGTGAGATTTGGAGCTAGAGAAAGATTTCTAGCCTTTCTACACTGTGATTAAAGTAACGCAGATTTTACTATAAATGCAAGTATGCAAGATTCCAATTACAAACTTTTTTCACACTTGAGAAAACCAAGTTCACTTCCACTGAAGTCAATGAATTGATATATACTTAGATCAAAATTGAATTTGAAAAAATATTGGTATGTGTTCTTCTTAGATAGTATTTTTTTTCCCTCTACATTTCTGATCACAAAACTAACTGAAAGCTTGGATTCTGCACATCTTGCACCAATTCTCCCAGCAGCACATAAAACTGCTCTGTGAGAAAACACCTCACAATATAAGAGCATCTGGCAACAATATCTGTGACAGGCCTGAAAATTTTACTTATATATCCTAATTAGACCCTAAATTAAATAACGCCAGAAGGTGTCCACATTTAGAAACTACAGTGATATATGCTATAACTCCTATTTATTCCTTGGGATAATATTGCAAAGATATTTTTTCCCCTCTTTTTATTTTTTCCCCTGCCAGGACTGTCTCAGAAGCATACAAATCTGGACAATCTAGATTACTACACAATGAGAGACAGTGCAACTGGATGGAATTACAGAATATCTACCCACCTTTTTCATATTAACACCGAGTAATGGATAAGGAGGTTTGTTGACATGGTTCCAGTCAACTGGCACACGAGTCACATCATACAATTGGAAGATTATTAAAGCATCAGAGAGGTCACTAAATCAGAATAAAATAGTGTTTTTCAGTACAAAAGCTCATATTCACAATGAAAATGTTAAGTACTTGAGAGATCTCAAAGTGTAATTAAGTTGCTGAAAAATTCCATTCATGTAAATAAAAAATTTTTGTCGTTCTGTGGAGAAACCTGCTGATATCCTACTGCTTGATTTCTGCAATGACTTACATTAAATTGTATATTTTATTTCATTATTTTCACAAATCTCAGTGAAGTAAGCACAGCCACTGGTTTTACCAACTTTAATTAAATGATTGCTTTCACAGGGTAGGCATAGATAAAACATCTAGCTAAAGAGTTTTCATTTATTGATCTAGTTTTAGTTTCCTCAGGACTTTCCAAAATGTTAAATATTCCTGCTTTATCTGCACCTACAGTTGTATTTGCTAAAATACCAATATTCTTATCTTGTGAAAAAAGAATATTAGGAAAAGTATTATTTTCCCATTATTGCATTCCTGATAATCCCCTTCAGGTACTTGCTAAATGACATTCTCCACATTAAGCTATCTACAGACAATATCACTTTACAGATATCAAAAAACAGAAACTCTGAAACCTATCACGTATGCATGCAAGCAGATGTTCCCAGTTGCTCCCTATATCCCATCTTTTTTTTATTGATAGGATTTGAATCAACTGCTGGCACAACTTGAAAGTCACCAGAAGTATCTAAAAGGTGTGCTAAAAAGCCCTTCATTTTGAGGGAATAACCACGCTGCATAGATTCTTACAGTCTACTCAGCAAAACATCTATCCTCTCCATTTTAATAAATTTTAGTAAGTTTGCAGTCATTTCATCTGTCATGAGAGAAATAAAAAACATGCATTATAAAATACAATTATCTCAACTTTTCAAAAAAATGAAATTCAAAGTATGAGGCAAGCACATCACAACTTTTTAGGTTTTCTAGTATTTCTAGATCATGAGTAAAGTATCTGAATCTGTGGTTCTACAGACTGTTTTTGAAGTTCCAATAACACTGTGTGGAACCCTGGAAATCACTGTTCTAGTAGAAATACAACCTCCCTTTCTTCTTCCCTTCTTCTTTCTTCTGCTGTCATCTAACAGAAATCAAATTATTATTTTTTTTTTAAAAAAGCCTTACCTGTATAAATGATTAACATATGGGCTTACACCCAGGGAATTCATCCAGTTCCTGAAAGTTCTTTCTTCCTTACTTTCTCCTATGGGGACAGATATAATTCTATATAAATTACTGAAGAAAACACTTTAAAAAAAAAAAAAAAAAGAGTAGTCTGTACTGGCCTGTCAGTTGAGGCAATTCTATAGCATTCAGAATCCCTCAGTTCCGGGCAGAAGGCCAGAGGCACTACAGGTGGTACTATTAGACCACATTTTCCTCTGTCAATACAATTTGATAGAGATGTAGACAGTTTGTTGGTTATATTTTAGATCATTAATATATCATGGAGAAAGTAGTGATGATTAATAATAATTTCTTAAAACCAAAATCAGTGGAAATTGTATTCAACAGTATCTTTAAATGTTTGAAATGGCATATTTTTATTAAAAATTAGTACTAACACACTTATGGTAATTGCATCAAACTCCAGAGTCTATACCTCCACTTCTATCCACACAGAAGTTCCCAGTATTAATTTGTGAAGGTCCTCCCCAAAGCAATAGACCTCAACTTTTTAGCTTTTAACACTGGAGACTTAGCAAGGCAGTATTGTACTGGTTGAATTTGTGAAGTTATTTATACTGCCAAGGGGTTAGTTACTCTTGCAGTTTTAACTAGCAACTCTGCTTATGAGAAACGCAGGCAATTCAGTAGAAAAAACTCCACCCCTCACTTTCCTGACTTAGATTGTCTTTATCTATTGTAATAATGAATTCCTAAACTAAAGCTCTTTCTCTATAAAACTACAGTTTGCAGTAATACACTAATTTTCTACATACACTATTACTTAAATTTTAGCAATGTATCTATGGCCAGTTATAGGTCAATCAGTGCTGCATAAGCTGTTTTCTCTTACATCAAAGAAAAGTATTTAAGAAAATATTTAGTCTGAATATGAGAGCTTGGAATAACCTTATCACTTTGTTCCCCTGGGCTGCTAATCCACAGTTAAGAAAACAGAAAGGACATTGAGGAGGGAGAAATCTCCCCAAACATCAAAAGAACAGATTTCTCAGGACTGAAACACATAAAAATCAAAGTAAGGTTTTTCTTTGCTTTTTTTCATTTGTTCCTTAGAGTATAATGGTATTAAGTTTGCCTAATGAGGTTTATGTAGCATGAAAACTTTCTAATTTAGTACTGCAGTTCTCTTGACTACAGAACAATGAATGTTTTTGCAAAATGAAGCTACTGTATAAACATGTATTTATCATTAGAATATAAAGAAAACCTCTTTAAAGAAAACCTCTTTAATATTATTTTTCCATTAAATACACCTATGTCATACCATCAATTTTTAGATAGAGGTAACAATTTTAATCTAGGTCTCTTCCCCTTTTAAACAAAAAGCTCTAGACTTCAAAATATATTTAGAAAAAAATTAATTTCAGAAATTTCAGTTGTAATTGACATTTTCCAAGAGAATAAATATTATTTTAAAAGTTTCAGCCACCTTACCGGTTACTTTCCTTCACAATTATTATGAAGTAGATTATATTCATCCTACTGATATATTTTCTTCCTAAATTTTGAGGTCCTTCATATGCAATTCAAGCTAGTATTTGTTTTAAAGATTTGCTTGTAAAAATTACCAAAGAGTCACTGGTGAATACATGCTGACACAAAGAAAAATACTATTGTGCAAGGTCTTCAGGGAGTCAGCTTTGTTTCACGTATTTCTTCCCAACAATAAAATACAAAAGAGAACAAAGAATCACATTTTATGACAAAGCTATTTAAAAAAATCAGTGTTTTTTCCATAAAAAAGATAGAATCAAAATACAAACATGATATATAAGTTTACAAGGTGTAACTTAAGAGGTTATGGTATTTTGAAGCCCATCCTTTTTGCTTTTTTTTCTTTTTTGAAGTTCTTAGGCTTAGTGCACTTTGAGTTGGTTTGCAATACCCAAAATAATGACTGCAAGGTGCTTTTAGAAACACTTGTTCATTGCAAGGACAGTAACAGATTATTTAATGAACTCTTACTAAACCAAGCATAGCCACAAGAACAGATACTCAGCAACTGCACTCCAACTAGACTTTTAAATGCATGCATAAGACTGTTCAAAGAATCCAGAGGAGCCAAGCAAGAGCAGAAACATGCAAGTTGGGCAGCACCCTTTTGGATAGCGGGAATCCAGGAACTAAATCCAGTATACTATATTTAATATGCCACTCTAAACAAATCCCTTTATCATGCAACATACAAGCGTTCCTAAGTTTTCCAGATGGCTAACTGACCAATTTTTTCTCTCTATTCTTTTATTTAAAATATACCTTGTGATCCTATCAGGAGCATATCTTCTGCTGAGTTGTGCAGCAGATAGCTAAAATCATTGGAAAATGGCAGAAAGGGGGCAGAGCTACAGAAAAGAGAGAGGAGCAAATTTGGTATTTCCTTTATATTTCTTGCCATCTCTTTCTTTGAGATCATTATACTATGCAACTGAGTGGGGAGTAGCCATAGGGATGGGGTCAAGAATCCAAAGGGCTCCAAATACCCTCATTTCTCTCTGAAAGTGTGGCAGTTTGAAGGAAAAAAAACTGCTCGAAGGCTTTTGTTTTAAACTGACCAATTGAATTATTCCCTTCCATGTTATGATCGCCCATCTCATTGGATGAGAAAGTTTTCTCGCGAGGGTACTGCGCCTTTAAGAAGCCGCAGGCTCGGGGGGTTTGGGACTTCCTGGGCTGCTTTCCGGGCTGCTTTCGGGGCATTCGCGGCTTTCGGGGCTTTTCCCGGTTTTCTGGCTTCTCTGCGGCTTTCGGGGCTTTCGCGGCTTTTCGCGTCTTTTCTGCTCTCCGGACACTCCCGGCTCCGCGCTGTGGGAGGCACTGCAGGACCTCAGCTTCGCTCCGGGAAAGAGACTTTGCGCCGGGGCAGCCCCCGCCACGCCGCCTGGGACAGACTGCTCGCCTGGAGGCTGCTTTTTGTCTGCTGCCGTAAGGTTTTACCCTCTCTTTGCCTGACAGCGCTTTTGCATATTGCAGCCCCGCGTTCGTAACAGCCGCGGTTTCCCTTTGTTCACTCCACGAAAGCGCACACGTGGCCGGTGCCATTTCCAGACTGCACGTGGTACCGTCCCCCTTTCTCTCTTTTCTCGCGTTTAACCCTCGCCTTTCCATCCTGTACAGACTCTCACATTTTGCATTGGTTTTTTTTCCCTGCATATTATATATATTTTGTTCTAGTTTTAATAAAGTTTGTTTCAGTTTTCCAAACGTTCAGAGGTCTCGCAAAATCTTTTCTTTTTCCTTTTCGTATCTCTGCTTTTGAACCCTTTTCTCTCCCGGAGGAGGGGGGTTCAGGGATAGGAAAGGACTCGTCCCCGTGCTCGGCTTGCCTCAGCCGACTGGCGACAGAAAGACATAGAGCTCAAGATGCAATTTGTACCCTAAGTTCAGCTGACCTGCATGAGAGTAGTTAACCCTCTGACAGTAAGAGCCTTGAAAGCTGCTAGTGGACTAAACAACAGCAGCAGAGGACATCCACACTGGAGGAAATGTGGGTGGACAGAAGTCTCTCCTCTTTCTCCTCACAAGAACTTGCCTTTCTGTGTGACTTAGACTCCAAACTCTGCTGCCTTCCCTACAAGTGAAAGCTTCCTCAGAGCAACAGCAACACTCAATTAAAGGTTGCGCACTGACTGAGGTCGGGACTCTGTCCACCATCCCCACATAGTATCAAACATCCATTTCACTCTGTCAGTATACCTCTCTGTATACAAGTGCACATCACCAGACTTTGTAAGTATTATCAGACCAGATGTCAGTTTATGCAGTGTTCATTGTCTTCAACCAAAAAGAACTGCCACATCATACTCTTTGGGTGAAACAGTCACTGAAAAGCTGGAATTTATGCAGGATAATTAAGACTTGCAGAAATCTCTACTCACCCACACATGCCTAGAGCTTTACATCTTGGTTCATGGAAAGTCCCTCTGGTAAAACCCACAGAAAGAAGCACATGGCATTTGACACACTGCAACTACTGACCAAATTTTATATGCAGCATGTGAGGCCTGTGGGGTTTTTTCTTCTCTTTTACTTATGATGGCATATTAAAGCAACAGAAAAATACAAGAACAATGCAAAAATCAACCAGAACAGGACAGAGATGATTAAAACACCGGGGGGGGGGGGGGTGGGGGGAGGAGAGGGAGAAGGAAGAGAAATTGCAGAGTAAACACTTCTATGGAATACAGAGAAGCACTAAATACAGTACCTACATTAGGAGGAGTCAAATCTGCATTTCATGAAGCAAAATAGGAAAGCATTATAAATTATAAGTCAGATTTCAACAATTTATTATGAAACTATAAACAAATTAATGAAGAAAACTTCATTAAAAACAAAGGATTTTAGGGAAAAAAACCCCAAATTAATAGAAAAACACATTAACAACACCGTCTTTCAGCTGAAAAAACTATTTTGATGGTTTCGAATTACATGACACCACAGGAGTTATTATATGGGGGCCAAGGAGATTCATCTACTTGCCTTTGAACAGGTAACACTGGCATGATTACCCTTCTATAAAATATATACCTTAGACATAAAGTTAAATTTGGACAGTATTTATCCTTACAAAATTGTAATCTAGCATTCAGGTAATTGTAACTTTTTACAAACTGTTTTAGTTGACACTTTGAGTTAATCTAAATATTTTAAGAAAGTTCAGAAAGTAGTTCAGCTGTTTTTTGCAAATGCCAATGAAAACTCTACTAAATTTGACCAAGTTTTCAGTACTTTTAATCACATCTGCAACTTGATGTTCAGAACAGGGGACATATTAGGAAGTGAATATATTCTACCTCCACACAGCTCCTTGTATACATTTCCAAGAGCATACATTTCTAACAAAATTGCAGCAGAGGAAGAGCAGGCCTTTCCTTCAATCATTTGACCTGGTCAGCCGGGACTGCAGTGACTAGGGATATCACAGCTGAAAAGGAAAGACTACTTCCTGTGCTCTGATACGTCTACCACAGGTGGCATCCAGCTGAAACTAGAAGAGCAGGAAGCCTGACACAGGAGTGGTTTTTGAAGGATGCAAGATTTGTGACACAGGGATGCAGCAGAGCAGATAAATTATAGGAAAAAAAAAAAAGGAGCAAAGGAAGTTGGACTCACCTAGATGGAAAGGAAACCTGATAGGAACAGTAAGAGGAAGGCAGGAGTAGGCGGTGCAGAGGAGTGTGTGAACATTGCTGATGATTCTCCCATGTGTGGCACCCCTGATCCTCACCATTCATTTGAGATCAGTGAACAACTGAAATACACTGGGCAGGAGCCATTTCATTATCTTGGATTAGCTGATCCACGGAAAGGGTAACAGCCAAAGATTGCTACCAACTATCCCTTTATCTCTAGCATTAGAGATCTGAACTGTATGGTTAAAGTCCGAACTTGCTGATGCACTAGGATCTAAATAGATTGCTGATGCAATAGATTAATATAGGTTGTTGATACAGAAGCCTTTTTTTAATGCTTCCTGTTTTAAAAGGCAACAAACTAATACATGTACACTGACATATATATAAACACAATATGTGAAAAGTACTTTAAAAGACTAATACAGTTGCATAGCATAGCACTGCAAATTAGGGAAAGTTAGAATTTGTGCATCAGCTAAAATATAAACAGTATGGGAAGAAGCACAGAAAACTGGAATGGGAGTAAGAGGACAGTTTTTGCTCCTGCAAATGAATGTTAGAAGATTATCTGGGAATAGCCTTTGATGAGGCTAACACAAGTGAACAATATTGACAGTAATGGGGACTTCTACTAAGGCTTATATTGAAACCCAGTGAAAAAGCTCTATATGCTGTGTAAACACAGGCACCATCACACAGGGATCCTGCACCACAACCTAGAAGGAATACTTAAATAGAAATCACTAATATTCTTGTCTCCAATATGCTTAGTAAGTTGAGTACCTTCTAATAAATTGAGATCACAAGATGAATTTTCAGGCTTGTGTAGGGCTGGATATGTATTAAAGAGATTTGCAACAAAAGCCAAATTGAGTTTAGGGTTGCCTGCAACCACATCAGCTGGAGATACAAACTGTCTGCAGCCCAGTTTATCTGACTGTTGGAGCATGTATTCAGCTCGCCTCAAGTCATTTTTATCCTAAAAGAAAAAAAATTAATAAGCTTTAATTTTTAATGAATACTAGCGTGTTTCCATTCTTTACTGCATCTTCAATTCGGCAAATGTTTAAATGACCCATGTCAGCTCCTCCCTCATTCCCCCTGAGTGCCTGAGCTAGTTCTTATAGCCCATAACAATTCCCCTCTTTCCATCTTCCACTTTCTTTCTGTCCTTTGCTTCTGTGGCTGCCAGTGCAGCATTCCTCATGAATCACAGCAACAGCAGTAACAGCCAGAGGTACAGTGGTTATATTTCCATTTCCAGGCTGTTGATTCTCACACTGCATATTCTGCTATATATGCCACGGATTCACCATCACTGCTTTAAACCGATATTCTCAAACATAGTAATTACAGATGATGCCCAAAACTCTCAGGAAGAATTTGAATGCTTCATAATGTGATATCCACAACTTTGCTTTCTTTTTGATATTTTTGCCTCTGGATTGTCTTAGGTTGGCAATCTATGTGTTATTTTGTTTACCCATTACAGAACATGATCATATGAACCGTAGGAAATTAGATGGAAAAAAATAACTACTGTGCTTTCTCACTCCCCAAAAAAACCCAAAACCAAAGGAAACAAACAAAACAGAGCTCTCCTCATAAAGAAGTTTGAGAGCACTAAAGCTTGTAAGCAAACATAATATTGCACATAACTTTTCATTATTATAATGAGTAACAAGATTCTACTTAAGATTCTGCCTTATATATAGATATCTATATCGCAGGCAAGCAGTTCAATTTTGTATCAAATGAATTCTCAGAATAATCCTTCCAATAAGCATTATGCAGCAGCTTAAGAGAAAAGTGTTTTCACATCTACCTAGGCTATTTTTAGACTCTCTATCCATTGACAACTTAAATCTTGATGGATGCCACACTTTCCTGATGGTTATTGGAAGAGCTCACACGTTATTACTGAATGCTCTTTGATTTGAGGAAGGATACCACAAGATTTGTGAAGTCTACTCTTTTTCCTTGTCTGAATTCCAGAAAAGCAGAACTGAGGAGAATGTTGTAATATTCACATTGGAGGACTCAGCTGAAAATAAAACACAGTTAGACTCTACTCCAAGTAAGACATAGCTCCAAATTTTAGACTGCAGGATGCATTATCCTGTTTTAGCAGCACCCTGGATCTTTACTCAAGTTTTTACCCATTTAAGCTTTTGTGACATTGAGAAATCTGACTAAACTTTTGTACGCTTTACAAAACAAGAGAATTCTGGGACAGCCTTGTAACCAGGATATTGGATACATACATAGGGGTCTCACATAATTCCAGTCTTTTTTTACATTTCCGGATACTTACATGAAATCCTGAAAAGTCAATTTTAATCGGCAATTCATCAAGGTCATCTCCTTTAGGTGCAATCTGGTTTAACAGATGGTAATATGCTCTTGCATCCTAAAACAAGCAATGTAATATTTAAAAAAAAAAAATAAAAAAGGAAGTGTGTAGAGTTTTCATAGCTATTTACTGCTCTTATATATAATCCAATTCAAAAGCCACAGAAGTCAAAAATATGGCACCCTAATTTCAGTGAATATACTACGCTATTTCACATAGAACCTACTTAGCCAAATTACAGAGAAAATAAATGTCTGCTAATTAACATTAGTTAAATTTATTCTGCTGGATATGAACTAGACAGCTGTAATTAAGATACTTCAGGCAAATTTATATAGGTTACCCACCCACCCCACCCCCAATATGGATCTTCTTTTCCATGTTGGTATTTTATTCCTTCACTATCCTTTTCAAATAGACTGTTTATAAAAATGTCTCTTAATTGATGAGGTAATTGGAATTAAAAACGTAGAGCAAAGTGGCTTTTTTAAGATGAATCTATAATGACAAATTCTATTTATTTGATGCAGTTTTCGGTATGCTTCTGTTTTTTTCTCCACTAAGAAGCTAGGAAAATAAACCACAAACCTGCTAGTTTTAGAAGTATTTAATACTTCTCTTAAATAGCATGTAATATTTTTACCATAGTAGCATTTTTCATATAAAAGCCTAAAGACTTGCTTTAATAATAGCCTTCTTGGTGGCATTTGAAAATATATAACTAGTAATTAATGACACAGTTTTCTTCAATGAAAATAGGACTTAGCACCTTAGGGAATCTTCCTCCTTTGCTTCTAGTTCTGAAAAGTTGAGGGTTTTTCTCTTCAACTGGATTTACCACAGTACTCTGTATACCTTATGCAGAATGGCTGGATAAGAGAGAAGAATTGTGCAGATCTGCCATCTGCCTCAAGGAACTAGCAAGGCCTTTCACTTCCCTTGTGTAAGTAAACTGGCACACCAGCAAAGCACAGTGACTGAGGGGGGCTGCTCTCTCCTTAGATCAAGAATCAGAAGCTACTCCAGACAGCCCTCTGAATAACCATTCTTTCCTCAAGAGGTTTCGTACTCCTCTGTATAATGCTAGGTACAAAGGGCAATCACCATTAGCAAATACACGTGGGGAGCAGATTTAAATTTGGAGCAGATTTAAAGCCATACATCACTTCCTTAAAACAACAAAAGAAGAAAAGACAGCTTTTCTGCAGACCCAGTAAAAGGGAAGGATGGACGTGAAAAAGGTAACTAATAAGGTAGTACAAATTGTCCTAAATAACTCTAAAAAAATCTTAGAACATTACAACTGGCCTGAATATAAGCTTGTTGGAAATTCTTGATTTGCACTGTGATGTGATGATACATGGTATGAGTAGAACATGAGAGATCAAAATAACGCTCTTTCACTGTTGAAAAATGCAGGATGAACCTACAGCTAGAAAAATCCAATGACTACTATTTTTCTAAATAACTTCTGATGTGACTCAGTTGTTTCTATGCATAGCATGTTCAAATACCATTATGTTCAATAATCAGAGCAATAAGTACATACCTTTATGTCTTGGCTGAAGTTACTAATTTTCTGCCACCCCGCATTGGCCAGATGGTAGTTCACCCAGCGTAGCAAGAGCTCTTCTGGGGAAAGCTTCATTAACTGATCTAGTTCTTCCTCTTCATTTAACAAGGCAATAAGAGCTAAAAGCAAGTTTGAAAGAAAGCTGAAACCATTGCTGTTGTAGTCTCGGTTAATTCCAAATTGACAGCATTGCTATACCTGGCATTACTCTTACCTTCATTTCTGGAGATCTCAATATCAGCAAAAAGACCAACTTTAATGATCTGCCACAAGAGTCCTAATACCAAGTGTGGTTTTCCTTCTTGCAAATCTTGTGATCCAATATTGACAACCATACAGCCAATAGCAGATGCTGAGTTCAGAGCCAGGTTTAGGTTTTCCTATTTGGAATAGCAGTGTTTAACAAATTTATGAGGTTGTACTTTGTAGTAAATTTGTTCATATTATATTCGTTCATATTAAATTTTTTAAGTTTCAGAACTTAAATGAAATATTGCATTAGTTCAATGGTTCCCAGTGGAAAACTACCCTCTCAAGATTTTTTGTGAACCACCACATATCTTTTCAAAATTTAATGGAAACCATTATTGACAGTGGATATAGTTTAATATGGATCCACCAAAAAATCGTGGACCGTCTTCTGCAGCTTGGATCACAGAGGAATACTCTAATCAAAGTATTTTTTAAATTAAGAAGTATCACACACACAAATTAAACAATATTGCTCAAAATATCAGGGCAGAATCCTGTGGAAAAACACGCTCATATGGAATTCTGCCCTGTGTAGGAGGTTACTGACACTGTCATCCCACCTTGGCTCTTAAACAGGTTGACACATTTATTCTAGCAACTGTTAAAACGGTGAAACTGTAATTGAACAGACAGCGTAAGAAAATCCTGGCAATTCAACATCCTGACACTGAAAGAAAAGCTAGTGATTGTCACAGATGAAACATTCCAAGAAGAAACACCTCGCAGCTCTCATAAATATTACTCTATTTTCATCTGTCATATTTTAACTATCTACAGAGACAACATAAACACATGTAGTATCATCTTTGCTGACACATCTTTAAATAAGTAGAGATTACAAAACCCACTTGGAGAATTTGGAACATGGTATGTTTTAACTTTTCATATTTTCATGTCACAGCCTGAAATGAAGACTGCCAATTGACTGAGGTTTTAAAATAATTTCTTTTTTTCTCATTAGGCTGATAACTTAAGGATCTACTTCCCTCTTCCAGACCTGTTTTCTTATACCCAAACTAAAGTCTTAAAAAGTTTCTCTCAAATATTTTCATGACTTCATATGCAATGAAAAACAGAGCTTCTCATCTGTTCAAGCTGCTCTCCACTACTGAAAATGCATCATTAAACCATACAGTACATAGCCGTGCAGATACTTTCTGCATTGCTGAAAAATGACCTGACCATCCACTCAGTCTGAAATTATTTTCTTCAGTAAAGCAAAACAAGAATAGTGATTAGAGAAAGAACTAAGGAAAGCATGAAAATTACCAGTTTTCCTGTAAATCATCTAAGAAACAGGATAATTCAGCAGAGTTTATTAGAAAATACCACTTCATGCTTTGACGTTTTCTAATACATAGAACTTTTTCTTTTTTTAGCTCCACCAGAAGTGTCATTAAAACAAAGCTGTAGAAAAATATTTTACTTTTTCATTTGTGGCAACTTCCTATCTGTGCAGTACTTACAGAAATAGTGAAAGGAGTGAGTTTCTTCTTATTAATAACCCTTTCATCAATTGTATCTGGTTGTGAAAAGTTGATCATTTTGCTAAGGAAGGAAAGTCAGAGTTGATTTAAGCTTTCATTTCTCAGAAAATATATTATTTGGTTATAAACTCCTAACACTTTGAACTAGCTGTAAATATTTCTGACAAGATTAAAAACAAAAAAGACCACTTCATCCTCTAAATCTCCTGTCCCTGTTAAATAATGGTACATTTGTCCAGAAACCCTCAGAAAATATGCAATTATAAGAAACTTGAACAATTGGGTTTTATACTTCAGTAACAGAGCTTGTCTGTGCTGTCAGAAGGAAGTTCTTGAGAAGATTAAAACTGTAAACTTATCAATCTCTAGTGAAATTTTTTGTAATACAATCAATATTTCTGCACTGCATTTCTATAGCATCTTGCATCTACAAGGATTTAAACACTAATTCACACCAATACTAATATGCTAATCCCTTGTTACTATGGTATATGAAAACGTACTATTAGTCTACTTTAACTAGAAAGTTACAGCAGACTAAATTAAGGGATCTACTATATGCTCTGTGTTTTGCCACAGATTTAATTTAGATTTCTGTTCCTCCCCTCCTATGATTTAGTAACTACCTTTAGTAACTTTTAAAAATATTTGAAATAGTAAAGCTTTCTAATTATTTCAGTTAATTAATATATGAACTGTGTAATTATCTCCTTTATAAACAGCCTACACATATCTGACATGTATAACTATGTGTCTGAATTGGCAACCTGCTTCTATAATACATGCACAGAGCCACATAAAAATTTGTGAAAAATAACATTTCTATAGAAAACCAGATTTTCCCCATCTTACACATTGGTTGAAATATTTAAGAGTGGAGTCTTGATGATAAGCCTGTCAGAAGTTTTCCAAATCCTGTCACTAATCAGCATTTCACTTTTGAGATTAATTACTTCTCTTTCAGCCCTGGACTCACCAAAGAAGTATGCCATCTGCAAGGGATTTAAAAAGACTAGCATCTGATGGGTTTATAGGTAGGAGGTGCTTACAGTCTGGGTCATCTTGTAGAGCTTTATTTATCCAATTAACAAAAGCAACTTTTTCTTCCTCTGAAAAGAAAAACAGCATTAAAATAGTTTATTATCATTTCTATGAACACATACTACTAAATATCAGTCTTGGGTCATAAAGGTTGATCTACAACAAAATCTCTTTAGTTTCACAGGGGCCAGTTATAGAAAGAATTAGACCAGTGGGAAAGAACACAAAAAATGGCAAGTACAGATTGATCTTTCTCCTACTGCACCCTCTAAACATCTGGTGATTTTCTGAAGGACAACATAAAACTCATAGTGACATAATGGGGAATGTATCATCATGGCTGACTTAGAATTCAGTTTCTCAGCAATTACAATGGGAAGAGGGAAATCTGTGGTCTGAAATACGCAACATCACAATCAATACACCCTTGGTTTAAAATGCAGAATTTCCTTCTGCCTTCTACTAGGATTTCAGAGACTGGCAGTATTTTTTGAGATCTGGATTACTGTGCTATATTAAGCTTTGAGAAACTTTGAGAACGTGGTATTCTATAAAACTTAAGAAGTTTAGTATCTCAGTTTCAAATTCTCTTTCATATTTAGTGCAGAATTTATTACATTGTATCTAAGAATGCTTACTGGAACAACAGTCAATCAAGCATCAGTATGCAAATTCCCAGACAGTACAGGTGGTATTCACCTCACTTACCTCAAGAAGCATACGAGGCAGGTACCTACACCTGACTCATTACCCTTCTTTCTTTGTCAGTAGGAAGAATGTGGAATTCTAATGCAAACTTCATCTCGTCATAAACTAGATGGCTGATGAGGCCAGGTCAGATGAATTGCAGTCTAGTGGGGTCAGTTTTTCTCTACCAAAAGTGAAAGGGAGTCTAAATAATTAGCTCTTATGGTGTGTCCCCCTACAGGCATCCTTTGAGATGGAATATATGCCCTGCTTTGTAGATATACCAAGAGAAGCTGGAGCTATAAGGAGAATACTGAGAGAGAACCTATCACCACCTTTAGCTAAGCGAAGTGAATCTTCCTCACATATAGAATCTTAACACACTTCTGGAACCACAGCAAATCTCAGACTCCAGTCAATCAAAAAAGTTGCATATTGCTTATTGCAATATGATACTAGAAGGTGGTTAACATTCTAACCAGGAGCTGCAGTGCAATTGGCCACAATTACTAACTTAAATGACATGCAGCAAGAGAAGGTAGAAAGAAATAGAGAACGAATATTAAAAGCAACTTCTCAAATATGAGATAGGCTATGCAAAAATCATATAGGAGCGGACAATTCTGTAATGGCACAGCTGAGGAGGCCCTTCCATCCAGAAAGGATGTGTGTTTGATTTGGTATTTTTTTTAATTTTACTTAACACTGTGGAAGTGAAAATGTGGCTTCATTTTTATCTGAATATAAGAATAAGAGCACATTAGCATGTAATGAAGCCAAAAACTTGACAATCATTAACTATAAGTATGCCAAAGGGGCCATTTATTTTTTCACCCCATATGCTGTCAGTGCTTGTTTTCATTTTTTGTTCTCACAAAGATGCATAACTTACCTCCAAGTGCAGCATGAAACCAGAAACAACAGCCCACATTTTAATAAAGTAACACCCATACATCTTGTCCATCTCCACAAGCTTCCTCTGTGTTAATTTGCATTCAACAACATTTTCTAGTTCATTTTTCCTTCCTCTGTAGTGCAAATTTAAAGAGTCTTCCTCCATGCAAAATTTGCTTGTGTTTAATATTTCTTACCTGAATAAGAATGCTGTGTTCCCTCACTAGATCTTGCTGATGTTCCTCCAATTGCTGTAATACCTTGCTTTTTGTTTATTGATTTTCGGAAAGATTTGCTAACATCTTTACTTTTCAACTCCTCAATGATCTGGAATAAAAAAAATAGAGAACATTTTGTGATTGATCATACCTTCAAATAACTACTTGTTAACTCATGTAACTACTCTAGATTCAGTAGTTAACCTGACTGGGTTTCTTTTGTATTCACATAGATTTCTGTTCTGAAAAATAATTCCTGTATAGGTAAAACTAGTTTAAATTCCTTTATGAAACTTGCATACTGGATATCTAATATACCATTTCTCAGTGAGTACCTCAAGTGCTACTATTAAGCCATGCTATCTAGAAAAGAAGACATTCAACAATCCACACAATTTTTCTACAGCTATTTTGGTAAACTGAAGAATACAACTAAAGATATAGGCATTTTCAATGACTATAGTGTATTTCTTCCACTTCATCATATGCTTTACATTAAAAGGTTACTACATGACAGTTACACATGCTCTGAAGCAAGCTGATACCATTTTCCATCTGCCTGCAATGTAAACCACTTTGGATATACTGATACATCCTAGATTTGTCCAAATACTGCAGAGGTCTCAAAACTGACAATGAAGTATAAATAACAGATACAGTTCAATACCTGGGTGCAAGTATTTGAATCTCACCTGTGAACCATTACAAATTAGAATCTTGGAAAGAAAGATCAATAACTAGTTCAACACACAACCTGCTGCAATTAGGAGCTGTACTCTAAATTCAAAGCAAAAACTAATCATCCCCAAACACGCACACAAACCAACAGCCTGAAAAGTTTTTGTTTCTCTTAAATAAATCACACCAGCAAGTTGTACCACTTAATTCAGTTTTGTATCCTAGTTCTCCACAGATATCAGACAGTAGAGAAACATCCAAAGGGAACATCTTACAGACACGAATTCTTCAAAGTTGATTCGCCCATCCTTGTTGCTGTCTGTCACTGCAATGATTTTTTCTGCAATCTCCCGGACTTTGTAACCAGGCAAAGGCAGATTTGCTTCCTTAAACAGGTCTTGAAGCTCATAATCGCTGACATACCCGCTGTTGTCAATATCTGTAAAATGAAAGCACAGGTTGTTATTATACTTATCTAAAGAACCAAGTATAGTAACTGTTAAGAATAAATGAAGTGTAAGAAATACAGTTCTAGAAGGTATTTCTACTTCTGACATAGATTAAGTAAGCACAAAGGAATACTTGTGGATTAGAGGCACAAATGTCTGGGAGTTGTGCCATCTTGTTACATATTTTTTCAATCCCAAAGAACAGCTGTAACAAGATGGCAAATTTGTAAATAGTGAAGTTTTAAGCTTTTTTTAAGACTCCCAACAAAATTCTCTATAAACCTTCAAGTGAAAGGGAGGTCCATTATACTCTTACTGTCAATATTATACCATTTGCAATCAGTAAGCTCAAATCTCATGCAAGTTTTTACTAAAAGAGCACACTTACACAAGAAAAACTTACACAAGAACTCTGCCTGAACCTGTTATTTTGTTTCTTATCCTAGTATCTAATAGACATTTTCTGTTCTTCAGAACTTTTTATGTGATTAGGCTTACCTGTGAAGAATAAATCTGGGATGATCTGTATCTCTTTATTAAAGGTGACCTTCCTTAATTTATTAACTAGCTCTCTTGGGAACAATTTGTACTGCCGCCTTCACTTACACTTGGCTCCCAAGACCTCACGTCAGGAATGCGCATGTACAACAAAGTATCAGAACGCTTTTTTCAACAAGAGGTATGGTATAGGTCCACAATTGTGGAAAGAAATGAATGGCTGTATCACATAAAAATAAATTCAGAAAAATTCAGTATAATTTTATTTTCTTATGATGAATAACGCAGCAACACAGAACAAAGCATAAAAATATCCTTTGTACTTCCACATTAGGCTAATCTACATGCAGAAAACTGCCTTGAATTCTTGTCTTAGTATAATAAAGCATCATTTTACAAACCTGGAATGTGTTTTTATTCAATGTATTACATAAATGAATTAAACACATTATCTGTTCCTAATTTTTTATATCTATGTATATTTCTATAAATATGTATACATATATCTATACAGACAGAATTTGAGAATGTCCATCAAAATAGCCTGTACCTGTAGTGCAACGTCTATGCAATGGAGAGAAATACTTTTAAAAGTAGAAGAGCTACAGACCATACACAGTATAGATGAAGCTCAATCAAATACAAGAAACCATACCCAGCATAACTAGTACTGGACCAATCATTTTATATGTTTAATGCTACTATTTTCCATGCTTGACAACAATTTTCAGTCTCTTTCATGATCATATTAAAGCTCTTGAAAAATATGAATTAGTAGTTTTTCCCAGTTCTACAAATGATGCATCTGAGGTAAGTAATTTAAGAGAATGTCACGAGTAACAAGAGTCAGAAACAGAAGCAAGATAATGTGACCACTTTTCTGACTTGTCAAGGTGCTCCCACTTTTGTTTGGGTTTTTTTTTTTTTTTACTAGTTAAAAGACCTCTCTTCATACTGTCTCTAGTATCAGAACTCAGCCAATAATACCAGAGTGGATGAATACGCATCCCGTTACAGCAAGGCAAGCAGAGAAACATGCTTTTGTCTCTCGCCATAATTGATTGCTATACAGTAATTTCCCTGTAATGCATACTACACTATGTAGCTTCTGTTCAGCTTCATAAGAAGGCCCCATTTCACTGCTGACAAAAGGCTAAAAACACTTGTTAAAAGAATATCTCTTTTTGTGTTTTTGATACTACCAACAACTCACAAATCACTACATAGATAAATTTTATGTCTGCATATGTATTAATCCATCCACTGTCTGGCCTGCAGACATGTAACAACGCACTAAAAGCTAAAAAGCAGAGGACATGGTCACAAGCTTACTCAGATTACCAGCTATTTTCCTTCTCTAGGTTCATTTTTCACTGAGGGTAGATTTCCATGATGACAAGCAGAGTTAAATACAGGCCTCTTCTCTCAGCTTACCAATGCAGTTGCTTAATTTTTGATTTTTTATGCTTAATTTTTCCATTTTACAGAAAGCATAATACAGTAAGGAAGAAAATGCTTTTCAGTGAGTAGGAGCAGTACAGACACTCCTTAGAGCCAAAACGTGAAAACACGCAGGAAGGAAAAGGAGAAAAAGAAGGAATGCAGATGGTGACAACCAAAAAAATAGAAAAGCTGTCAGACAACACAGTGAGTATCCACCTATCCTAACAGCTCCCAATAGACTGATATGTGTATACAGTGCTATTCTCTTTGGTCTGTCTTTCTAGATCCTGCAGGCTATTGACATCTTGAGCTACAGACTATGTCGAGATGATTGTTTAATACCTTCCATAGATGGATCTTATTCCTTTAGCATTTCTACTCTTTTTTGTTCTCAACAACATCCCAAGTCAATGGATTCAGTTTTATTATTTGTCATGAAGTTACTTTTTATTTTAAGCTTTCTGACTCTCTACTGGGCATCATGTGATACCCATATTGACAGAAACTGAGTAATTCCCTCTTTGCCTTTTCCATACTACTCATGGTCTTACAGATATGTAACATACAGCTTCCCAATAGTCTCTTTACCAAGCTAGAGACTCTTAATATTTAAGAATTCTTGCCTAAAGTGACCCTGTCCCCCCATTATGAATGATTAGAAATATTTTTGTTTGATTTACTGAGCTGCACAGTTATGTATCATCCCCTCAGAACTGCAGCAAATAAGAAATAAAGCAGATGTGAACACTAACACTCAAAACAGTATTGCAATCTTGAAATAAGGGTTAGTTGCTATATAATATCTCACTCTTTCTACTTGCTCTCTGATTAATCTGCAAACTCCTGTCAAACATACAGAATTGTACAGCTATTTATTAATATCTGCTAGCTACAGAAGCAAGATCAAAAAAACTCCAAGTTTAGCTTACTTAAACTGTAAAATGTGATCCAATAAACAAAACCATAAATTACCAGTTCACCAAAGCATGCAAGTAAAGCAAAACCAAAGTGTCAGTAATCTAACATGAAAATACATTTAACAAGTGAAGTTTAATCAAACTTTTTTCAGATTTGAGTGCAAAATTTTGAGACCTGTCATGCTGTGTATAAAATGGCAAAAATAAGGCAACTGCCCAGCGAGAAAATGTATGTTTTCCCTGCTGAAGTTGAAAGAAATGAAAAAACACACAGAGTTTCAGTGAAATTCAGGGGGTTTATGTAAACATTCTTATTTTCTTAGATATTACTGGCAACATAGAAGGAAAACAAGGCCATATCAAAACAAAGTGATCCATAAAGTTTTCTTCAACAGATCACACAGCTTTGCAATGTTAATAGCATCCTTACTATTTTCTTATTGAAAACCTACCTATTTTACTGAATGCTTCTCTTAGCTCTTCAAGCTCTTCACAAGAGATAGTAGTTAAGTTGTTTTCCATCTTTGAACAGCAAGAAGTGTAGTCCTCAATTGTGTATACCTAATACTAATAAACAGGAAATATATAAGGCTTTAATACCAACTACATATGAATACAAGTTACTGATCTTTTCAATACAAGGTACCAGACCTGAATAACATTTCCAGGCCTGGCACGCTTAAAACATTACAAACAACTCTTCAATGTACCTAGCAATTCTTTTCACTGTATCAGGGACTGAGAATTCATAATAGCAGCACCTTGGGGTTTTCATTTGTGTAGAATAAGCACTGACCAACAGTCTACCTCCATTGCTTGAGTGGTTTTCGAACATTAGAATCATTGCCTTACATCTCAGCAAACAATTTTTAGAAAATTTTATTTCTAAGTGCAATGCAGTATCCTTACCAATTAGCAGTTATTGCTAAGATCCAGTCCTGCAAAGCACAGAGCACTCCAACATTTGCACAGTAGTAAACCTCACTGGGTATGCTGGTTTGAGTTAGAACAGGACTAATTCTGTTCAGTGATTTTACTTTTCAGCTCAGGCTCTTCTAATTGACAGCACTTCTGAAAGTTAACGGCATATTTTTGCAGCCAGTGTCTTCTTCTAGAAGTGACAGCACTTGATGTTTACAGTTACTGCCAGGGATTGGGATGCAGAAAGGCTGAGGCTTATACTTGCTCCTGTGCAGACCAAGGGCACTGCTAAATCCTGTGTACCACACTGGGGGTGCAGTAAGTGAGAGGCTGCAGCTGTGGGGAGGAGCAGACAGGACAGGTGACCCTAAACTGACCAGCAAGGTGTTCCATCCCATAGATGTCATATTTGGTATAAAGCTGAAGGATCATGAGGGTCAAGCTCTCTTTTTCAATGGCCAGCATGTGAGGACTCTGTTCTGCCTTGGATCCCAATCTGTGCGTTCCTGAATCCAGTTCCTGTCTGCTGCTGAGTCCAGTCTGGGATTTTCCCAGTGCCTGCCCTGAAGCATCACTGATGATGGTGACAAGATTGCCATGGAGGGAGTGTGTGTTTGGTTCAGTATTGGTATTGTATATATTTGTGAATATATCATATTATTATTTTTATTTTCATTAAAGCAGTTTTCCAATCCATAAGTCTCTCTCCCTTATTCCCTTTCTCTTCTGCTTTGGGAAGGGAGAGGGGTTAATAGAGAGCATCTGTCATTCGTCTAGTGGCCAGCCCAGCCCTAACCCTTGACAGATTCACTGGCACACGATCAGAGCTCTGATAGATTGCCCAAATAGTTCAAATTCCAGCTTCCTCAGTTGAGAGAGTATCAGACTTTTTTCTTTGAGAGTCTTTAAGCGTTTGAAATTAAAATGGACTTCTTACATCATGTCTATGAGGAACAATATTATATTGTACCATTTTAGAATTTGTTTTAAAGTTAAGTGCTGTAGCGTCACTGTTCCTGCCGTGTTTTTTGGGTTACCTGTTTTTAGTGCTTATTTGAAAGTTATCTGCTCTGGGCGCTGGGCAAAAGTTGCTGATCTGTTGTGTTGTTTAACACTGATTTATGGTGCATCAAGTTGGGCAGCGACTGCATCTAAGTACTTATGGGCATCACATAGTGAATCTTGTTACTAAGGGCACTTTTGGGTTTACCTCAGGAAATTGTACTCCTCATTGTGTTATTGCGACGCCACTAGATTCTGGTATCCATTAGATGGTGAAGATTGCAGATATAGTTGTTTCAATCAAATTATCATGTTATTTTTATCATTATCATTGAATTTATCTCTGATTCTCTTTTTTGGGTGGTGTCAGATTAAACATGAGTGCAGGTATGCATGTCAGGCAGCCATCTCAACTCCTAGGTGGGATGCTGCTTTGGCAACACAGATCGCAGCTACTCAGACTCCACAAAGCTTTATGACGTACTCTGTAGCTAATCACACCCCACAAGGTTTATGGCATGCCCAACATGTACTGCAGCTATTTACACCCTGCAAGCCCCCACAATGAGTACTGCTGCTGCTCCAGCTCCTGCAAAGTGCACTGACACTGCTTCAACTCTGGCAACAAGCCCCTATTCCAACTCCAGTAATGAACACCACAGCTCCACCAACAGCCACTGTGGCCACTCCAAAGAGCACTGCAGCTACTCCAACTCCAGCAGCAAAAACTACAGCTAGACAGCCAGCCACTCAATCTGCATCAGTGTAAGTTGCCCCTGTGAGGAGAAAAGAAACAAATGACATGGGCCTATCGTCCATATAGCCCATTTCACCTAGCAACGGATGAGGGAGAGGGGTCTTCTAAAGCAAAATCATCAAAGGAGGATTCAGAACCAGATGTGAAGGCTGATGCCTCTATGACTGGGCAAAAACCCTAACAAAATCAGATAGCCCAGTGTCTGATCATAATGGAGTGGGTCTTTCTAAAGCGACTCGTTCTTCAGAGGAGGAGAGTTCAGATCAAGAGGTAATCATGCAACCTTAATCTATGAGGGAGTTGTGAACTGTGAGAAAGGACTATAGCCATTGTGAAAAAGAGATACCTCCTGGTTGCTCCGATGCTGGCGTACTGGGGCTGATACCATATACTTGGACAGTAGAGAAGCCCAGCAGTTGGAATCCCTAGCCAGAGGTGGAAGCATAGACAAAGCGCTTGTGAGTAAGAACCAACCTTTAAGGATGATAATGAATGCTGCCCAATCAAATGGACCACCCTGGAACAAGGTATTAAGTACCTGATAGAATTAGGTGTGCGAAAGGTGATTTATAGTAACTGGCAGGTAATTGTAGACCCTGGTGCCATGCCATGCCAGGCCAGCGACCTACGTTGCAGAAGTTCGTGCACCATCAATGTATTCCCACACATTGTCAACAGTGAGCTGAGGAAGTGATGACGAGACCCCAACCATGTCTGAAGTGGTTGACAGAGTACGACAGTATGCAGATGGTGTCACTGGTCCCCTACAGGCCTGTGTATCAGCTCTGGAGAAAATAGCTAAGGAAACCAAAAAACCCTTTGCAAAACTGTTTGAAAAACTAGACAGAAGGGAGAACCAATTCTATTCTTCCCCTGAATGGCCTCGCATTGCAGCCATTAAGAGAAGACACTCTTCTATGAGACCAGCTAAACAGCAGAAGCGCATGCCATGAGGTAACCTGTGGTCTATCCTGTGTGAGTATGGAGAGAACACGGGCAGATTGGATGGAAAAGGTACCTCTGCTCTACAAGCACAAGTACACCAGTTATAAGGTAAAATAAATAGAAGAGAATGTTCTTTCAGGAGGAGGAAAGTTGCTCCAGTCTACTGTGATCAGTTCTCTGGTCTGAGTAGATGGACCCCAGATCCAAATGTGAGTAGGGGGATTGAAAATGTAATGCACAAGGTCCACCCAAATCCTGTGAACCATGTTAACCCTGTGAACCCAGTAAGCTACACAGACCCAGTTGTCAATAGTGGGTACTACCCTCAGAATTAGAGGGGCCCTGCCTCCAGCTAGATGGAGGAGAGGGACAACATTGTTTATTGGACTGTGTGGATTTGATGGCCTAGCACGTTAGAACCACAACACTATAAAGCCCTGGTAGACACTGGTGCCATGCCATGCACAGTGCACCCTATTGCCATTCAATCATAAAGAGACAGAATGTGTTACTATTTCTGGAGTCACTGAAGGATCTCAAGAACTGACTGTATTGGAGGCTGAAGTAAGCCCAACCAGGAATAAATGGGAAAAGTACCCTGTAGTGACTGGTCCAGATGCCCCCTGCATCCTCGGCATAGACTTCCTCAGGAAAGGGTATTATAAAGACCCAAAAGGGTATCGGTGCGTGTTTGGTGTAGCAGCTATAGAGACTGATGACATTAAGCAGCTGACTATCTTGCCTAAACTTATAGGCGAGCCTGCCGCTGTGGGGCGGATGAGAGTTGAAGATCAAAAGGTGCCAGTTGCTACTAAACCAGTGCATCGACGACAATATCCTACCAACCAAGATGCCATAGATCCCATCCAGAAGTTGATCTGTCAACTAGAGGGTCAAAGAGTGCTTAGCAAGGCTCGTTCACCCTTTAACAGTCCTATATGGCCAGTGTGAAAATCTAATGGAGAGTGGAGATTAACAGTAGACTATTGTGGCCTGAATGAAGTTACACCAGCCATAAGTGCTGGTGTGCCGGACATATTAGAAATCCAGTATGAACTGGAGTCAAAGGCAGCTAAGTGGTACACTACAACTGATATTGCTAATGCTTTTTTCTCTATTCCTGTAGCAGCAGAGTGCAGGCCACAGTTTGCTTTCACCTGGAGGTGTCCAGTACACCAGGAATCGACTGCCACAGGGGTGGAAACACAGTCCTACCATTTGCCATGGACTGATCCGTACCGCACTGGAGAAAGGTGGAGCTCCAGAACATTTGCAGTACATTGATGACATCATTGCATGGGGTAATAGAGCAGAAGTAGTTTTTGAGAAAGAAAATAATCGATATTCTTATAGACGCCAGTTTCACCATAAAAGGAAGCAAGGTCAAGGGACCTGCATGAGAGATCCAGTTTTGGGGAATTAAATGGCAAGTTGGGCACTGCCAGATCCCAATGGACGTCATTAACAAAATAACAGCCGTGTTTCCACCAACTAACAAAAAGGAAACACCAGCCTCCTTAGGCATTGTGGGTTCTTGGAGAATGCACATTCCTGGTTACAGTCAGATTGTAAAACCTCTTTAATTAAGTGACCCAGAAGAAAAACAATTTTAATTTAATTGGGGTCTGGAAGAGAAACAAGACTTTGAACAAATCAAACAAGAGGTTGTACATGCATAGCCCTTGGGCCAGTCCAAACAGGACTGGATATTAAAAATGTGCTCTATACTGCAGCCAGGGAGAATGGTCCTACCTCGAGCCTCTGGCAGAAAGCACCAGGGGAGACTTGAGGTTGATCCCTAGGATTTTGGAGTCGAGGATACAAAGGCTTCAGGGCCAACTATACTCCAACTGAAAAGGAAATATTGGCAGCATATGAAGGAGTTAGAGCTGTTTCAGAAGTGATTGGTACGGAAGCACAGCTCCTCCTGGCTCCACAATTACCAGTACTAGGCTGGATGTTCAAGGGCAGGTTTCCTTCCACTCATCATGCCACCGATGCTACATGGAGTAAATGGGTTGCATTAATCAATACTCAGAGAGCTCAAACAGGAAATCCTCGTCGTCCGGGAATCTTAGAAGTGATCATGAATTGGCCAGAAGGTAAAGACTTTGGAATGTCACCAGAAGAGGTAGTGACACCTGCTGAAGAAGCCCCACCATTTAATCAGTTACCAGAGAATGATAAGAAATATGCTCTGTTTACTGATGATCTTGCCACCTTGTAGGAAATCTCTGGAAGTGGAAAGTTGCTGTGTGGAGTCCCACACGGTGAGTCGCAGAAGCAGCTGAGGAACAAGGCGAATCAAGTCAGTTTGCAGAGGTAAAATCCATCCAGTTGGCTTTAGATATTGCTGAACAAGAAAACTGGCCAGTGTCCTATCTCTATCCTGACTCACGGATGGCAGCAAATGCCTTGCGGGGTGGGGGGTGTAAAAATGGAAGCAAAATAACTGGCAATGCAGAGGTAAACCTATCTGGCCTGCCACATTGTGGCAAGATATTGCTGCCTGGCTAGAGAAACTAGCTGTAAAAGTTCATCATGTAGACAGCCACGTACCTAAAAGTCAAGCCACTGAAGAACATCAAAACAACCAGCAAGTGGATCGAGCTGCTAAACTGTTCCAAACAGACCTAGACTGGGAACACAAAGGTGAACTCTAAGCTAAAAGCTCGGTGAGCCCAGGACACTTCAAGACATCAAGGAAGAGATGCAACATGCAGGTAGGCTTGTGATCAAGGGATGGATTTAACTATGGATGCTATCAGGCTGATTATCCACAACCATGAAACATGCACCACAATCAAGTGAGCAAAACGGTTAAAAGCTTTGTGGTGGTATAGGGGACAATGGTCAAAATATGAATACTGGGAAACGTAGCAGACTGGTTATATTATACTGTCTCAAAACCCACCAGGGTAAGCACTATGTGCTTACAATGGTGGAAGCAACCACCGGATGGCTGGAAACATACACTGTGCCTCATGCCACTGCCTGGAACACTATCCTGGGCCTTGAGAAGCAAATCCTGTGCTGACTTTCAAGTACCTACTTACAGTGGGTGAATGCTAACGAGCCTTTCCACAGCTGCTGCAGAGATTACCACCTTCTGATCTTTATTCCATTTTTCTGAAAAACCTGTTGTCTCACAACACTGTCCAAGAGACGAACAAAGGCTTTTACTGAGCACAAAGGTTGGAGTCTCAGTGTGAACCTACTTTCTCTACCCAATTCGATAAAAGAGCAAAACAAAAGTGAAGGCATCTTCATAAGGGTTGATAAACATCCGTGACTGATCTTTGCCCATTTCCCCTTATAAAAACTTTACTACAACAGGATGATTCAGACACCTGTTGGTAAGTGCAAGTTTGTAAAGAAGTTACGCACAATTGTCTCAATACACAAGCTTATATTTGCATTTGCCATTTTCCACTGTGGACATGCCATTGGTGCACACAAAGTAAGCCTATGGCAGTACCCATCTGTGTGTGCTAAGCTCTGAGCAGCACTTGGCTGGAGAGAGCTGTGCCTACTATAAAGTAGAAGTTTTGCCTTTGTTTTTACTCTCTAAGCCAAAAGTGGCAAAAAAAATCCACCTTACACAAGTATTTTCACCAAAGTTGTCCTGTACTTGTGCATGTTTTCTCTTCCAGTTTAGAGTTTATGCTTTACAGAAAAAAAAAAAAAAATTCCTGTAATGGCCAGGTTATTATTTGCTCATAGTAACTATTTCAGATCTGCTAAATGCAGCTGCTTCTCCCTCAAAAAATCATGCCTATCAACAGAACTGTACTGTTACCCACTGGATGAGAAAAGGGGATGACACTGGAAGGGGAAACCTGAATTCAACAACTGGTTTTACCATGGACCTGCTGGATGCCCTTGGGCAAGATTACCTTTGTATGTCCTGACTAATCAGGTTACCAGCTACCCTGGTGCAGGGACTGCCCCATAACTAGATGGTTACACACTGCCTGCAACAACAGGATCCCTCTAAGCTCTCCTGTAAGACAGTAATAATGGAATCAGAATTTGGTTCAGAATAAAGGAGATTAAACATTATCAATCTGCATTTCTGTTAGAAAATAATTTCTTCCCCATTCTAGCTGTGTCAGTTTTCTTTCAATCCTTGACAATCTGATAATGAGAAAAAATTAAAATGAAGCAATCGCACCTGAGAGAAGAGGCAGCAGGGCTCTACATCACCTGTGGTTTGCTGAGAAATCATGCCAAGAAGTCAGATTTCCTGGAGAAAGAAAGTGCCCATGGAATGCATACAATACTGCCAATGTGAGTTACACCTACTCTACTGAAAAAAGTTTTAATAAAAAATAAATTAGCTGTGGTCAGCACAGATAGGTGTAACATTACCTCACTACGTTAATCAATGAAGCATCTCCGTATTTCAGAATTATAAGCAGCAACATCATTGCTGGAGATTAATTCACTGAAAAAGATATCATACTTTTGTATTAGGATTCTGTATTACCTCCAGTTACACAGCAAGTGGGGATTCGCACTGCATAGAGTGCCTAAGGCTGTCAATATTCTAATGTCCTCATATTTACACAGTATCTTTCAGGAGAAAAAGGAGACATGATACAACTTTTCAAAAAACCTCAGAACAAAGGAAAAACCCATCTGAATTAAAAATTTAATTGCAAATATTAAATTGCTAAGAAACATAGTTATTCAACATACTTAGATACGATGTTGGAAAGCATGGCACTGGATGAAGATTCACATAGCCAGAAATCAGAACTTAACCAGGATATTAAGACTGATAATTTAACTCAAACCTACCAATTTAAAGCTATGTATTACAGCATTCCTCCTCATATTATTTTGCCTTTTGTTGAACCCCAAATTATGTACTTTTTGTAATTTATATTCGTGTTTTATATATATAAGAGTTTTTATATAAACCCTCAGCTTTTTAGAGATCTTTCTTAACTATGCACGTTTAGCTTGCTAGGCAGTTTTCAATAGGGTGGTTTTGATTCCCTCAACAGCATTTTCATAAATGTAAGTTTTTACCTTTCATTTTCTAATACAAGAGGCAATGGGGCAATATTTTTGCTACTGTCTCTGCTGCTGGTAAGAGATCTCTGCATGGGAGACAATAAACTATTCTATACTCTGAAGCACTCACTACGAATTCTTGATCTCTTTATAATGAAAAACATACTCTGCAAGAAATGCTGAAAAGGTCTTGAGCTAAAGAAGAAATGCTGAATGAGGTATCCTACATGTAGATAAACCTGTATGCATAATTACATGAACAATGCTTATGAGTAGTTCCCAACTTTTTACAAATTACTATTTTTAAATAAACAAAGCATCTATGTGTTCAAAATACTATAAAATACCATGACTTTGTTTTAAAGAACTTTTTTTTTTTTTTCACTTTTTATTTTTATCTTGGTTTTTCTTCTCTTTTATCTTTGGGGTTTATGTTTTGAAGTTTCTGCTTATCTGAAACCATCAGTTAGATATTTCCTTCAGAAAAGAAAATTACTTGGAAGTTAAGATTCTCAAGTAAAAAGACTTCAACTGGGGGTCAGGGGTTTAAGGAATGTGGTAAAACCTTCTGAGATAGTAACTGTATTTCCAGACTGTTAAAGAAAATAGAAGAAAAAAATTTGTTACAAGAGTGACTACTGTCTCAAAGTACAAAAATAAAAATATTTATTTGGGCCCTATCTGCAGTTTAAGCATTTATTTACCTACACTTACACTGCTGTGTAAGAGAAAAAAGTCATGTGCACTTTGTAACTGGTTCTCATCTCTGCAAATATTTCTGCTTCTTTTAAGGCAGTAGTTTACTTTTCTTCCATGATGCTATATAAAAAGAGTTCTTAAACAACAGTGGGTTATTTTAATGAGATCTTGTCTACTTTACTTAGGTTAGTATTTCTGTGTCTTCACTGGGACTGTTCTTGTGAGTCACACAGGATTTGGCCTTGAGTGTGGGTGGCAAGTAAGTCTTTTTCCTTCATGTCTCTTGATCTTATTTAAGTACTAAAATCCTACCCATCCATTTTTACTAGGTTTACCAGCAGCATGTATTAGTCTACATACTCAAAAGGAAAAAAAACATTTAAAATATATCTTCAGAAAAACTTAACTTACACGCAGATGTTTCTGGAAGTGCAAGTACCTTGATTGGAAACTGATGGGGCAATTAAAAAGAAATAAATAATAGACTGTGGAAAAATTGGGGAGAAAAAATGAAACATTTAAATCCAAATTATGAAGAAAATTTAAAGGACTTTTAAGCTGCAAACAGAAGAAACAGAAGGCAGTCCTCTGAAACATGTCAAAGCATAAGTGAAATATTTAGCCACGCAGGTGCAAAAGACACCACCACTTCTGTCATACTGTTAATGTTTTTAACTGTTTACCATTACTATGAGTCAGATTTTGTCAAAAATAATTTCTGCAAAGTTGCAATTCAATTAGTTTCACTGCTCCCCTTTTATGATTCATAATTTAGATTTTCCATCATATTCTATTTCATAAAATAGCAATCTTTGATTTCCAAAGACATTATTTCAGTAACACAGTAGAAATAGCTGTTCTTGAATGAAACAGATAAACAAAGCTAATACATCTGCTCTAAAGAGACAGTCTTAAATACCCTATTATATAAGGACAGGGTAAAATAGCTGGTCATTTAAATAGTACAAGTGCTGCAATCATGGTTCTGGCATTCAGGAGAGATATAGTTTGAGCAGAGACCTGAACTCATCAGACAATTTCATTATAGAAACAGGGACCATCTATCTAAGCTAATAAATACCTTGCCCAAGCAGGTTTATCACCACCCAAGATGACTCAGTCCACAGGCAATTCTGACAAGATTTAACATTAAGCCTCCAAAGGTACATGGCTATTATGACTACCTGCTGAAAGATATATTCATTTACAGAGAACGCATTTCTCTGTACTCTGATGGTGTTCATATGACACTTAGATTTTCTGTAGTCATCCTTGATCCTCTTTTCAGCCATTGCCAATATGCTTAACATGAATTGACAATATGCATCTATCCCTAGCCTGCCTTCTACACTAGGAAGCCTTCTTCTATCTAAAGAAAGTCTCCTGGAAATGTTCCATATCCAGTATTAATACAGATACAAACTACTGTTGATACCATCCTGGCATTTCTTTGTGTACAGAGGAGTATCTGTGGCTGAGCAAACAACAAAAGGATGAAATTAACAGGCCAAACAACAGTTCCTGCTGCTTTTTTGACCTATTATCAAAGCTGTCAGAAAAAACTGAGTAGTTAATTGACAATCGTGCACAATAGTTTTCTCCATCCCTGCAGGCAATTGGCAAGGTCTTTTCTAGCTCTTAATTTCCAATTGTTTGCCTTGTTTCCACACACAGCTGCTTCTGCAAGGACAATGGACATTACAAACGCTAACTCAAGAGCTTATTTTCTTTTGTTGCTATCCCTTCTGTCTGGCATTATGGACAGACCTCCTCTGCCCCTGGTGCAAATACCACTCTATTGCTGCATCATCCTTAAATCTGTTGTTTCTAAGGACAGCCAAGCTAGAATAATTTACAAATACAAATGTGCTTTTATGCCAATAACAAGCTGGTTATCAGTATGTACTATTCACATTATAAAACATGAAAATTCTGCTTCTCTTATTGGGCTTTGAATCAAACTGCTATAGATTTTAATGCAAACCTCCCCCCCAACCCCATCCCCCAAAATCCATAGTTTAACCTCTAGCATTCCTGTGTTAGTTTATCTGGATTCTTTAAGCCAATGTAGTGGAACAGGGTAACTTTCTTGCACCATTTGTGTCTTATAAGCTCTTGCCGGATAAAACTAGGAGTGCTATCCTGCCTCAGTGAGAAATGAATGCAGTATAAGACACACAAAAGGAACATTAAAACAAGGATATGCATCAGATGTTCCCTTTAGTCAGTAAGGAGAGAAGAAAAAATGCTGTATTTTAACTGAGGAAATGCTAATGAAACACTAGTGAGAAGATTTGCATATAATAAAAATATGAGCAATGGAACTAATTACCATTGTTATACAGAATGTTAGCTTTATATGAATACACACACGGAGCTTTCTGATGTCTTTTCAAAAAGATAAAAACTGCCCAAGTTTTTGTTTGTTCTTTTGGTTTTTGTTGTTTATTTATTCACCTCAGCTTACACTGAAAGATTATTTTACTTATGTCAAGATTATTCTTGACCCCCCAAATATAAAAATGATTAGAGGCCAACTCAAAAAAATCCTTTAACAACGTGAAAGGATAAATCATTTTAGGTGTTTCACTGGTGGTCTGCAATAAATCAGCCGTGGAGATTAACTTTTTAAACTTACTGGATATTAATGTTTTACTTTACTGTGATAAGTCTTTTAATCTTTATGACAAGATGAATAATCAATAAGCTTCAGTGACTTTATAATTTTTTTTATTACTACAGTTTACACTGATATAGGATACAGAAAGATAGCTTATCTTTCCCATATCAGTGAAAAAGCTGCAGCAGACATTATTGGGAGACAAATACACTTCATGTTATCCAAAGTGAAAGAAGTCTTGCTTGCAGAATACATTCACAGAATCACAGAATACCAGGTTGGAAGGGACCTCAAGGATCATCTGGTCCAACCTTTCCTGATAAAAGCATGGTCTACATGAGATGGTCCAGCACCCTGTCCAGCTGAATCTTAAAAGTGTCCAATGTTGGGGAATCCACCACTTCTCTGGGGAGATTAGTCCAATGGCTGATTGTCCTTGTGAAAGATTTTCCTTGTGTCCAGTTGCAATCTCCCCAGAAGTAACTTGTACACATTACCCCTCATCTCTTCCATGTGACTCCTTGTAAAAAGGGAGTCTCCATCTTTGGGGCCACCGTTTAAATACTGGAACGTGGTGATAAAGTCTCCCCTAAGCCTTCTTTTCTGACGGCTGAACAAACCTAGTTCTCTCAGCCTTCCCTTATCTGGCAGCTTCCCGGTTCCTTTGATCATCTTTGTGGCCCTTCTCTGGACCCTCTCCAGCCTGCTCACATCTTTTTTTTGTATAGCAGGGACCAAAACTGAACACAGTATTCCAGATGTGGCTAGTTCTCTAAATGAAGAAAGAAAGAAAGAATCTTAATACACCTGTAGAATGACAAGCATTGAGCCTTATAAAGAAAATACAAAAATTGATCCACTCCTAATGCAGCAGTGGATGCTTGTAAACCTTTAAAACAGGAGAGCATCGAAAAGTCAACATAATTAGCTATACAAATACATATACCTGTATATATTAAAAAAATTAAAAAAAAAGATATTGCAACTGCTGAAGCATACTACTAAATTTTGAAAGAAGATGCAGGTATAATTATGGTATCAGGTATTGTTATTGACAGAGTAATATGTAGTGGAAAGTTCTTTAAATATCATACAGTCAGTCTGAAGCTTCACTACCTGAAAGAGTCAGAGAGTATATTTCTTGGCCTGGGCTTATAAATATGGCTGGATACATTTATGACCATCAAAAGTATTTAAGTACTAGAAATTAGAGGGTAACAATGAAGAAATGTGATGCTTCAACATATAAACTTTTAATCTGTGCAGTTTTTCCTCAGTCTTCCATGTACAGCATCACACAGTGAACAAGGTACAAAAGAGGGGAAAATTGGTATTTTTTTTTAACTTCCTCCAAAACTGTATGCACTGATCTTTGCTAGAGGAAAACTATCAAACCAGAGTGATAAATTTTGTGCCCATGAAACATGTATCTTCTGTAAGGAGGACTTACATTGAAGCAAATTATTCACTCTATGGAAATTTATTCAACATAATACAGTAATTGGTGAATAAAAAAAAAAAATAACATTTTCTACTATGCCTTTAAGATAAACAGGGTGACTCAAGAATAAACAATAAGTTGAGATACCTAACTGTTAGACTGGTTAGACATGGGCCTGATCTGACTTCACTTACTATGGTACAAGTACAGGATAATTCCATGAGGCTTAAGTCAGGATGAAGAGCAGTTCTATTATAAAGCAAATACAAGTTTACTTTAGAAAGATACTTTTTCATGCAAACAAAATACCTCCAGCTTCCTTTAGCCCCTGAGTATACAGAACAGCCATGCAAATTCATCAACAGGATCAGTTTCATGTAGTTCCCTTCACATGCATCATTCAAGAGGATCTCAGACTGCCCATGCTTTGTATTGTTGAATTCAGCACTCTGAATAGAAAATGTCAGTGGAAACTTTACGTATGCCAGAAGGTCCACTTCTAGGAAAGTAATTTTGAAAAAGTGCTATTGTATTCAGAGTTCATAGAAGTACCTTTCCTGAAACACTCAGCAAACTTAACCTGTTTACAGTTCAGCTACACCAACACTTTGGACTGAATTTCCCTAAACTTATTATCTCAGCCTATGTGCAACCTGTTCTGGTTTGGGTAATTCATTATTTTTCTAAGAGTTCTACAAGTTTCACCTGCCTCCAGCACAGGCCTGGGAGTGTTTTATCCCCTGTTCTAGAACAGAGACATGAAATCTGTCTACCCCATATCCACAGGCAAAGCGATGCCTGCTCATACAACATTAACTCAGATACTGCCTGATTTATAAAACTCATAAAATTACTGCCTGAATCTGTTGTGTCAAGGATTCTGAGGCTGTACGCTTCCATTTCATTTGCGCTAAGCATGCCGTAGTCTAGAATAGCAGGTGGCACGCAAGAATTTGCCTCTGCAATTGCTCCTTGCAGCTGCCAAGAGAAGGCATGACACCTTTCCCTCCAGTTCCAAAGACCAAGGGGATAATAAGGAAGTGAACTCCAGTATTCCAAGTCCCACAACAGATTACAGGCCACGGCTCCATTCGTCTTCATCTCATTTGCTTTAATAGAACAAGCTGTGGTGTTAATGAGCATGTCACCAAGAGCAAATCTGAAATATTGACATTCTCTGTGAAACTGGGATGCTGAGGTGATTCAAGTCAATACCACTAGCCCTGCAGAGCTGTGTGCACAAGTTACTGCTTTCTACCTGTATATTCTGATGCTTATAAATATGGTAATTCATACACACTAGTTGTGGTTAGATCACTTTTGCAAGAAACACAGAACAACAAGGAAGTTAAATTTTTCTACTTTGTGTATATTGTAAATTTGTATTTCTCCAATACAGTGTGTCCTGGGCTCCCTAACCTGTTAGCAAACCATTTCCGGATGAAAAATACAAACACAAAGCTATTTCTGTGCAGGCAGCAAGTAGCTTTTCTTTGGGACTTGAAAATACCAGGCAAATCAGTATTGAAAAATACAGAAACAAGATTTTTCTCACAGATCTCTTGATAAGAGACAACACTTCTGTTTTTCAGAACACAAAATCAGATTGTCTGCAAAAACACCACACTCCTTAATCTGAAGCAAAATCACCCTAGTTTCAACATAGGCTTTACATTTTACTTGATGAAAATGTCAAGATTGAGTGTTCTGAACTATCTGCATATTTTATGCTATTTAATATACCATATTAGCTTTCCCATGAATTAGGGAGTATGGAATCAAAGTATACAATATAAAATGCTAAACAGTTATGCCATAATAAGCAACAAATTAAGGGACACAGAAATAAAGTTTCCCTACAGAATCACTAAAATGGTTAAATTCGAAGAACTCTAATCCAAAGTAAAGATTGGATACTGCTAAAGTGGTACTTGCTCTCGGTTTTATTATGCTCAACCTTCGCCTTGGACAAGTTCAATAACAGCGCACACATGGTATCTAAATCCTGTCAAGAGAAGTGCAGACACAGAAGGAAAATGAAAGCACAGGAGGAATTTGAATACACTCAAACCATAAATCTTAATTATCTTTTATGCTTTCTCTAAATCTTTTATTATCAATTTCAACTACTTTAAATTTTTGTTTCATTCCTCAAGAACATAAATATTTAATCAGAAAAAAGAACACAAAAGGCATAAAGACTTAATGTTTAACATAAACATACCAACCATCCACTAATAAGAGACTGTTTCCACTAAACACTAAAAAGAGTTTTCAGAACTCCTTGTGAATAAAAGAAGCCTACATTCTCATGGAAATCAAATAAACAAAAATAGAGCAGTACAACCTACAGTAGAAAAAGATGGTCCTATCATGCCCTTTCAAGAAGTTTGAGCCTGCTACTTGCAGGCGAACAGCTTGGAGACAGAGCTAAAGGTACACAAGTTTAAATGCCTGGATGACTTCAGAAGCTAAGAAGATGTGCTACCTATAGCATTTCAGCTCTGAAACACCCTAATTGAACCTTATAGTTGGTCTAAAGGAGATTAGTTACTTTTGCATTCAGGTACAGAACATCTTCCAGAGGCTCACAATGCACCTTATCAGACACTACCACAGCCAAGGTACCAGAGTTATTAAGGACAAGTTTTTCTGTTGTTTCCAGCAACTTCAACTGGAGTCAGCTGAATTTGTGGATTTTCAGCATCTCTAATAATCAGGCCATTAATAAACTAGTGAAAAACTTTAGAAACAAATAACTCAGGTATAATGCAAATACAATGATATTCCTTCCAGTAGAGATAGAAGCAGCTCTCGTTTAGTGCTGCTATAGAAATGCAAGTGTTAGTATAAGCAGAAAGGTTCTTCAAGGTCTCAGTTCCATAGTTCATTACACACAAGGAAAGTCATAAAAAATACTTGCTAAACATTTTGATTTTTCCGTAAGAAACTCTTGCATACCAGCAGTAAAACCTGCATGTCATTAATAGCACACACGGACCGGGAAGAACAAGCAAAAACAGTGGCAGCCCATTTCTGAGAGCTATGTGGCTCTTGAGAAACCCATTTTCACCTCTGTGCTTCAGATACATAACATATTTAGAATCAAATCCGCTTCAGTTCCCATTTAAACTTACATGTATTTGCAATGAAAAAAATATATTCACATTAAGCATTAACATGTTTCACTTAGAAAGCTTGAGAACACTACCTAGTCTCCCCACTATAACTCAAAATAATAACAGAAATGAAGCAACCCCATCATCTCATCTTCTTATCAAAAAATCTGAAGTTGGGGTTTTGAATATAAATTAAACATTTAAAGGCACTGTTCTGAAGGAAAAAAAACCTTGCTTTTCCATTTTACACATGGCAATGTCTGTATTCAAGTAATCCATGACTGCAGAGCTACATTCAACTTAATTAGCAAATTAATTAGCAAATTAACAGTTCGGGTGGGACTCAGGACAGATTAAGGTGACTTGGTTGAAGAAACTTCTTTTCAAGTGTAAACAACATACTGCTGCCCAGGAAGCGTTTGACTGAGCATTGCACAGAAACCAGATTTGTCTTTCTTTCAACAAGCTCAATCAACTTAATATACTGTTTCATTTTATATAACATTTCTTGTCTCCTCTCAACAGCAATATCATTGGCCCTCTGGATGGATCACTTGATACTCTCCACAAATCACTCTATTATACTGAAACCTATGTCCCATGCTGACTAGTCATTTGGCTTCCCTGTACACAAATGTGCTAGACTGTCCTTCCTGAAGAAATTCTGCAAGCTCCCATCAAGCACCTCTTCTGGTCTTCCTAGTCTACAAGGCTACCCTTGCCTCACTGACCTTGTCCACATATCCACCACCTTTACCCAAATGAATGTCTTTCCTTGTATATCACTTCTGAATGCATCCACCCAGTGACCTGGCAAAAGCACTGTCTCTGGAAGACCAGAGTTGGCAAGGATCATGCTTTCCAACTAGCATTAGAAGCTGGTACCTTGGATGCTGCCACCAAAAGCAAGGGAAAAATACGGGCTGAACCAACACCACAGCCACCATAACAGAGGGGGGCAAACCCAGACATTGTGGCAAGATGAATGCATGCTAGGGTCAAAGCATCATAGCAGTTTTACAATGCAAGTGCATGTTAGGTAGAAAGAGTCTACCATTAACATATAGAAAATTTTATGAGAAACTAGCAAACAGTTTGCCATAAAACCCATTTGACTACCAGTCACTGCTTGGAAGAACAGAATTTTTACTTTTTAAGTCCAAACTTGGTTCCTCTGTGACATTTCATTAAAACAAACCATACTAAAATATAAATGGAAAAGCTACACTAATAAAAGCAAGTTAATTCAGGCACTCCATCCTCAAGTCATTACTTTGTGCCTAGGCTGACATTCCATATCAAGTTTACAACAGCAAAAAAGAGTGAGTTAAAAGATACATCAGCAAACAATACTTAATCTCTTTCTTTCTAGGTTTATGTGCATACAGCTTTTGTTAGCATGCAAGTACGAGGACAAATAAAAACTGCATTTTTTTAATAGGAAATTCTCATATAAATATTCTCTGATATATGAATTAGTAAACAAATCCTGAAATTTTTACTGAAACATTTGCACCAATAAAAATTTTGTCTGTGCACATAGCAAAAGGTATGCTCATAGCTCACAATGTATTGACAGGACCCTCTTTTGACAGAGCAGCTTTCTGGGTGTTCCAGTACTCTACAAATAAGATTCTCAACTTTGGGGTTATGCTTTAATTATTCTGGTACTTCTTCATTAAACTATAGCACTGCTAGTTACTTACTAAACAGAAAAGCTAACCAGAAGCAATAGTCATAAACCCAACTTTTCAAAAACAATCACAAGTCAGACTCTAACCAACTACAAAAAAAGATATGAAATGTTAAAATTGCTTCAAAACTACTTATGGAATGATATCTGTCTTCTGTTTTCAGATACTTCATGTCATTCTCAGATTAACTTTTCAAGCTTTTCCCTGTAACTGGAAGGACTAGTAATTTGTTTCAAAAATTATACAGATCTTCACATACTTTCTCAATACCAAGAACTGTGACTTCTGAGACCATCTTCAATTTTCATGGAAAGCTTAGGCAAATTATAAGAACTGATGATATTGTGGAATTCACGGACTCACGATCTGCCTCTAAATTACAATTTAAATAGTAGGTTTCTAAAAGAGATAGTACTATCAAAGTCAAGCAGTTGCAAGGTTATCTCCACCTCAATATTTACAGAAAGGAAACAAAAGTATTCAGAAACATTAAAATACAACAAATAGCACAGCTTTTCACGATCTATGAGCTTCTGACACAGCAATTATTATTACCAATTTCACAGCCCAAATTCTGCTGCTGCTATTAGCAAATTACAATTTCATGTTACGAGCTTCACAGTTTTTCAGTTTGCTGGATACTACATTCCATCTACTACGATCAAAGTGTACTCACCTTCAACTGTTTAATCTGCTACAATACCACTGAAAGTTTTACAACATCTTTTGCAAGACTGTCAGCTTTTGTCCTGAACCTCCATTTCTCACCGATTCAGTGCTGCTTGAGAGGTAGGACATATTGTACTCAGTGTTCTTTGCTAAGGATTTTATCCTTCTATGGCACTCGTAACTTCAGAAAAGTATCTGTTTCTTAAGCCAACTAGAACATTACAGACTATTTTTCTCTTCTCCAAGCATGAAAATAACATCTAGTTAGCACGTAACTTAAAAAGTAGAGCTATGAACAAAGCTATCAGTGAACAAACAGCCTCAGAGGCAGAAGGAGAGGGAGATCTCGAAACAGCCAACTGCAACACTCTAGAATACTGCCTACATCTTTCCATGTGCCTGCTCTCTGGTAGTCTGAAGTAGGAAACTTCAGCTTGCTACAAATACTAAAACCACAGCAGACAGCCACAGGCTAACTTTTACTAATGAACTTAGTTTTAAGGTCACCCCAGAAGTTAATCACATGAAGATCATTAAGAGTAACAATAGAAATGCACATTCAGTCTCCTGCTCTCAGCAATTCAATTTACATCCACAGACTCCTGCTACCTGCAATTACTAAATAGTACCAAATAAATGTATGTTGCCAGAGTATTTTTCTGTTTTCATTATCAGATGGCAGTATGGCCTTCTGTCACCTGCTAATTCCTCATTCAACTCTCTATGGTTCAAAAGATTATACTGATCAGCTACTATACTGTAAGTATAGTAAGCCAGGATTTTGTGTCATGGAAAATTCAGAGGTTATTTTTGTTTTTCTCTTTTCATTGGTCAAGCTAGAGGGAAAAGGAGGGTCTTCCACAATACACAACAAAGCAACTGGCAGCGTTTCAAAACCATCCAGCCTCTGCAGAGTCTACAGATGCACAAATCCTACCCATTTGCCAGTTCATAGCCTAAGGACTTATGTTTGCTAAAGTGTTGATGATAAAAGGAGCACATTAGTAAACCTGGGTAACTAAAATGGAGTATTGTTCGTAGCTTCTAAACTAGAAGACTACCTGGACACACATTAAGTTCATTTGCTAGTACTGCAGTTCTTAGTAATTAGGCCAGAAGAAAACACCTACAGTTGTTGTTGCCACCTGTCATTTTGAATCATATCCTGAAGAGGAAAAAGAAATTTCTAATCAAAATTTTTGTAACTGAATTATTTAAAACCTCAGCCCTAACACATATAATTAGGAGATAGCTTTCATTTAAGAATATAGAGTTGTTTCTGATTCCTTTAAATTAGCATTCAAGTAAACACAATCTTGCTGATAACATACAGCTTAATATTTCAGCTTTTCTACATGTCCATGTTTTTAATCAGACCATTCTCACAATGATTATTAACAAGATTAAAGGATGAATACACTTAAGTGAATTAAAGTGGGTACTATGGGATCCAGCATTTATTTTTTTGCTAGTGCCTATTATTATTAAGGAAACATCTGTAAGAGAGCTCTGAAAGTGGGATGATAACCCTTCTCCCACCAAAAGCATCCATGTAGAACCACACAATATACTTTATGCTTTATTTCTGAGCATTAGCAGTACCAGTCTCACTGATGAGCTATTGTCATGTAGCACCTTTATTCTCCTTGGACACCTGTATGTAACAGCAGTAACTAAAATAAAAATCTATACGTTCATCAAGTAATTTACATTTACATGTACCAAAACAAATAAGGTCAAGACTGACACTTAGTATTTCCTGCATGTGACCAGCTGAACCAAAGATGAAATTATGTAATTAGTAATTTTATCACAAACATAATACACAGGATGATAGAGAAGTCACCTTTACTGGTTCCTTTTGAAGCCCTTTTTTAAAGGTGTAGCAACAGTGATGCTTAAAAAACCCTTAATAAAGTAAGATTACATGACTATAATTACAGAACTGGTCTCTCAGCAACCTGGAACTCCTGATCCATGTTGATCTGACTAATGCCAGTTGTTTTCATTGTTAATAACTCTTGCATATCACAACATGACCACTAGTCAGTCACTGCTCAGTGAATGTCAAGGCAGAAATGAACTACTGAGACAACATCTTACACTGAAAAATCCTAAAACCTAGGTTTTCGATTGAAAAGCATTTGCAGTTGCTTAACTATCTTTTCTCAGCACTACATTTATGATTTACAGTATCCATATTGTCTGGCACAGTACAGTGGAGCTCTCTCCACTAATAATTCTGTTTGCTAGGATCAGATCCTTTTACTTACTGGTACTCCTGTTTTACATTTACTTAATCCATTTATGTAGACCTAGTGATTTTTGGAGTTTTTATAGCAACAGTTATGGATGCAAAGTATTTCACACATCATGGTGAATGCTATGAAAATATTTTATTTAATTGATTACTGCAATAAGAAGGGTGGCAACTAAACATGACACACAGACTTCACATGAAGTGTTAAACATAAGGGTACAATCTTTTTAGTTTAGGTATTTCCATATTACATGCTGTTAAGGTGATGTCTACTCCACTGACACAAACCTCACAGAATAGTGAAAGCTCCAAGAACTGGCAAAATACTCACAACGGAACATAGAATTATAACCCTAGAATCATAGAATGTTTTGGGTTAGAAGGGACCTTCAAAGGTCATCTAGTCCAACGCCCCCCTGCAGTGAGCAGGGACATCTTCAACTAGATCAGGTTGCTCAGAGTCCCATCCAACCTGACCTTGAATCTCTTCAGGAATGGGGAATCTACCACCTCTCTGGGCAACCCATTCTGGTGTTTCACTACCCTCATTGTAAAAAATTTCTTCCTTCTATCTAGTCTAAATCTATCTTCCTTTAAATTAAAATCATCACCCCTTGCCTCAACAGGCCCTGCTAAAAAGACTGTCCTCAGCTTTGTTACAGCCCCTCCTTAAGGACTGAAAGGCTGCAACAAGGTCTCTCCAGAGCCTTCTCCAGGCTGAACAACCCCAATTCTCTCAGCCTGTCCTCACAGCAGAGGTGTTCCATCCCTCCAATCATTTTCATGGCCCTCCACTGGATCCTCTCCCAACACGTTGATGTCTGTCTTGTGCTGAGGACCCCAGAGCTGGACACAGTACTCCAGGTGAGGTCTCACCAGAGCAGAGGGTTAGAATCACCTCCCTTGACCTGCTGGCCACGATTCTTTCGATGCAGCCCAGGATATGGTTGGCTTTCTGGGCTGCAAGCACACATTGCCGGCTCATGTCCAGCTTTTCACATGCTCCTTCAGAAGGTAATGAATACTGTTCCAACATATATAGGTTTAATTTATTTGACTTCTAGAAGAAGAGGGTAAAAGGGCAAAAAATCATGAATCCCCCTTCTCCCTCCTCCATTGCGTTGGTTTCTATAGTAAGCCACGCAATGGAGAAAGTTGACATTTAGCAGAACTTTCATCAATATTCCCATGGATAAGCTCTATTCTAGTTTTATCACAACCACATGGAAATTTATTTCTCCTCATACTAAATCTCAATCAGAAACCAACAACTTTCCACTATGAAAACTGCAGCTAGTATAGTTATACATATTTTCACTGAAAAAATATTTTAATAAAAGAATCTATGTAATTACAACAGTCAGAATTTTCAAATATAATTTAAATTATATTTTAAATTACAACAACGCACAATATTCTCCTAGCATGATTAGTACAGAATTTGGAACTTTATTGAAGGATTTTTAAGTATCGCTATTGCTACAAGTTTAAAAAAAAAAAAAGTAATTTCCAAAGCCAATTAAACCATAGAAAAATTTCTCCCACAAAATCATTATGACAGTTACATTCTTTAGTTCTGCTTTTTTTTTTATTTTTAAATTCAGTAGTTAAGATTCTGCAAATTTTGCCTTATAGAACTAGATTCCAGGCATCTTAACTCTCATTCAAAAATTATCAACTTAAAAAGTCTTGATGTTATAACACCGATCCTGGTAGTAAATGCATTTCTAAGAGCTTCCTCCACAGCTACTAGTCTCAAGAACAGCACTTTTCTAAACACAGTGTTTCCACTGAAGTGGAAACTTCAAGCAAGAAACAAGTAATGAAAAGATATATACAGCTATTTTTAATAGCCATAGTTGAAGATAAGCAAAAAAGTCTCTCTATATAAACATCTATAAAAAGTATATATGTAAATAATAACAACAGGTTCCAAAATAATGTACAATCTAGCACACTATCTCTCCAAATTACTCAAATATTTAATTTCACCTCATCAATAGTCTTAGGCATGTAAGCAGTTTTACTCATACAAAAAATGTGGATAAATGCTTGCAGGACTAGGATCAGTCTACAATACATATAGAAATAAAAGACACAAGAAAAGCAGATTTTAATGTTATATATTTTCTTTACTCAGTTTTTTTCCTCTCTTACCTGTTAATTTTTACTTAGTAGTTGGATGTTCATATTCTGCTTTTAGGTTTCTAGCTTGCCCATTGTCCTTATCATCAAACCAATATTCAGGATGAGATATAATTTTAATCTGTGCCCCTTCATTCCAGCCAAGTTGACTAAGCAACATAGATAAAACCAGCATGCTGAAATACACATTTTTATGGTGTACAGGAACAATGTAATGCATTCAAAGGTCAGGCAACTACTCTGACAACCACTTTCATGACTACATGAAAATTAGTCTTCAAGTAATCATACAGACTATTTGGGTGTTATTACAGCAGCCATGCAAATGATAAGCCATATGCACACCTTGATGTTACATGAAACTACGTAGTACAGTTCAGAGGACCTTCATGCACCACCTTGGGTGCACTTCCTCTGACCACAATATCAGTCTGTACAATGTTTGTATTTCACAGTTCATTAAGGCATCAAGGAATACACATGTGCATTTAAATGTCTTAGTATAATCCCTTGTGTCTACCTGCAAAAGACAGGTGAGATTTAACTGCAGTCATGCTAACCATATGGGGGAACATCTCACATACATCCACACAGTGGATAAGCCCCAAGAACAGTGTTTCTACCTTAAAATTAAACAACATAGGGAATAAAAGTACAATCAGCAATGCTCTTGTGCTCTGGGACCTGTTGGTTCAAGGCAAAGTCATTCAGTGTCTAAAATAAGTACATTGACTTGCAGAGACATGTGGTAAAAAAAGCAACAAAAGCCAAAGAAAATAGAGGCCTGGGTATGGAAAAATCATGCAATTATGTAGTGAAAGCACTGCCCAAGTGGGGAGAAGGGGTGGGGGGGAGGGAAGTAATATCACCTTTGGCAGAAATCTTGGTAGTGCCATATAAAACTGAATTTGATACTTAGCTCTACATTATCTGCAAGAATTTCCCCCTGGGTTCTGGAAGCTGTGAGGTCTGCACACCTAAGACTCATTTCATCAATATGAATGCTACATTGGAAGAGAAAATACAGAATGGTCTCAAGGCACACTATTTTCATCTGTAATTAGTCATTCTCCAGCTGGGTGATAATAACCCTGTTCTTCCTCCTGAGGATCAAGAGATATAAAAGAATAAATAATAGGACAAGGAAGAAACAAGGAGATGAATTAAGAGTTTACTGAGCTCCTTATCATGCATTCAAGAAAGCAAGGAACAAAGTCAGGTGTTTCAGTTGGTGTTTCTTTGGACGGTTTGGGAAATGTTAGGTTTTGCGAGTGTCCACAAAAATGTTTTTACGGGGAGCATCTTAGAAGACTTCTGACATCTTCGCAGCACAATGAAGTTGTTATTATGGTCAGTCTTACAAAGAGTCTTATTAGACCACGGTAGCTGGAGGAACTTGATGATATGGTCAGAGGGCGGTAGATGGGGCTTTGCAGCTGGGAAGGAAAGAAGTCTCCTAACTTCACTCCAAGTGAAGAATGGAGAACAGGAGCTCTCTCTTTAGTGAATTGCTATAAGTACATATTACAAAAAAAAAAAAAAGCTTGAATTACATGCTTGGTAAATTTTTAAAGAAACAGCACCACAAATTTATATAGCATTCTACAAATGAAAGCACTTCTACAATACCCATATTAATATGGTCTCACTGTTGACTCGGGAGACTTCCAGGCAAAAGCACTTTTTTTCCCCCCCATTAACCACTTTGTGTGCCCCACTTAGGCTTTATGCACAATAAGATGACCCTATGATTCAAAAAAATTATCACATTTCTTAGGATTGAAAGCTAAAGAATAATACAGCCTGCTCAAACTCTCCTAAGATCTCAACAGATACATTGCTATCTTTCTTACTAAGGATGACATTGGAAGTTTAACTCTACATCTAATTTCTTAGTGATTGCTGTCTCAGGCTTGGAAGTTTATACTCAGAATGTTGTTTTCACAACAAATAGATTTTTCTTAATTGAAATTGTGCAGAAAATTGCATTCAAAATAACACTGATAACAAAACCCAGACATACTTGGTCTTCTTGGCCCATTAAAGTTCTATTTAACAAAAAAAATGCAAAGCTTCTGCTTTCTCTCTAGGAATGACTCTTGAAAGATTATTATTTTATAAAGTCAGCCGGTAGAAAACACTGCAATATGTGTTGAAAAACAAACTAAAATAAAACTTAATTATGTTTTGTATAGTTTCTCAAAGTATTCCAGGTCCTTCCCATGTTAGCAACCTCTGAAAGGTCAGCAGAATTTTTAATGACATGGCATATATTTTGCCGTACAAAAATAACCATCTATGAATGAAAAATTAGTAACAGGTTCCCTGAAAGCATCCATCTGAATCACCTCCCTTGACCTGCTGGCCATGATTCTTTTGATGCATCCATCTGAAACGAATCCGTAATTGAAATACATGCATGCACCCACTTCATGGACTGTTTTATATGCAAGAGACAGTCCTAGCACAGTGGAAACAGGCAACAGGATTTTATTTCAGCCCAGAAACAACGCTAAGACAAAGTTCATAAACAAATGCAGAAAGAGCTATACTTTCTAATTAAAAAAAGAAAAGCTCAGACTTTAATTTCCCCTCACATACTTTCCCTGCTATTCCTATCTATACACAAAGCTCCTTACTTAATGCTTTTATACTCTGAAGTCTTACAGACTTGCTACCTAGGTAGGGCCCATACATGTGGGTCATAAGCTTAGGTTCACCAGCACACCCCTGGACTGCTACTAAAACCCACCTTCCGCTCTGGTGTAAGGCAGCACATAACTCTCCACACACTGTACGATATTTACATAGTCTTTCAGGTTTTTTCTCAAACCCTTTTGCACTTTATGCATTTAAACATCGGTTCTCCTTCAAAGAAACATAAACAGAAAACAACATATGCTAAAAGTTTAAAAAGTAATATAAACAGCAGTATTTTAAGCATTCCATAAGTACGCTCCTCACGGCTACCTACACGGACAAGCGCTGGGCCGGTGGGCGCCAAGCCCCACACCTACCAGAAAACACCCTCCCAGGTCCCGCCAGCTAAGCGACCTGGGCTCACCCCTTCCACCTCCTCCCCTCAAACAAGGTGATGGAGTGACAGCAACTTCTGGCCACGAGCGACCCGCTCACTTTCCTACCTGCCTACCCGCTGCCGGATGCCGCCTACCACGGCGCCGCAGCGCCCGCCGCGGCCCGCCGCCACCTGCTGCCGGCGGGGCGGGACAGGGCGGGCAGCGCCAGCGGCCAATGGCAGGGCGGCTGGCAGCAGGGACCGAGACGGGGGGCCGAGACGGGGGGCCGAGACGGGGGGCCGAGACGGGGGGCCGAGACGGGGGGCCGAGACGGGGCCGTCCTCTTCAACAAGAGTTGAAGGGTGGTATCGCGGAGGCTGCGTTTTATCTGCGGAGTGGCAGGATGCTGGAGCACCCTAAGAGTACTGCCCAGGCTGGCCGTGAGCTGCAGGGAGCGCTCTAGTGGTGCTTTCTCAGCCAGCACTGGTTTCCTCCTCGCTCCCCGCCTCACTTTAAGCCACCCTCAGAACTGTAGCACTTCCTTCCCCCGCTGTGCGCTGCGAGTCCCCTGGAGCCGCAGTCTGTGCTCCGTCGAGGCTCCAGCTGGCGCCCGTGCTGTTGCCGGGAAACCGTCGCGGCATGTTACCTGTCCATGCACTTCACCGCGGAGAAGAGCCCTGCAGGAGCAGTGATGTCCTCGTAGGAGGCCATTAGAAACTCAGTAGCTGCCGTGACCGCTTCCTCGTGTGGTGACGAAGCGGTTAAACTTTGGCAGCACCGCAGGGGAGCGCAGTCGCCTTTTCGACAACGGAAGTTGTTCGGGTCCTGGTAGACGCCGTCACGCGGTTCCCGCTTCGGCGGTGCGCGGCCTGTTTCAAAGCGGGAGCCATGGCCGAGCAGGGCCTAGAGATGGCTTCCATGATCCCGGCGCTGCGAGAGCTGGCCAGGTAGGACGGACCCAGCCTCGCCTCGTAGGGCGGGGGGTGAGGGTTACGCTGCGGAAGCGCGGCAGACTTCAGTATCAGTGTGTGGCATGGGGAGTTGGAAAAGTATATTGATTTCCCCACCTCTGTGCGAGATCTGTGGTTGGGCCTGCGCCCTCCTCTCATCCTGGTCGCTGCCTTCTCCCGCCACCTGCCTGGGTTGCTCCCTCCCGAGTGGTGCTGGTAGAACCTGATAGGAGAGGCATGTTGGCCTCGGTGTTCTGGGGACTCCCGTTGTGTTTGTAGTGAGGTTTTACTGAGAATCAAACGACCTTGAAAACGTTTGTCTCTCAAATTTTAATGACAGCACCAAGACTGCAGCTTTGTTTGGGGTAGGCAGCTAGTAGATGTGGAGGTAAAATGTATGTTGGAAATTTGACCTGACAAGAGATAGCTTAGTCACCTGAGCAGTTGCTATCAACACCTCTTACCCAGGATATTGGTAGCTAATCAATTGAATGATTTTGGTTAATTCCAAAAGTGAAATGAGTTCTTAATTTTTTTTTTTCTTCACCAAAGCTGTTTTGTTGCTTGGTAGTAGCAACATGCCTTAGTTTACCAATGTATGTTTAATGTATATCAGACATAATTGCCTGACAAAATTAAATGATCTTCAGTACTTCATAAAACTTTGTACTTCTGAAGAATAAAGAGAAAGAGGAACAGGCAGTACACTGGTCACTAAAACAAGAAATCAATTTGTATTTCTTTTTGAAGACTTAGAAAACAAAAATTACAGTTTTTATCAAAGTCTTGTTGACATATTATTTTGTTTTTTAAAATGGATAATGTACTTTTAATTTTAGTGCTAGTCCAGAAGAATACAATACAGTTGTGCAGAAACCAAGACAAATACTCTGCCAGTTCATTGACAGAATTCTTACAGATGTAGATGTTGGTAGGTATTACATCCTTATCTTTTAAAATTATTATCCACTTTATGCTTTAAGTAATTCCTGTCAACAAAAAAAGTTACAACTGTAATTTCAACAAAGATTAGGAGTTGAATGCAATACCATTAATGACTTCTTTTTAATAACTTCCATGATGAAGTAACTTAAAAAAAAAAAAGAGGGCTGAAATGCAGTGCAGGGTTGTATCAGTATAAATGCTTGCAACATTGAAAATCAGTAGTATTATGTATTATGTTTGTTCATTGAGTAATATAGCTTGCAAGCCTTAATATTCACAGGTTCTATCAGTATTGAAATACTTTGATGTAAACAGTTTTCTCTTTAGTTTTAAAATTCTAACAAAACTTTATTTTAGTACCCTTTAAACCATGTTATGGTTCCAATTATTACAGTACTTTAACAACATTTGGTGATTATGAAATACGTATAATACAAAATTATCATTTGTAGTTACCTGTGCATTTACATCAAGGAAAATCGCAGTAAGAGAAACTTACTGTTTCCAAGGTATAATTTCATGTAGCTGTCAGTAAGACTGGTATTTTTTCTAGTGAATTAATTCTCTTGTAGTCCTAAAAGAGAAGGCTATAAAAATAAAAACAAATGCAATCTGCTTTAGATTCTGCTTTTGAATACGTAAGTGTTGTATATAATAGTTTCCATGTAACTTTTCTGCTTAATTACTCTCTGAATCTGAGATGGTTTCCTTCTTGTGATAATTAACCATGTGGAATTTGGATAAATCTGGTGTGATTCAGATACCTGTTTCAATGGAGCTATACAGCAGCAATAGGTACGTTTAGTATTTTGCTAAACTTTCTGACTCGGTAAGCTGAACTTAACATTTAAAAACTTGTATTTCTTGGAGATTTAGAACAATTCTTAGAGGTTTTTTCCTACCAAGATAATAAACCTAGGGAAAATTGTGTGATTAAAAATTAAGTTGTTATCTATTTGCTATTCTTCACTCATCAAACAGTTGGTTATAAAACTAACTAGTGTTAATGAATAAGTCAATGACTAATCAGTAACTAACTAGTGTTAATGAATAATATTTAAGATGATCCATTTATATTTTTCTTCATACAGTTTGGTGTCATATAGTGAGTTTACAATATGTACAAAATTGCCTTAATGGATTAAGAAAGCACACACCCAAGTGATAAATTTACAGGTTTAATACCATATCATAGTATTTTATATTAAAAAATTATTCTTTCTCTTTAGGTGCGAACAAAATTTGTGAAGTTGATTTATTACAAAGCTAATTCAGAAATGTATCTCTTTTTTTTAAAGTTGCTTTGGAACTGATTAAGAAATCAGATTCACAGCCAAGTTCTGTAATGTTGCTTGATTTCATTCAACATATCATGAGATCTTCCCCGCTTATGTTTGTAAATGTGGGTGGAAATCAGGAGGAAACCGAATGCAGTTGCATTGGTGAGTTTGTTGAAAATGTTTATGTTGAAGTTTGTTATTTTTAGGATTTAAGTTTTCTGACAATGGAATCATACAAAAGAACAAAAATGGGAAAAAGGCAGATTTGCAAGTTCAGTGTTACATATTTGTAAGTGAATATTATGATAGACTTAATATGTGAGTTAATTTGCACTTGTGAGAATGGCAATTTATCAGGACAGAGTTTGACCTTATTCATTACCGTTGCTTAGTCATACTACCCAGTTTATGTTGATGGATATCCTGTATACATATTCATTGCCTGAGGTTTTCTTTGGCAGAGGAAAATGTCTGTCTTTTTTCTTTCCTCCCTGCATGCACCCACTCTCTACCCCCTTTTCCTCTTTTTCAATATGATCTGCTGAAGAAATGTCTCAGTGAATGCTCTCTGTTTACTAAGCCTACATGCATCTCAGGTTTTCTTTTGTTTTACTGATAAGCAACCTGCTCTCAAGGAGCTGCTTGTAATAGGAGGGTTTGGGTTTTATCCTAAAAATTTTCTGTTTGCTGTTTCTTTTATATTGTCATAGAATTTAGTAATTGGATCATAACAAGGCTTCTCCGAATTGCTTCGACTCCAACCTGCAACTCGTTGCACAAGAACATTTGTGATGTCATTTGCTCTTTACTTTTCCTGTTTAAAATGAAGAGTTGCTCCATTTTTGAAGTACTAACAAAAGACTTGCTACAGCTTTTCCAAGATTTCATCTTCCTGCATGAAAGAGATGCACAAAAACATCTCTGGGTAGATGGACTGGTCTGGCCAGTGACTGTAAAGAGATTTTCAAGCAATACAAGTGACAATGTGGGATATTTAAGTTTGGCACCATTACAGCTGATGGGTATGCCTAATGTAGATTGTTTGGAAGTTATATTAATGTCTATTCTGACAGATATTGTTGCAGATGTGTTTTTTGTACGACAAGATACTCTCCTCTGGGAGATAGGCTGCTCCCTGTTGGAGTATGGCAGTCCGAAAGTTAAAGCTTTGGCAGTGAAGTTTTTAGTAAAATTAATTCATTTAGGAGGACCTCCAGAACAGCTGGCCAGTGTTTTCTTTGCAGCGTTTTTTGGAATTTTACAGTCAGTACTTGAAATGGATGCTGAAGAATCGGAACTCTTTGGAGAGCCACTCTTACTGTTGGTGAGGACATTGCTGCCTTTTGAAGCAGATTCTTACAAAAATATCGAACCTGTGTACTTGAATATGCTACTAGAGAAGCTCTGTGCGTTATTTGAAGGTGATGTGTTTAGGTGTCTTCAGTCTGAAAAGCTGAAAGCTGCTTTTTGCCATATGCTGCAATATTTTTTGGAGTTTGTTCCAACTGGCTACGAATCTGCCTTACAAGTGAGAAAAGTACGTATCAGTACCATATGTGGAGTTTTTCTGAGTGTGCTTGGAACTCAGGAAGAACAAGAGGTAGGTTAATTTTAAAAGCTGTATTTACTGTGTGATAAGATCATATACAAACCCTACATCTGTGCAAAGAAAAAATCTAGGAAATGATATTTTTAGTTTCATGATTAGATTCATACTCCTTGTTTCTCAAATGTTTCACATATTTGTACAGGTCAGAGTTAGATGGATGTCCGTTAGTTGGATGTAGTTAGATGTTTTTTAAATATATTAAACTATTTAGAAGCTATGCAGGCAGAAGGGTCTGTCTGTAATAGTATAAAATGGGGATAAGGCACAGATTATGCTCATAGCGTACTTCACAAGTAATTTCCCTTCACCTGAGCGGCTCTTACTTTCTAATTGTGTGCTTTTTAGTTGTATTTGTTGGGGACAGACTGACAGAATGGTGTGAATTAAAATAGAATAAAATACTTCAGATTGAAAGGAACCTTTAAAGATTGCCTAGTTCAGCCTCCCCTGCAGTGAGCAGGGACACCTTTAACTAGGTCAGGTTGCCCAGAGCCCCATCCAACCTTACCTTGAATGTTTCCAGGGATGAGGCATCTACCACCTCTCTGGGCAATCTGTTCCAGTGTTTCACCACCTTCATCATAAAAAAAAATGTCTTCCTTATGTCCAATCTAAACCTACCCTTTTAGTTTAAAACCATAATGAGGTGTCGACATGCTGAGTGTTCCCTCTACTCTGTACACCTATATGCATAACATATCTATTGTCTCTTAAACTTGTGTGTGTCTGTCTTGATGGCTTTAGTAGCAAGGTATTATGGCAACAACTGGGAAACAGCTGTACTAGCTGCATTCTCTCTGGTAGGAATACAGGAGATATCATTGCTTATGGGAGTTTTGATCTTGTAATTAAGACTTTTGAACAGAAGGGTTTTCAAGAACTTTGTTACCATAATGTTTTGAGATTTTATATGTTAAGTCAGAAACAAAATACCATGTCTTTGAGAAGTAAGGCATAGCATACATCATGAAACCACTGTTGTTTGTCCATCCCAGTATCTGGTGAGTCCACTTTATACAGCATTAAAAACACAAACGGAAGAAATCTTCCAAGAGTTTCATCAGAACCAGCTAGATACTTCTGATACTGATGGATGGAGCAGCAGCAGTGATGAAGTTCCAGAGAAGAGACGACGACTAAGCCTAACAACAAAGCATCCAAAGATACCACCTACACCAGTAATGTATGACACTTACTCAGTAACTACTTTTAAAGTGATTTGACTAGTGAGTAATAACAAATGTCAACTTTTTTGAGGTGGTTTCTTCATTACAACTAATTGAAGTACCTTCTGGGAAAAGATCTAAATGATGCTTTGATTTAACTTTAGTAAAGAATGTATTTTTAATATGTTCAATGCAAATTATTTTCATTTTTACACACTGAAAACAGAAGAGCTGAGAGAATACATACAGAATGACAGAATCATGTATGTGGTTATGCTGTTGCACTGGATATACTTAAAGCAGGTCTTAGTTAAGTCAAGTTGTTCTCAGATGAACAAAGCCATTTCTTTCAGCCTCTGCTTATGCTGTGCTTCAGCTTCCTGATTATTTTGGACTTCTTCCAGCACATTTTTCTCTTTCTTGTATTAGAGTATTCAAAACTGGCTTCAGCATGCTGTACTCCAGGTGTAGGCTCATGATCAGTCTTCAATTTTGATAATACAGCCCAGTACGTCATTGATCTTTTTAACAATTCGACGTTTCCACAAGTCCTCTGGGTCATTTTCTCCAAAGCTGCTTGCAAACCAGTTAGCCCTCAGCCTGTTCTGTGTTACGGGTTTTTTTTTGTGCCAGTTGCAGTTTTCACATGCTTCTGAGGTTCTTGTCAGCCTCGTTTTCCAGCTAGTTGAGGTCCTCTGAATAAACAGCTCTCCTTTTATCCACAGAGCTACAAGTCTCATTGTAGTAAGGAATCAAGTTAGTGTGGTGTGATTTATCCTTGGTAAATGTGTGCTGACTGTCCCCGGTCACCTTCTTGTCCCTCATGTGGCTAGAAATGAGCTAAGGAAGGCTTTTTCCATAATTTTCGCAGGTACTAAGGTTAGGCTGGCAGGCCTATAGTTTCTTGGGTTCTCTTTTTTGACTTTCTTGAAGATGGGTGTAATGTTTGCCTTTTTAGTCATCAAGAACCACCCTGGTCACCATGACCTTCCAAAGATTGTAGAGTTATACCTTCATAGCCTTTCAGATAAGTCTGATTTGCATCATACTTAACTTCAGAGTTAGTATCTTGTTCTCCCAAAGAGCACATTTAAGCTAAAGCTTCATTTGGTGTTTTCCTAATCCTGTATCCCACATAGATTAGTTCTGGTTTTGCTATGATGAATTATCTTTTCTGGAAAAAAGTATGTGTTGGAAAATAATTCATGTGGTCAAATTACAGACTTGGTCCTGTAAACATGAAATTGAAGAGCACTCTATGGAATGCCATCACAAAGAAAGCTACATCCTTAATATTTATCCTTGAGAAAGAAATTCTGACAGCAGATGTTCTTCAGACTGTAGAAGGGATTACTGTAATTCTGCGACTAGCTGCTTTGTGCATAGTTCATTGTTCTTCCCCAACAAATTCTACCAGGTAAAGGTACCAAGGTGAAACCATGAGACCAATAGTTTCTTGTAGCTATTACTGTTATTTGTGTAGATTAGTTTAATGCTTGCCCATGTATCAGGACAAGTATTGGAGAAGTCCTGTATGTGTTGAAGTAGTACATTTTCATAGTAACTTTGCTTACAAGTAATACAATATTAAATGTTTATAGTCTGTTGCATTTATCATATGATTTCTATTTTAACAGTATAGATCATAAAGTAACTCATCTGTGTAACTCTAAGACACGTAAGAATACTCCGAGCTCCTCAGATTCAGTGGTGAATATACAGTTCACATGGATTTCCTCTGATTTTATCACAAGAGTGGTGAAAGTCTGCAGAAACCTGTTAGAGGCTGCTACGCAGATTGTTAACCTAGAACAAGTGATTGACAGAATAGTGAAAATCTTTGATGCTTTGCTGTATGCACAAGGTGAGAAATCCTTTAAACTAGCATGTCTTTTATTGGATTTGTAAATAGCAGTGTATCTGACTAAATTGGTCTGTTGTGATAGAGGTATTGAAATTACAAATCTTATATTAAAACTCCATTTGCTGTACATTAAAGATTAAATTTTAAAAAGGATATTCTTCTCGGTTTAGAGAGCTTCCATTGCATTCCTTTTTTGAACATGATTTACTAGTCTTTGTCTGCAGTTCTATTGATTTTTATCTGAACAGGAAACTACATGGGGATAGGGAATATGCATAAGAAAGAAACAAACTTTTAGGAGTTTTCTTTTTAAAGCACACAGAGGCAGCATGCCTTTCTGTTTCGCTCAAAGATTTCAAAGCTTCTGACTAGCTTCAGCAAATGTGGCATGCAGGAAGTGTACCAAAAGTACTAAGTACTTGCATGTTTTTTTAAAAGTAGCTAATAGGGTGGAGGACAGACTCTACAGAGACTAAAGTGTTCAGCTTACTAGCCATCCCAAAGTCTGCCTGAGAGTCTTCATACAAATGCAGAGATACTGTAGTTGTATTCATTCTGTTGTTCTGTATTACATGCTGTCAACTGTTTAATGACATTTTTAGACTATTTTGATGGAGCACTACATTGTTTATTATTTAAGTCTGAAACGTAGGATAGCAATGTGTGGGAATAGTGATACTAATCTTTGTTGACAGGAAAAATAACATTTTGTAGCAAAATGAGAACATAAAATGTGCATCTGTTTTATAAACTATACTGTAAAAGTATCAGGTGTTTTGTTTTGTTTTCCCCCCTAGTGAAAATTGCACTGAGTGATCCAATTCTTGATAACTTATGTGGATTGCTGTCTCTGCCCTGGATTTACAGCCATCCTGATGATTCCTCTTTTAAGCCATCTGCTTTTGGGTTTGATCCTCTAGTTTTGAGTCAGAAAACTGCACCGAGTTTCTGTAAGTATGTTAAAGTATATAAAACCTCATATCTCTCTAGAATGATTGTTCTGAAGTAAAATTATTTTCTTTGCCCTCTTATGATGAGGGTATTAAAAGTTTAAATCAAGTAATTATCTGCTTTATTTTGTTTTTTCCCTTTAGCAACCCAAACTCAGTCACACTGTGTGTTCCTTCTGTCTCTTTTCCCAAGAAACATTCATCTGGATTGGAGAAAATCCATTCATCACTGGGCATTACAAAGTCCCCATGAAGTAATTCGGGCTACATGCATTAAAGGATTCTCCCTCCTGCTTCCCACCTTGCTCACCAAGTGCACACCAAGTGTGCAGACTTGCAGTATGATTCCCAAAGCTCTTTTGTATGTATTAAGGCTGCTTTTCTGAGTTCATACAATAAGAAAAATGGACAAATAAGATATGTAGTATAAGCAAAAAAATATTTCTATTTAATTCAGAATTTGCTAGATCTCAAGTTCAGAAATCATAACATATAAACAGGATAGGTGTAAGTGACAATATCTGTATGATAGAATGGTGATGGCTTACCATGTAGGTATACAAGTTACTTTGCTATTTGAAGGACCACATTTCTAACTAATAAATGTAAATGAAGGAGAGAAAATGAGATATACTTGTCTCTTAAAATCTTTCCGATTTCTCTGCCTCTTGTAGGTATGTCTTGTTGTCTTCTGTTGTATTGTGTCTAGTCTTCATTTTCTTTATAACATGCCAGGCTCACTATGCCCACTGCTACTTCAAACGTTTAATAGAACTTGAGGGTAATCTGAAAAGGGAAAAAATAATTTAGTGAGACAGATCCTTAAATTGTCCTTATCGTACTTTCAGTATAGGTAGAGAATTCAGACAATGTAGAATTTCTAGGTAAATGATCTTTTAAAATGGTTTAATTTTTGTTTCCATTTCAGAAATCAAATCGAAGATGAGTCTGAGCTAGTCAAGGAGGCTTGTGCTGCTATAGTTGGGAAATTATCTTGCTGTCTTTCTGGTACATTCAGTATACGACCTTCCTTAGCAGATTCTGCTATTAAGCATGTTACTTCTGGTATTTTATGTAGCAGCCTTACTGTGACTTGTGCTCATGAAAAAACTTGTTCTGTGCAAGCCTGTATTTTCAAGCCATTTCTTACTCTCCTCAAGAACAGAGTATCCAGCTCAGTAAAGCTAGGTATGTGACTTTACCTTTATTAACATTTTGCACTTCTGTATGAGGTACTAAGTCACTACTTCTGTACCTTTCTCCATTCTTTTTTGCTATATCTTTTTTAAATATCTATAACGGTGCTTGAAATGTTGTATTTCATTTGATACCAGTGCTAATGTTTGATGTTGTCATTGGTATTGTTTTTAAACTAGCTTGGCTTAATTTTGGTTTATGGCTATATATAGAAATGTAATACTTGGTAAAATCTGAATTTTAAATATCTTGTCTGCTTTGACAATATTTACTCTTTTGATAAAAAATATTGTGTGCTTTGTGGCTTACTTGTATCATTGTTTTGTGCACTTCAATAGATTTTTTTAAAAATAGTTTTTCCTTTCTTCCTCCAACCCATACCACCCAGCATTTATAGAAAATATACCTCATCTTTGCAAACATCTGGATTTTAACACTGATGAGTCCAGTGTGAAGATTCTTGTTGGGTCTTTATTAAATCTAATGGAAGATCCAGACAAAGAGGTCAGAGTGGCTTTCAGTGACTGCATAAAGAACATACTAGAATCCTTAGACTCGGAAGAAGGATTCATGAAAGAGGTGAATTGATATTTATTTTTGATTGTTTTTTCTAGCTTACTATGGGTTTTGTTTCACTAATGCCAAACACTCAAACACAATTTTTTGGTTTGGTTTGTTTTCATGTGTTCCAGCTGTTTGTTTCAAGAATGAAAGAAGCCTATACAAATGCCAAAATATCAAGAAATAATGAGCTTAAAGACACCTTGATTCTCACAACAGGAGATATTGGAAGGTATTTTTTTCATAGTATCTTGACACTGCTTTGCAATTTTTAGTTTGTGATGCAAAGTAACCTTTTTGTTCCAGTGTAAATGTAAGATTAAATGACTTATTTCAAGGTCAGCCTTTGTCTAGAGTCCTTTGCAACTATACTAAGCTGTTGATTCATATAGAGTATTTCTCATTTTCTTCTACCCTGTCATAGGAAGTACAGATAAACTATGCAAATACAATGATGAGTCATTTTGCATTTTGGTAATTGTCTATGCTTAAGTCATGTTATTAATGCAATGATTCTTTTTTCCTTTTTAACTCTTTCTCTTCTGCTTGCTTTGTAAGGGCATCAAAAGGAGATTTGGTACCATTTGCCCTCTTGCATTTGTTACACTGTTTGTTGTCCAAGTCAGCTTCTGTGGCTGGAGCAGCATACACAGAAATTCGATCCCTGGCAGCGGCTAAGTCAATAAAACTGCAAGCTTTTTTCAGTCAGTACAAGAAACCTATCTGTCAGGTAAAAAGAAAAAAGGGTTGGTTGTTTAGAAAGGCATATGTTTAGGTTCTTTTGGTATATTTTGAAAATGGTATTAAAGGTAAAAATTACAGTATTTTACAAGGTGAAATCTCATAGAACAAGGAAGAGGTGATTTAAAAAACAAAAGAAACCCCCCCACACACCCACATTCAGGAAGGAATGGAAGATGCTTGACTTTGTCATGATCTTCTCCCCTCAACAGGATTGCTTTTCTTTTTTATTCCCTAGATGCTGTCATTCTGCAATAGAGGAGCTACATAGTTTCTTGCATTGTGTGGTACCATTGCTGCCACAAGAGGCTATTTTACATGCATAATACTGACATGATTGATTTGTTCCTTTGTTATACACATTACCTAAGGCAAAATTTCTGTTTAAAAGAGAATTATCAAAAACAGGCTTTTCTAATTTTGAATATTTTTTTAATAATGCTATGTCTGAACCCAAGGTTGCAAAATTACATGCTATTATTAAGTGGATGATAATCCAGTTCTATAGCAAAGAAATAATCGCAGATCTATATGCAATAAATGAGAAAGAAAAAACAGATGCCTAGAAAGAAGAGCAAAACTTGTATATTTTTAAGGAACGAAAAAGAGGAAAATAATGCTAAATATGTATTTCTTTATGCTTAGTTTCTAGTGGAATCCCTGCACTCTAGCCAGATGGCAGTATTGAGTGCTCCATGCCAGGGTAATGAGTTACAGAAACAAACAGCTGCTCACCAGAGAGAAATGGCTCTGGACATGTTATCTGAGATCGCCAGCGTATTTGATTTTCCAGATCTAAATCGCTTTCTCTCAGTAAGTTGGTCAGTCCTTTCTACTTGTGATTTTTACTTCTTTTTTGTGCGTGTGCTTGTGGATTTCTATTTTAGTCCACAATTTTTCTGTGAATGTCACAGATCTGAATTTTTTTCTCTAGTTGCTGTTGTTTGTATAATATAGAATACTTTTAGATTGCTGCAACTGGAAGCTCAAATACAGAGGAACAGTTTTATCAAAAAGTTACAGTGGTGGCTACAGTGCTAGTTCTAGTATGACAGATGATGACCTAACTAAGGTCTAGAGTATGCACTGAGTATGTGTAAATTAATGGTGTAGTGCACTTGCAGGTATTCGTTGTAAGGTGTGATTTTTGCATGGTGTCTGCTTTCTTGTTTCAGATGAAGAAAGCTATTTTCTATGGATAGATCTTTTCTTGATCTGGTTAGGTATCTGTTTTCCTTGAAGCCTAGGTAGCTTCATTCTCATACCTGTATTTTGCTTGTTGGTAGATGGGAAATGCACAACCATTAAGTAAGCAGTGATATAGCTGACTGCTAGGTTGGGGAAGTGGTGGTGTTTGGGGGTTGTTGGATTTTTGTTTGCTTGGTGTTGCATAGGAAAACAAAAAAAACTAAAGTGTTAGAGCTGAGAATAAATGGAGGGCTTAACATGCCACTTCTGGCCGCAGGCAAAGAAGCAGGCTTGGCTAGGGGGAATGCAATTAATTTAATTCAAAAACCATGAATCATTACTTAATTTAGGGTAGGACGGAGAGAAGGAGAGAACAGTGAAATCTTAAATATATACATACACATACCTTCCCTCTACCTACTATGAGCCCTCACACATGCAGTCAGTGCTGAAGGTGGGGCAGGGTAATGCAGGAGTCAGGGGGCACAGTCCTTTTAACCTCTGGCATGAAGTTCCAGGCTGTTTTGTGGGACAAACTTCCTGTGTACACATGGCCCTCTCACCCTACAGGAGACAGCTTGGCACAGCTGCCTCTGTTCGGGGTGGGGGTGGGGTGGGTGGGGGTGTGATCATTGCTCAGGCTGATGTCTCCAGCACTGTGCTGGCTGGGTTCCAAAACTCAAAGTCACCAGGTTTCCAGGGGAATTTCTGGGTCTCTCTCTATGTTCCAGCGGTGCCTTCAGTCTCGGCTCTCTGACCCGTTCTCTCTTCCCTCACTGGTGATTAATAATTTCTCAGTACAGGGTGGGTAGGGGCCTCAGGTTCCTGCATCCTGGTCCCTCTTCCTTCCACCCCTGCTAGTAATCAACAAAATTAGAAGTCTACTGGCCACACAGAACATCTTTACTGTCCCAGAATATAGTTGAAGAAAAGTTCTTGTTACCAAGGTGACTGCTTCAGTGATTCTCTCTTTTGTCCTTCCAAACAAAAAGAGCGTGCCGAAAAGAGAGCAATGTGTTCGCCCCTTTCCTCTTTATAGTGTTATTCAAAAAGTCATTAATTGACATGGCTTGGGCCAGGGCAGGTGCGAAATTGGAGGCTGTAGCCCCAACCCTCATGCTACCTGAGGCCTATAGGTGCGAACAGCCACCCTTGCCCTGCAGCCAAAATCCTAAACCATGACAGTTAATTTTTTTCTTTTTTTTTAATTTCCTTTATGATTTACTCTTGTGGAGAATCTGGATGGATGCAGAAAACGCTAGCTTACTTTTTGATTGCATGTTTCACAGTATTGATTAGATGAAGCACCTCCTTAACTAATTGTCTTTATTTTTTCTGCATTTCTGCTAGATATTTCCCTATTATTAAAGTTCTTTATTCATATCTATGGTCATACACGTGGCCAGAGATGTGTGGTGTTGTACTGACCCAAATGGAAAAAAACTGAACCCTGGGTTTTTGGAGGGGTTTTTTCTTTGTTTGTTTTTCCATTAAGTGTTGTTCTTAATTTACCAGCGGACCCTGCAAGTTTTGCTTCCTGACCTTGCAGCCAAGGCTAGTCCTGCAGCCTCCACACTTATTCGAACCATAGCAAAACAGTTAAATGTAAACCGAAGAGAGATTTTAATCAATAACTTCAAATACATCTTTTCTCATTTGGTCTGTTCCTGCTCCAAGGATGAGCTTGAACGGGCGCTTCATTACCTCAAGGTAAATTGACATTTGCTTTATTATACATGTGGATTAGGAGCAACAATTGATGAATAGTGAGCTTTCTGCTTTATTTAAGTTAAGGTATTGCAAAGCATAGGTGGGAAAATTGTATATGCAGAAGTTTTGTTCTGTTATTTATAATCTGTTCTATTGGCTCTGAGGAACTGTTGTAAGATATTTTTGTGAACTTAAAAACTCTATAAACTTTATTTATGTAACATTGAGCTGATTGGAAGCTTTTTCTTGAATTTTTATGGTAAATCAACCAGAGTCCAATGCCTTGTGTCTCTCAGTGTGCTAGTTTCACTGTGATGAAATGGAGACCTGATTTGTGTTTGCTATTTCATCGTAGAATGAGACTGAGATAGAGCTGGGCAGCTTGCTGAGGCAGGACTACCAGGGACTGCATAACGAGTTATTGTTGCGTATAGGAGAACACTATCAACAAGTCTTCAATGGTTTGTCAATATTGGCTTCATTTGCATCTCATGATGATCCCTATCAGGGACCTAGAGAAATAACATCACCTGAACAAATGGTAAGGATGTCAAAATATTCATGTTCAGTTTTGTTCAATATTTTTTTTTCCTCCAGTTGAGAGTGAAGACAATTTGATATTCTCTGAACACCACTTACCTCAGGCAAAAAGTGGAGGAAAGTCTGGCATTTCATATTAAGTGTTCCTGTAATAGGGAGATACATACCAAATATGCATTAAAAAAACCCCAAACAAACCCCAAAAAACCAAATGCGTATACAAACCCCCAAATCCTACCAAAAAACCCCAACCTATAGCCTAATAGAGATGTCTTTCATTAACATTGATGTTTCTTAAGGAACAGTGTATATATTTGGGTTTCTTCTCATTTGTCTTTCAGAATTAGCATTTCATACTTGCTTTTCCATTTCTTAAGATTAGGAATGTTTTAATAGTAAGATTATTTGGGTTTGGTTTTTATTTTCTTACTTTCTTTCCCTTTCCACAGGGTGATTATCTGCAGCCTAAATTGCTTGGTATCTTGGCTTTTTTTAATATGCAGTTACTGAGTTCCAGTGTTGGCATTGAGGATAAAAAAATGGTATGTAAACTTATCTTTGTTTTAATATTCAAAATTAAGCAAGTGCTATTTTAATATTCAAGGTTTACTTGTGATTGTGCAACTGTCACTGAAATCTGAAAGATACTTATCTGAAAGATAAGGTTTCAACATGATTCTTGAAAACTGATCTCACTGTGGCTAGGACCTCTGTGTAAGCTCAGAAGTTTTTGTTTTGATTCTTTAATGCTCAGCTAGTGTACATATTTCAGTCAAACATGGTATATGTAACAAGTCAGTCAACCAGTAGTTACAGAGGAGGAGTCAAAGTGTATGTTTTATATACGTGGAAGAAACAAAGTGGAGTATGAGGGAACATGGAAGTAAACTGGAGTTACTGCAGGGAACGTGGTTATAAAGGCACCAGAGAGCAAAGCTAAAGAAAATAAGATGCAAATCCAAGAGAAATAAGGCTTTATTGGTTTTGATTGTCACAGAACAGCTCCTTTCAGCTTTATGGTAGAGAGCATTTAGAGCAGTTAGACTTTGCCTCAAGATGTGAACTCTGAAAACTCTGCTCTGCTGAGGCAATGCTTCTAACCACAAGACAGGCCTTTCAGCCACCTCACACAGGTAGAGCAGATGATTTTTGTAGGGAATTTTTCAGTGCTAGAATGTATATAACATTTGCATTGACGGACTACATTTTCTCTGGTGCTCTTTCAAGCTTTTTGCTTCTCAGATATTCATGTTGAGATGCTTTCATTTTCATAGCCCCATGTCTTCATGCTTTCTGAATTTCTTGATTTGTATAGCATTTCTTCTGTTGCACCTGCTATTGTTTCTATCTTTTCTCATTTTCTTTTTGTTCTTGGAGAGTTTCCTCTGCCATGACCTTTACTCAAGCTCGCGTTTCTTCCTGTGTCACTGATCTGTCATGCTAGACATTGTACAGTGTTACTATGACTAAAATATCTCTTCTGACTTTCATCGGCCCCATTGGAAACTGAGTTATTCCCTGTTCCTTGACGCACACAAATCATTTCTGCCAGAAGTTGTATGTCAATTCTGTTGTTGTTTTGTTGTGGTTTTTTAAATGTGAGTTTGATTGTTTTCTCTATATTTCCAAAACCTGCTCTTTTCAGCTTCTAAAACTTTGGACATACAGTCAATCATATCTTATAACAGACTTCTATAATCATTAACTCCTTTGGTGTCCACAGTTCTTCCCTCGTCAATCTGCTGTAATGACTTTTTTCTTACAATACTGTCATTACAGATTCCTTTTCATTCTCTTTTCCTCTAATCCCCAAATTCTTTATTGAAACATCAAACTGAATTTGATGTCTTATAGGGTATGATTTCTTAAGCCAGGATAGCCTGGTTTTAGTGGAAGATGGGATTTATATATGTTTTACTGAATACGTAATACACTAAAATGACTTATCTCTATGTTTAGGCTTTAAACAGTCTTATATCTTTAATGAAGCTCATGGGTTCCAAACACATCAGTTCAGTAAGAGTGAAGATGATGACTACACTGAGAACAGCTCTAAGATACAAGGATGACTTTCCTGAACTGTGTTGCAGGTGAACTTATAGTGTACCCAAATGGTGACATACTTGCGATTTTTGTCCTTGAATACACTGTTTTGTTCTAGACAATAATCTAAACCACAGATCTGAAATAATGTAAGATGCTTCTAATGACTCGCCTAAGATGTCTTTAGGCAGAGAAAATCATTGATTACTATTGTTTTGTTGTCTTTTCTTGTTTAGAGCCTGGGATTGTTTTGTTCGAAATCTGGACCATTCATACCTTGGCTCCTTGCTTAGTCATGTGATAGTAGCATTATTGCCCCTTATGCATATCCAACCAAAGGAAACTACAGCAGTATTTTACTTCCTCATAGTTGAGAACAGGTACCGTACAAAATATTTTCAGTTACATGCAATAGGAATGGTGATAACCCTAAATTAAAGTTGTCCATCACTGAGATGAGAAAAACATATTTTTCTGCAAAATAGTATGTTGTTCTATAAAATTCCCACTTCTCTAAATTTTAAAATGGGATTTTGAAATTTGACAAGTGATAGCCTCGTCTTAAAAGGTGTATTTATATTGTCCTTATAAAACCATATGATGCTGTGGCCAAGTTACAACCCATTCAGACAATTACCCTGCCAGGTTTTCTGATTCCACATCTTCTGCTGGTATGGAAAATTACCTACCTCTGTAGGGCACACAGACAGGATAACAATGATTACTAACATTGGCTATAAGCGGGGGAGAAGTGTACAGAGTTTGAAGTAGGGAGAAAACGAATTCTTTGTTTCCTTCAGTAATTAGAGTTACAATTATGAAGTGCACAGAATTTAATGCTGAGTGAGATTTTATACATTCTCTTTGCAAGTGGTCATACCAACTGAAAATAAAAAGGTCTAACACAAAAGACTTAACTTTTTGTGACTGAACATTTTTAAAGACAATGTTGAGTCTTAATTCCTTTTCATCTTAATGTATTGTAGCTTAAAATTATGATTTTTTTGTTGTTGTTGTTAGGAATGGTGGCATTTTGTATCTGGATTACTTCTGTTAGGTTTTCATTTTTCTTGCACTGTATCATAGCAATGGCATTGAAAATAAAAGATGACAATAGAAATAGTAAGGCTTTTGTAGGAGCCCAAAGTAGCAAAATTAAAAGAGATTTCTTCATGTTAGAAACACAGAATTCTTTTTTCATTGTGTGTTTTCTTATGAGGAAAACTGGAACTGGATTCGCATCAAATGGGATTATCCTCACCCATTGGCCAGTTCCAAAATAAGGAGAGCCAATCCTGGTAGAGATGAATGGTAACTTTGAAAGCTTTGTAAAGAACTGTCTTTAAAAAGAGAAAGTAATTTAAAGGGGAGAGATATCCACGGCTTAGTTGAGTAACAAGAGAAACATGTTTTAAAAAAAATTTGTATTAATTAGATTTAAAAAATCATAGAATGTACTTTTTTCTGCTTTTCAAGCATTTGTTCTAGTCATTACATTTCATTGCTTTCTTTTGATGGGTTTTAAGATTTTTATGGTCCAACTAATGTTTGCAATGTTCTTTGTAATATTTGTTTTACAACTCTTAGGGATGCAGTACGAGACTTTTTACATGAAATATATTTTCTGCCTGACCTTCCAGAACTAAAAGAAATTCAGGTTGTCCTTCAGGAATACAGAAAGGTACAGCTTCTTTTATTTATTTGTTTAATACATCAAATTAATTCATGACAGATGAGGAAAATGTAAATTTTATTGTTAAGCAGAAATAGTGTTTATCTGCCTCCACAACAAAACAGAATTTGTGTATTACCGGAATACTTTGGAGCAGGTTCTGATCCTTCTTTAGGAGTGAAATGTGCTCATGTTTAACATGCTTGTTTCTGTAGCATCTCCTGAACACTGACTTTTTATCTTTTTGAGACTAAAGATATGAGATTAAAAGTCAGCAGTATTAGTGTGGGAATGATTGTGTTATGAGATTGTGTTACTTTTAATTTGATCCCTCTTCCATATTCTCTTTAAATGTAGCAAAGTTTGTCTATTTTTAGGAGTACTCTATGGTCCACTTCTTCTGCTTGCCCTCATAAGGGTTAGGTAATAGATGGGAAGTAGCAATTATTTAGTGGGAATAAGGTAGCAAAAATAAAAATTAATTTGCTTTTAGATAATGAGGTGCTTAAAGTAAAGCATTTTCTTCTGATTTAATAGTTTTTATTTACACTATCGTTATAATATCAATATAGCATCTTTTTGAGGAAAACATTTTAAAAAATAGACAGGAAGACATTGGTATGTAGATACAGTTGAGAATGTAGGCAGAAAGGTAGTTATTTGAATGTGTTTTCACTTGTGTTGAGATGCTGCTTAGCTGTGTACCTGTGAGCTTGAACTTCTTATGTGATGTCTTTTTCAGGAATCCTCCAAAAGCACCGATTTGCAGACAACACTGCAGCTGTCTATGAAAGCTATTCAGCATGAGAACGTGGATGTTCGTATTCATGCACTCACTAGCCTCAAAGAAACATTATATAGAAATCAGGTATCAAAAACCTTCTTCAGTAGAATTGAAAATAAAGCAAAGTAGCATCTGGACCAACAGTTCAAAACCCCTTAACTCTAAAACTGAGTGTTCCTGTGAACTGTGTTATTCTCAATTTATTAAGCTAGCTGTTTCTTAATATACTGGAGAGAAGGGATTCTTTTTCATCATGTCTCCTTGTAAGAGACTTAGAAATCCTCCAAATCTGTGTGAAGATGATTCAGCAAGGCTAGTGGTACACTTCATATTTTTTGTTCAACACTGAGGAACATATGGCTTTTGCATCAGGAGACTGAATACATTACAGCCAGCATTTTTTGTGTGTGAATATAATATCGGAAAGAATTAAGATGTGTGACCACCTCACGCACTTTTTTTCTCTTCCTTCTTTGCCTTCCACCTTCAAATATTTGAATCCATTGATTGTATTCCAATAAATTTTATAGCCATGTACAAGTTGAAGATACTGCTTTACAAACCTGTGTGGTTATTAGCCCAGAGGAGTGTATGGGACCTATTGAAAACAAACAAAAACCATCTGTCCCCTCTTCAATCAGAAATTTACAAAAATCCTAGCTAAAAGAACAATTATAGTGTAGATTCCTGGCCAATCAGTAGTTCTTGCAGCTCAGGTCAGCAAAATCTTGCCATGTCTTGCTTAGTTAGAATTCTAACAAAATAATTGATTGCTCTGTTATGCTGGCTGTGGTTTTAGTTTTCATTAAACCTAACAATGGCAAACATCATCACGTTATTAAGAAAAAATTTTCTTTTGTATTTGGACTAAATGTACAACTGGGGAATAAAAGCTGGGCCAAAATGAAAAAGAAAGGACATACAATTAAAATTATGGGCATTGATTAAAGGATTTGAAACCCTGAGCTTTGTACGACTGAGTGAAGAAATGGCCAACAAATGGGAAATAATGATACAAATGGCAGCAAAACCAGAATATAAGACAACAGCTGCATGAAAGAAATTGAGAGGAAGTATCAGAACACGTGAAGAAAAGGGATATACGTATGAAAAAGATAATGTAGGAAAGAAGAGAGGTTCTTGGTAAGACGGGGAAGAAAATGAAGTTAGAAAAGAAGTATTTGATAATGAAATACAATATTCACCGTGACAGCATCATTAATTGAGGCCCAAATCTGCCATTCTCACTCATTTGTTTAGTCCTTCCTAGGGTAACAAGCAGTTTAGGGCAATTGGGCTTTAGTTAAAAAATGACAATATTCAAATCAGTAATGTAAAGTCATGTGTAAATGAAATACGAACTAAGAGTTACAGATGGAAAATTTCTAAGATTATTTACCATAAACATGGTTGTAGTATAACTCATCATTATTTTTCAACTTCCTAGGAAAAATTGATAAAGTATGTAACAGACAGTGAAACTGTGGAGCCAGTCATCTCGCAGTTGGTAACTGTACTTCTAATTGGCTGCCAGGATGCAAATTCTCAAGCCCGACTACTTTGTGGAGAATGTTTAGGTGAACTGGGAGCCATAGATCCTGGCAGGCTCGATTTTTCAACAAGTGAAACTCAAGGAAAACATTTTACATTTGTGGTAAGAAGTGTTGCTGTGTTTTGTTTAGCATTATGGGTTTTTTTTAAAGTACTTGGGAGTAGGGAACCTCTTACCTTTAGACCTTGAAAATCTATACTTGCTTTCTCATCTAAAACAGTTGAGTCAGGCTTCAGAGTGATTATTTAGAGATTAAAGGTACAGCTATTACTCTTTTAATAAAAATTATGTTCTATTTGTGATTGAGGCTGGCGTGGAGGATCCAAATTTTGCCTATGGATTATTAATGGAACTGACCAGAGCATTCCTTGCTTATGCTGATAATGTTCGTGCTCAGGATTCCGCAGCATATGCGATTCAGGTAAGATATGTTGTTAGATCCTTTTTTTTTCTTCACAGATTATTTCCTATCACACTGAACTTAGAATTATGCAATATAATTCTAATTTAATTTTGAAGTACATGTTTAAGTATTTGAAACTTCATCCTATACAGCTTTAAATTACAAGGCAAACGGTTATTCAGGGTAGTGATTTTTTTATTTTTTTAAACTCCTCAGGGCTCACTTAGAATTCTGGGGAGTTGTCAAATAGAAGAAGATTTGTTTGCTTTTGTATCACGATATTGATGATTCAGGAAGTAATCCTGAGACTGACTTAGAAATGGTGAAGGTTCTATAGGCAGAAATGAAAAGCAGTAAGTATTCCTGAGAAGGTTTCTTCTTACACTTTTAAGAAGCAACTGAATGGGAGCCTACCCTTATTTTCAGACTCCTGTCTTTTGTGCTGGTTTGCCAACTCCAAGCTGATTTGGTGCTTGGGTTTTTTTGTTTGTTTTTGTTGTTATTTAATATCTTTACAAAAACTTCAGCACAATTCTTTGCTCCAGAGGAAAATAAGTGGCCCCATGTAGTCATCAGAATAAGAAAATTTCATTAGCTTATGCACAAAAAGGAATCAGACTAACTTCTAGTCCTGGTTTACTGACAGATGTGAAGAATGTGAGATAATGTGGTCCAAATACCAACGGGAGAATCTGGGGAATCAAGAGTTGGTTGAAATCAACACAGCCTAGTAATGGGGGATTAACCATGTTGGATGAAAGTTTTGCAGTTAGAGTTTCTGAATTAAGCATTCTGTAACTTCTATTTCATTACTTCTGTATATACACCAATTTTTATTACTACTATGGTCATCAAATACTTTCAGTGCTAACTTGATCGTGTAAACCATGCTTTTTCAGGAGTTATTGTCTATCTATGACTGTAGAGAGACAAACACTGACTGCCCAGGCTCCAGGCTTTGGAGAAGGTTTCCTGAGCATGTGCAGGAGATCTTGGAACCTCATTTAAATACACGGTATGTGGTAACTTAAGCAATTTTTTTCCTTTAGAGGTTTAAAAATTCTTTTTATTTTTCTCCAGGCTAGGCATAACTTCATTTGTTTTTGTGATTGTTACTTTTCTGTGAAGAGTGATATGTGTATATACAAAATTCAAAAACGGTTTTTCTACATAAAGCCGAATTAGCACTTCCTTTAATGTAATTCTCTGTAAATCAAACAAGCAACATATTGAGCTCATACTTTGCCCAGATCTGCCTGTTTGTCCCTAGAGCGTTGTCTTGCATGATGTTTTGAAGCTTTTGTTTCTGTTTTCTTTCCTCTGTACAAATTCTCAGTAGGATTTGAGTTTGTACTCAGATCCATTAGTATTCCTTTACTGCTACCCTTTATAGAAGTAGGAGGAGCTCACTGGGTTTTGACTTTTCATTTTATTGAATTAATGATAAAAATAATGTGAAGAAAATGTCAAATGATACATGCACCTTAATTTGAAATAATCAAAAATGTTCCTTTGTATTTCCTTATAAAGACAGTCATGCTCATTTGTGTCAAGTTTCACCTTTTTAGAAGTCAAACTTCTTGGCATTTCTTCGCTTTCATATATGTTCTGGATTTTCCTATCAGAAACATGCTACTCAAGTATTACCAAACTGCATTTCTTAAAACTGATTTAAACAGCACTTTGAAGTATACTTAAAAATTCTGGTAACATGTTATGTTATTTGTATTTCATGTTTCATTTTAAGAAGCTTTAGAATAAAAGATGTTGACTACTGAAAGTATTTTCTTAATTCTTTTTTAAAAGATTCAGAAGACAAGAACTAATATGATTCCAATTACAGAACTTCATTATTGTTTTGCTATTGTTTCATATTAATTAAAAAAATAGTTTTATTAAATAGATATTCTGAAATTACAGGTACAAGAGTTATCAAAAGGCTGTAAATTGGTCTAAGATGAAGAAGCCAATTTACTTAAGCAAATTAGGTGATAATTTTGCAGAATGGTCAGCAACTTGGGCAGGTTATCTTATAACAAAGGTAAGAGAATAAATCTGCTCTCCATATTGATATATTATACAACACAGTTCTTGAACCACATTTCTGTTTCTGAAAGTCAGAGGCGCCTGAGAGAATATGCTTGTTCGCTATAGGCTTGTTAATGCACATACCTACTTCTTGCATCATTATGGTAACCATGCACCTTCCCTTTCCCAGCATTGTTGGCTCGTGGCTAGGCTTCATAGGCAGTGTCAAAGCCAAAAGTCTAGGAAGTTTGCCCGTGTCCAGAGAGTCTTGTATAGCTGAAGGCACTGTCAAATGCTTCTAAGAAGTAACTGAAATGCATCCAGAAAAACCTCAAATTTACACTCTCACGTTCTGAAAGATTTCTTTCGTTTCCCTATTGCTCCACAGTCCCAGCACATAAAAAGTACTTGTCTATTTCTTTTTTTCCTTTCCCCTTTCCAACATGTAAGTGACCCACTGAAGATTTCACTTCTAAATCAACCACTTTAAGAAGTGAATTTAATCACAATAGCTAGACTGTCCTTTTTCTATCTCAGAGAAGATTTGAATGTCTTTATAATTCCCTATTTTTTGCAGGCTTTTAAGGGCAGAAGAGGGGCTGAGTGCAGCATTAGACTCCTTAAAGTTTTTTTTTAGATCCAGTGCAAGTTCATGATGGTGTAGAAAACATGGAAAAGTGGAACATGTAAGCAATGCTTTTTGTGGTATCAGCAACTGATACATGTAATGGCAGCTGCCATCTGGCATCTCTGCTGCAGGTTTAAGTCTGATGAACCTTCTGTAGGAGACAAGGATCTTTAAATTATTTGATCGAATGGAATCTGTATTTGTTGCCAAAGCGAAACCTATTAATTATTCAGGCATTTGCACTATTGCAATGATGCTTTTCCTGGAAATAATATTGTTCTATAGGTGCGACATGGTCTTGCCAGAAAAATTTTTGATTGCTGCAGTATTATGATGAAGAATGACTATAAAGTGACAATTTATCTGCTTCCACACATCCTTGTCTATGTTTTGTTGGGATGCAGTCAAGAGGATCAACAAGAGGTGAGATGTATAAGATGGTAGTGTTCTTCATAGGAATGGTCAGGAGCTGTGCTTCCTAAGACCTGTTTATCTCTGCGGAATTTCTGTAGACCTACATCAATAAATTCTGTAGATGTTAAACTCCTTTTCCTGTATGAATAAGACACATTTTCTGCCATGGTTTTGAATTTACTCATACAAGTTAGTGTTGAACTACTTTTCTGTGTATTTCCATCTATTTCTTCAGTAGGGCCTAGGATGAGATATTATGCTGTTAATTATGACTGCATTAACATCAACAGCTGGTGTCGTACAAAGAGGAAGACAGTGCAGTGCAATCAAGGAATCAGTCGAACTTGTATATTTCCAAGAATTCAGACCCATAATTTTTTCTCTCCCTTGCATACACTTAGAGTTTAAATGGAAAAACTGTTTAGCTACCAGATTTGTGCAGAGCAGGTCTTTGATGTCTTGTAGCAAAGCAGGGTTTCCTGGTTTGAGTTAGAACAGAACTAACTCTGTTAACTGGAAAAGGAGAGAAAAGTATTGGCCAGTCTGTTTGTGGCAGGTTGAAGGAAAAAAACTGCTCGAAGGCTTTTGTTTTAAACTGACCAATTGAATTATTCCCTTCCATGTTACGATTCGCCCATCTCATTGGATGAGAAAGTTTCTCGCGAGGGTACTGCCCCTTTAAGAAGCTGCGGGCACGGGGGCTTCCTGGGCTGCTTTCTGGGCTTTCGGGGCATTCGCGGCTTTCCCGGCTTTCGGGGCTTCCTGGCTGCTTTCGCGGCTTTCGCGGCTTTTCGCGTCTTTCTGCCCTCCGGACACTCCCGGCTCCGCGCTGCGGGAGGCACTGCAGGACCTCAGCTTCGCTCCGGGAAAGAGACTTTGCGCCGGGGCAGCCCCCGCCATGCCGCCTGGGACAGACTGCTCGCCTGGAGGCTGCTTTTTGCCTGCTGCCGTAAGGTTTTACCCTCTCTTTGCCTGACAGCGCTTTGCACATTGGAGTCCCGTGTTCATAACAGCCGCAGTTTCTTTTTGTTCACTCCACGGAAGCGCACACGTGGCTGGTGCCATTTTTTCGGACTGCACGTGGTACCGTCCCCCTTTCTCTCTTTTCTCGCGTTTAACCCTCGCCTTTCCATCCTGTACAGACTCTCAGATTTTTGCAGTGGTTTCTCCCTGCATATTATATATATTTTGTTCTAGTTTTAATAAAGTTTGTTTCAGTTTTCCAAACGTTCAGAGGTCTCACAAAATCTTTCTTTTCCTTTTCGTATCTCTGCTTTTTAACCCTTTTCTCTCCCGGAGGAGAGGGGTTCAGGGATAGGAAAGGACTCGTCCCCGTGCTCGGCTTGCCTCAGCCGAGCGGCGACACTGTTTTTCTTCAATTTGCTTTATTGAAAAGACTGAAGAATGTAACTTACATTCTATTCATTTGAAATTTCACAGCTAAGATAACTGTGTTTAAACATTGTGAGTGTGTAGAGATGTGTGATCATTTTTTCTTGTGTGAACAACTACATGCACAATAAGCATCTGTTACATATGTTGACTCATATTCTGTTGACTAAAACAGGAAACAGTTCTTTTGGCATTGTATTTACTTTAACTTAAGCAAAAAGTAGATGAGTGATCTAGTAGCCACTAGATAAATTGACTCTTATCAAACCTTGAAGTATTGTATTTGTAGCAGAAGGGCAGTAGCATTTATTGTGTCTTGAAACCTAAAATTCCAGTAATCGTGATGGTTATTCTGAATCCAAGGGTTTGCTTTTCAAAGGCTCTCTCCCTGCATGGAATCTCCTGACAACAACTACTACTTGGTTTGCCATTTCTTCCTGTTAGATTGTGGGACAAATAGAGCTTGCAAATAAGCCCCAAATTATTAAAAATATACAATTAAAATATCTAGTATTTTAGTTTGATTTTCGTGTTAATTGCTGTTTCCTAGTATTTTGATGTCTGTATGGCACTTGTGTCTTTTATCATACTGTTTTGTATAGGTTTATGTGGAGATAATGGCTGTTCTGAAACACAATGACAAGTCTGCCAGGAGGCTTGAAGACAGTGCATCTGATCTAAGTCAGCTGAGCACACAGACTGTGTTCTCCATGCTTGATCATCTAACTCAGTGGGCTAGACATAAGTTTCAAATACTTATTGCTGAGAAAAATACTGGCAAGTCTAGCAAAGACAGAGGTGATCTAAAAAGTGAGTGATGCTTATTTTATTTAAAGTGGCATTTACATGTTTCAAATAAGTATGTAAATTTGCCACTTGACATTACAACCATTTAAGAATGCAATATTACTATAATATGTTAGTCTGCTATATGATTTCTTAATATATAATGATTTCCACCCCTCCCACCCCAAGTCCGTTGTTTTGAGTACCTATTGTAAGAAATAAAGGTTCAAAATTAAAAAATGAAATGTTAATTTCTTGGTAGTTTTTTAAAGGTTCAGTTTAATATACTCTATATCACCTTGAAAGATGTAGGAATTTCACCAGAATTGTTTTAAATACACTTTTTTCTTCTGACAACAATAATTTGTTCTTAAATAAATCAGATTATCTTACTATATTATGAAATGAATTAACTGAATTTTGATGCATAAGGTAAGTTTTATAAATGAAACTTCAACGGACAGACGGTTTAAAATGTCTTTTTTACTTATAGCATCAAGTGAGGACTATGGAGAATATCAAAATGTGACGCGTTTTCTAGACCTTATACCTCAGGATACACTAGCTGTGGCTTCCTTTCGCTCTAAGGCTTACACAAGGGCTGTGATGCACTTTGAATCATTCATCACAGAGAAGAAACAAAATATTCAGGAGCATCTTGGATTTCTTCAGGTTCTGAAGTTCTTTTTCATTTCTGTTTTATTTTAAAATAGACATAGATGAATAAAACTTTGTTAAATTCTTCTTTTAGATGGGAAGAAGAAAAGATGTAGTCAGGCTTTTGCCGTTGGATACAAGGGTTTAGTTGTGTGTCAGCAATATTTAGCACTTCCCCTTTCTTGGCATGCTTTTCATATGAAAAGGAAGGATTAGCTTTCTAGTATATAGTAAAAGATGGTAAAATCCTGAAAATATTTAAATGTGGTTTTGTTGAAAGTATAACATTTATTGCTTGTTAGTTAATTCTATGCCTTTTGTCAGAAGAAACACAGACAACTATAATCACAAAAAAACCCGGACAAAAAACATTTGAAGGAAAGCTAAGTGGCTTATTCTAAAGCAGAGAAAGAGATAATGCTAAGGGTGTTGAAACTTATTTAAATTTTTTTCAATAAGTAATTTAACCTGTGGGATGAGCCTGTTTGTGGTTTCTTATGGTTTATATTTCTCAGTGACATTTCAAATTTGAAAAACTTAGTGTGTTGCTTTTCCACCTTAAGTAATCTGCGGCTTAATATTATACAAATTTGTAATATAGTAATAGGATATTTATTTTGCCCTTTGCCCTGCAACAGGTTGTTTCAGATAACTTGATGTGTTATTCTTCCTTACTATTTCTATAGTATAAGATCATGAGTATTACAGTGTGCTAAGCAAAAGCAGGGCTCAACTTTGGAAGTAGCCCAGCAAAACTGACATTTTCCATGAAAGCTTAATACCAAGAAGTCCTACAGAGTAGTTTGTTTTCCATGTTCAGGAAGATTTGTGATTTTGAGCATGGTATATATAAAATATTTTCTTGTTTTAGAGTGTTTTTAATGTCTTTTTCCAATTCTGTTGAATAAAGAAATTGTATGCTGCTATGCATGAGCCAGATGGGGTAGCTGGAGTGAGTGCAATTCGGAAAGCAGAACCATCTCTCAAAGAACAAATCCTTGAACATGAAAGTATTGGTTTGTTAAGAGATGCAACAGCCTGTTATGATAGGGCTATCCAACTGGAACCTGATCAGGTAACTACATTACAAATTCTTTATATTTTTATATATATGTGTGTATATATATATATGTAAAATTATTCTTTTTTAATATTCTTAACTAACACAAGACTAAGCCAAAAATATCTCTTCAGAATATTTAAGTAAAATGGGAGCATAAGAGTTTGCTATGGCAGTTGCTGAATAATTATTGCTATTGGAAGTGTCTTATGAACTGAAACAAATGTCTTATTTGGTTTATACTGTAATTTACAGGCTCACGTTAATAGTTGGATGCTTATGCCCAGGTTTTTCCCAGGACAGCTTACCAATTAAATTTCAGCCTTTGCTTGGGAAGGCCTGGAATTGGATTGCTTAAGAATCAATTGGTACTGGTGTGTGCCAAGAGAGCTATTAAAGCAAGTCACCACATGTTTTGTTCAAAGTGACTCTGACTTACTGTCTTTGCTTATTGACTTTCAGGGAAAATGTTCATAATATAAAAGCAATTGGAAATTGATTAAAAGAAACTTATAATTATTTGTCTTCCATTCCACTTTCCCTTTCTTTATTTGAAACATATAAGCATAAGGTACTGTAAAGCTGAGCAGTATTGGAAAATCATCATGCTTTTCATGTGCCAAAGTAGATGTCTGGAGATATGATAATAAATGCAAAAAGAAAGTTGAAGACATGTATTACCCTTTCCGTATTTGAAATACTCTTCTAGTGGAAATTGGTAAAAAGTTTCCAAGGCTAGGTTATCCTTATGGATTCTTGCACTTTCCTATGAAGCAGAAGTTATCTAGCACAGCTGATAACAGGTACAGTAGAGTGTTTTGATGACTGTACTTGATTCCTAGAGTATGGAAAACATTTCTATGAAGAGTGAAATTGCTTTGGGTTTTGGGGTTATTTCCTTCCTTTCTTCTTGTTGTTCATTTCTTTAAACTAAATTTCTATTCACAGCTCTGATATGGGTATTAATAAATTAACATAAAACTATATTTGAGTGAATGCATGTCAAAAATTACCAGTGGTGATTTAAGTTCTTTGATAATCATAGACTTTAAAAATTTTGAATGTTCATTTAGTTTATAGAGCAATTAGTTATGCCATTTCATATTATAAAAATGAATATATTTCCTCCTTCAGACTGCCATGATTTTCATTAATGTATGTGTGGGGTTTTTTTTAATTCGGGTGGTTTTTTTGTTGTTGTTGTTTTTCCCCTGTTTCTAGATTATTCATTACCATGGTGTAGTGAAGTCCATGTTAGGCCTTGGTCAGTTATCTACTGTAATTACTCAAGTCAATGGAGTGCTTGCAAGCAGGTACTGTAAGCATCTAATACAGTGTTTATTTGAGTAATATGAGGCTCTTGTGTTACACCTGTGTCTCAGTAGCTATTTTTGCTCATTATCAAGCATATGCAATTATCAATGTGAAGCTAGAAAATTTCAAGCACTTTGTCTATTTATTTCAAGACTTCTAGAAATGTTAGTACTTCTTATCCACACTACGTGAGGTGTTGATATGTGCTTTAGTTTGTCAAATAGAATCTTTCATTCATTGTTTTGCATGTTACTGGTTCCATAGCTATCCTGTAGGCTAATGGGAAAAACGGATTGGGAGATGGTAATTTTTAAAATGTGCCATAGACGTTAAATAGACTACTCGGAATTGAATTTGTGGGATTGTTTTGTTTAGCTATTATTTTGTTATCCATGCATATCCTTTGGTTTTATTGAATTTTATTAGAGACAAGCTTACCTTGCTTCTTTCCAAGTAAAAGAAGTTTTATATAAAGAATATTTGCTGATATAATATAGGACTAACATACTGAGGGGGGGAAGGAAAAAAAAAAAAAAAGAGTTCAGTATAAACTTTTATTGTCTTTGTTTAATAGATCTGAATGGATTTCTGAACTGAATACTTACAGAGTGGAAGCAGCCTGGAAACTGTCACGATGGGATTTACTAGAAAATTATTTGGCTTCAGGTAAGTTATCATGATGTCAAAATATGATGTCAAATATTTTCTTGCATTTCTGAACAAGTGTATGTTTTAGTCCAGTCACGTTGAATCAAGGAGCAGCTATTGTAATTTTTTAGTCTTGGGGTTTACTGCGGGGAGGGTTGGTTCTGAAAGTCTTCTAGATTGTCATAAATTTATTTGATTGTAAACTGTGTAGTCTTTGAGTAGAAATCTCAAGCAAGTTTAAGGCCAAATTTCTTCTGGGTTTGTTTGGGGAGAGGGTGGATTGTGGGGTAGCCTTCTATAATTCAATTACTTAGTTCTGAGAAAAACTTATTTTTCCACTAGTATGTTAAGACAAATTAGCATGCTCAGATTAAGCTGCTTAAAGAAACAGAGTTTGAGAGCCTTTTTTTTCCTCCCCAAAGATGTGAAGTCCTCTGCTTGGAGTGTTAGACTAGGACACTTGTTATTATCAGCCAAGAAGAAAAATGAAGCAGCTTTCTATGAAACACTCAAGGTTGTTCGAGCGGAACAGATTGTACCCCTTTCAGCAGCAAGCTTTGAAAGAGGATCCTATCAGCGAGGATACGAACACATTATCAGGTTTCTGATTCTCATGTCACTATTTTCAAATCCAGAAATCATGTAATCGAGTATGAAGCAGCAGGAATTTTCCATTTCCACAGTAAATGGTACTGATGTACATTTTCTGTCACTTTTTTTTTTTCACTTACCCAACTGGAAACTTTTGATTAATTGAGTGTTTATGTTTATCCCTCATGAAAAATATTCACAGTGAAACTTGGATATAGTCTTTCAAAACCAGCAAGCAAGTTTATGTAAACATCAGGTAATAAAAATCGACAATTTAGTTCTATGCTTAAATAGTGCATATAGGCCAGTAACTCCATTAACTGAACTCCATTAACTTAAGAGCATTGCTTTTAATCTATATGGCGGCCTAAAAGCACTCTTCTATCAACAAAGAGCAGTAAGAATTGAAGCCCCCATCCCTTTCAGTAGTTTTACTTTTTTGATAAGTTTTTAAGTTGGCTATAATAGACTAAAAATTGAATAGCCTTTTCTTTAATGAAAAAGGCTTAATACTCCCTCTGCACTGTAAATGCATTCTTATGGCACAGCATTGCATGAAACTAGCCAGCTGAAGTATATATTTCTTAATTATTTCTTAATTCTATTTTGTGTTGGTGATTTTTGCAGAGTTATTTAGGAAATGCAGTTTGATTATTGAGAAAAAAAGGGTTTCAAAACAGTTTGATTTAGCCATTGACCTGGGCTACTTGGAAGCCTTTAAACCGTCACTGTTTCTGTCAGAGATACCCACTACACTTAGACTCTGCCAAGAGAACTTAGGTATTTACAAGCTCTCAACTTTGAAACTTGAAAGTGACAGCTAATATTAATAATGGTATTTTAAAATAAATGGAAACACTTTCTTGTAAAGGAGGTGTATTGACTTTAAAATGGTATTTGTTGAAAATAGCAGACTTCCTGAAGAATTATTGCTAAAAGTAATGGATAGAAATACTCTTTCTAAAGATTGACTTCCTCTCCAAGTGGTTTTCACTGTCCCTGTGTTCAGCAGCTTGGCAAAGGAATAGCGAGCAAATAACTAATCAGTTTACAAATCCTTAATTTTGTATGTTTGGTTTTGCTGCATGGCCAGCTTTTAGAAAGAAAATGGCAAAAACTTTGTAAAACTTGCATATATCTCAAACACCAACCAATTTTCAACAACTTTTGCCTTTATTTTACTAACACAGGTTGCATATGCTGTGTGAGTTGGAACATAGTATTGGTCCAACATTTCAACAACCAGGTGGTGACCACGGTAGAGATTCCCTGAACTGGTGTGCTCGTATTGAAATGACCCAAAACTCCTACAGAGCAAAAGAACCCATTTTAGCACTGAGAAGGACTTTGCTTAGTCTCAGTAAAAGGTGAGAATATGACTATTTTTTGTCAGTCTATGTTTTATTCTCAGTAATATTCTGTTTTTCCATATGTGTGTTAGAAGAGAGAAGATAAAACTGCAGAAATTCATGTTGTAGACAAAACAGTCCTCTCCAATATTACATACTCTCAAAATGGAAGGGAAAAGTGTGTATAAGAAAGGTAAGGGAGAAACAGGGGGAGAGGGTATTTGTTTCTAGGCCTAAACAAAAAAAAAGGTGAAACAAATGTATTATAAATAATTTTAAATGATTGCTGTGTAGTTTATAGCTTGTTGAGAAGCTTTATTTGTGTTTCAGCACATTGTGATATTTACTTCAGATTGTAAAGTAGAATTCATGACTGAAATTCTTAATTTTCTGCAAAAATATCTCTGCAGCCAGGATTACAGTGAGCTTGTTGGTCAGTGTTGGCTCCAGAGTGCTAGAGTTGCGAGAAAAGCTGGTCATCACCAGACTGCATATAATGCTCTTCTGAATGCTGGGGAATCTACACTCTCAGAACTTTATATAGAAAGAGCAAAGTGGCTCTGGTCCAAGGTAAAGAAAATTAAAATGGACTTACTTTCTTACTTGCAAGAAAATAATCTTTAGTTTTCTTCAAGGAAAATATACAATCAGTATACATAAAGCAAAATATGTCAGCTGAGACTATCAGCATGCTCTGACGCAGTTGAGCATGGGAAGTTTTTACTTTCATCTGCTAGACAGCCCTTTTCTGTATCTATTGACTTTTCTGACAGCTGTGTATAAAACTGGTGGATTACCTGCCTCTGTCAAAGCAGCCCAGGCAAGTTTAAATTACCTTCATAGCAGACCTTTTGTTAATTTGTATCCTTTTACCTAATAGAGATAAGCAGCAAACATGGAGAAATTATTGTGGTAAACCTAAAGGGATAACGATGCTGAGATAACAAGGGAATATAAGAAGCATTTGAAGTCAGTAATACTCAGTTACCACAGCTAGAATGGTTTAGAGCACACTCAGGGACATAGCTTTGTCTTAACAAGTGTAAAAACTGGAAGTTTTAAATCTCTCTTATTTAAAGTATATAAAATGTTTTCCTATTTCCCTTAGGGTGAGGTTCATCAAGCACTCATTGTTCTGCAGAAGGGGGTTGAGTTATGTTTCCCTGAAAATAAAGCACCGAGCAGCAGCAAAAATCAGCTCATCCATGGTCGGGCAATGCTGCTAGTGGGCAGATTTATGGAAGGAACTGCTAACTTTGAAAGCAATGCAGTTATGAAAAAGTATAAGGTAATTTGATATACTAGTGTTAAAAGGTTTATATATCCCTCAAGGTAAGCTATTGCTCCAAATCCAAGTGGTATTTTAAGAACAGACTTATAGTTTGTACAGGCATTTATCTTGGGGCAAAATAGCAATTTTTGGAGTTTCGAAGTCACAAAACTGTTTTGCATGTACTTTGCACAAAGGTAACTAATACAAGATTCTTGTTTCTTGAGAATTTTTTTTTTTTAATTTTAAATTCAGCATCTTCTCACACATAATTATTTCTTTTTGATTTTGTTGCAGGATGTTACGGTTTTCTTGCCAGAATGGGAAGATGGACATTTTTATCTTGCTAAATACTATGATAAATTAATGCCGATGGTAACTGACAACAAGATGGAAAAACAAGGAGATCTGATTAGATACATAGTCCATCATTTTGGGAGGTTAGGCCCTAGGGGAACTATGCTTAGTTTCTATAAAAGGATGACTACTATATTGAAAAAAAGCATAGGAATATATTGTCTTTCGACAATTCAGACTGACTTAAACTTCTATGCAGTATTGTAAAACAACATACTGCATGCTTACTTTTGCCTTCTAATTAATTGTCTGTCTTGTGTAAGACAGTTAATTATTTCATCTGAGTTTTGATTAATAAAAACAAAGCTTTTGTGTATAAGTAAGCTTTTCGTGTTTGCAGATGTATTAAAAAGCTGAACATAAATTTCTGAAGTCCAGAATGGAATGCAAAATAATTATGGATGTAAAATTTGTAATGCTTCTAATATATTTCATTAACATGCTATGATATAAACATGTAATTGCAGGTCTCTACAGTATGGAAACCAATTCATCTATCAGTCAATGCCAAGAATGCTATCTTTATGGCTGGACTTTGGAGCAAAAGCATATGAATGTGATAAAGGTAGAACATTTTTTTCCCAGTACATACTTCTGTGTCATACTTCTTGAATACATGACTGAGAGCAGTGGAGTATATTTACAGTTCTTTGTTTAAACTTATTGCTTAAGATTGTATGGAAATGAGAAAATAGTATTTTTAATTACAGGATGTTAATAGGGAGGAGAGTATTAATTATTTTAATTAGACCCTCCAGAACTTTTTAAAAATATATAATGAGATAACATTATTCCTTGGATATCTTAATTGGATAAACAGATTTAGGGAAAATCCTTGAATGTTACCTGTCACCTCTTCTAAGTTGTCTCATGAGTAATGAGTAGTGGTTTAGTATACACTTGCTAAGGTAAAGTTAGGCTTTGGGGCTTTTTTCCAGTTGTCTTGGTTCCGGTTGTGGAGGAATTTTACTGAAATTTAAATGGGGGTGGGAATCCTCTAGGCAGCATCAAGGCTTGTGAAACTACTACCATGGACGCATTCTGGGTGGGAGATTTTTGTACAAATGAAAATTGCACACATTGCCTGTAGATCTGGAGTGAAGCAGACGGCTGTGGCTCCTTGATCTTGACCTGGTTCTATACACTTAGGTCAACTGAATTTCGCTGCAGGTGCATCACATGCTGCTTTCTGCGTTGTTGACGTGCTACTTATGCTGGGTCTTCAGGGGAAGGGATGGAGATAGGAGCAGATGTGCTAATTTCATTCCTTGTAAAGACTTCTCTTAATTTCTTATCCACTAAATAAAATTGGAATCCTTTTATTGGGGAAATACAGAGTGGGTTTGTTTTGTTCTATGCCATTGCATCACTTTAGAGGAGTAACAGATGTTTTATTTTAAGAGCGTAAGGAGAGCTTTTCTGATATTGTCTGTTCCATATTCCTTGTTTTTTGTGCTTGTTTATTTCCAGGTTTTCTGGTTAATTAAATATTATATGTATTAAGTAATTGTATGCTATGTTAAGAAGAACTTTACAGTAGGATCTTTTCGTTTTCCTTGAGGTTTTTTTTTGCTTATGAAAATTACCAACAAAATATGTTTCTATAGGCTTGATTTAAATGACTTTACATTTGTGATTGGGGAAAAAGGGAACATAATCTTGTCCTCTTGTGTTTTTCAGCTAGTCGTTCAGAACGTGTTCAAATGAAAAATGATTTAGCTAAAATAAATAAGGTGATTACAGAGCACACGAATCACCTGGCACCTTACCAATTTCTGACAGCTTTTTCTCAGTTAATTTCCCGAATCTGCCATTCTCATGATGAAGTCTTCACAGTTCTGATGGTAATTGTTGCTAAAGTATTTTTAGCCTATCCACAGCAAGCAATGTGGATGATGACTGCTGTGTCCAAGGTACCTTGATAAGTATACCTACACCTTTATTAAGTCTGTAAAACTGTTTACATCAGAGAGAAATGTGAATATAACCTATTTTACTTTAAGATGACAAGAATGAGGTGAGAGTTTCAGACATTAAGTTTAAATGTTCCAAATTAGAATGCTAACATGCATCCTGATTTGTATGATGTGTTAGGAAAGGAAATTTGAATAACAGATAGCTGATTAATTGGGTAGTTATGGACGAAAGGTTTGTTAGTAATAGTAATGGGTAACAGTACTTCCAATTTTTTAATAAAATAATAAAGTTTGTGCCTTGATTAAAATGAGATACACTTACCTGCTAATAAGATCATTCAAAGCAAATTGGAGAACATGGAGCATACAATTTCTTCAAGGCTGGTGAAAAAATATTCAGGATACAGTGGCATAGTCTTGAATATTGGCCTTTATATTGTGAGACTCCCAAGAATGGTTTCAGAAAGTAATAACTCACGCACACCCACCACCAACTGTACCTCTTTAGGACTTGTTCGGGTACCAAATTTCAGTTGGAGAACATCCTTCTTCCGTTATTAAATATGAAGAGCAATAAGTAGATAAAAGAATATGTTATTTACTGAGGGGTTGGGGTTTTTGTAGGATACTTTAATTGATTTGACTGTTGTTTAATAAATTTTAACTTTCCTCTTTTTTCAGTCCTCTTACCCTACACGAGTCAATAGATGTAAGGAAATTCTAAACAAAGCTATTCACATGAAGGAATCTTTAGGAAAATTTATTGGAGATGCAACACGCCTTACAGATAAGCTATTAGAACTTTGCAACAAACAGGTACTTCAAAAAATAAACAAATTAATGCATGTAATACGATTATTAAAAAATGTATACAAAAGCTTCTTTTTGATAGTTTTCATTAGTCAATTCATTGCTTCCTACAATTAAACAGAATCTATACTAGTTTGTAAAAGATTACTTTATTTTTACTTAATAAAACTACTCAAAATTTAGGAAACTTCTAAATTGAACACATTGTAAAATACTTCAGTACATAATGGTACATTTCACAGTGCATGGGCATTACATTGTTTTTTGCTTTCGTGTATGATTCTTACCCAGTAACTTTCAGAGTTTTTCTATAGGAGTAGGCTGGTTGTGTTTTCATGAACAAATGACCTTGATAATAAAGGTAAAACTAAAAAAATTCATTATTCTATATTTACATTGAGTGAAAAATTCATATGCCCTAAAGGCCAGATATATTTACTTTTGACCACTCGCATTTAATTTGACATGTAATTTGCCATTTTTCTTAAAGCATACTATAAGCGTGTATTCATGGGTTAATATAAAATAGCAGTAATATTTTAAATGTTTATTGTTAACTTTTGAACAATTTTTTTTTCAAGGTTGATGGAAACAGCTCAACATTAAGCATGAACATTCATTTCAAAACACTTAAGAGATTAGTAGAAGAGAACACATTTAGTGAAGTTCTCATTCCCTTACAATCAGTAATGATACCAACTCTTCCTTCAATTCCTGGTACACACGCTGACCATGACCCTTTTCCTGGACGCTGGGCCTACATTGCAGGCTTTGATGATACAGTAAGCCTCTAGTTGGCACCTCATTTTAAACTTCATGTTGAACAAATGTAGATGTAAATATATATTAGTTCCTGTTGCAGTTTAAAATTAGAAAGGCTGGAATTTCAAAAGGTTTACGACTTTCTGTAGCCTCGGGGAAAATGTGAGCACACCCGAGAGCTACACAAAAGAGTTTTAAAGTGATTTGGTTGGGCTTGGCTGGTCTTGTTAGGAACAGGAAATAAGTGAAAACAGTTTTAAATTAAAGGGGTGGAACAAAATTGGTTTAATGCTCAAAGCAATTAAAACCATAAATCAATCATTTAAACAGGACAGATTGAGAGAGAGAGAGATGAGAGAGAGAGAGAGAGAGATGCCAATAAATACATAAACAAGTATATACAAGTAAGTATACATTCTCTCCCGTTTATCCCACATCCTCAGTTGACAAACAAAGCCCCTGCCACACGGCCACTGCCTGAGATGGGGGAAAAGGAAGGGGGGAAGGGAAAGGAGAGTCGCAGTCTCTTAACTGCAGAAGTTAGGAGCAAACTTCCTCATAGTAAATTAGTCCTTCTTCCTCCGTGGTGGCTGGAAGAGACTTGAGTTTACCAGTCTGCCAGGGGCTGCCCTCTGGCTTCTGGCTCTCCCCATCTGCAGAGCGAGGCACAAACCGGATCTCTGGGGAACACCGTAGGTTTTTTTTTTTTTTCCCTCGCCAGAGGCTGTTCCCTCAGTGCAGGATGTTGGAGGCTTACAGCCAAGTTGCCCCTGCCTTCTGGTTAAAACTTAGTCAGAAAACCACCCTGGTGGTGGTTCAGCAAGCGAGAAGGTATACCTACATGGCGGAATAAATCTTTTACTTCTCTGAAAAGTGAGGCAGCTGCAGTCTCTCTCCAGTCAGATGTTTTTCTTATCTCTCTCGGTCCTGGGCAGAAATCAAATATGCACGCGCCAGAATAATGTCGCAGATTCCGGCTTTTTCTATGCTTAGTCACAGAGGTGCTTGATTGACATGCCTCAGCTCCAATGAGAAGCCGAGAGGGTTGTGGCATCCCTCTCCCCACAAAAGTTGGGAACAAGTTTTCGTGAGCTTAGGGAAAAGGGAGAAGAGGTGGCGGGGGTGGGGCTTAGCCCTGCCAGCACCATCTTAACCCATTACAGTTCCCTAGGAATGGAGGGGACTGAGTAGGAAGCTTCATAATTACTTTCATGGAAACTTAGTGGTTTCTGTCATAACAACCCAAGACAGTTATGGCATCTTGGTACTTAGATAAAGTTTTGGCCTGAGGTTAGTGCTAATATGATTGGTTTTGGTGGTTTATCAGAGTTAGACACTTTATTTTGTATGATCTGATACAGGTGTTAAAAAGAGTTTCTTTTTTTCCTTAGGTTGAAATTCTTGCCTCACTTCAAAAGCCAAAAAAGATCACCTTAAAAGGTTCAGATGGGAAATCTTACATTATGATGTGTAAACCAAAAGATGATCTAAGAAAAGACTGTCGGCTCATGGAATTCAACTCCCTTATTAATAAGGTTTGATGAGTTAGACAATCAGATGCATTATACTCATTGACCAGAACAAAATGCTGAACTATGTAACAAAAAAACCCCTGAGTACCTTGAGATAAAGCTTATGAAATGTAAACTGTTGCAAAATGTCTTATTTCAGCAGAAATCAAGAGCAATTGATAAGGTATATCTTCTTATGGACCTGTGAAAACAACAAAATACAGCATTTTGCCAAAACAATTGCTTATTCCAGCAAAAGTATACAAGAAAGGTTTTTTACAGTAAATAAAAAGAAGTAAATAAGAAATCTGAGAGAAATCAAGAGACTTCAGGGCCTTAGGATGACTAGTCAAGGGATCAGGAGCACAGGCAGTGTTCTCTTCTATCCCTCCAGTTGCAGGGATTAATGTGAGAAGAAACAGGAAGATCCACCAGATCCTGGCTCTGAGCCTGGTGTCACTGACAGGACATAGGATTTTTTGATCCAACCCATGGTTTACATGGTACCAGGCCTGCTGGTGACAGACAGGGTACACTTGTCTCAAAGAGAGGAAAGGGATCTTTGTGCAGGAGTTGTCAGGAATCATTGAAAGAGCTTTAAACTAGATTTGAAGGGGGAAAAGGATAAAACGAGGCTTGCTACAGATACATGTGGAGGCAGCATATCAATGTTTGTGTGACAGCATGCTAGCGAGGTCCTTCGGTCTGCCATTCCAGCAGAGATAGGGGATTGAGTGCAATGTGGTAGCAAAGGCACAAGGGATATTAATGGGCTAAAAGACACGGATGTGCCTGGGAATGGTCAGGTAGAAATTAGGCCTTCTACCCCACGAAAGGTGATGGGATCAATAGCCCAAAAGATGTGCACCTATATCAGCGCCCTGGGGGCAGCACACCAATGTTTGAGGGCACAGTGTGTTAGTGAGGTCCTTTGGTCAATTGTCTTGGTGGAGGCAGAAGATGGAGATCCATGTGGCAGCAAAGTAGCAAGAGTTATTGATGTGTTAGAAACCACAGAAGTGCCTGAGAATGTTCACGTAATAATTGGGGCTTGTCCTCCCAAAAAAGGTGGTGGGATCAGTACCCCAACTAAAGGCTGACTTGAGCATAGCGATCACAAAATGATGGAGTTTTTGATTCTTGGAGAAGTAAAGAGGGTGCTCAAAAGAACTGCTGCCTTACACTTCCACAGGGCAGGCTTTGGCCTGTTTAGGAAACAGGTTGACAGAGTCCCTTGGGAGGCAGTCCTGAAAGGCAAAGTCCAGGAAGGCTGGACATCCTTCAAGAAGGAAATCTTAAGGTGCAGGAGCAGGCTGTCCCCATGTGCCAAAAGACGAACCAGTGGGGTAGAAGAGCAGCCTGGCTAAACAGAGAGCTTTGGCTGGAGCTCAGGAAGAAAAGGAAAGTCTGTGGCCAGTGGAAGAAGGGACAGGCCACTCAGGAAGACTACAAGGATTTTTGTGAGGCTATGCAGGGAGAAAATTAGAAAGGCCAAAGCCCAACAACAGCTTGATATGGCCACTGCCATAAAAGACAATAAAAAATGTCTTTATGAATACATTAACAGCAAAAGGAGAGCTTTGGAGAATCTCCATCCTCTGCTGGATGTGGGGGGAAACATAGTGACCAAGGATGAGGAAAAGGCTGAGGTACTGAATGCCTTCTTTGCCTCAGTCTTTAATAGTAAGACCAGTTGTTCTCTGAGTGCTCAGCTCCTTGGGCTGGAAGGCAGGGATGGGGAGCAGAATGAAGTCCCCATAATCCCAGAGGAAATGGTCAGTGACCTATTGTAGCACTTAGACATGCACAAGTCTATGGGGCTGGATGGGATCTACCCAGGGGTCTCAGGGAGCTGGTGGAAATGCTCACCAAGCCACTTCCCATCACTTATCAGCAGTTCTGGCTAACCAGGGAGGTACCAGTTGACTGGGGGTTAGCAAATGTGACACCCACCTACAAGAACGGCCAGAAGGAGAATCCAGGGAACTACAGGCCTGTCAGTCTGACCTCGGTGACGGGGAAGGATATGGAGCAGATCATCTTGAGTGCCGTCATGCGGCATGTACAGGCTAACCAGTTGATCAGTCCCAGTCAGCCTGGGTTTGTAAGAGGCAGGTCTTGCTTGACTAACTTGATCTATGGCAAGGCAACCTGCTTAGTAGATGAGGGAAGGGCTGTGGGTGTTGCCTACCTAGACTTCAGTAAAGCCTTTGATGCTGTTTCCCACGGCGTTCTCCTGAAGAAACTGGCTGCTCATGGCTTGAATGAGTGTACTCTTTGCTGGATAAAAAACTGTCTGGATGGCCAGGCTCAAAGAGTGGTGGTAAATGGAATTAAATGTAGTTGGCAGCTGGTCACAAAGAGGAGTTCCCCAGGGCTCAGTGTTGGAGCCTGTCATCTTTATCAATGAGCTGGACGAGGGGATTGAGTCCACCCTCCGGAAGTTTGCAGGTGACACCCAGTTGTGTGGGAGGGTTGATCTGCTTGAGGATAGGGAGGTTTTACACAGGGATCTGGAAAGGATGAATTGATGGGCTGAGGCCAATGGTATGAGGTTCAACAAGGCCAAGTGCCGGGTCCTGCACTTGGGTCACAACAAACCCACTGCAAACATTACAGGCTTGGGGAGGAGTGGCTGGAAAGCTGCCCATCAGAAAAGGACCTGGGTGTGTGGTCAAGAGCCGGGAATATGAGGCAGCAGTGTGCCCAGGCAGCCAGGAAGGCCAATGGCATCCTGGCTTAAATCAGCAATAGTGTGGCCAGCAGGAGTAGGGAAGTGATTGTTCCCCTGTACTCAGCACTGGTGTGGCCGCACCTCGAATGCTGGTTTCAGTTTTGGACCCCTCACTATGAGAAAGACATTGAGATGCTGGAGCATGTTCAGAGAAGGGACAACAAAGCTGCTTGAAGGGGTTAGGAGCACAGGTCTTGGGAGCAGCTGAGGGAACTGGGGGTTGTTTAGCCTGGAGAAAAGGAGGCTGATGAGAGACCCCATTGCTCTGTACCACTATCTGAAAGGAGGTTGTTGTGAGGTGGAGGTCCGTCTGTTCTCCCAAGTAACAAGTGATAGAACAAGAGGAAATGACCTCAAATTGTGCTGGGTAGGTTTAGCTTGCATTTTAGGAAAAATTTATTCACTGAAAGGGTTGTAAAGCATTGGAACAGGCTGCCCCAGTGGTGGAGTCACCATCCTGAGAGTATTTAAAGGGCTTGTACATGTGGTGCTGAGGAACATGATTTACTGGTGACTTGGCAGTGCTGGGTTAATGGCTGGATCTTGATGATCTTAAAGATCTCTTCCAACCGAAACGATTCCTTGATTATGTGATAGCTGCAAACTTTGTGCTGTCATGCTTCATGTGTCTTATTCAGGATTTTCTAATATTTTTCATGAGAAATAGGTAAATTAATCTTTTCGTACTACATGTGTTGCTATACTTCGTTATATTTGCTTCTTGGCAATATGCTTAAGGTTAAGGTATATGTTTTCCATTACATTAAAGCAAATGAGAGCATCTCCGAAACATTAAATCACTTATTTCCAATGCTGCTTTTAAGGGGTTTAGGCCATGGAGAAGTTGTGCACCTGACCATTTATTGCAAAAAATTTTTTATTTACCTTGGAGAACAGATGAGCATTTTGCTTGCATTTGCAGACAGTGAAGCTTAGAATTTTAAATTGTAGATCATGTGATTGGAAAGGAGATATAGATGGAATGGTTAATATTATTGACACTTTTCGATCCTATCTATGTTATCAGTTTAATCTCATTTTTTCTTCTGTGAATAGGCTTAAGAAAAGATGCAGAGTCAGTAGGCGAGAACTCCATATTCGAACCTATGCAGTTATTCCATTAAATGATGAATGTGGCATAATTGAATGGGTGTGAAACAACACTGCTGGCTTAAGAAACATCCTGATAAAACTTTATAAGGAGAAAGGTAAAGAAATATATGGATTATAGTGATATTATTATAGTGATATTATTATTTATTTTTAAAGGGTTTGTATCTTAATTAGTAGGATGAGACAAACAGCAGGGATCAGGACTAAATTCTAGGAGGATGCAGTCACATGTATTTTTACTATCTGCAATATATTATTATTCATATGTATGGTGGACTTTTAAATAGAAGAGAACTGGTGCCTGCATTAAACAAATGTGTTGCGTGAACTGATAGCACAATCATCTTAATACATTCTTTTATACAGTGATGTAAATCTTTTCAGCAGCAGTGCCAGCAGCATGGGAATGTGTGTGCAGCACTGAATAACAGAAAAAGCTGTGGACTTTTTCTTTAGATTTGATCTGTTTTTTTTTTTCATTTCTGTTACATATGTGTGAGATAATTAAGATAATTTATAATTTAATCCATGTTGAGAGTACAGCAACTTTCCAGTGAAAATACCTGATTTCTTTTTTATTTCTTGTTAACAAAGCAACTTTCTGGTCAGTGCAATAACATTTTTGGGAAAAATTTCACACATTATCTGTATGTATGCAAACATCTGGTAATTTGAAACTCCAAATTAATATAATGAATGGCTTTGTGAGGATGTTCTTGTGTATGTGTGTTCCCCCCACTCCACCCCATGGCAACTGGTAATACTGGTGGCTTGTTTGCCAGGTCTTCCCTTTCAGTTAACATTATGTGTTGATTTTTATTTCCTTTACAGTACCCCACCACCAACATGTTCAATGGGTTATTTTCCATTTGTTCATTTATTTCAACTTCATGGAGATGTTTTTCTTCGCTAAAATACGCTATTGTAATTGTACATATAAGGCTGCGTATTTGGGGATTTCTTTTGCTTAATTGAGGAGGTCTTACAGGTATCTATATGACTGGAAAAGAATTGCGTCAGCATATGCTTCCAAAGTCAGCACCTTTGTCTGAAAAACTGAAAATGTTCAAAGAAGTCCTTCTGCCTCGTCATCCTCCTCTCTTTCATGAATGGTTTCTTAGAACATTTCCTGATCCTACTTCATGGTAAGCGCCTGGGATTGGGTTAGCCCAAGAACATCTACTGTGTGTGTTTCATAAAACATTTATGATACTACACAATAAAGACAGAAACCCAAGGAAGTGACTTACACATACCTGATTTTTATTTCCACAGGTACAATAGTAGGTCAGCCTATTGTCGTTCTGTTGCAGTTATGTCAATGGTAGGTTACATACTTGGTCTAGGAGACCGTCATGGTGAAAACATCCTGTTTGACTCTTTGAGTGGTGAATGTGTGCATGTGGATTTCAACTGCCTTTTCAATAAGGTGAGAAATGTAACTTGCTGAAGTTGCTCTTTATTTTACATGCATGTAAATTACAAATTTCTACTGTCTTGGGTTCTTTTCCACTTCTATTTTAACATATCTGTTGTGTTATCTCTCTCACTTTGTTTCTTATTCATATCCAACAAACAGTCTGGAATATGTAAAGAGTATGTAATTGTTCTGTGTACTGCATTAATGAAAGCCAGCCTTTTGATTTAGCCAGTATCAGATGAGCTTCTGTGGATACCCTGAAATAGCCCAAATATTAGAATGTTTGTATTTTGTGACTCTCCACTCTCTGCTACCACCCTCCAAACAAAGCTGCAATTGCTATATTTAGAATTCTGCTGTGAAGAGTTTCTTTGTTTTTCTCACACAAATTCAGCACAAAAATTCCAATGGTTCTTTAAAAATAGACACAGAAATCGTGGCCAGAGTGGGATTTGGAGTTTTGGTGCTTCTGTTGAAAGATGCTTTTGGTGTGGGACATGTGCCATTTTTAATTCAGATAAGTGACGTAGATATATTGTTAGTTTTTCTCTTCTTTTTAGTAAGCCTTTAATTTAAAGAAATAATCGTTTTTAAGCAATTTTAAGCTACTTGCATATTATAAAAGAAATGTTAGCATTTTGTATGAGACTACAGAGCAGCAATATGTATTTAGAACAAAATTTTATACCCCGTATTAATGTCTTATCAACATTACCACTTCCCCCAAAGATGGGGAAAAAAACCTGAAAAACAATGCAAATGCTGCCCTTTATTTTAATAATGCTTAAAACGCTTAAGGCATACCCTTTTTTATCAATGTAAAGGGAGAAACTTTTGAAGTTCCGGAAATTGTTCCTTTTCGTCTCACTCACAACATGGTTAATGGAATGGGCCCAATGGGAACAGAAGGTCTCTTTCGAAGAGCTTGTGAAGTCACAATGAGGCTTATGCGTGACCAAAGGGAGCCTCTAATGAGGTACGGCAACTGGTTTTGCTACAAGGTCTGAAAAGGCTGTCTTAGTTTAAATATCTAAAACAGTTAACTACTGGTGAATATGCCAGTTCCAGCATGTGCCTGTTGTGCAGCTCAGTCCTACTATGACATGCAGTTAAATATAAAATAATACAAATATTCAGCACTGACTTTAGACTTCTGTCGGTGTTCTTGTTTTGAAAATCAAATGTTTTATATGTATCTTACCCTTTATTTTAAATTTATTTAGTGTCTTAAAGACTTTTCTCCATGATCCTCTTGTGGAATGGAGTAAACCTGTTAAAGGGAATACAAAAGCACAGGTGAACGAAACTGGAGAAGTTGTCAATGAAAAGGTGAGTTTAAATCAAGCATATCATAAGGTATTAAAATGTCAAATGTCCATTGTGGTTGCAAGGTATATATTTTTAATTGAAACCTTAACTATTCTTGGTTTTTCTTTCTTTTAAAAATTTCTCTGGTTGATTTTTCTTGCTTATCTCCGTTCATAATTTTTATTACGAAGAGACTATTTTTATTGATATAAAATGAAATTAATCTACCAAAGAACTGAACAAAATAGAACCTCTAATTCTCTCATTAGTTTTACTAAACCAAGGACAACATCAACAGAAGCTATAGGATAGGCAAAGCTCGTGCTACCCCTCAATGACTGTTGCACAGCCATCCAGGTTTACAATGATGATAAAACATCTTGAGTTTTTTCCACACATTTTTTTGTGCTTTTCATAAATGGATGTTTGTTATTGAATAAATACATTGCCTTGTACATGTCAAGGAATCCATGGTTAAAACTAGTATTTCATATTTACTGTTTGTTTTGTAGCTGCTGATAAATACTATATTGTTCATCAAAAATAGAGCTTGCACAACCTGTAATATTTATTCTCTTTCCCCTTTGCACTAGTGCTGATTTGCCCCTTTTTGCTTTTAAAGGAATAGTTGGTGAAAATAAATATATGTAATAGTAGATAAAACTTAGGGAGCACTGATAAACATGGCAACTAAGATAAGGACAAACTGCAGTACTGAAGCTATATTACAACAAAGAACTTAACTGAGCTATTGGAGCACAGAAAATCTGGTCTTCAAACAATTTCTAACCAGACTATGTCTACATAACCTTCCTTTTAGTTACAAGACCACCCTTGTATATGTTAACTGTGTTTTCTGCATAGGTGCCAATGTTATGCTTGAGTTTCAGAAGAAAATGTGTGAATACAATTGTTATGAACTAGCTACCCTAATTGGTCTCTGTACAGCTCATTTTGATTTGCTCAGCACAATGTGTTGATAGATGTCTTCATTTTCAGTTGCTCCTAATTTTGGCCTAAGTTTTCCAGAGTAGGTATCTTCTTTAATTTTATCCAGAATTCCAAGAAAAAGGCTAGGAAATTTTTGCATTTATTTGAAAGTAATTCTAAACAATTTTCAAATACATTTGCATAGCTTTTTCAGTCTTCTCTGGTAAGTTTCATCTGTAAAAAAAGTAAGGCAAAACTTATGCTTGACCAATAATCTATCCCTTTAAGAATGATTTTAAAAAGTGAGTATCCTTTATGTGTAGTCATCTGAGTTTTGTATGAAATTAGCATACAGATTTCAAACACATCCTAATAAATACTCTTCTGTTTTAAGAAGTAAAAGTGCATGGATAGTAGCAATATTTTTTTTCCCCTTTTTCTTTTGTTTCCAGGCCAAAACCCATGTTCTTGATATAGAACAACGGCTGCAAGGTGTCATTAAGACTAGAAACAGAATAAAAGGATTACCCTTATCTATTGAAGGGCATGTTCATTACCTTATTCAAGAAGCAAGTGATGACAACCTGCTCTGCCAGATGTATATGGGCTGGGCTCCATATATGTAAAATGCGTTCACTTTGGAACAATACCATTCACAAGTGATGTAGCTATGTAATATTCTTCAAAAGGTATTTGTCACTGATAACTGGTTACTTCTGTTGATTTCGGACTGTAAGCAGCAGAACAGTCTTATGATCAACCCAAAATCTGTGTAGAATATACAGTACAGTTGCAAGCATGTTATGAATACACTTGCAGGTGTGTAAGGTGTAACGGTTTATGTTTTGTATACATATAGAAAGCACACGTAGGAATTGCATAAAAAATTAGACTGCAAGTCTCTGCAAGTTTCTTACTCTGAAAAATCTTCACAATGTTGGAAGAATGCACTCTAACTTCATAAAGTATTTTTGTAAATATTTGTCTCATTCAGCTTACTTGTAGATTAGAAAATCTGGCATTAAAGTTTTATACTGATATGATGTAAAGTGGTTCTTTCAACTTTTTCTACTCACAGTTCGGAAAGATTCTAAAAAATGTTCATAGTTTCTAAAAATTCCTAAGTTCCTAAAAATTGTAAAATAGTTAGTATTTCTTTTCAGCAGTAGACCTTCAATTTTTGGTTTCCTTTTGCTTTCTTCCATATGGCCTGGCTATTCCTAGAAAAGCATTTGAGATCTTAAATCTTATCATGAAGTTACTGGTAAAGTGTTAGAGGTGTTTTGAAACTGTATCTTTAGCCCTTGCCTGCCGTGCTAAGAAACCCTTGTGAGGGAAATGACAGGATGCAGCAAGTTAATGGGACCCTGGCCCTATGGCTGTACAGCCATACAGCAGTGTGGCACCAGGGTATGGTGTCTGTGACTTCAACATACATTCAGGCTCCTGAGAGTTCTGGGCAGGCACTCTCTTCCATCCTTTGTAAAAAGTGTGGCTATAGTGAGTGGTTTTAAGACTCCATTTCAGAAAAAAGTGTTTTGACATGGACAAGAATAGACTCAGTATACTCAGAAGGCATATACTGAATTGCAGTACTGCTTGCTTCTGTAGGCATCCAAACTGTAGGGAAATGAGGAGGGAGACAGGGAAAAATTATGCTCTTTTACCCTGTGACAGAGTATCATTAGAATTTTTGTACAGTACTTTTGTTGCTGTTATGCTGAGAGACAAAAAATGCCATTATTTTTTTTGATCACAGTGTTCTGTGTCATGAGACTCATTTGAGTTCAGCTGAACTCCAGACACTCTGGAGAGTAAATTTAAACAATAGGTTTACAACTGGATACAGTGGCTTTGCTTCTCTGGGGAAATAGTGTGTAATCTTCTACAAGTGTTGTCACTTGTCTCATAAATCTGAAGATTTTTTCAAGTAAGATCTTTGGAACCTTCTATGTTCTCTTCTGTTGTGGTGGGTGAGTGCTGGGGTTATGTTACCTTTCGCAGGCTTTATCTATATACGACAGAGTGCAGAGAACCATAAAGGCAACTGTTGCGCCAGGTTCCGCTAAGGGAGTTTGCCGATTGCCATCGCACGGGGTCTAGGCCTGCCACCCAATGGCAGGCAGGCCTGAGGGCACTGAGGCACGCCGTGGGAAGCTCCTGGGTGGGCTGGTAGGAGGACGGGTGAGCGGCGATGCTTCACGTGTTTAATGTTAGCGGCGGATGAAGCTCTTCCAGACCCGTGGATGAAGGAGAACGGAAGAAGCGGGCCGGACAACCTTTACACCTGACGTTGCGGGGGGGAGGGCGAGAGGAACCGCCCTAGGCCACACCCCCCACCAGCAGCGCCGCTCTGCCGCTCTCTATGGTCGGCGCGGGGCGCTCTGCGCGGCGCTCTATGGCGTGGGCGGCCCGGCTGTCAGTACGGCGCGCCGGAAGGAAGGCGGAGCGCCGTCCGGGGTTGTTTGGGTCCGGCGGGGCTGTGAGGGCAGCGGGTAGAAGTGGCCATGGGGGTCCCCAAGTTCTACCGCTGGATCTCGGAGCGGTACCCCTGCCTCAGCCAAGTGCTGAAGGAGCATCAGGTGAGCTGGGCGCTGAGCTGCCTGCCAGGGGCCCGTCTTCGCTCTGCGCGAAAGCGGAGGAGGAGGATTCTGACTGGCCCCTGGCGGTGCGAGGGACCGGGCCTGGTCCCTGGCCAGGCTTGCAGGTCTGAGCCGGAGTCGGGGCCGGCTCGCCGAGAGACGTGCAGGGCTAGGGCCTGCGACTACGGCCACGCCTCGGCGAAATCCGCAGCTCGAAACGGCCGAAAGTCGCGGTATGGCGGCATACGGTCTCTGAGAAGTGGGCAGGGCTTTCGAACCGCACCTGAAAGCCTGAATACCCGATCTGAGCTCGCCGTTAGCGTACAGGAGCCTGCTGCTGGAGGTCAGCGGTGCATATGTTGGCACTCGTCGTTACATGCAAGTAATGTTTTCAGAAGCACCCGAACTGATACCTCGCTGTTCCTCGGGGAAAGTGCCCAGCCTAGATCGTTTTTGCGCAGCGTGGCAGTGTCCGGTTCCTACGGCTGGGCTGTCTCCTTTCGCTTTTGTTTCCCCGGCAGTCACGCTCTTCCTCAGCCCATCTGAAACTCCTCGGTGTTTCCTCGGCACCTGGCGGCACCCGCCTCGGGCAGAAGAAGGTCGGAGTTTCCTCGTTACTGGGCTCAGAAAAGTTACTGCTGCCGACGACGAATGGCACAGTAATGACGAGGAACAGGTTTTACAGCTCTACTACGTTTTCTTGTCACGTTGGACAGTTTGTAGTAGTAGCAAAAACGAGAAGTATGTTAAAGCCTGAAAAAGGAAAGCTGTAAATAATGCTTTTAACATGCAAAAAAGGGTTTTTTTTTTTCGGAGAAATCATGTTTGGTACCTGTTAGACACAAGCTCTCAACTTTTTGTTATAATTTTCAAGTGGTGTTATGGATGTGGTTATTCTGAATAAGGATGTTCTGAGATGAGTTGGTTGATGGCTGAAGGCTTCTTTAAGTGTTAACGCATTCTTCCTAACAGATAACATTTAAAAGATCAAATAGCTATTGTATCAATGTATCTAAGATTCCCTGCTCAAGTGTTTTCAAACATGGAAGCTTGATCCTTCCTTCTAGTTTCAAAGCAGTTTTCAAAGCTTAAGTCTTTGCTTATGATTTGTTGGATTTCACTACAGTGCCTTATACGGTCTGTGCAAAGTGGCAGCAGTGTATGTTGGCTTTTCAGCTGTCTTGTTAAAAGCCTGAGCTGCTCGCTGAAATTGCTGGCAGCTTTAAACTTCTGCTGGAGAACTGTGGACTGTGGCAAGTATAGAAGTCAGCATGTGCCTTCTGGAAGGAGGGAGATAGCAGCAGGGGATAGTACCCATGATGCTTTCTGAGGAAGGCTGTTAGAGCTCTTAAGATAAACCAAAAGCACAATTCAACCTTAAATATGATAATGTTATTCTCTTGTTAGTCTTTCTAAAGACTAGATTATGTAATTAGATTATGTGAAATATTCTGTAGAAAAAAAAAAGTTGTAGATTATCTGTGATGTTAAGCTTCAAGGTAGCATGTATTCCCATTCTTCCTTTTCTTTGCCAGACCACTTGAATATACAGACTGACACATCTAGATTAATAGTTTTGTTTCCCATTACAGGAAAAACTACCTGGAATAAAAGACAATTCCTATGTAAAACACATTATTTTTAAACCATATTATAGCTGTGGTTCTTAAAAGTTCATCTGTTTTCCATATATATGTTGTTTCCTTATAAAAGCTTTAGTTTTCATCTCTTTTGTGCAATGTCCCACTCTCTTCTTATCTGAAAATGGTGCCAGTGTGAAGTATGTGTCATTTGAGCATGTTGAGGGCGGTTTGGTTACTGAATTTAACTGTAAGGTTAAATGACTTGAAGGTCATTACTCATAACAGAAGACTAGTTATTGCTGGTGACTGGAGATTCTTCCCGATCCTGCTTCGTTTCTTCTCTTTGTCATTCCTCTCCCTGAAACAGTTATGTTTCTTTTGAGTCTGGATGATAAAGACAAGTCCAAAGACATGCCTTTCAAAATTATATTAAGATACATCAGCAGCAGTATTACAGAAAATCATGAGAAGTTAGCAATCTCTTTTTCCAGTTGTAAAGAAAGGACAATTTTTGTGAACAACAGTATTGATGGAGTAAAGAATAGATTTGTTTATTGCAAATTGCTCTTGTGCATGTTTGGTAGGTTTTGGTGACAAGAAGGTAGATAATGTCCCCTTTGCTTCATACGTTTAACAGTGTTTGTGCTCTATATGTTGCTTGTGTACATTCAGGGGAGGGATTTTCCTTAAAAAGGAAGTTAGACTGCTGCAGGTAAGGTTGTTAGAAGAACAGAGAACTAGACAGAATAAAAAAGTTTGGAAAGTGTGGGAAAGAAATTGATGTTATCATTGATAACTACTGCTTTTGGTGGTAATTGTCACTCTAGGCTCACAGGTGGCTTTTAGTGTGGCTGAAGAGGCAGCATGTGGTGGTCACGATAGGGCTCTTCCCCTGTTCACCTGCTCCTAAAGCTTCTTCAGCTGGCTTTGTTTTTGGAATACTGTTGGGAACTGTATACCCAGTTTTGTAGTTTTTATTGTTTATAGTGTAGCTATGCAAGACTGAATCAGTGAGATGCGTCAGGTTGTTAAAAAAAATCATCTCTTCCTGAAAAGTGTGATTGTTATTTGTTTTTCCCTTATGCAATGTAGAAAATTGGCAGAGCACGGAGGAGGAAAGTCCTGAGGTACCACAGTCAAGATAGGATAGGAATCTGCTCAGCTGATTTTCTTCACTGGGAGAATGATTATAACAGATTGCAAGTGCAAACAAACCCATAACCAGTCAATTCTTAACCCGCTGGTGTGCAGTAGGTTCCAGGGAGGTCTTCCCACCTCAGCTCATTTCCAGGGTTTATTACTCTAAGCCATGCCTTGGGCTTTGCATTGCTTCAGCTGTCACCAAATGGATACTAACTGTGGCTTTTGTAGATTCCAGAATTTGACAACTTATACCTGGACATGAATGGCATTATACATCAGTGTTCACATCCAAATGATGATGATGTTCACTTCAGAATCTCAGAAGATAAGATTTTTGCGGATATTTTTCACTATTTGGAAGTACTGTTTCGCATTATTAAACCAAGAAAGGTTTTCTTCATGGCAGTTGATGGAGTAGCTCCAAGAGCAAAAATGAATCAGCAGCGTGGGAGACGTTTTAGGTGAGAATATTTGTTCTTGCTCTGTCTTTAGGATAGTAAACACTTTAAAAAAAAAAATATTTAATATATGCCATGAAAAGTAAAATGTATTATGAGTGGTCATGCCTTTGACAGTAGCTTTAATTTTTACTTAAATGAGGGTATGTATCTGTGAATGTTAATACTTAAACTAAGGATTCCAAAAAGTAAGGTTACACATGTCTCCAGTGGCTTCATACACAATGTTGTCTGTGAATGCTAATTCTAGATACTCCATTTTTGGTAACTGTAATGGAATGTTCTTTGACAGTCATAGAAGCAATGAAGTTTCTAATGAAACTCTAGTTTCCTGTTAGCAACCTATCTCAAATACAGAGCTGCAAGTAGATTTCACAGTGTTAAGAATTATACTAATTTTGGGAGATGTGGAAGGTTTTTTCAAGACTGCTGTAAGGAAAGTCAGTGGTCAGACAGCACATGGATGGTGAGTGAATGCAGCAGAAAATAAACAGGGGGGAAAGAGACAAGAGGAAATATTTCAAGCTCCTGGGTTTTATTGTGGTTTCAGCTTTTGGTGTTTTTTTTAAGGAAAAATGTAGGTTGAGAGGAAGAAGAGATTAAGAAAGTTCAAAATAGAAGATCGGAGCAGAACTGAGAGAATGACAAAAATCTAAGATGTTGGTGGCTTCTCTTTTTCTGGTTCAAAAGTATTTATGAAATCCTAGGCCAGGACAGGCTAGGATTGTATTTGTTTGTTTGTTTCTCCATTGCTAGTGGTGTTAAATTGTTTGTTCACCTCTCCTCCCCCTCTGGTATTCCAAACTTGCTGCTTTGTTAACTACATTACCATTATTGTTCTGGGATAGCATTTTCAAATGCTTAGATCCCAAGTATTCCTACTGTTTCAACAATAATTTGCTTTCATTGTGATCAGCTGTTGAATGATCATCTTGGTAATCTAAATGTTAACTGTATCTGTGTAATGACAGATTATCATCGTTATATTTTTAAGCTTTCCAGTTGTATCAGAAACAAGTTCGAACACTATTCGGCAGTTAAATTTCTCTCCCTTTTTTAGCACTTTTTAAAAAATCAACTATATGTATTTTGTCAGTAAAGCTGTACTTAGGATATTAACATTTGAGTAAGGTGATTCTTTCTCTGTCCCCTCCCTTTTGTTTCAGATCAGCAAAAGAAGCAGAGGACAAAATAAAAAAGGCATTAGAAAAGGGAGAAACTCTCCCTGCAGAAGCCAGATTTGACTCCAACTGTATTACACCAGGTAAGATGATTTGTTAATTATTTAAATTTAAGTGTTTGGATTTATGTTTTTACGGCTGTATTTTGGCACTATTTTCCTATCCTAAGGCTTCTTTGTTTTTTTTTTTTAACTAGAGGACAGGATCAATAAAGGCTCAAGTAAGCTGGGAACACAAGTTTTAATAACTTTTAGTAAAGTTGGTATAATGTCTCATTCTAAAACTTTTCTAGATTGCTATGGAAAAAATGAAACCTTTGGGGGGGTGGGGGGTGGAGCGGAAGCCGCTGTCCCCTTCATCTCTTGATGGGCAAAATTTGTTCTTGTTTTTTTAATTAGTACTTTTGATTTGTAGATGCAATTCCAAATAACTAATGAAAAGCTTTGTGTTTAACTTGGATTTCTGTTTTCAGGAACTGAATTCATGGCCAGATTGCATGAGCATCTTAAATATTTTGTAAATATGAAGATTTCCACAGACAAATCCTGGCAAGGAGTCACAGTCTACTTATCAGGCCATGAGGTCATTGCATTTTGTTAATATTTTATTCTAAATAACTTATTATTTTATAGAAAAATACTTAAATTTTTTTTTGTTTGTTTTTGGTGTGTGTGTGCAGACTCCAGGGGAAGGTGAGCATAAAATTATGGAGTTCATCAGGTCAGAAAAAGCAAAGCCCCATCATGATCCAAACACAAGACACTGTCTTTATGGCTTAGATGCTGACTTGGTATGTGCAATTAAAATCATATAAACCCCAGAAGTTTATAAAGTGTGTATGTCTTTGATGTCATCCTAAGTGCATAGGTTCTAAAATGTTTCTAAACAAACATGTAATTTTGTATTCCTGCAAACTTTTGAATTTGTAATGAATAGAACGCAGAATTTCTTTATACTGTTCGAATCTTGAGTAACAGTTTAAGAAAAAAATTAAGTAAGATTTTTCTAATATCTCTTTGTAATAGATTATGCTGGGATTAACAAGTCATGAGGCACACTTTGCGCTCTTAAGAGAAGAAGTCAGATTTGGTGGTAAAAAATCTCAAAGGTGAACTGATTTAACTTTACTCTTATATGTGCTGAAATTAAATCCAGAATATACTGGGTCACTAAAACAGGGGGGTTTTATTGATTGCTTACTAAATTTAAAAAATCTTAGTTTATTTTTATGTTAGAAAGTACATGAAATTAGAAAAATCAACTTGCTAAATTGTGCATTTGAATTAGTTTACATGGGAAAATGTATGCTATTGGGACAGCTGATAAAAATATCCTTAGAGTTTTGGTGTGTTGTGCTTCTTTCTTCATATGGAGCAGCCCAGGCTATTCTGGCATTGTTTCCATAGTTGTGTTATGCAGATATTGGTTTTTAAAAATGTGTGTATATTTGTAGGTTTTGTGCATGTAAGTAAATTACTAGAATAATTACTAAAACAAACTCTTAGAGTGGCTGACTGGATGTTCTTTTCTGGATTTGCCCATGCGAACAAACTTGTGGGCTGTAATCAGAAAAGGTGATTTGTTCCAGAATTGTGCATGTACATGGAGCTAGTCTGAAGTAAATTTTATTTTTTATTATTTATTATTTATTTTATAAAAAAGCAAAGTGTCATCATCTTTCCCCCCCCGCCCCCTGAAGCATTGTTCCATATTTCACTCCTGTTGTACCTTCTGGATAATATTGCTTATTACAGGACTTTACTTCTGGAAGTTACAGGAATTGCATTCTGTCAGTATTGTCGCTTAGAGTAGGGGCAAAATGTCTCTAGTGTCTTAGACTCTGTCAACCTGAATTTGCCAATATGAAAATTACATGTAAAAAGTGACAAAATTGATTCTGAAGTTACGTGCAGCCAAGTGTAGCTCCAAGTTTGTCTTGGTACTCTTCATATAAGGTTGTGTATCACACACATCTTCCTCAGGGGATTTTGGCCAAAATCTGCATGAGTGTTTATGCTGGTTTGTCATTGAAGGTGGCCTCAGCTAGCTACAGTATCTACAAGGTGAAATAGTCCTTTACAAATTTAAAATACGTCAGTCTTTAGCTTATTAATTTTTTGGTGTAGATATTAACTGATTTTGGCCTAACATTGGCTTAGATATTACATAATTTTCGTGAAGAGAGTAAAGGAAGGCAGAAAATATGTAGACTAATTTATGCCATAAATGAACAGTAGGTGTGTCATTTTATTTGGCGCTGTGTTGAAGCCACTAAATAATACGTGGAGCATATTTTCAAGTTTTGCATATTCTTTCTTAGAGGAAGCATTTCAAATGACTACAAATGTAACCCAACCCGTATAGAAATTAATCTGTGTGGTCTGTATGACTAGTTCTAAAATACCTTAAAATTTATTTGGTTTGGTGCAAAGTTAGGTTAGGATGTCCCTTTTTTGAACAATGGGATAATCACTTAGGAAATAGTTAATGCAATGTGGAGCTCCATAAAGCTGCCCTGCTTTCTCTAAGCCAGCCATTTTCCATACAGTTCAGTCACATCTGCTGTTTAGAAGGTTCTACTGCAAAATTTTATAGGCTTAAACCAGATGAATTCTAAAATACATTCAAATAAATGTTTATACATAATTTCTTCTGCAAAGATATAATCCTAGCAAGATTACTTGGGTTTAGGTAACCATGGACTTATTAAATATTCATGTTGAAAGTGTGTTTATAAATATTTAACTTAAAGTTTTGAATAATTTACAGAGCATGTGCACCAGAGGAAACCACATTTCATTTACTGCACTTATCACTGATGAGAGAATATATCGATTATGAATTTTCACCAGTAAAAGTAAGTTCTAATGGAGCTGTGATTGAAAAAATGTGTGAGGTCTTTTTATGCCAACATGATAATAAAAGTTATACTCCTGTGGTTTTTTTTCTTTTTTTTCTTCCTTTTTTTTTTTTTCCCCTAAGGACAAGATTTCCTTTGACTATGATATTGAAAGGATAATAGATGATTGGATCTTAATGGGTTTCCTTGTAGGAAATGATTTTATTCCTCATCTACCTCATTTACACATTAATCATGATGCACTGCCACTACTTTATAGAACATACATGGCTATCTTGCCAGAGCTGGGAGGTAAGAACACTAAATTCAGTTGTGGAAAGCAGAAACATTAATGTTCCTGCATTAATATTTATTGACCTTTTTAGCCATATTAGAATGTTTAGCATTTATTACACTTTCTTTAGACAGCCAGCATTCTTTTATCTATGGGGTATCTAAACTGAAATTTTAAAATTGTTAAATTGTTAATTTTAAAAACATGCTTTATTTTCCAAATAGGCTACATAAATGAAAATGGGCATCTGAATTTAAAACGCTTTGAGAAATATCTCACGAGATTGTCAGATGTAAGTAACTTTGCACTTCCGCTGTATAGAACAGCATGATCTGCTGAATATAACCTCAGTATGGTGCCCTAAAATACACCATGCTGTAGTTTTAATGAACTGTTAAATGACTGTGTTTTACAAGTGGTTCTGTCAGCTGTTTTATCATTTAACTGATGGGATCCAGTCAGTTGTTGTCTGATCTTACTGCAACCTAAGACGAAAAAGATTGACTCATTTGATCCGTGCTTTAGTCAGCATCTTTTAGTACTGCAAGTCAAATGAGGGTTCAGCAGTGGAACTATGGTCCTCAGTTCTCATTAATAATGAGCAGCAGTACTGCACAAAGTGTGCTGCAGACAGCTATGTTTTGTTTCCCCTGCTAATCAGTTTCTTGTGGGGTAAGCTATGTCTGAGGATCTTGGAGAGCAATATTTTTTGCAAGGTTTTTTGGAAAGTCCCTGATAAAGAGCAGTGAAGCATTAGTATCTCTCCAAAGCAGGCATCATCATTCTTTGTGATCTAACTGGCATACAGAAGGCAATCTTGTTAAGTGCCGCTGTGGTAATCCATGCTAGATATGAGAAAAGGTATAGGCCATATAGTAATGGAAAGGTCTGAGCCTTCTGCTGAACTTGGAAGGAGGAAGTTCATCTGCTGTCTTTGCTTCATCCCTGTCTTCTAATACTTGCGTGGAACTATGGAAGTGTTGGGTGTGTGGCACAAGACTATACTACCCAGACCTGGTATACATCTATCTAGTTCTGGACTTAGTAGTGAGTTGTGGAAATTATCTAACTCTTTTTGTTACCCATTGTTACCTTACTGGAAGAAAAGAAAATATATCTTGGCTGTACGTTATATAGTCCTAAGAAAAAAGATTTTTAATATTAATCTATTAGTTTAGTTGTATCTCTAGAGCAAAGTACTTGTATACAAACAACTTCAGGTGTAATCTAATGTGCATACTAAAAAGACATTGTTAATTTAGCACTCTAAATTTGGCATCCCTCAAATATTTCTAAACTTGCTTTAATCTTTCTGCACAGTTTGATCGTGAATACTTCAGTGAAGTTTTTGTAGACCTAAAATGGTTTGAAAGTAAAGTAGGCAATAAATATCTCAACGAGGCAGCTGGTATTGCAGCAGAGGAAGCCAGAAAAAATAAACAAAAGAAACAAAAGGTTAGTGTTTTACATGCACAATTTTGGAAGTAAGAATGTTAGTTTTGCAAATCAGTTATTTGATCTTAGACAAATTAAATGGCATAAACCTCTGTTTCAAGATTTGTTAAGATTAGTAAAAATGTACCATTTGAGGAACTGCCTGTATGCATTGCTGGGTGTGAGTGATGAAATGGTTAAGGTCAGATTCCCATGATTTTTGTTATCTTGTAAACCCATAATTTAATGCTTTATGTCAATTTATCTGTTCCTCAACAGCAGCAGAACTTCTGGGTGAGTTATGGTCAAACTTGCTATGCTTTATAATTTTACTTTTCAATGCATAGCCTGCTGGAAGTTCTATGTATTTCAGATACACTGATAGATCATTCATGTATGTCCTAGTATTGGCTGAGTATCTGATAATGAAGAGATAAATAGCAGTTTCCTTGGTGTGAGCTATCTCAGATTGGCAATTCTAGATCTAACTAATTAATGATGAACAGAACCTTTCTCTGTATCTTGACTCTGCCCTGCTGTCATGTTCCCCACTACCACGTCCATTTGCTGTCCTCACTATATGCCTTCAGCAGAGCGTAGAGTAGCAGCAGGAAATTCCTGCAGTTTGTGGTTTGTAAGAGCAAGATGTTAGGTCTTCCTTTAATAAGGTATGCTTTATTTGTGGTTGTTTTCTTATTTGCCACAGAAGTTTGGAGCAGCTGTGTAGTGTTAGCTAGCCATCTTGCCTGATCCTTTGAATGACAGTCAGGAGCTTGCATATCTCAGGTACAGGGTAAGAGGGCCAATTCAGTGATTCTGCTTACTGAAAGCTACTTAGTGCTGTACACAAAAGACAATATACAGCATGAGAATGAAGTGAACGTTTGTCTTCTTTAACTCTCTAAACCACAATTTCTTGTATCCTTACTTCCCACAAAAGTAATTTGAACTTGTAAAAATTTACTTTATTAAAAATCTGACTGCCTACTGGTGCTATAGCACAATACATGGTGTAGGTGAAAATGCTTAAATGTGTACTGCACAATTTTGGAAATAGTTGTATTTTGGAAAAAATATTCAGATTTTTTTAAATAGTAGGTATTTTAGGTAGTTGAGCTTTTCTTTGAGACTGCTTTCTTTGTCTCGTATGTTCTTTCGTCTGAAAACATAATTTTCCCTAGGCTGTTACAAGAGAAGGAAATGCAGTGGGGTTTATACTAAATAATATTTATACATCTTGCTTATAGCATTTTGAGTTGCAGATTATGTGATTGTGAATGAGGTGTGCAAATTCTGTAATTTTACTTTATCTGAAATATTAATTTAATAGGCTCAGGAAAATTCTATGTGTTTGGCTGCTTTAGAAAAAAATGAAGGTGAAGAGACCCCTAAAAGTAAGTGCAAATAATTTTTCCATACATATATAACAAAAAACTTTGTTAATTTGTGTATAGATTTGTAAGAATTTCATTTCAAAGATGAACTTACTCTAAATGACAGAGTTATGTAGTCAGCTATTGGGAGATGGAACTGCATATCACTGGCTTAAGCAGGGAATGTGGGAGTGAGGGAGCGGGGCTAAAGCTTTTGAAGTGCTTCTTACTTGACCAATATTTCCATGATGATTTAAAGGAATGAATGGGCAAATCTTCAACAACATTCTGGTTTTGGTAATTGTACGCCTAGGTATTTTGTTATACTGGTGAGGACAAATGAAAAGATTTTTCTATGGCTTTGAGGTTTTGGTTGTGTTGATTATGTTTTTAAGCTCATTGCACTTGTAGGAAATGTCTTTTGCTGATGCTTTGAAATTTAACATCAAAAATACATAAATGTTACTCCATGATACAAGATGATATTGCTGAAAAAGATTAAATTCTCAAATTTATCTTAACATTTTCTTAAATAATTTCCTGATGGCTTATATTCTCTTCCCTGTTCCTGTAATTGGGCTACAAAACTGGTTGCCTGTCTTTAAAGCTGAATCAAAAGTTCCAGGCTTTCTCTGGGTAAAGATTTTTTTTTTTTTTAATGTTACTTTCAGTGCAAGGAAGGTATGAGCACCTATAACTGTGAATTGAGGAATAAAGTTAAGGCATTAAGTCAACTGAATGTCTTCGAACCCTACAGTAGTAGAGAAGTGAATGTTAATCCTTTGGGGTTTTTTTTTCATGACTGTTTTTTCAGCTGTGTTGGAAGATGAACCAGAAGATGATGATCTATTTGAAACTGAGTTTAGGCAATACAAAAGAACTTACTACATGACTAAAATGGGTGTAGAAGTAGTTTCTGAGTAAGTGTATGCTTTTTTTTTTTTAAACACCAAAGTCTTTGCATACATCTAATACAAGACAGAATATTCATCTATATCAAAAACAGGGAATATGTGGCAGTGTACTGCAATGGTGATGCATTTAGCTGTTGCAAGAAGAGCTGCAAGTCAAGTTTTCTTTAACAAGTATTTGAATACTAGAGAGAAAAAAATCAATTAGTATTAAATAAATCTGGAAAACCATGGTCTTAATTAGGTTCCCAAATTGCTCTATCTTTTTTCTTATGTAAAAGGTGATAAGTAATTTTTATATACCAGTGAAAATGAGTTAAAACTAATAACTTTTTCCTTTTTCTTCAAAGTGACTTCTTGGCTGATCAAGCTGAATGTTATGTACAGGCAATACAATGGATTTTGCATTATTATTACCATGGAGTTCAGTCATGGAGCTGGTAAGAAAAATTGTCAAATGAGAAATTGCTTGAAGATCAAGCGATGTTTCACCTTGTATGCTGGGAACATTTAATGTAGCGCTGTTTTGTTTCTGATCTGTGAACACTGCTGTGCTATAATTAAGTCAAGTAACCTGAGAGGTTTTTTTTTTCCCTGCAGGTATTATCCTTACCATTACGCACCTTATCTGTCAGATATTCGCAACATCGGCGAACTCAGAATCAAATTTGAACTGGGAAAACCTTTCATGCCATTTGAACAGCTTCTTGCTGTACTTCCAGCAGCTAGCAAAGATCTGCTACCTAAATGCTACCAAGTAGGATTTAGAATTAAATTGCATTTAGCTATCGCTTACAGGTTGTCTGCTTTATTTTGAAGTAACTCTCTTCTTGATATTTTTGCATGTCCTCTTAGTTATATTCTACCTCTAAATTTTAGGATTATGGTTAAATACTTCTTACTATTCTTAGTACATTGTAAAGATAGTAATAAATACAAACGTTTGCATTTGCTAAGCAATTTCACACTAGGACAGTTGAACAATAAGTGTTGAATTCCTGTTCAGCCTTGCATTTGTTTTAATACCAGCCTTCCTCTGTATCTTCCTAGAATTAGTTCTAAATTGTCTCTGATGTTGTTTAATTCTTGTATTGTATTTTCCTAGCATTTGATGGTTAGTCAAGACTCTCCTATTATAGAGTATTATCCGCTAGATTTTAAAACTGACCTAAATGGCAAGCAACAGGAATGGGAAGCTGTAGTATTAATCCCGTTTATTGATGAGGTAAGTTCTTTCAATGTCTGCTATCTGTAAAAAGCTTCGTAAGAAGTCTGCTAAACTTCTTATTTAATCAACAGTTAGACATGCAATTAAATGGAAGTTTAAATTAACACTTGATGAGACCACAGAAAAATGTAGATGTTTGCTGCCTGGAGAGTAAGGCTAGATTAAGATACCACAACCAAAGTCAGCTTCAAGTGGCAGAAGTCTTAAGTAAGGGACATGGACTTTTTATTGTTTCTTTGTGTTTTTAATCAGCTGTTAAAATATTTAGTTTCAGATTCCTTGAGGAAAAAAAAAATCTATTCCTATGTACATATAAAAATACAGAATGTCTGTATGTAAAATAAAAGAAACACTTGAAAAAAACAAGTCTTTTTACGTAAAATCTCTTCACATGAACACCAGTAATGGGTAAAAGACTGAAGTACAAATCAAACAGTAAACATCAATGGAGAGGAATAAAATAGTAATATTTTTCTTTTGCATATAGGACAACAGTATTATATATGTTGTTGTAATATCTTTTATCAGATTATATTTGAGAACATCAAAGAACGGATGAAAATAGAAGTGCAGATTAGATGTTAAGACATATACAGGTGGTGGTGTGTGTCTATCAGTTGTTTCCGTTGTTTACAGTGAAAGGTTGACAGGTCTTAGTCTTCTCACAAAAGACAGCAGTTGCTACTTGAATGACCTGTAAGGTTTTGAAGCTTTTTCAATGATTATTTTGCAGAATTTTATTATAACATCTATTATCTTTTTAATATTTCTTTGTATGTTAATGTAAAAGGCAAATTATGGCTAGCCTTTGGAAACATACTCACAAAAAGGCCATCTTTATTCTCCAAAGCCATTCCATTGTAATTATCCTATTTTTATCAGAGAGCTGGGATATGAGGAAGAGTGAGGCTGCAATTAGAAAATTAACACATTTACCAGAAAAGTGTAGGTATCCACTTTCCCAATGTAGATGCTTCCGAGCTAATTTTTGTTGCCAATTTCACATACACTAATTTCTCTAAAATTTAGAAACGACTGCTGCAGGCCATGGAATCCTGTAATAAGTGCCTAAAAGAAGAGGAGAAACAAAGAAATACTCACAGTGCTTGCTTAATGTACTGGTATGACAAAGATGCAGAGTTCCAGTACATGTCACCATGGCCAGAGAAATTCCCTACAGTAGAAAGATGTCATACAAGGTAACACTGGCATAACTTCTAGAGTCGACTAAAAGTGGTTAGAATACTTTTATTAGCGTTTTAACCAAAGCTTGTATATGCCAATGTATACTCTGAAAAATGTATTTAATTGGATGATACTTGTTGTGGATGGCACAGTAAAGGTACTTGTCCCTTTTCTTCAAATGTTAGTTTGCAAGGAGATGAACCAATACTAAGTCAGCAAGAATACGCTAGAGAATTACTAAACTGTATGACAGAGGATGAAAGGCTGGTACAAATATGTGATAGTAGTGATGATTTATGAGCACACTAATTTCAGACTATTTGTAAAAAATTGTAAGCATTTGGATCTAGTGCAGAGTTGAACGGTAGTGTATTTTTCACTTTACTGTCACTGAAAGTAACCAGCTTTATTTAAGCTGAGGTTTCAAGATTAAATGGAGACATAACCTTAATAGTGGTCAAACTTAAGCAAAACAGGAGAGGAATGGCTGTTGCAAGATTAGAGTGTAGGAAGTGAAGAATGATTAGTTGTCAAGACGAATGATACCGTATGGAACAGTTGCTAGTTTAGAATTTGACAATAACAATGAATAAAAATAGTGCGAGTGGGACATATGGCTTGAAGTTTCCTTCTTCTTAATGAGTAGCCTCTTTGCAGCAATAGCATGGGCTTTTATAGTCCTTTGTATGAATTCCAAGTGGCTTAATTTAATTGTCACCTTTCGGGAAAGTCAAAGTCAGTTAATGAGTATTTGAATGAGTAATGTGAGTTTCCAGAGCTGAAAGTCAATCTATATGAGCAATGTTGTGGAACTTCTTTTTTAGGTATAAAACAATACCTTTGGATGCTTGGCATGTAGAAATAACCCACAATAAGATAACTAAAATCAACAAGAGTGCATTATATTTTTGTGGATTTCCTACTTTAAAGCACATTAAACATAAGGTAAAAGATTTCTCTCTTCTGACATTTTCAATTTTAATAGATAACTATGTAAGAGTTCAAGTAAGTTTTATGTGTTGTTTTGTTTTTACCCAGTTCTACCTGAGAAAAAGTGGTGTACAGGTGTTTCAGCAAAGCAGCCATGGAGAGAACATGATGTTAGAAATCATAGCTTGTGAGAACTCAAAAGAACAGGTAAGCATTCACCTCCTAAAAAAACAAAAAACCAGACAAAAAAATCTTGTCATAAGACTGAATTTGTTAAATAGTCAGATTTGAAATGTGGACTATTTATATCTTCCCAGTCATGTATTGTAGGAGAAAAACGTTTATATAGTAGTACTGAAAAAGTTTTTAAAAGATTTTAAAACCCAAATGTTTCTTAAAAAATAATAATTAAATATATTGAATTGTTAATTTAAAAGAATATCTTCACTTTTTTTTAAACTTTATTTAACTAGTAATGTTTGATTTCAAAATGCGCTTTATGTATATGTTGTTAAAATTTGATTAATAGAAAAGAAGGTGAAATACAGCTGTATGCTCAAGGCTATAGAGTTAATTACTGGAGTAAGAACTCTGGAGTTCTTAGTTCCCAGTCAAAAGTTGAGACCGTTAGGTGGTGATATTCTCAGCATATTTTGAAACCATCAGCTGAATCAGTTCACTGAAAACATCAACGGTATTAGTTCACACTGAAAGCTTTTGTTGACTATTGGAGTCAATAGTAACAAATAAAGTTCATTAGGATTCAAGTGCTAAATTTGTTCGGGGAACAATCTAGAATTTTGGGAACCCACTGAAAGATTTAGAGTTGTCCTGACTTCAGAATATTGAAAGTTGGACTCCTTAGTGAAATTTCTGGCATTTCTCTGTGAGAGCCATCAGATGTTCTTGGATAAGGAGTTGATGAGACTCATTCCTGACTAATTTACAGCATGTATAAATTCAAGGAAGCAGAGTCTCCAGACCAGTGCTCCTTGTCTTTTGTGTAGTTGAGTATATAGACGCTTTTTTTTAATCAATCCCTTTTCATCAACAAAGCAGACTTACACCTTCCACTTAAATGAGACTGGTAGAAGAATTAGAGGAAAGAGTTCATGCAGAGACACTAAGAAGCAAAATATTTTTCCTAAATCCTTTAAAAGCCAACTCTATTTTGTAGTAAAAAATAAGAGGTAGCAAAAGACAAATCCAGGAAAAGAAAAAGGTTTCAGAGATAAATAACTAAAGTAAATAAAACCAGGAAAGGAGAAAAGAGGAAAACAAGAAGATAGAATCTTACAGTGGAGAGATAGGGAGAGTGAATATTCAAGATACGTGGCAAAGAGAATTAAATAAGCCAAAATAGTATATTAGAAAAAATAGCAGAAACTCATTGGAAAAAAAGAATGTAATATGGGATTAAAATTACAAATGCTAGCAAAGTCCTGGACCATAAGTGCTGTTTATTTCACTGAAAGTAAAAGCTATGGTACAAAATATTTTGCTAACTTCAAAACGTTAGTTTAATTATTGTGTCCCAGAGACACAAGTAGTTCTAAGATATATGAAAAAAAGTACATATTAAGCCTATACGAGAAATGTAAAAGAACCAAGGTCTTAAAACTGACATATTCTGCTTGTAAAGAGCCACACTTGGAAACCAATACTTTTTTCTAAAAAAATTAAACATGATTCTCCATTTTTAATCAGAGATTATGTGATATGTATCAAAATACAATTTAATAAGCGAAAATGAGCTTTATATTCTGCAAGAAAACCTCTTCTTTTACTAGAGTAGTTTTTATTACAGAATCAATTTGAAAATATTTTAACAAAAGTCTTTTAATAAGTTAAACAATTAGTAACATCTGGGGTTTTGTTGTTTTGGTTCTTTTTTTCAGATGGTAGAAAATGTTGCCAGTTTGGTACTTGGAAAGCGTGTTTTTGTTAACTGGCCACACCTTGAAGAAGCCAGAGTTGTTGCTGTGTCAGATGGAGAAACTAAGTAAGAGATATTTCACAGATAGCTGTTTCTCATCTTTGTTGTTTTATACAGCCTAAGGAACTTATTTTGCATAAAACTTTTGATTTTTGATTTTTTAACAGCAAATTAGTCCACATGTATCAAAGACTGCTTGGTGAAAGAATCTTGAATACTTTTCTGAGGTTTGGTTAGATCTGTAGAAGCCTAGTCCTTCAGTATTTTGCTATAGATAAAGTAGTTTGGGAGAGCTCATTCTTAACTTTGAGGGGAAAATGCATGCACAGAAATACACACAGAATAATGTAAAAGAGAACATTTCTATACAATCTTCCTTTCAGCACGTGCACTGGTATTTTGTATAAAAAATATGCTGTGTGACCTGTTGTGGAAGAGGTAGAGAGAACAATGCTGCAAGTTTTCCATGCCCTTAACAAGTGATTTCTAACTATATTAAGTTTTGCTCCCAATTGGTTACATCTAGATTTTATTTGTTTAAATTCATACCTGTCTTAATATTCTCAAGGTTTTATTTGGAAGAACCACATGGTACACAGAAGCTTTACATGGGAAATGCAGTGCCTGCAACTAAAGTGGCATACATGGGAGATAAGGAACAAAGTATGTGGTTGAAAGAAGTTCAAGGCATTTCAGAGCAGTAAGTAACTTGGAAAATTAATACATAACTGCATTTTATGGCTTAGCTATGTTTTGTTGCTGTATGACAGAGAAGAGCTGCTAAGGTTATTGAGTCTGCTGGAATTTTAAAAAACAACATGAAGGAGCTTATGTTGAAATTTCAAAATATATGGAATTACTGCCTAGGTGTTTAAAGTTAGATGCTGTTACAAAAGAATTCTCAAATGAATGAATTTCAGTATTTATTCTCCCACTCAATTTTCTGTTTTGGTCTTAGTAATCTTCACTTACAGGAAGTATATAGAATGGAGTCATACAGGTATCAAGTTACAACTTCAATAGCTTAGCATTGATAAATTTGAATACAGCTCTTGTTATTCTAGAATGCGGGTGCCCAGTGGAACACAACTGAGTTATAGTAGCTTGACATTTTATTGTCTTTAAAGTTAACTGCCTTAATTATCCCTAACCTGTCGCATTGTAAAGGTAAAATGTGTTTAAATTAACGCACTTAGCTATAAAGTACTGTCTGTACAACAATGGATAAGCAATTGGTTAAGCCATTTATTCTGGGTATTTTTTATAAAACAGGAAGCAAACTATTAGAATCCTTTTGTTAAGAGTATTTTTTTCAAGAAACTAATTTTACTCTCTTGATTCAGTTCTGTTTATTGTAATCAAAAGTAAATGTTCTGCTTTGTGTTCAGCTACCAGAGAAGAAAAGGAATAATTATTCATGAAACATCAATAGTTGTATATGTTCAGTTACTCACTGGTAATAGATATCAACTAAACCAAAATGGAGAAGTTTATTTGGAGAAGCAGTGGTCAAAACAAGTTCTTCCTTTTGTTTACCAAACTGTTGTCAAGGTAATATACATGTTCCACATAGCTCCTTACTCCGTTGGGGGTACATGGAGGAAAGAGTGTAGGCTCCTTCAAAACAAAAGAATGAACAAAAATAAACATCTTAAATTAATGTAATTTATTGTATTAAAAATTATAATATGCTTAGGCAAGTATTTTGTCACAGAATTTGGGACCCAGTTGCACAGTTTAGAGATCTTACTGAAAAAATGGCTTTTGTAATTTTTTACTGATGATATTTTGGATTAAATACAGTAGTGGTGCACTACAAGATAGCATAGTTGCTTGTGTAACAGCATTTGTAATATAGCATTAACTTCTTTGCCCTCAGTGAATTATTTTGGACTCAGATTATGTTTAGAATAAGCATCTATTTATATGAACTTTTTAATTATTCTACTGGAACTGATTGATATTTAACATTATCAATTTTGTCTTTTTCATGTAGGATATCAAAGCCTTTGACTCTCGTTTTTCAAACATCAAAACTTTGGATGACTTGTTTCCTCCTGGAAGTACAGCATTTATGCTGGGATCTCCTTACTATGGCTGCATGGGAGAAGTTAGTTCCAATAATTTAGTACTTTTTTTTTTCCCCCAGTAGATTTCTTTATTTGCAAGTCTAGAATAATCTAAAATGTTGTGTGCCAGTAGTGGTCATTTGCTGGCTAAAATTTTAAATCAAAGCACCCGATGGTTTAGTCAGAGGAGGGTGGTGGTTTTCTATTTTCCCTATCACCATTTCTGGCATAACAGGGAAGAGGTAGCATAACTTGAATCCAGGATTATTTGTATTGATTATTTGGGATAATTTGCAATACATAAAGTTCCCATTTTGGACCCTTTTCAGTCATGGATTCCTCTGATTTAATGCTGTTTGGTTGCCTTTATGACGAGGTATTGTACAGGTTAAGACCAGATGATGAATCCCAAAGCACGTCTGTGCCTACTGCAGAAAAATTGTTGATAAAGGAGACTATGAGGCCTAGTATCCAAAGATTGATGTTTTTAAATAATGTTTTTCATGTGTTGTGTTTCTCTTCAAGGTTCAAGATTCACATGATGTGATCACAGAAGGTAGAATTCGTGTAGTTTTCAATATTCCATGTGAACCTGAGCTTGATCTTTTAATACAAAATCAGCATGTAAGTGCCTCTGGTTTACTAGAAAAAGCTTAAACAGTGTGTCAAATTTATTTTGCAGTGGTAAATGGCTTTAAGGGATCTTCCATATGATTCTTTTTCCTTTTGTATAAAACTCTTTATCCTCAGGGATTTGTCAATAATTTTTCTTTGCTTATTTTAAAGAAATATTCTGTGAAATACAATCCTGCATATATTTTGGCCAGCCGTCTTGGAGTGAGTGGGTATCTTGTCTCCAGATTTACAGGGAGTATATTTATTGGAAGAGGATCAAAGAAAAAGTAAGTTCTCTTTGTGAGTTTTGACTGTAGAGAAGCTCCTAAATTCTAATACAAATCTACAGAATTTCTGCTGTTTAAGTGCTGTTCTTATGAAGGGTATAACTGGTTTATGATGTGAAGCTTTCTTTAAAGCATATTTGCTGTAAACTAAATTTGTATACAGTGTTTTTTCTCTCCTATCATAAACTTTTTGTTTTCTGGACAGTTGTTCTGTTGGTTTTAGTATTGTAAAAAGAAATTACCTTTCTTTGTTAGCTGTTTGCATAATTGAATCAGGAGTTTGAACTGACTGTCACACTGAGAAGAAAAAGTGGAACTGGGATTTAAAATATATAAGGAAGCAATCCCTATAGTTCTCTGCATGTCAGAATCGTGGTTTCCTATGACAGCTCAATAAAGAAGTGGTTGATGCATGAGCATCTTCTTGTGATTTAACATGTACGTGTCTTCCCCACTGATTGTTCAGGGACATCCTTCTACATTTTGGTAGATGCCGGGTAGATTGTGGTTGATTAGGTTTCAGTTAAGGAAGAAGGGTAAACTGTTCCTTACCCTTCTTTGCAATAAGATATGGGCATGCATGTGTACCGCTACCATAGCACAGCTTATGTCCTGTAACATTTGCAGCTGTTGCAATGCTAATAAGTGAATAATACAATTAATTTAATTTTTCTGTGGTTTAAGGCTGAGGGTATATGTTTATGTGTTTTTTAATGTATGAACACACACACATACCTACTATTGCAAGTTAATTTACTTTGTCTTATTTCCAGTCCTCATGGAGATCACAAAGCAAATGTGGGTCTAAACCTGAAGTTCAATAAGAAAAATGAAGAAGTTCCTGGCTATACTAAGAAATTTGGAAATGAGTGGATGTATTCTTCTGCTGTAGAACAGCTACTTGCTGAGTATTTAGAAAGGTAAATATTGGATATGAACTTAGTCCAGATTATCCACCTTTGTATCAGCCTTTGGATCTTGTCCTCTGAACACAGATCTTCTAAGAACCAGTGTTTGCTTTTGGAGATTTCTTCATGGAATTACTTTTATTCCAATATTCTCCTTCCAACAGTCCTTCCAAGGAGAAGCATATTTTGGGATAGAGTAGTTTTGTCAGCAGCTTACCCTTGACAAATTAACGGTATGACACTACATTAAATTAAAAAAATAATCTGTCTGGGCTCCAGAAATTGTGAAGCCCATCAAGGTCTGTTTTGATGAGGCCTTTTTATGATCTATGCTGATGTGAAACTAAATTTGTCTTCTATTTATTCATTTTTTTAGGGTCCCTGAACTGTTTAATTATATAGCCAAGAATAGCCAGGAAGATATCTTCTATGAAGATGACATTTGGCCTGGAGAGTCTGAGAATGGGTAAAGCATCTTTCTCCCGACTTTTTTTTTTTTTTTTTTCCCCCCCCTAGAATAAGTAGAATAAAGGCTGACAACATGGTGAAATTTATGGTGTTTGTATAGTGGCTACTATGTAACTGAAACCTTGCCAGCAGCATGGCTGTTCAGTGATGACTCTGAAAAAATTATCAGAATGTTGTTGAGTGGAGTCAAAGTCTCTGACAGACTCCTATCTCAAGTCCAATAAATGTGAAATCTAATTTTCCATGTCTGCCTTGTAATTTTTGCTTTTAAAGTACCTTCAGGTAAGCATAGTTATGAATAGTCACAAAGTACCAAAAGATCATTTTTTGAAAATAAGCAATGATTATTTTAATTGTTTAAAATCACTTTGAATTTGAAAAAATACATGTACAGATTTTAAAGTACTTTGCACATTTTTAGTATATGACAAAGAACAGCCTTCATTCCAGATACAGTATAGTAACATTTAAAAAGCTTTTATTATTAGCTCGTAAGCCCTATTCACTGGCTTGAGTTGATAAGTCTACATTATGCTGCACTCTGCAGAACTCTTACCAGGCGGATATACCATTGTGGTTCTTTTGTATTACAAGAATTTCAGGTTAGTGCTCCATTTCACCAGAGGGGCATGCCCCGAAGTTCTTCCTTACTGTGTTGTGAGAAACAGCTGGTAATAGGACCTTTCACAGCTGGACATGGTTAATTGCTTGGATACAAACATAATTTACTGAGTACTTTTAAATAACCTCTTTTTTTTTTTTCTGAGATGAAACTTCAGGTTATAGATTTGAAACAGTATTGCATGATTCAGTTAGATTTTTTTTTTTTTTTAACCCCTGTTGTAAACTCATACAGAACTCCTAAATTGTTACTTTATGAATGTATACACATATTGTGTGTATATCATGCTACCTGACTGATTAAATCATGGAACATGGTAAAATGCTTAGTTTATGTAGTGAAAAGTTTTAATTCATGTTGTTTTTTATTTAGAGCTGAGAAAGTTCAAGAAATTGTTGCTTGGTTAAAGGCACATCCTGTGTCTGCTTTGTCTCGCTCATCTTGCGACTTGCAAATTTTGGATGCAGCCATTGTTGAGAAAATTGAAGAAGAAATAGAGAAGTGCAAGGTATGCAGCTTGACATCATTGTGAGCAGGGGTGAAACAAAAAACAGCCCATTATTTTTCAAGTTCTTGAATTAGAATAAGACAACTGAAGATCACTTGTAATTCCAAAGAAAAAGAATACAGAATGTAAGATCTGAATTTGTAATGTGAATTGTCCCAGAAATTCAGAAGAGCTCATTATTAATCTTTTTAATTGACTCTTTTTGAGGCAATTAAGCAGCATGAGACGATGCTCTGAACTCTGCCTTTTTGTGATTTCAGAAAGGAACAGGTGTCAGTATATATTCTGAATTACTAAAGTGCTGTTTCTAAGTGCAGTTCCAGCTGTTCTTCCCTTGCAGTTTCTCTTTAGTCTGAGGAAAATTAGAAAGTTGTTTTCTGAAGGCCACAGATCAAAAAAGGGCCCAAGGAAAATACTAAAGCAAAAGTTAAGAGCAAAACTGTATGAAATAGTGGGCTGATTTCTTTGAAATTACTTGCAAGGACATGTTAATAAAATTGGTGTGGATTCTGGAATTATCCCAACAATGCAAAAGTGAGAAATCAGTCATTTTTTAAAAACTGAAGGTAGTCATCCTGAAGACATCATGAAAGCTGTATACATTTATCTAAAAGAAATAAAAGAATTCTACATTATCTTTTCAGGTGTTTTGTTGTACCTGAAATCCAGTCTTGGTTCCTACACTAGTTTGTAATGACTTTCTGTTCCTTTCCTTTAGCAGAGAAAGAGCAACAAGAAGGTGCGAGTAACTGTGAAACCCCATTTGCTGTACAGAGTAAGTGATGTGAAAAGATTTTTATTTTTTAAAGTTGTCCAAATCATATTTATTTTACCTAAGCTTACCAACTTTCAGAGAGTGGAATTTTATGACAGCATTGATGAAAGAAAAAGATTTGAGGCCTTCTAGAAAATCAATTTGAGAACAGTAGTCTGTCTCTAAAAGGAGAGAATTCTACTAACTACAAACTCCATCACGTATTATACTGAATTTTGGAACTTTTCTACCTTCTGTTCTTCATGCTTCTGTAGTTCTTATTGGCTATGTAATGAAGGCAAGATAAAATCTACTTCCCATTTCCATCTTCTTCCCTGTTCTGCTTTTTGTTCAGTTCTTGACATAGGAACAACTGCTTATCTTGCCTGGTATTTCACAGATACTCGTGCTACTGATACAGCAGGTTACACTTGATGGTTTTATTTTGTCTAAATTGGTCTGCTAGGTCTGCCTTGGATCATGTGAAGCACTGCTGTTTCTCAGGCAGAAGCAGGGAGAGAGAGTTGCAAGAAAAAAAAGTTTGCTTTTTGACTGGGGAGGGAAGATTGTATGTTCTTAAAACAATTTTTTTTCAGAAAGTTTGTTTTTATAGTGCATTTCAGATACTGTTATAAATGCATTTTGATTGTAATGCCCATTTTTTTGCAAACATTACCACAATCTTTTGGTTATTGTCAGCCATTAGAACAACAGAATGGGGTTGTTCCAGATCAAGATGCAGAGTATAGGCTGTTTGACCGAGTTGTCAACGTGAGAGAGAACTTTTCTGTTCCAGTTGGTCTTCGAGGTACCATTATAGGAATTAAAGGAGGTAATATTTTCTTCATAATTTTAGCATTATAGCTATATAACAGCTCAGCTTGTGATGTGAAAGCAGGCTTCAGAAAAGTGTTTTGTATAATGGTTGTGAATGCACAGAAATTTCTCACTTCAAGCCACTAATGCCATACTTCTCTGAGTTAAACCTACAGGTTTTCTGTTTTAATTGCATGTGTTGCACAGCTGTACTTGGAATAAAAAATTCCTTACCCTTTGTTCCTTCATAATATGAAGGCAGAGACATCAATGAGAGAGAACACAGGCTGCAAAAAAGGGACAAAAAACGTTATGGGAAGATAAGGGCAATGTTAAGAGAAGTAGAAATAAAAGCAAGTATTAGCCTTTATTCTTACATTGAACATAAAATTTTATCAAATGCAATTTGTCTCAAATGGTTTTATATGGAATTTGGCTTTACTATGTGATACTTCATTTATGTTAAATGGCATGGATTTATACCTTCTTTAACAAGAAGATTATCCATAAATCTGTTTCAGGTAAACAAAAGGATTTACTGAATAATACTGGGTGTAGCAGTTTGAGATCTAATAATAGAAATTGCTTTCTTGCCTGGCATTTAAGTAGTTGCTTTGTCATTCAGTTTGCATCCAATAGAGTCTTGAATAAACTAGACTTTTCATGCAGCTTTCTTAAAGAGGTATCCTCTTCTCCAAAATAATTATATACTAGAATAATTATAAAGGAGTATTATTCTATCTATACAAGAAGGTAATGTTAAAGCAATTGGTTTCCAACTGCCTGAATGTAAAAATGGCTTGTATCTTTTTTCTGGCAGTTTCTGACAACTGTGATGTACTGCTATAAATTGCAGTTCTATTAATGCAGGTTGATAAGTTGTTATGCATGGTACATTTCTGTTGAGAGTGCATCTAAAAGGGCAGCCATGTATGACTTCGAGAAGCATTTCGAATTGCTGATAATGAAATTACTCATTTAAGAAATCAGGACTTCTTTTTTTTCTGCTAATTAGTTAGGTTTTGGTCTTTTCATTAATTATTGCATGACTAATATAGCTTTTTATGTAATTTAGATGAAAACAGCTACTGTTTTGTATATAGGATGACTTTTTGTTTTCTATAGCCAGTAGAGAAACAGATGTGCTCTTCGAAGTTTTGTTTGATGAAGAATTCCTTGGAGGCCTTACTATAAGGTTTGTGCAGGGGGTATCATACTCATTTCATACTATTGCTATAGATGGCATGAAATTTTTGCCTTTGGTTGAGTATTTTTAATGCCTCTTTTTAAAACTTTATTTCTCAACAGTGTTGGTCAGTTTTTATTTCTTTTGTGGTTCATTTTTCTCTTTGAGTAGGGATAATTTTTATGAAGCATAGTATATTTTGCAATTGCTCTTTAGGCTTTTTTGTGTATTTAGAAGCTTCTGATGTGCAGAAAGCAAATATGAACCAGCAAAATAAAACACTAGATCCAGATGTCATTCTAAAACAGATATGTATGAAACAGATTATTATCAGTATGTTTTTAATGTATAGTTTAAAAAATAGTCAGTAAATATCTGTTGCTCTGAGGAAGGGATGCTGAGCTATCAGTAATTGATACTTAGGCACTGAATTCTAACCACCATTAAAAACCTAGCCTTTTCTTCAGGAGACAGAGGCATGGTTAATGCTTCTGTTATAAACAGTGTGATACCTATTCTGTATTTAAGCAGGTAAATTTCTAAGTGCACTAATTTACCCACCAGGCTTTATGTTACTGTTGTTCTTAGATATATTAAGTTTGCTATAGAAATTAGAGAATAATCTTACCTATTCCCTGCATTCAGCAAGCATATCCTATCCCTTGCAAGAGCATGTCCTGTAACAGATAATCTTTAGCATTCAGAATCATAAAGGAAGATGTAAAACTGACTAAATGCTGCTTAACTTCAATTTATAATTATGCTACTGGTTTCAGTTTTCATCTCAGGAAAAGTATGCTGTTTCCTGATTCATAATTTTTTACAGAAATATTTACTACAGAACAGTGGTATAACAATTCACTCATCTTCAAAATTTCTTTGAATTCAGCACTGTAAGGTACAATATAAATTCAGAGAAGTAATAATTCCTTTTGTTTTCTGGTTTTGACAGCCAGAGGCCAAAGGGGAGCACAATGGGATAAACTTTGTGTGTTATTGTGCTAGATTTAAGTATTGGATATAGTTCTCAGCCTCTGCTATTCGAACCTGATCTTTTGGTATAGAGGCAACAGCGTTAAGTCAGACATACTGAAATGTCAACAATTAAATTACATGAAACAACTATGTAATCTGCTTTTCTTAAGGTGCTCACCTGCCAGAGGTTATCGTCTGCCATCAAGTGCCTTAATTAACCTGTCTCATGGTAGTCGATCAGAAATGGGAAATCAAAAACTGATGGCCATCGTTAAACCTCAGCCAGCTGTGAATAACTACAATTCATATGCATCTGAACTGTCATCTGTACGCTTGCAAAAAGTGCACCTGGGAGGCCTCAACCATTCTCCTCGCTCCCTTTTTGTTCCTACCCAAGTAAGACTTTTCTTTCATTTGACCAAAAACTTATTTCCCTAGAAGGTGAATTATGAGCATGGTTGTTATCTTCACTGGTACAAACAAAATTAAATTTTTATGTCAGTATATTGTAAGTAGGACAGTCCTTATCTTGGAGAAATGAGTTAATCCAATAATGAAAGGGATCAAAAGTTCCTCATTGACAATTGTTTTCCTTTGAGTATGTCAAGGGTTAGGGCTAGGGCTAGACCAACCACTAAACAAATGACAGATGCTCTCTGTTAACCACTTTTCTTTCCCAAAGGGCAAGAGAAAGGGAATAAGGGAGAGAGACTTATGGATTGGAAAAGACAACTAAAACTGATTTAATGAAAATAATAAAAATAACATATATACACCACCAATACCAAACTCAACCCCCCTGATGGCAATCACATCATCATCACCAGTGATGCTGTGGGGCAGGCATAGAAGAAATCCCAGACTGGACTCAGGTGCAGACAGGAATTGGATTCAGGAGCTGGATTCTGGAACTGGATTCAGGAATGCACAGACTGGGATCAGAGGCAGAACAGACAGAGTCTTTCTTGGATGCTGGCCATTGAAGAAGAGAGCTTGATCCTTGTGATCCCTCAGCTTTGTACCAAATATGACGTGTATGGGATGGGATTCCTTGTTGGTCAGTTTAGGGTCACCTGTCCTGTCCGCTTCTCCCCGCACATGTGGCCTCTCACTTACTGCACCCCCAGTGTGGTACACAGGATTTAGCAGTGACCTTGGTCTGCACAGGAGCAAGTATAAGCCTGAGCCTTTCTGCACCCCAATCCCTGGCAGTAACTGTAAACATCAAGTGCTGTCACTTCTAGAAGCAGACACTGTCTGCAAAAATATGCCGTTAACTTCCAAAAGTGCTGTCAATTAGAAGAGCCTGAGCTGAAAAGTGAAATCTCTGAACAGAATGAGTTCTGTTCTGACTCAAACCAGGACAGAATAGCTCCAGTTGCATTTTCAAGAGACAAATATTTAGTTCAGAGCAGTGACACCACATTTGGTGTCAACAAATAATTCGTTTGGGCAGAGATGCAATTATTTCCTTAAAGCTCTGTTCCAAGTAATGCTTCCTGTAGGCTGAGTTCATCCATGCTTAAAAAGAGAAGACATGATTTCCCTGTCAATTTTGCTTCTTGATTGTGATTTACTTTGTTTGAAAGTACAGTAAAGGAGGAAAAATTACAGGTGAATTGGGTTTCTCATTACATTTCATTTTAATAAGTGAATTCTTTAAAGAAAACTAACTTAATGAGTAACTTCATGTTGCTGTAGGTGTGCTTGAGAAGAATTATCTCATGTTTTCTAAGTCTATGTAAGAAAAACTACTTCCAAAAGAAAATATAAGGCAATGAAACACTTCTGTGTTTTTCTCTCTATTTAGCAACTGAATGGAAGACTGCATTATAATCTCAGGGCTGAAAATCAGGGCAACTCTAACTCACCCCAGAAAGGATCATTTCTGAGTGGCAATCAGCAAAATAAAGTAAGTTTTCTTATTCATTTAGTATTGGACCCAAATGTCTCAATATTTATTTCAGCCCCCTATTTAGAGTTTGTGTCCTTTCCTGATGTTTAACAGATAGCTTATTTTTAGTACCTCAGATCTTTTAGTCCAGATACAGGCTGGAGCAGAACTTGTCCCAATTCTTCAATGAGGATAATATCCTGTGTTATCCTTGTTAAATTCTAGATTTTCAAAAGGGTTTTTTACATAGCTGGACTTGAGTTCTGTGGTAACATACATGTAATGTTATGAAGCAGTTGAGCCTCACTGGTATAAGGCCTTACAAACTAATAAAATTTAAGAATACTGCCAGTATGAGAGCATGCTTTTGAAACCATTTTGAATTATTGTCTGAGTTTAATTATACTTGGTGATCTTTCCTATGTTCATAACCTCAGGTAATAACAAACCCAAAATAGTCTCAAAATAAACTAAACTCATTTCAGTTTAATAGTGATTCTTAGGAAAAGTTGCTATAATACAACCCACGACAGCAATCTGTTTAATAAATTAAATGCATGCAAGTTCTGCTAGTGTTGGTATGAAAATTTCTGTCATCTAAGCATTGTTAAACTTGGACCTTACAATTTTCAGAATATTTTTATATATTAGTAGCTGTTCAAAAGTATAGCTGTATAGCTGCTGAGATTGTTGGGCTTGTTGTTTCTTATTTTGTCAGGCACAAACTAAGCAAGATGATGAATTCTGCAGCATATGGCAATCATTGCAGAGTTCTGGGAAGTCTCACCACATTCAGCAAAACATGCATGAGAAGGTTAGTATGTAAACTTTAAACAGATCCCTGCATTCAGAATATGAAGGTCCTTCATTTTTGTTGTCAGTTCATTACATCAGAAAACTTTCCAGTTAATGTTACAAATAAATCCTCTGGATGAAAGTATTGTTACACAGGGTATGCATAGTTCTGGAAAGAGGTAATCATACAGGACTACTATGTAAGTGATAGATATATAGTTTTCTGGTTAAGGTTTGATGTTTGAAATCCTAGGGTACAGTTCTACCTCAGGAAATCAAGCTGGGAACTGGCAATCAGTTCTATAAGCCAGGATTCAATGACAGCAGCTTTAAAGGTCAGCAAAGAAAACAGGATCCATATAAAAAATGTAAGTACTATAATTAGAAACTTTTTTTAGGAGAACTACTTGCTTTATCTAATCTTCTTTGAAATGCTTGTTAAGTTTTTTGTAGTTATTGACAGAAGATAGTTTATAGTTATATAATAACTATATTGTTATTATAAAATAATGTCCCTGGTGTGCATATTAGGGTATTCTACACTTAATCCTGAACCTTTTAATCAAGCTGTTCTGCATTATGTTGACTTTTCACCCATCTGATATAAAAAAACACCAACAAATCAAAAAAATCCCACAACTTGTCTTTGAAAATTTGCTTGTGATCATATTTGTAGAATATAAAATTAGATATATTATTGCCTATATTTAATTTTATTTTATTCTACAAGAAAAGCATAAATGACTATAAAGTATGAATAAAACATCTGGTGAAACCATTCAAATTAATGCAACTCTGAGTACTTGTATGGAGTTACTAATTTTTTTGAGGCTTCATTATGATTATGGTTTATAAGAGCATTTCAAAAGAATGTATTCTTTTGCAGTTAAAGATGATTCCAAAGTTACAAGAGGTGAAAGTCAGGCACATAATAAAATATCAAACAAACAGGTAATTTCTTCTGTGCTGAGTAAATGTATTCTTTTCATTTTACTCTGATCTAATCCATCATTTTACAGATTTCTCTTTAACTGGCATCTTAATCGATTCTTTTACTAGCTAAATTTTATTATGGGGGTATTTTATTTTCTCTAGAGATTTTATGGACAGAAAATGAAAGTGCATTAAGATATGTAATGGTGATACCAAATGATTTTCCTGTTCCTCTCAGACTCTAAAAATTATGTTGTAATGGGAAAAGACAAATACTAGGTTTTCAGTAAGCTGAAATCCTTAATATTATTAACTTGTTAAAGCTATTTGCAGATGCATTTCTTACATGATTGTGTTGTAATGAATAATGGGAGTATTTGTATTCAATAATAAATGCTGCAGTTTATTTCAGAATTTTGCAGGTGTAAATAAGTACAACGTCAAACTTTTGAAGAGGAATGCAAGTCCCAACATGCCTGTAATTCAGAAGTCTGCAGTTGATGGTCACTGTACAGGTGGAAAGGTAGGATCTAAATAGTTGATTTTCATGTGCTCTTTGAATAACTTCAGTTTCCAGTCCATTTTGCTCCAATTATTCTGGTCACTTGTGTGCAAATTCATGTTTATAACATGAATTTGATGCCAGAGAAACCTATACAACCTTGATCATTCTTTAAATCAGTTCTCTATTGGTCAATACTTGCATCTTTTTAGTATGCAAAACTTCATGTAGTCTCTGGATAGCTGTTCACACCCTGACCAGGCATGACAGTGATCTGCCCAAGCTAAGAGAAAAAAAATCCTGAATGAACACAGAATTAATCTCAAAGTAAAATACCCTTCCTCTTGCATCTGCTTGTAATACACTAAGTTTATGTACCTTTTCTTTTTTTCACTATTTAAGAAGGACAATGAACTCGAAAGCCTTCTAGCTTCTTTGAAAATTTCCAAAGAAAATGAAGTGCAGACATATTCCAAGGAAGCAAGATCTACAAATGAAGAACATCTGTCACCACAGTCATTTGCAATGGTCTGTGTTCTGCAGAAATCATACATTGCAATTTAGTATCTGGTATCTTAGCATCAATGTTTATATTTAAAGAAACTCCATGAAACTTCATACTGCCTTTTTAAACATATTGATGAGCTTTTAATTAGATATTCTCAAAGAAAATTGACAAACACATTTGTTTATGCTAAGATGTTGTTATCTGTGCTTTGATAAAATGTAACCGATAGGAAAACAAAAATTCAGATTTTATTAGTGATTATAATATTCAAAGTTAAGTAAGAAGGTAGTGTTATCTGAATGCCATCATGGTCCTGAATGGTTTATTTCATTTTTAAAGAAAGGAACACAGATGCTCAAAGAGATTTTGAAGATAGATGGCTCTGACTTGGAAACAAGGAATGAAGTGAAATCCCAAGTTAATGATGTTCCTGCTCCCCCTAGTAGACAGGATTGCCATGGAGCTGCCTTGCAATATAGACAAACAAAAAAAATGGGTATGTTTAAACATCAGCTCATAGTTCAGAGCTTCACCTTATAGTGACATTTTAGAACATAGCTAACAGTATAGTACTGATTTTCAAAATATAGTAGTAAAATGTCCATCTTTTTCAGTTCTATTTCTTTATTGAGATCTAAAAATGACTTTATATATGTCTCCTGCATTTTGTTAATTGGATATGAAAATACCAGAAAAAAAATCAACTGTGCTTCTTTTCTGCTAATAACAAAGTTGTTGTCCTTTCACTGCAGGAAATATTTGTGATATAGCTTGCTTGCCCTTTTTTTTTTTTTTTTTGTCAGCTACTTACATGAACAAGCCTTATAGCACTGGAGGCCCTCAGAACACACCAGCACTGGAAACTGGAGGTCACCCTTTCACTTGTCCACAGCCTGCACTGTCTAGTGTTTCTGAACTTTCTCGTATTTGTTCTGTTGTTGGAATGTCACAACCAGATTTCTCTTTCCTAAAAACACCACAGGTAAAAAGCTTTTTCTGCAAAAGTTAAAGTTCTCAACTTTGTTTCAACTGTCCTATATTAAACATTTGGACTGAGCACTGAAATCCATCTAAAAATAAACCTTAGCTCCATTTGTTGCCTTTTTTCAAAACAAACAAATCCTCTGTTTCTATCTCACAGTCTGTCAGCAGTAACAATTCCCTCAAAAATCTTCTCATTTTTCTAGACCATGGCAGTTTGTAACATAAAATTATCAAATGGTTTGTTGGTTCATGGCCCACAATGTCATTCTGAAGCTGAAGCAAAGGAGAAAGCTGCGCTTTTTGCTTTACAGCGTTTGGTGAGGATGCAAAGAATCTTTTAAAATCTTTGTCTCTATTGCACTGCATCTGCTTGTAATCGTCCATTTCTTTCTTCATAGAGTTCTATAGGCATAAACTTCCCATTGCATCCACCTCCGCCTCCACCAGTGTTTCCAAATTATCAGCCACTGGGAGTTCCTGTACCACCTGGATCTATTCCTCCAGTATTTGCACAACCTCCTGGTAAGTATTTGACTAGTACATGTTTCAGATATTGTCATGATATCCTGTAATTGTAATAGTTCTTTATATGAAAATGAATGCCTTCCAGAAAGCCCCACTTTTGGTGGGGCTTTGTCTGAACTTCTTTGAAACCAGTTCATGAACCTCTTCTTACCAATATGCAAATTAATTCAATACAAAGAATCATGTATTTCCCGGTTATTGCTTTTCCTCGATAATGTACTTGTCCATTCAGTCTTAGTTGGTTTTTTTGTTGTGGATTTTTTTCTTTTTTGCTTTCTAAACAACAGTAATTAGTCGAGAATTCATAAGAAATCTCTTGCTTTATTTTTTTTACATGGATTTTTTTTCCCCTGTATAGTTAATGGTTATCCATGCATTAGTGTTTTTATTTGTTTATAACCAACTTTCACTGAAGTGTCACATCACAATCCTGTTGTACGCTGCCAAATATTAGTCTGGTAAGTAACCTCCCCAAAAATGCTAAAAATCCTGGTGGCATTTTTTGGTTCCCATCTGTTTTGTATTCTACTCAAGCTCACATTCACAGCTAGTAATTAATAAGTCAGCACGATTGTAGCATCCTAGTAACCCATACAGCAGCTGCTACATCTCTTTTCCCCAGGGTTTCTTGTTGACTTGTTTCAAAAGGATGGCCTAAACTTGCAACCTTCTACTAATACAGTTCACTCAGCTAAGGATGTGAAGATCCTAAATTATCCTAATGTGTGCCCTGAAATGCAGATGCCGTGACTTAGTGCTCTTAATTGTGTTGTCACCTAGGTGTAGTTCTGTAAAAGCAGAACTGATTGATTGGGATTTTTTTTTAATAAATACTTGTCTGTTTTCAAGTAACTATCAAGAATATGAAGCTTTATTGGAAGGAGAAACAACATGCAGACATGTAGTTGGGGTACTTTGGGCGTCTGGGGAGTTGGTATCCTTTTTCTTGATAAAAGAGAGCTAAGAGTTACTTATTTTCACAGCTAATATAATGCCTCCATCATCTCACATGTTTGGTCCCGTGTCCTGGGGAAGTCCAGTGCCTACACATTATTATCCTGGCTCCTACCCAGGAAACGTGTCTCTTGCAGGAACTATACCAGTTGGTTCTCACAACCAGTTTATACCTCTGCAGGTAAGACTGGCAGGTTTCTCTTAATAGTCTTTTTGTAAAAAAAGTGCCTACATGATGAATGCAACAACACCCCACTGTGAAGCATTATTTAGTTATTAGAAAATTATTGTAAAAAAACTGTATGCATGTTTTCTAAAAGTGGAATATTTGCAGTTTTTTGAGAATGCATTCTGTTAAATAATATTTATTTAATTTAAAGGTAACTAAAAAAAGGGCTGCTAGCAAGAAAAACTTTGAGTTCAAGGAGTTTCAGAGTTCCCCTCAAGCTGCACCACTAAAGAATGAACAGCCAGTGTCTTCTGACCACATTCAGCAAGATAGTTCTTCAGCTCCTTTAAAATCTCCTCAAGCTGCTCAATCCACTGTTTCATTTCAAGACAATGTGGCTACTCCAAGCGCTCCTCATAACAAATCAACACCAAACACTTCCAGCAAGCGAAAGCCAAGAAAGCTGGCTGTCAATTTTGGCGCATCAAAAGCTTCACAATAAATATGGTAGCTAGGTGTATTTTATCTTTAACTCTTCCCCCACTATTATCTTCTATCATTTAAAAAAATCAACACTCTATTCAAAAGACCAGCCACTTTAAGTATGAAGAGAATGAAATACATTTTATTTGCTGTGATTTTCAGGTTGTTATGAAAACTATAGAAAATTTTGTTAAAACTTAATTATTTTGATGTAAATTAGCAACACAAATGCTGAGTTAAGGTTACCATGCCATCCATTGTGCTTAGGTTTTTAAACAGTGGCTTACAGACTGGCTTAGAATGCTGGGTAAGCAGCAATTAGCAGTGGCAACCCTAACTCAGAATTGTCATGCTTTTTGGGAAGGATATAGAGCGGTAATAAGTTGGGCATCTAGCATTGATTAGTATGACATTTTGTATTCTAGCTTATTTTTAAATAGTGTACTAAGACAAAAAGGAAAAATTATCTAAAAGCAGCTTTTATCTTGGCTCTCCAGGTCCTTCTGAGTTGAATCAGTGACTAAAACCTAACTGCAACCGAACTGCCAAATTCGCTTTAACTATGACCTGCTAGGTTTTGTACCAGAGAGCAACAACTTCACAACTTTCAAAATGTAGATACTGTATCTCTAGTATTAAGAGTGGCAAAAAGTGGTTGCTGATGCAGAATCTGTTCCAGGAGATTTATTTATAGGATGTGTTGTGAATAAAAGACTATATTTGCAATGTAGAGACCTCTTTGGTAAAGTACATTTAAATTTTTTATCTACCTATCAAGGTACCTATACCTTGATTTTTGATTATAAAATAACATAGATATCTACTACAGAGCTGCATAGCCTCCTAAAATGCTAGTGAAGTACTGCTTTTTTTTTTTCTAAATTATAAAAAAGGCCAGAGTTTAAAGATGTCCATTTGTGTAGTATGGCTGTCAAAGTTATGTTTACTTAAAGTCCATTTTTCTTTCCAATAGTCTCCTCCCTAAAACATTCTTTTTGGTAGGTTATTTATTGTTGCGAGTGACTTTTAATATTTAGTTTTATGACCAAAGTTCTATGTATCAAAATCAAATTGTCAGAAACTCTTGTCTGAATATTCTTGTGAAACCAACAGTAAAAAGTTGACTTATTTTTGGAGGGAGCTATATTGTAAAAGAAGCAACTCCATCATTCTTAGTTCATATAGGAAAAGAAGGTTCAAAGGTCCCTCTACTATTATTGACATTAATAAGAAGTCTTCAGTCCAAGAGAAAATTTTAAGCCTCAGATCGTGCTGTTTACTTATGTTGATTAAACTTCATTTTGCTTCTTTGTTCTAATCTGTTCCAGGAAAAAAATTTTTCCTCTAAGGCCCAGGAAGCTTAGACATAAAGCATACTTTAGTGATTCATTTTGTTGCCTCCAAACAGGTTTCATTGTTGGATCTGCAAGTCTGTAGACTTACTTTCAGTTCCCCTACCTTGTTCTTTGTCTTCATTTCTTGGTGAAGTACCAAGTTTCACTATGTTACTGAATTTTTTTTATATTGATTTCTCTGAAACTGTTGTTGCCTCAGCAGTATTTGTAGAATAGCAGGAAGCCCTATAAAAAGGATCAGAAGTAAAATCAAGGTTAATAAATTTTATTTCATTTTACTTAGTATCATAAATCTTGTAGAATAGTCTATATACAGTCTTAAAATATTTTATCATCTTTATAGCCATCTAGTCTCAAGAAGGTTTGAAGCCATATTCCATGAAGGGAAAGTTGTACATTTTGGCGTTTTATTGTCATTAGCAACATGAGATGGACATTATGCTGACCTGCCAGTATTTTAGAAGTGTTTATGTAAAATTTAATTATGAGATACAGATGTTAGTCCCCTATATCCTGTATGAACTATCTGATCATCAGAGAATAAATCTGTTTAGAAATTTCTCTAACGAAGATGAGACTATGTTAGATTCTTGTGTCCCAGAATGTTGACATACCTGGATAGCCAATTTATGCAGATTTTTTAGAAAGTTATGAAGAACACTATACTCTTAACTCCAGTAAACACAGCAATTTTTATTACTATTAATTACTTCAGACTAAGATTTCCTCTTCAAGTAGAATTGCTATATTTAGTATATATAGCTGGTGAAACACTTCATTCTGTAGCTGCTGCATATCGTATTAGTCCCTGGTTTCGAGTTTATATATCCTATTACACTGACTGCCTGGTGCCCAGTTAATTACGGTTTTACATGTCCTGTTAGATGTGACATTTGCATTGTCCTATGCCGTGTCCCCTATGATTTCTGTTTTCTATTTTAACAAGTTGATTATGTTTAATTCATACATATATAAATTTAAGCATTTGTTTTTCTCATAGATATAAAGTATTTTGTAAGCACTGGAGTTTTTCATTAGATCTTATACAGAGCAGTATTTTACTAAAATTCCAAAAGGGAAGACTTTTATGTGCGCTTTTTTGTAGTTTTTGATTTTTTAAAATAACTTCTCAGTGTTTATCTGCCAAGTGAAATGTTTTAATTTTACATATGAATGGATACAGAATGTATTTTTGTGCTGTTTAGTGTTAAGTGTGCATTTGCAGACTTCTAGCATGTAGTTGCACAAAGGACTGTGCAAAGATATTTTAAATATGAATATATGATACACTGAAGGAAAACATTCATAAAAGTTAAATGGTATATAAAACTTTAATGCAATAGAATAATTTTATAAATTGTGTCTGTGTCTGTTTGGATTAAATATTGGAACAAGAAACATTACTTATTTCCACTGTTTTATTTCCAAATACTATATGGAAACTTCTGTAGGCTCCAAACTAAAATTTTGAGATACAAATTATATCTCACGAATCCCAATTTCTGTGATTGTCAAAATAGCAACTGCCCACTACTGAGCTGTTTCTTGATGTCTTTCAACTGCCACTCATTTAAAGATAGGAAGTGTGTTAAAAAGACCATTGGTCATCTTGCAAGTAAAAGCATCTAACTAGATACCGATCTTCCAAAATTTCTTTGGCCTCTATCACCCAGGAGATTTAAGAAAGAAAGAAGAAAAAAGCTATAGAGAGGCAGTAAGATTACTGTTCAGTTCCAGTGGTTCTTAAGGTGCAAAACCAGCTGATAGCTGAAAAAAAGGACTCGAGTAAAACCTTGTGCTGAGATTTTTGCTAGAGTACAAACAGTTACCTCATTTGTAACAAGGCTTCTGAATGAAGCATAATGACAAACTGCAGTAAAAAAACAATGTAATGTGTTTGAATGTCTTTGAGACAAATGGCAAGATACATTTAATAATTAGGGATAAGGAAATTAATAATGGCAAGGTTTTTTAATTCAGAATTGTCAAAGTAATGTTACTTAATTTTACCCTTATTTTAGAAAGGGTAAATAAACTTCTTCACTTTTGTATTGTGTATATATACCATGAGTTGAGTTTTGTTCTCTTTGACCAGTTATCTGTAAGATTATGTTCAAACTCTACTTCTTCCCTTTTAAAGCATAATGAACACTGAAGTCATGCTAGTTAATTCTTAGTATCTTTGCTTGTGAGTTATAAACTTTGTTAGGATCTCTCTTTTGCCAGCTGCAGCACCAGCTTTTCATGTAGAGAGATGTTACTTTCCTTCTCACAGATTGTGTGAAATAGCTTATTTAAAGCAACTAGCATAAAGAATGCAGTACACTCTTAACATGACTAGCTGCTGCAACTTTGTGTAACAATTCTCTGGATAGAACTACAGTCTCAGTAAATACATTCACGTTATGTTATTCAACAAGAAGATAGCAAAATAGAATCTTGCATTTTTTAAGCTGTCTTCAAATTATTAGTCAATGGACTTTTTAATTAGTGCAGTTATCCTGCAGGCAAGTTCTGTCTTGTTACTTTTCCCATCTGTATGCACACCACTGAAGAAAATTAAATTCAGTGAAAGGATAACTTTAAAATATATCAGTTCATATGCGATACATTTTTCATGAACACTCCCCTTCAAAAATTAAGTGACTTTTGTTCAATTTAGTTCATTTGAACTGCCACACAGATGACTCCCGAGAATGAGGAATCTCAAAGAAGGCATGGGGTTTTTTTATTCTTTTTATTTGAGATATGATCTCCATATGTATTCCATAATCAGCTTTCCTTACTACTGAGAGACAGTTATGTTCTTCTCTTTCTGTCTATGGAAAGGGGACACAGTGACACCAAGGGCATAAGGGCAGTCTGAATACACACTCTTGGCCAAAAGAATCCAAATTCAGGTGCATGAGGACCCATGAATATTGAGACTGTAAATGATACCTATTTCGAAGAATTGGATATCACGAGGTAAGTAGCTGTTGTTTATTAACAAAAGAATCCGTGGTTCCAACCACAGTTCCTTAATGTTGCCAAGTTTCAACGAGGTGTTTACTCTTATTTTTCTGTAATGTACAAATTTTCTTTGAAAGGCAATACAAATGAGAGAAGAAGTTGCAATGCTATCAAGTGCAAACAGTAAACCTGATTCCTGTTATTTGAAAGGACAGAGGAAGCATTTTTCATTAAAAGTTACTATTTTTTTCTGGTAAAACTTGGTCAGTAAGCATTACTGCATCGGCATGGCTTTATGAAGGCTGATAATCACCCTTAGTTGTGTATTTTGTGTAATTGCAAGAAAGACAACTGCTGGCAATCAAAATGTTAATTTCTGCACAAGTAACAATAGCAATAAGATTCAAAGTTGGCAACTTTTAGCATGTTAAAGGTACAGGGTAAAGCAAGAACTGTGATTCTGGTGCACGTGATCTATTCAGAGTAACCTATGCATGTTTTAGATTTAGCACTAATTTGGGATAGAATGTGATATTTACTATTAGCTCCTGATGTTTCTTCCCGCACAAATTTCTTTGAAACAGCTGAAATGCTTTGTCAGTCATTGAAACTAACTCAGCAGAGTAAATGGAGAGCAGTGTGGGCTGCTGGAACCTCTGAGTTTACTGAGCCTTTGTTAAGATGGTTCATTCTTCTACATTTTTCTGTGGTTTATATATTTTTTTTCCTTCCCCTTGCTTTCATTTTTAATTAACGTTTTTTAAGTGGCCAGTGGCTAGTTTCTCATACTGAAACAATAGTTCTTAAGTGCTTTTTCATCTCTTTAGCCTCTAGTTTATCCATTCTCTCGTTCTACTTAAGCTTCATTGATGGCCATTTTCCTCTCTTGGTTTTTATATTTTGGTTTTTTTCCTGTGAATTTCCTAACTTTGAAATCAATGTTTTTTTAAATTGCTGTTCAGCCCTGGATTTTCTAGGTACAAGTGACCATTCATCACGTGTATATACATACACATCTATATACAGATATGGGACTCAATCTCTTCTTTTGTCAAAGCTGTTCATTGTTGTGTCATTTTTAGTCCACATCATAATTCCTTAATGTCTATCATCATCTGGACATCTCTCTTCTTATATATATACATTGCACATCTCCAAATGTAGATATTACTTAGGATGGGTTAAAAGCATGGGCAAATAATGAAACATTAACAGAATAAGTACATGAGGTTTCCTTCAGTTGCTTTGGTACATAAATTCTTGTTTTACAACTTGATTGTCCTAAAGTCAACCTCATTCTCTGTCAAAGGTTACTTGTGTTGCAGAGCTGGCAAAAAGGAAGGACTGCTTGTTCCTCAGGCACAATGCAAAACCTCGTGTGTGGGCACAGTTTTGATGTGCAATTCTCCAGTGAAAATGCTGGCTTAACCAGGCTTTTACTACTTGTTCCCACTGGATCATGCCAAACGGTTTGTATTGCCACATTATGAGCCATATCAAGGAATTAATCTGATTTAAACTTTCTACAATGTTGTTGGTTTTTTTTAGCCTGATAGTTCATCACGGAGTCACAAGTACAACAGTTCACAGTGTGAGGGTGGGATGATTTAAGCAAGAGTGGAACTGCTTAAGAAACATCCTGTCACTGCCTGAACCCACATCACCCACAAAGCTAACATGCTAGATTAACTTATGTCATTAACTTATGCATTGTATGCAGGTCTGTCTGTTGGCTTCAAGGATAGTGGAAAGTTCTGGCAGGAGTACAGGAGGAACTGCTGAGAGTGGTGATATGGTAAATTATTGCAGCAAAATCTGCCAGAAGGTCATCACATTCATGTTGAGCCATCTATTAAGTTTCCAGGCAAGGCTTAATGACTGATGTATATGGGCTGCACCAATTGAACATAGAAATTAGTGGGCTTTTTTTTTTTTAATTTAAATGCAAACTGACTAAGGACCATTGACTGAGGTCAGTGCTTTCAGAATGTTAAAACTTGTTAATATGATAGAGCTAAGGAAGTGGCTAAAATGGTAGATAAATGGTAAAGTAAATAAGTAAATAAGAGTTTGATCAGGCAGTAGAAGGGTAGATGCATCTTGACAAAATACAGCTAAGGAAAGGAAGTTTAAAAAAATACACATGACAAGTTTTGGGTCTTGCCCTCCTAGATTCCAGTAGCTGGAATCGTGTTAGCACTGCCGGTGGCAAGTTCGATTCATACGGGAAGCCTGGCGTGAGAGAAGAGGCTCCTATGTATCAGTCGCACAACAGAAATGCACCTGAGAATACATTTATTTAAAAGAAAAAACAAGTTATGTATTCCAAATACAGTTTGATTAATAATTTTGAAATTTTAATTAATAATCTGGTCCTAGAAAATGTCAAGATCATGTTTTCTTTCTGCTGGATTTGTAACTCTCATCTCTCAAGCCTGTTTTAACCTGGAAACCTGGGGTGAACCCCTCTTCCTTGGCATCCTCTAAAGTGTACTCGTTGCTGACTGAAACATGTTGAGCGTGGTGACATCACTTTCAACCATTTGATATAAATTACTTATGGTGGGGGTTTTGCCATTGCTTCCAGCAAAAGAGGATCTTCTTGTTCCTGGTGTTCAGCTGTTTGGTTGGTTTTACTTAATAACTCTTCCCTTTGCTACAGCATTGGACAGGTCCCTGGAGTGCCTCCACTCCTTCATTTGGTTTGGTATTCCAGTAAAAGATACCACCAGTCATACTTTCCAGAGACCGAAGAAACTGGGTATTTCAGCAGAGAAGATGCAGAAGTACGGGATGTAGCTGCTGTGGTAATTGGTATGTGACACCAGATATGGGAATTCTCTGCGTTCTGAACAGTGGAAGGGGCACCCTGCATGCTCTCACTTCAACAGGAAGACTAGAGTGTAGTAGAGTTTATGCAGCCTTGTTATCAGCATTGCAGTGTGGTATAAGAGGAGGGTGTCTGTACATCTTTGCTTCAAATTGAATGTTTCTTCTCTGTGCTAGATGAACTTGGGGCTTTTACCCATGTTGGTGGTAAGATTTTTCTCTGAGGGTGACAGAGGTTTTGGATAGGCAAAGAGTGCGGGTGTGGGAATGATAATTTTTTTGATTTATGATGAGATAACATAAGCTAATACCAGATAAGTCATGTATGGTCAAGCTATGCGTGTCTGAAAACCCATTGCCTCTTTTATTGCATTGCTTTTATCACATTGCAAACAGAATAATATTACATTTGTATTTCATAAGCCTCTCATAAAATCGAGCATTTTAATCCATGCTGTATAACTGAAATTATGTGTGGACTGCAGCTGTGCAAGTTGGTTCACGTTATCTTTCCAACATATGTATGGTGTTCCTTTTCAAGATGCATCTAAGTTCTTATTAATATATTAAACAGAGTTTAAGAATTGCAGGAAGAAATCGGCTTATGGCCACTTCGATGCAATACAGTGGCTCAAAGGGGTATGTATTTGTTACATTAAGAGCTTGTAAAAGAAAAAAGTAACCTGCACCTCCATTTTCTTATTGAAGTTGTGCTTCATCTCTTTCAGTGACACCACTTGTACTGATACTGTAAAAATGTGAAAGGTCTCTAGATGCATTTTTCCAATTTTACTTAATGCTGCTTAGTATTTGAATGTTTGGAGAGCTTTTAGCCTTTTATACCAGTTACACGTGTTGAATCTTATTTAGGGAGCTTTCTTCAGGAGTTCTAAATGATTATTACCAAAACTAACAGAAAAATCAAATTAGTTTGAAGAAAAACAGTCTTAATCAGATAGGAAGTACTGATACCTTTGTCTGACATACAACTATTAGCTGTATGTCAAGAGATAACTTGTCAGGTTATAGTCAAAAAGACAGTCAAAGAGATGATGACTTTTTAAAAAGTCATTCCTTGGGGAGGAGAGAGAAAGCAGCCATTTCTTGCTCTCTCTTTCACATGCCTTCAGTTCTCCGTGATCCAGAACCTTTGTTCCAGTGACCTCTGCGACTGCCCGGTTGACGTGGGAAGCCTTTCCTTATGTGGCTTTCGCATTTGTTGGTATTCCTGTTTAAAGATCCAGTGACATCAGACTGTTATCCCACATAATATCCTTTTGTTTTTCATAGTGCATTTTTGCTAAGAGGTGCCGAACAGAAATATGAGAAAATATTTTCTATTTTGCTTTTCCTGTTCTAATTAAGTGAGGAGTTAAAACTAATTGGCTAATACTTCTAACTAAACTGGGGTTAAAACTAAATTCTACTGGTACTAGTTGGGTTTGAACATACTGAATTTTATTGCTTAGCTATTTCTCGTTGTTCCTGTTGAAAAACCACCACTCCATCTAAGGGCAATACATTTTCAACGTGGTTCCCATTATAAAGCAAAGTGATGGCACAAGAGCATTGCTGCAGCTGAAGACTTTGTACAATTCCATAAATCTGTTCACTGATGTTCACTGCACCTAGCTCTTTACCAGACACCTGCTCCTAGCTGACAAATTCTGTATTTTAGAAGCCCTTTAACATTTGGTGTTCAATTAAAATCCTTTTACGTGCATTTGGTAAATCTATATCGAAACTGCACAGTGCTGAGGGCTTGGCCATGCGGAGAAGGCGCCGTCGCTCCCCCTCCGTGGCCCCCCTAAGGGAGCGGGCACGTAGGTGCCACCGTCCCCGCCAGACGCGGCAGCAAGGAGCTGAGCCCCCAGGCCGTTCCCTCCGCAGCAGCCCAGCGCTGGTCAATGCCGCAGGGCCGCGGCTCCAGCTCCGGCGCCACTGCCCGGCCGCGGCCTGCAGAGGCCGTTCCGAGGCCCGGCGCCACCTGCCAGCCCGGCGGCGTCTTCGTAACGCGACCCGCCTTCCGCCGCCGCGCGATCCGCGCCCATAGGCCGGCCGGGTGCCCGCCCCGCGGTGCGCAGGGGTGCGGTTTTCTGGCGGGCGGCGGACCTGGGCGATCCCTGGGCGCGGAGCCGCGGTGGGCGATGCCGTGCGAGAAGCAGGAGAGCGGCGGCGCCGCCCACGCGCGTTACGTGATTGGGGTGGACGTGGGCAGCACGGTGGTGAAGTGCCACGTCTACGACCGGGCGGCCGCGGTCAGAGGCTCCAGCTGCAGGAAGGTGAATCCGCGGCGGGGGTACAGCGGCGGGCGCGCTGCGGGGCTGCGCCCTCACCTCGCCGTCGAGCCGAGCGGCGTGGGCCGTCCCCCTTTGGGCGGGAGCGGCGGTACTGGGCGGACGAGGCGTCCTTTGGCTTCAGGAGCCGACGCCGGAGACGGGCACCTGTGGGCGGGGCCTAACGTGCCCGCAGTTCACCGAGTGCTGGGCGGTTTTAACCGGTCGGTCTCCCCGTCCCTCACCCGCGGGGCTTTTCCCAGGGCGCGGGCATCCCTTAAACCGGGTCGGATGGGAATGGCTTCCCAAGGGCCCTCAGACCAGCCTGGGTGAAACAAAACCCCCAACCCAGTCGGGAGCCCCATGGGCATGCCATTATTGGACTTGCCCCGTTACTTCGCAGCGTTTGCTCTCGCCCACCTTTCCCTGTTACTTTCACTTTAGTCACTTGTTGACTAATCCCTCTCCAAACAAAACGACTTTTGTTAGTAGGGCATAGCTGAGACTTCTGTAGGTCTTGCATTTGCATGCATCCCATTATGTAACAGCGCTGTGTAAAGAAGTGTTAACTTGGAACATGAATTTCAAGCTGCTTTTCATTTGTATGGCTCGGGATTTTGGGATGAAGACCATCTCCAGAATTAACTTTTTTATTGTTATCTAACGAGAAGATGGAAGCAAATGGAAGTGTAAGAAATCTGATGGATTTTCAGAGGTGGAAATCAGATGTTTTCAGTGGAGCTGACCCTCCCTCTCGCTGGAAGCCCATCTGGTGGGTGATCCCTGGGCTGCTGTGCCACGCTGCCACGCTGCCAGGGAGTTGCTCAGAGGCATTGACACCCAAGTTCAGCAGTGGAGCCCAAAGGCTATCTGAGAAACCTGGTTTCCAGTTTAGAGGCCATAAAGGGGTTTACAGGCTCTGCAGTTTGGACTTCTTTATTCCCTCTGAACAGAGATCTAGAGATCACACACCCACATTCAACCGTGTTTTAAAATTTACAAACACTTTTGTTTCTCATCTTGTAGTAGATTCAGAACATTAAGAACAAAAAAAGCAAAACCAAATGTGTTTGCACAAACTTTTACAAGAATGCTAGTTTCTGTAAACTAGGGATTGTAACAGTACTGTGTGTCTTCCATGAACAGGTGGAGTCACTTTATCCTCGTGCTGGCTGGGTTGAATTAGATCCCGAAGTGCTGTGGAATCAGTTTGTTGGTGTTATAAAAGAGGCTGTACAAGGTAATGGCTTATAAAGTTTGAGAAGTTAATTTATTATTCTTTTTTTTCACATAATTAAAAAAATCTGTATTAGAAAAAATGTTCTGTAACAGTTACGTGAAGGTAACGTTTAACAGCAAAATCTATGTATACCCAAATTTACATTTTATTATTCTTAATCTGAGGTACACATTGTTGCATTCAGTGATACATGGTTAAACAAATTTGTTCTTGTGAGTTTTGAAAGATTGCGTAAGGAATATTTAAGGTGAGATGTCATTATCAAAGTGATGTAAAAAAATCATGGTATGTTAACGTTAATCTCTTTACTGTCTACAGAATCAACCTAGTTTTGGTTTTTTATGGATTTCTTTCCATAAGTCTGTAAACGTACTACTTCAGTTTGTGCTTTCGTTCACATTCATCCACATGAAATGCACATTTTAACTGATTATGTAGGCATATGTAACCTGCCTGCCTGTCTCTGGGATTATTCAAGTGAAGTATCAACAGGACTTTCAGTAGGTGAGAAGGGTCAGTGTGCCATAACTGCTTTTCTAAACTACATAGGTTTGTTTACCTGCTTTGAAATCAGTTGTCTGACTCTGAGTTCTCTAATATTTCACTGTTCTAGCCTCTTAGTTGGGCAATATGTAGTGATTTATATTCTCATAAATTATTAACTGCCTAAGTATTTAATAGGTTTTATAGTCATATTGGAAAAGATACTGTATTTTTGTTTCTTCAAATAAATGCTTTTTTTTTGTATGTTTTTTATTTTTTAGCTGCAGGACTTCACATGAGGCAAATTGCTGGTCTTGGCATCTCAACACAGAGGGCAACTTTCATTACATGGCACAAGTATGTATATTGTGAGTTGTTTAAAATTAATTTGTCTTCATAGACTGGATGGAAGCAGACTGCAAAACTGTTGAACTTGGTCAAGTCACAACCTGAAAGCAACAAATGTCAGTCACTCATGTTCTTTTGTGTTTGCACAGCCACACCTCACAGCAGTTCAGAACAGTTTATAAGTGTATGTACTGTTTGTTTTCCTCTTAGTACTTTGGAAGAAATCAATACATATGTATTTTTCAGTCCTGGTGAGAAATCTCACACTCAAAATGTCCACGTGCCTATTACTAATTCCTCAAATCTACCAGGAGGATATGCACTTACTTTAGGAATTGACCTTGTGTTAAGTGTACTGGCTGGAAATGGGGAACGATGTTGACTTTTTTGGACGGCATATGTTCTGTAGTTTTAAATGAGAACATTCAAATACTGTTTTTCAGGAGGACAGGGAAACCTTTTCATAATTTCATAAGTTGGCAAGACTTAAGAAGTGCTGAACTTGTGAATTCCTGGAATAAGTCCTTTCTGCTGAAGGTAAAACTGTGCTAAGCTAGATACTGCTTGGACATAATAGAACTGTTTGATTTTTATGAAGAGTAAGGGCAATATATGAAATGCTGTGAGTGTCTTATTAACATGTTACTATGATGTGCTGTGGCCTAAAAACATTTAACTGAGCAACATTAGCATGGAAGATAGTACCAAGAAAAAATGCAGTACTAATAGCCTGAAGGTAATTAATCATGGGAAAAGGTAGATGTAGGTCTAGCACACATTTTGTTACTTTGTAGTCTCTTTGTTGTATTAAAATGTTGCATGTTAACACTGCTACAGTATAATTTTTGGAGGTAGATCTTGATTGGTTGTGTTTGGGGTTTTTTGTGTGTTTTTCTTCTTAGTGTACTCTTTGCTCAGATAATCTGTAGAATGCTTTTTGCATTTATCTTTTATATCTTTTATGCTGCTCATGGCTTGTGCTTCTCACCTTTAGAAGAGGAAGATCTGTTTTAAGTGGAAACTAACAAGCACACTCATAATAAGTTAAATTCCTGGTTTTACTACCGATTTCTTTTGGGAATGAAAACTTGATTAATGGTTAAATTTTTGTTAATCTATTAAAACATGATTGAGCCTGTCTACTGTAGGAGAACTTCACTGGAACAACAGTATGTAACGCTGTCAACCACATCATGCATTGGGCTCATATAGGTGATGTCTTTGTAATGCAGAGCAGTCTCTATCAGCTTGCCAGCAGAAGTCAGTAAAACAGACTTGCTTAATGCAGCTGCTCTTTCCTGAGGTATTTGTGGGAAGGCTATCTGTTGAAATCTTGTGTAAGGATTCTCTAGCAGAATTTTAGCTTTCTGAATCTAATCTCAAGTAAGCAGCTTCATCTGTGTTGTTATACTTTAAAGACAATTGATCAGAAACCTTTAAACGGAGGGATTAAAAATCAACTGTTTTCTTTTGAAATAGGTGATCCGTGTTATTTTCACAGTGCTTCATTTCTTGACTGGGAGTGATCAATATTTGGCACCAAGTTTTCTTACTTTTTCAACGCAACAAACATCTATGAAGTTGTCATGGGTTTTTAAAAACATACGTGAGGTAAGCTGGAAAGGGAAATATAATAACTTTCTTAAGTCATAATAAGGCTATTGACTTAGGCCGGTTGTAACCTCTTCAGTTTTGTCTTGCTTGTTCTCTTCCTCAGAAGAACCAGAATGTAAGACTTCTATCTGTGTTAATGTTCAAATAATGTTAATGGTTTATCTATGTAAATATCTACTTATGTTAATACAACTTTTTCCTCTGATTCTGGTAATGTGTGGTCGTAAAAAATTTTCTTCATGCATAAGAAACATAATCAAATCACCTTATTTCACTTGATATAATTAGACAATTAGTAATTGTACTTAATTTTAAAATTGTTTGCACTCTAGTTTTGCATGACAATTGTATTTATTTTCTACTAGCACTCTTATCTTTCCGCTCTGCATTATTGCAGTGTTTACAGTTTCACAAATAATATCACACTGGATAATCAAGTGTTGCAATTTATTTTGCATTTTGTTGTCATGTAAATTGGAAAGTACATATAAAATAAGTTGCGCTGGTATAATCTAATGGACTAATGAGAACCGAGCTATTTGTTGCTATATTCTTTGGTCTAATCTTTACAATTTTCCTTGTTTCTTCCTATTGTATTTATAACTTTAGTCATCTTATTTTCTATGACAACCATTTTCTTCAAAAATAACTGGAAAATTATCATCCATTTTCTACCCTGTGTAAAGAAGCCCTGACTTTGTCTGGTATTTTCTGTCACAAAACTAACTATTCAGAAGGTCAAGTACAATTTTTCACTGGCATGTTTTGGTTGGACCTTTTGAAAATGTGAGGTGTGAATTTGGAGGATTATAGAATTGACAGTTATGCAGCTGCAGAGTTTTCAGTGTCAGGTGAACATCCTCCCATATTTTATCAGGCACCGATACTTAAAATATGTGACTATCAAACTAAGAAGCTGAAAAATTCATGGCTTTAATTACAGATAATAATGTTTTCAGGCATGTTTTGAGTGAATTAATTTGTACGTTCTTTTTATGAATTCTGTAGTTGTACATATTGTCAGTTAGTAGAAATTAGATGAAACCTGAATTTTTCATTTCAAAGGGGAAAAAGATCCCAAGGAAAATAACATTCTGAACTCTTTACAGAAATCGTAAACCAGAAAACAATGGCTCTGTCTTTATTGTTGTCAAGCATATACTTTAAAATACACTTTTTTCTTACGTTTCTGTTAACTTGCTCTCTTTGTTTAGCACTCTTTTACCACTTCTATAATGGTGACTGTAAAATTTCCCTTCCTAAGGCTCTGATGCCACTACAGTAGAAGGTTAATTTCTGTTCTTTCTTTAACAGCAACTGTGACAAGCGATGCTTATCCTTTGTTAGGAGCATGAACTGTGGGATAATATTACTTATGTCACCAGTTTGGCTGAGGCAGGTCCAAACCACGGGACAAATTGTCTCTCCAAATCAGCCCCTTCTCCGTTCCAGGAGAAAAGGCGTTAATGAGAGAGATAAAAGGAAAAAGTGGGCGAGGCATCAGTTATGTTTTGGAAACTAGAACTTTTTAAATAATGACAGAAAAATATTATATACAACAAACAACAACAAGATATTAACAAATATATACAAGGTTCAAGGATCTGGCGTGACAAGGGTTAAACCATGAGCAAACTACCAGGCAGGTAGCCACCAGGAAGGGACCTAGAGATGGGAAGAGGAATTTGTGGCAGGCAGCAGCAACAGGCAATACCTTTGACCCCAGAGCTCCCGTTGAGAAGCAGCAAGCGGGATTGCGGGTCAGCAACAGCCAGTTCCCTCAGCAGCACTACCAACCCTCAGGGCAGGCAACCACGGTAACGATAGCAATGCCAGCAACTGTAGCAGCCGGGTGGCTCTGGTAGCAGGGCGGCAAAGGGCAAAGGCACGAGCACGGGTGGCTTCTTCAAGAGACATCGTTCCGCCAAGTAGCTCCACAGCCAACAAGGTGCAGTGATGTGCAAGGACAGGAATACCTTAATGGGTTTGCTTCATATGTCAATCAAACTGTCTTTATATTAAACCAGGACAACTTAACGTAGCCAACTCTCCCTTTTTAGAAGAAAAATTGGCAATTAGAGGCTTATTTTCTGGGGACATTTATCATTAACCATGAAGAAAATGAGAAAAGGAATCAGGAAATATGTTCCTCTTTATTGTACCCAGTTGTAAATAATTTTTTCCTATGTATATTTGTTCCCAGGCTGAAGAAGCTGCCAAAAAAAATGACTGCTGCTTTGGAACAGTTGACACATGGTTACTGTATAGATTGACTAAAGGTGAGCAGTTCCTTTTAAATATTAATAAAACGTACTGGATTCTAAGTAATGATGTTCATGACTGTCATTGATATATCCTAGAGTTCAAATACTTTTTTGACAATTTGTGCTTTTTTTTATAATTGATTAATATTGTTATATATTTACTATTTAAAAAAATAACTTCTGAATTAATTATTCTTTGGGCCTGCCTGGAAGGGTAGTCAGAATGGGAAATAATTATTCCATGTAATTAACCTGGCAAGCATTTAAGATTTAAAGAGAACTAACTTGCCTTGATTGAAGAGAAGTATCTGTGACAACAAAAGAAAAAATTGTTACAGATGTGCAAAAATCACAAGTTTCTTTTCTGAGGGCTAATGCCTGAGAAATTGGATAGATTGTCATAGAAAGTGATGCAGTCAATGTGGTACATGTTGTCAAACGTACTGGCTCTCTTCTAGCCAGTTTCAGGAGGGTAAAATAGGGTAATTAACATTCATAAAGAGTGGCAGGTGAAGTTCATGTGCTTATTGTAGCATTATGACTTTGCCTATAGAAACTCAGTTCATATTTCATGGGAGCCACTGAGATGTTTAAAGCAAAAGTGTGTTTAAAATGACTTAAACATTTGGATATCTAAAAACATACTGTGTTTTTTTTTTGTTATGTAGGTTCTGTGTTTGCTACAGATTACTCGAATGCCAGTGCTACAGGCGTTTTTGAACCCTTTACGGTATATGCTCTTCTGAAAAAATGTTGTTCCTATTTATTGTGCCTCTGAGAGAGTTGCTGACATTTCTACTTTTCCCACATTATTTCAGAAATGTTGGAACCCTACTCTGTGTAAACTACTTTCCATTCCAATGTCTATATATCCACCAGTGAAAGACACAAGGTAACTATGAAGTCCTATTCAAAAGAATATGACAACTGTTAAATGAATTGCCTTTAGAAAAATACTACATAATCTGCACCCATGAAGTAATATATAGATAGAAAAAAAAAATTATATGCAGATGTACTTTTTTAACACTCCATCCAAAACTTTTTTTTACTATCAGTATTTCTTAAAGTGATAGTTCTAAAATAAATCAGTAGTATTACCTTTCATATGTGATGCAGACCCAAGCCTTACATATTTACATTTCATTTAAACAAAAAGATCAATTTAGTGTTGTGATGTTTCTCCATAACATTTGTTTCAAGCTTCAACTTTGGATCAGCTGACTCTGAAATATTTGGTGTACCTATTCCAATAATGGCAGTGGTGAGTGAAAATGTTTTCTTACTTAAATCTGTATGTTTGTACCTATATTCTTTTTGTCTAGCTTTGATTTAATACTTGCTTGTTTATTAAGTATTCTCTATTCCTTCACTATGACTTAACTACAGTAGAATTTGTTCCATTTTTCTCCAAAAACTCAGTTTACAACCTTAGGGGGTAAGTAGGAAAGAGGAACAGGAAGGGATTTCTAGAGGTTGAGATCCATTAAGGTTAGATGACCAAATGATTAAGCACTGAATGTATGACTTGACAGAGCTGAGTTCTGCTCTAAGCTCTGGTAATGTGTCTCTGTGGCTTAAAAATCAGTTGTTCTGTATAAATTTGTGCAGTGAGGTCCACTCTGGCCTCACTTCAGTATGACTACACAAATATAAGAGTATTTGTCAATAGATCCACTTGTGGTACCTTTTGTTCTGTCTTTTCACTAAAAATAGATGACAAATAATGTTCTTGCCACAGTAGTAAGGATTTGGATAAGAAAAACCCATTACTTTCGTAAAGTGATAACTTGTAGAAAAATCAGCTTGCATAGAGCTAAATGGAAAAAATGTCACTTAGCTAACCCAAATTTCTCCTGCTATTTTTAAAGAGTGGTAGATTGAATTTATCTGTAAATTCACTACTTCACCAAGGCACAAACATAAATAAACACATTTAATAACCATCATCACTGCTGAAAAATTGAGTGTGTAATAATTTGGTACAGGAGAGGTAGCGGGGAAAAAGGAATTTGAGAGCTCAAAACTTCAGCTTTCTCTTTGGTGGAAGAGGAATTCAAGGCAAGCTACTCTATTCTGCTCCCCGGGATTGCAGGTGCCCCATTTATCTTTGTCAAATACTAAATTATAAAATACTTCTTTTGTTTGCATTACGTACTTTTCACTGTTGCAAGCCATACAACAGGTGTTTACATTGTGTCCAAATCAGGTATAATTTGATTCTAGTGATAAATCTGACCATTGCAATGGCCAGAAAATACTTAAGAAATTGTATATGAGTCCTCTCTTAATGCTCAATTCTTTTCTGAATGGTTATTTGTATTCAGAACTCTGAAGTGTATGCAGTGTGGGTTGGTAGTTGGTAGCTAACCTGTCATATTGTTTTTGTTGTTATGGCAGGTAGCTGATCAGCAGTCAGCTATGTTTGGAGAATGCTGCTTTCACCCAGGAGATGTTAAACTGACAATGGGAACAGGTGGTTTCTGGAATGTGAATACTGGAAACCATCTCTTTGCATCACAGATGGGTAAGATAGTGAAATTTTGATTTTAGAGTATTTCACATTACTTGACAGCTCTTAATGGTGCGCATACAAAAAGGGATAAAACAAGGCTGTGCTTTTCCTTCTGTCTTTAGCTGTAGAAGGACAGCTTGAAAGTGTTTTCAGAACACTTCAGAAGACTGTGGAAATCTTTAATTAGAAATTTAGATCTTGGTTATCCTGAATTAATTCTCAAAAAGAGAATTTAAGTAACATCACTAGTAATAATGTCTGCTACGTGCATCCCTATGGTTTGGTTTTTGTTTTTTCCCTTTCACCTATTCTGCTTGATAGCCGTATTATACAGTACAGGAACAGAGGAAAAAGGAATTGGTCCTCTGGCTTCTCGCATCAAAATGTTCCAGTGGATCACTGTAAGTTCCTCTTCTTGAGCCCTTATGCTTTGAAATACCTGCAGTGAGATAATGCAGGATTAGCAATTATTAGTTTTCTTCTAAAATACTAGAAATGGGTTCCCCAGTGTGTTTCTTATGTTTAAAACTTCGTCATTCTGAACATTTGTGGGCTGTCAAGCTTGTTAATTTGTTATAGATGACTATTTGTCAAGAGATAAACAGATGATACTGAAATAAATTTGCCTGCACAGTCTCTGTCTGTCATACTTTTAAAGAGGTACTAATTTCAGGAAGCCTACAATTTAAAATGGGAGGGGGGGGGTTGGAAGGAGGACAGCAGCGTGCTAATATCTGGAAGGACCTTGGTAAATCCATGAGATGTGTTAGAACTGAATAGCATAGACATTGTTATGAATGCAAATGCTTTTTAAGCTAATTAATTATGTCATTATGATGATACTTTTACTTACGAAATCATATGTATGTAGTCTGTGGAAATGTAATAGTGAAGTATTTAGCTATTGTGATCTGATAGGAGTTGAAATCTTTCAGGCAGTGAAACCCACCGCTTTTGGCTGTTATTTATGTTAAAGTTATTTTCCCTGTGTTCTTTGGCTGTCATGTGGTATGGTTAGTAGGACAAGTTAAGTGCCTAGCTTGCTCAGTGCCCTGGGCATAAAATGTAATGTGTTCAATCTTTAAAGTTGATATAGGTATTTAAGACTGCAAGATGAATCCCTACAGCATCCTTGTGTGAGCTATTCATTAGCTGCTATTGCAGTTTCTGGTCTGCATTTATTTGCTATATATGACAGTTTAAAACCACAAATAGTTGATCAAGAACAGCAATTCTCTTAATTCAGTGATGGAAATGTGTTGTATAGATTTAAAATCTATCTCTCTGGCAGTCTGATAGTTCTTAGTAATTCGGGTCATGCCAACTGTCCTGTTGATCCACTCCCTAGAGCTAGATTATCTTACAGTATTAGGGACTCTGGTGTGAGCATCTTTAAGAAGACACTTGATGGACTTCTCTGTCTCTAATTAGCTGTCCTTCTTTAGGACTTCTGGCTCAATGAATTGTTTGCTCTTGCTTTTTTCTTTGCAGCTTCACCTTTGGTAGAAAATAAAAGATTGTAAGGGAGGCCTGCACCAATGATCTGGAGATATGTATATCAGTTTTTCCTTTCAAGAGACAAAAGAAACTTTAATCTAAATAGATGCAGCTGATTGTTTTCTATTGTAAGCACCAGAGTGCCTCCAGCACTAACCGAGTTTTTGCAATTGCACTGGTACTACCATACCACTCTTTTGGACACAGGCAAGCAAACTGGAGATGATTCTGTGAGGCACACTGTTGCCGGTTGGCTGAGGCAAGCCAATTATGGAGACGTGCCCTTTCCTATCCCTGAACCCCTCTCCTCCGGGAGAGAAAGGGTTAAAAAGCAGAGATACGAAAAGGAAAAGAAAGATTTTGTGAGACCTCTGAACGTTTGGAAAACTGAAACAAACTTTAATAAAACTAGAACAAAATATATAATATGCAGGGAAAAACCAATGCAAAATCTGAGGGTTTATACGGGATGGAAAAGCGAGGGTTAAACGCGAGTAAGAGAGAAAGGGGGACGGTACCACGTGGAGTCTGAAAATGGCACCTGCCACGTGTGCGCTTTCGTGGAATAAACAAAGGGAAACCGCGGCTGTTATGAATGCAGGGCTCCAACGTGCAAAGCGCTGTTCCTACCAGTTCTGGTCATGCAGTTTGTAGAAGCAAAGCAGCAAGAAGCGGCAGCGCTGGCGGCAGAGAGGGTACGGCATTGCAGCAGCAGGCAAAGAGCAGCCTCTGGGCACGGGTCTCCAGGCGGCGCGAGCAGTCTGTCCCAGGCGGCGCGGCGGGGGCTTCCCCGGCACACAGCTTCGCTCCACTCTGGCAGCGCGGGGGAGCCGTAGCCGCAAGTCTGGAGAAGCCTCTTCCCGGAGCGAAGCTGCAAGGTCCGCAGCGCCTCTTGCAGCGCAAAGCCGGAAGTGTCCAGAGAGCGGAGAAAGCCGAAAAGCCGCCGAAAGACCGAAAAGCCCGCGGCTCTTAAAGGCACAGTACGCTCGCGAGAAACTTTCTCAACCAATGAGATGTGCAATCGTAGCATGGGAGGGAACAGTCCAATTGGTCAGTTTAAAACAAAAGCTTTCAAGCAGTGTTTTTTTTTCTTCAAACTGCCACATTCCACTCCTTATTCCATACCATGTATGTTATGCGCATCTCATTTACATTATATTATACAGGAATTAACAGCATGAGACTCTGGTTCAGGGTGTTTCAGCCAGGGTTAACTTCCCCTGGGGTACACAGTGGACTTCACCATCCTCCTGCATTACCCACCAGGTGTGTCCAGGGCCTTGGGCTGAGACAACACCACGGATGGGTCTGTCTGGGGTTGCAGCAGGGGAAACCCAGACAGCTTTTCCCAGCAGATTACTTTCACATACCACAGGAACTCTATCCCCCTCTATGATATGTAAAAGGTCTGATTGGGCAGGGCCGGCTCGATTGATTGATCCCCTCGTGTTCACTTGCCAGGTGGCTTCCGCCAGATGTTTATCCCAGTTTCTGAAAGTTCCACCACCCAACGCCTTCAGGGTGGTTTTCAGCAAGCCATTATAGCGTTCTGTTTTACCGGAGGCTGGTGCATGGTATGGAATGTGATAAATCCATTTGATACCATGTTCTTTGGCCCAATTGGCCACCAGATTGTTTTTGAAATGAGTCCCATTATCAGATTCAATTCTTCCTGGAGTGCCATGCCGCCACAAAATCTGCCTTTCAAGGCCTAGAATAGTATTACGGGCAGTGGCATGAGGCACGGAATAGGTTTCAAGCCATCCGGTGCTTGCTTCGACCTTTGTCAGAACATAGCACTTACCCTGGTGAGTTCGAGGGAGAGTGATGTAATCAATCTGCCAGGCCTCTCCATACTTGTACTTCGACCACCGTCCACTGTACCATAAAGGTTTTAACCTTTTGGCCTGTTTAATTGCAGCACCAATCTTACAGTCATGGATAACCTGGGTAATTGCATCCATGGTTAAATCCACCCCTCGGTCACGAGCCCATCGACAGGTTGCATCTCTTCCCTGGTGACCAGAAGAGTCATGGGCCCACCGAGCAAGGAATAATTCACCTTTGTGTTCCCAGTCCAGATCTATCTGGAACACTCTGGCTGCCTTGTCCACCTGGTGGTTATTTTTATGTTCCTCAGTGGCTCTGCTTTTTGGGACATGGGCATCTACATGCCTTACCTTCACAACTAACCTTTTCAGCCGGGCAGCAATACCTTGCCACAGAGTGGCAGCCCAAATAGGCTTACCTTTACGCTGCCAATTGTCTTTCTGCCGCCTCTCCAGCCATCCCCACAAGGCATTTGCCACCATCCAGGAGTCTGTATACAGGTACAGCCGTGGCCAGTTCTCCCTTTCAGCAACATCCATGGCCAGCTGGATGGCTTTGACCTCTGCAAATTGACTCGATTCACCTTCTCCTTCTGCTGCTTCTGCAACTCGGCGCATAGGACTCCATACGGCAGCTTTCCACTTCCGTTGGTTTCCTATGAGGCGGCAGGATCCATCGGTGAAGAGAGCATATTTCTTCTCCTGGTCTGAGAGGTCTTTATGTGGGGGTGCTTCATCGGTACGAGTGACTATCTCGTTCGGTGGCATCCCAAAATCTTCTCCTGCAGGCCAGTCTGTAATGGCTTCCACAATTCCTGGGCGACCAGAGTTACCTATCCTAGCTCTCTGTACAATCAGGGCGGTCCACTTACTCCAGGTAGCATCTGTGACATGGTGGGTAGATGCTATCTTCCCTTTGAACATCCAGCCTAGGACTGGCAGTCAGGGGACTAGAAGGAGCTGTGCTTCAGTGCCAATTACTTCTGAGGCAGCTCGAACTCCCTCATAGGCAGCCAATATCTCCTGCTCAGTGGGAGTATAATTGGCCTCTGAGCCTTTATATCCCCGACTCCAAAATCCTAGGGGACGACCACGGGTTTCTCCTGGTGCCTTCTGCCAAAGGCTCCAGGTAGGACCACAGTCCCCAGCTGAAGTGTACAGAATGTTCTTAATCTCTGGTCCTGTTCACACAGGTCCGAGGGCCATAGCATGTGCTATTTCCCTTTTGATTAATTCAAAGGCATGCTGCTGATCAGAGCCCCATGTGAAATCATTTTTCTTCCGGGTAACAGTATAGAGAGGTTTAACAATCTGGCTATACCCAGGAATGTGCATTCTCCAGAAGCCTATGACTCCCAAGAAAGACTGTGTTTCTTTCTTGTTGGTAGGCGGAGACATAGCTGTGATCTTGTTGATCACATCTGTGGGGATGTGGCGGCGTCCATCCTGCCACTTAACCCCCAGGAACTGGATCTCTCGGGCAGGTCCCTTGACCTTACTTCTCTTAATGGAGAAACCAGCATCCACCAAAATGCGGATTATCTTCCTACCTTTCTCATAGACCTCTTCTGCGGTATCACCCCATACAATGATGTCATCAATGTACTGAAGATGTTCAGGAGCACCACCTTTCTCCAGGGTAGCCTGGATCAGTCCATGGCAGATGGTCGGGCTGTGCTTCCACCCCTGGGGCAATCGATTCCAGGTATACTGGATACCCCTCCAGGTGAAGGCAAACTGTGGCCTATACTCTGGTGCTATGGGAATGGAAAAGAAAGCATTAGCAATGTCTATCGTGGCATACCACTTGGCTGCCTTGGACTCCAGTTCGTACTGAAGCTCCAAGATATCAGGAACAGCAGCACTCATCGTTGGTGTCACTTCGTTCAGGCCACGATAATCCACTGTCAGTCTCCATTCCCCGTTGGTCTTCTGCACAGGCCATATAGGACTGTTGAAAGGTGAGCGAGCTCTGCTGATGACATCTCGTCTCTCCAACTCTCGAATCATTTTCTCTATGGGGCGCAGAGAGTCTCGGTTGGTTCGGTATTGCCGGCGGTGAACTGTGGAGGATGCAGTAGGCAACTTTTGATCTTCCACCTTCATTCTGCTAACAACAAAAGGGTCATCCGAAAGTTCAGCCGATGTGGACAACCGGATAATGCCATCGGCTCCCACGGTTGCTATCCCAAAGGCCCATTTATAACCCTTCGGGTCCTTAAAATACCCTTTCCAGAGGAAGTCTATGCCTAAAATGCATGGAGCATCTGGGCCAGTCACAATTCGGTGAGTTTCCTGGTTATGTCCAGTGAGGCTGACCTCAGCTTCTACCAAGGTAAGCTCTTGTGATCCTCCTGTCACACCGGAGATCGTGACAGTCTCAGTTCCTTGATGATCCGATGGTAGCAAGGTACACTGGGCGCCTGTATCTACCAGGGCCTTGTACCTCTGTGGTTCTAATGTGCCAGGCCATCGAATCCACACAGTCCAGTATACTCTGTTATCCCTTTCCTCCACCTGGCTAGAGGCAGGGCCCCTCTAATGCCTAGGGTGTGGTCCACAGTCAGTGGAAGGGTCTATCCGGCTTGTGGTACCTTCTTCACAGGAGTTTCTCCTTGGGCTGCAGCACTGTTCACCAAAGACTGGAGCGACAATTCTTCGATTGCAGTCGTCATGTTGGTGTGGTCTGCTCTGCAGCTCACGTGCTGGTACCCCGTGGTTAGCGGCAGGTCGTTGTTCCCATCTCCTCGTGTCTTCACGACCTCTTGAGCAGCACTGGTGGTCACATCGTGGCCTGTTCTGTCTGTTCCGCATTGCTCTGGGAGGACGATTTCTCCTAACAGCTGACACATGGGTATTCCCAGGAGAGGAAATGGTTCTTTGTTCTAACCTATTAATAGAGTCCAATATTTTCTCTGTCATTTTGTCTGTCACTTTCTCCACTGCTGCAATGAAGGCAGAGGTATGAGAAAGACTGTCCTCATACTGGCGAATCCTGTTAGACACGTGTTCTATGGTGAGTGGCCGATTTTCACCCGGTCTTTCCCATAGCATTGTGGCCAATGTATGGGCATATGACTGGGGTGCACTCTGCACAAATTTGCGCAGCAAAGGCTCGTTACTGTGCACTTGATCCGGGTTGACATTAACGTTCCAGTCACCACAGATGACCTCTTTCATAGCCAGCTCTCTCAGGTAGTTAATACCTTTGCTCAGGACAGTCCATTTAGTAGGGCGGCATTCTATGTCATCTCTGAAGGGGTATCTGCCCTTCACAGCGGCCAGAAGCCGTTTCCAGAGACTGAGCTTTTTTGCCTTTTTGCCAATTGCCCTATCAATAGCTCCTTCCCGGGCCACATTTCCTAACTGCCTGGCTTCTTTACTGGTTAAATCAATGTTATCAGCTCCATTGTCCCAGCAGCGAAGCAACCAAATCATTAGTGACTCACCATCATGCCTGCTAAATTCCTTTCTGATACTTCTCAGGTCCTTCCTGGACTGAGGCTGGGTGTTTATCTCTTGATCTGATGAGTCATCCCGTGATGAGGATCCTCGGGAGGGCGATGCTGTTGGAGTCGCTGAGGCAGTTTTCCCTGAAGGCTTTCCTGGACGCTTTTGGGAGGTGCTTGGTCCTGCATCATCATCAGAGCTATCTGTTGCATAGTGAGTCTTTTTCTGGTGTTTAGCACCAGAGGGCTGATTTTTCTTTTTCACAGGGGCAACCTGTGCTTGTTTGGGTGGAGAGGTGGCAGTGGCTGATTTGGTGGCTGTAGTGCCCATGTGATACCTATTCTTGATAATTATCCACCCCTGGACCATGTTAGAGATAATTGATAACAACAAAATTATCAAACAGAGGGAAAGAATACCATCTGTGGAACACCCAGTTTCAATTGCCATTGGTCCAGTATCAAATGGAGAAGTGTAATTTCTCATCATCCATTTGGTAGTGGAGTTATAAGCAGCCACTGTCATGTATTGTGCAAAATATACTGGGAGCATTATAAACTGACTAAATACAGACCAAAACACTGAAATTATGCATGCCAGGGTGAACACCTTCTTTGCTAAGTGCCCCAGACCAGCAAACCATAAACCAGTACCAATTAAAACCAAGTAATTTGACATCACAGTGGGTGTGCCAGGCACCAGATCATAAAGCATTTTTAAACTGTACTGCTTAAGAGCTTCAAACAGAATCTCGCTTATCACCATCCTGGAAAAAACCTCATTTGTTTCAGTTTCCAACTTTAATAAAAATATGAATATTAAATTATTCAGAAGCCCACCCAGGGATGCCAATTATGTCGCCGGTTGGCTGAGGCAAGCCAATCACGGGGACGTGCCCTTTCCTATCCCTGAACCCCTCTCCTCCGGGAGAGAAAAGGGTTCAAAAGCAGAGATACGAAAAGGAAAAGAAAGATTTTGTGAGACCTCTGAACGTTTGGAAAACTGAAACAAACTTTAATAAAACTAGAACAAAATATATATAATATGCAGGGAAAAACCAATGCAAAATCTGAGGGTTTATACAGGATGGAAAAGCGAGGGTTAAACGTGAGTAAGAGAGAAAGGGGGACGGTACCACGTGGAGTCCGAAAATGGCACCGGCCACGTGTGCGCTTTCGTGGACTAAAGAAAGGGAAACCGCGGCTGTTACAAACGCGGGGCTCCAACGTGCAAAGCGCTGTTCCTACCAGTTCTGGTCATGCAGTTTGTAGAAGCAAAGCAGCAAGAAGCGGCAGCGCTGGCGGCAGAGAGGGTACGGCGTTACAGCAGCAGGCAAAGAGCAGCCTCTGGGCACGGGTCTCCAGGCGGCGCGAGCAGTCTGTCCCAGGCGGCGCGGCGGGGGCTTCCCCGGCACACAGCTTCGCTCCACTCCGGCAGCGCGGGGGAGCCATAGCCGCAAGTCTGGAGAAGCCTCTTCCCGGAGCGAAGCTGCAAGGTCCGCAGCGCCTCTCGCAGCGCAAAGCCGGAAGTGTCCGGAGAGCGGAGAAAGCCGAAAAGCCCAAAAGACCGAAAAGCCCGCGGCTCTTAAAGGCACAGTACGCTCGCGAGAAACTTTCTCAACCAATGAGATGTGCAATCGTAGCATGGGAGGGAACAGTCCAATTGGTCAGTTTAAAACAAAAGCTTTCAAGCAGTTTTTTTTTTCTTCAAACTGCCACACACACTTACATATCAGAAAAATCACCTCGAGAAAGCAGAGGGCGCCTCTAGATCATTCTGATGCTTTTCTGGTCATTTAGTTATTTGGACTCACCTCTATTGCATTACCCACGGTATCTGAGTCCTGAGCAGGTTCCCATGAAGTCTGGGTGCTTTCTTCAACAGTTAACGTACTTGGGTTGGGTGAAGTTTTTATTGCAGCGACCACTGAATGCTTAGGTTCTCATTGAGTGGCCTGAAAAACCATTTGGCCAACTTCAGTGCTGGAGAACATCTACTGTTCAGCTAGAAAGCGAAGTCTTGTTGTTTTAGCTTTAAAAGCAGTATTCTGCAGAAGTTCTCTGCTATGTTCTTACTAATACAGATATCAAACAAGAATGTCTTTGTTCACACTGCTTTAAGTAGTATGTCTCTCTCTGTTAAGGTTTCAGAATATCCATGGGATAGCAAGGGAAGAACAAATAGTCACATTTATCCTCATTATTGGCTGTTTATTTCTAATGTAATAGTACCTTAAAGAAAAAAGCTCTTTGAAAGATGCTGTAATGTGTTTGCCAAGTAAACTTAAGTGTTTGCCCTATGTATTTCTGCCTTTCTTCTGAGAGAAAAGGAAAAAACAAATTCAAAGTCTTTGAAAATTTTTTTTTTTTTTGAGTCACTGCAAAGCCAAAACTATTCGGTGGAAATCATAATCTCTTGCAAATCCCATCATGTAAACCATAGAAGTGCTAATCTTTTGTAGTTATAGTCAAAGTATGTCACCAAATATTTTTAATGAGTTTGTGTTTCTTTTGTTGTTTATAATAGGCAAACTTAAAGGTAAAATACTATAGTTACCTGGCAGTAGCCTTTGTTGGGGACAAGGATGGGCAAATTGTGAAACTTTTTTGCTTTCTATGTGAGGAAGCATTGCATATTGAAAAAGGAATAACAAAGTATATCACTTTCATCCTTTTCTATAAATAAGACCTATGTTCTAAGTCTGTGTTGACTCTTTGTGTGTGTGTGTATGTATGTCTGTTTCAGTGTTCGTTTCCCATCTGAAAGACCAGCCTTCATGTTTTAAGTTTTGGGGAAGTAAATTCCAACTTTTTAGAAACCATTGGGGGAAAATCAGATGGATTTTAAAAAATAGGAAAACACTGATAAATTTTGCAGTGTATACAATCTCATCATATTTTTAAAAAAAAAAAGTGCAGATAGCTCTTGTCTTTAGCTTAAAGAGGTTTTTTTAGTAGTTTGACAGTGATTTTTTTCTTTTTTAGATTAACTTAGGTTTAACAAGCTGTTGTTCAAATCTCTTGTTATCCCATCACTAAATTTTTAAACAATACATTTAACCTATCAGTGACTTTTTTTTTAGCTTGAATTCTGCAAAGAAATTAAATAAAAACTTTTTTTTTTAGTTGTGTTTATTATGAGAAATGCTTGAATATGTTTTTCTGGAAACATTTAATTTCACTAGCTGTTTTGTTTCATGGAAAATAATTAAGGTCTGTATCCACTGATTGGTTGGAAGATTGGGGAAGAAGTTGTTTACTTGACTGAAGGCTGTATGTCAGATGTTGGCACTGCCATAAAATGGGCTCAGGATATACGTAAGTAGTTCTTTAATTTTATAGAGGGTAAAATATATTGCTACTTAAGAAACTGTTTTAAGGGGTTATAGTTATGTTACTGGACTTGGTTTCATTGTCCATTATTGAAGCAACTAGTCTACACGTTTTGGACAGCAGTAAATCCACAGTCTCATTAGTAGGTTCTCTGCTGAGTGTGTTTACTGCAGGGAGTTTGATTTTCATAGTCATATCCTCTTCAGACTCTGCCTCTCAGATCCTTCAACCGATGAGGCTTTTATTTTAGTCCTTACTTTCTTTCTCTTGAGCATGACAAACTTCCCGTTTCCTTCTTTTGATTTTTTTTTTTTTTTTTTTTTTTTTGGTTAACCTGGTATCTAGACTTGAATAGAAATGGTGTAAAGGAGACCTGTCTAAAGTTATATGTGTGCTGTTTTTTAGGGTATTTGGACTTCAGTTTTTAGTTGAGGAGAAGCACAGAAATTGACTACTCTAGGTAGCATGATTGTAAACGCAGTATTGCACAAACATTTGCTGTAATGATTTTGAGAGATCTCTAGCTGTACGTCTCAGAATTAATAACAGGTTTGAGTTATATGAAAATAACATGAAGAACTTTATTTTTAAAAGTAATGGTGTTATGTATGCTGCTTTGCATAGAAGTAATGTGCCTTTTGGCTGCGACTATTAGATAATTAAAAGATTTGCATTCCAGTTTAATAAAAGACTAAGAAAAATACTAGGTCTATAGTAGCTGATATTCGAAAACCACTGATAGTTTATAGGATAACCTTTCTGTGTGTTCTAACAAACTATTGACTTGGTTTACTTAGAAATTTAGTACACCTTTACTAGGATACAAAAAAATTAATGTATCAAACTTTGGGTTATCTGGGAATGGTTTTCCTGAAGTGGAGGTCACCACAAAATTCCACATTTCTTGAAGCTGTCAACTTATGGCGCATATGTGCATTTACAAGCTCAGGTATGTTCTCTTAAGGATTAAGTATGACTCACATTGTTTCTCAGGTTTTCATCATTCAACATTAGACTGAGCTTAGAGAATAGCAGCCACTAGTCTTTTGAGGAAATTACTCAATTCAATACACAGTTCAGTACTGCAGGTACAAGTGTCCGTACTTAAAATGGATATTTATCCTTATGGAACTTACCCGTACTTAATATTATTGGTATATGCAGAGCAAGAGTGTAAAGAACTTTTTGCTAGCCAGTGGTGAAATGGATATGACCTACAGTTATTACTACAGGCAAAAATTTGGGAAGTTTTAGAGGGAGATTAAAAAATAGGCATGTTGGTTTAAACTCTCTAATAAGTAAGACCTTTATTTTCTGGAAATATGATTGCAGAGAAACAGAATTCAGAAATTTTATCAGCTTTATGAATAAAGAGAAGGGTAAATTTTTTGCTCTACAGAAAGAACAAGGTAAAAACACAAGATAAGTTAATGGCCACAGTAAGGATGGTGAGACTCAACATCAATGAGGATGAGATGTAATAGTGGAAAAGGCTTAGAAAGAGGAATATCTGCAGCAAGACAAACTTAGTCTAACAGGCTTCTTTTAGTGGTATCAGATCACTTCTAAGAATTTTGAAAAAAGTAGGTGGAAGTTCAAGGTGAAGTCAATCTTAATTTTTTCATTTTCTGTCTTTGCATATAGGTGCTATATGTAGTTCAGTAATAGCGAATACAACAAGAAGAAAAAGGTGTGATTTAGGCTTATTAGTCTGGGTACAGTAGAATCCAAAGCTTTCAAATAAATTTATGAAGGTTACAAGGGTAAATTGAAACTCCTGGTGAGTTACCAAGATGGGTTTTTCAAAGACAAATTGAGCTACATTTACCTAATTTATCTTTGATAGGAGAACTTATGTTTTAGACAAGAAAAAGCAATAGCTCTCATTTACAGGAGACCTCTGGTCTTATGTAAAAAATGTTATGTGGCTACTTAAGGACATTATTAGTGAAAAATTATTGTTAGTATAAGAATTGCATGTCAGTGAAGAACAAAAGAGGGATGTATACAGAGTTGTGAAAGGAGACATCTGGCTAGACAGTGTCTATTAAAGAGGTGATATTAGCACCTACCTTATTTCTATTTACGTGTCAGTCACTTGTAAAAGTATTAAGGGTGCTGATAAAACATGATGGATATTAAGGACTTTCTCTGTAGTCATTTGGTGCTTGGGCTGACAATAACAAGATTTTGGGGGGGAAACTACATGGTTTATGTTCTACAAATCTAGGTTTTTAGCAAACTTAGGGTGCCATTGTTAGCATTTCCCAATTATGTCTATTTGGAAAGCTAATGACCTCTTACAGGATTTGAAGATTAAAAGGCTGTAGCATAACAGATAGGAGAGGATCCTTTTGATCTTAGTCTTCAGCTGAATAATTTGGGGGTTTTTTTCAAATGTGACTGATGGACGTGAAATACAGAAATGATCATTTCCCTTAAAACATGTAGAACATAGTCTAACTCTAGATTTTTTTCTCTTAGTACTATATGAAGAAATTGAAGTAAATAATAAAAGTATATGACTTATGTGTCATTACAGATCTTTTCACCAATGTAGATGAAACAGCAAAAATGGCACAGAGTATTGTTGATTCTCAAGGTGTTTGTTTTGTTCCAGGTTTTCAGGTAAAATTATTATTATTCATATAACTGAGAATATATTTTTAATTAACCCAGTTAAAATTTTAGCTTTCAAATGTTTAAATGTACTAATTTACTTCTTATCACAGTATTTATTCTGTACTACTCAGGCAGTGAAGATCATTGTCATATCAGAATGCTTAAACACTACCACCCTCCCCATGAGAAAAACCCTACGATACAGGAAAATTACTTCCATTTTGCAGATGGAGACCTGGGGGACAGATAAACTAAATGACTTGCCCACAGTAACTCAGGCAGTGTCTGCAGAGACAGAAAACAATCCCATAGATGTTCAGCCTCATGCAGAGCCTTCACTGAGAAAGTACTTCTAAGCACTGTTCTAAAATAATTCATTTTATTCTGCCTTTTTTCAAGATGTAGGTTACAATTCATCAAAATTTAAATATTCATCAGAATATTTAAATGTACTTAAATATGGACAAGATTGCAAGTCCCGGTGTTATGAAAAGCAAAGATAGTAATATTTAGACACCTGTCCTGGGAGTGATAAAACTGAGTATGGTCAACTTTTTGCTTAGAATTCTTAGTAATTCATTGGTTTCAATGTATACCATCTTATCTCTCTGTGTTTCTAAAAGTTCTTTTTTGTTTGCTTTTTGATCTTCAGTGGTCTACCATACTCAGTTTTATCATTCCCTTCACTACTGTTGTTTTCTAAAGAAACTTAATTTTTCTAACTTTACCTTTGGGTAAGTCCTGTATGTTAATATGTCCCAGTTTAAAATAAACCGGCTTGACTTGTTTTTGATGGACATTTCAAATGACGATCGTGATGTATTCCTCCCATGTACATTAGCACATCTCATTGGTTGTGAAAACTTTGGCGGGTTCTCTGTCCCTTTAAGGACCTCGTGGGGACGGAACACTTCCTCTTTCTTCCACCCTGCTGGCTCCAAACCAGCTTCAGCTTCTTTCTCACTGCTGGCTCCAGACCAGCCTCTGCTCTTTTCTCCCCGCCAGCCCCAGAGCCACCTCTCTTTCTCTTTCTTCCCGCTTTTTTCACTGGCATTTGGACCTGCTCTTTCCCTGCCACGATCCTACTGCCGGTGAGCTCTGGAGCCGCTGTTCCTTTGCTGCCGGGATCCTCGCTGCTCCGCTTGCTGCCACCGTCCCCTGTCTGCACATGGACTCAACGCAACTCGGCTCCGCTCACTCCATTTGCCTCAGCCACTGCTTCTGGTGCCATTTCCTAACACCAGTGACCTGACCGCTGCTGTTCGGCTTGGCTTCTGCCTGCACGTCAACTTGCTGTGACTACCGCCACGGCTGGGCTCTGCTCCTGGATCTGCCAACCATGTGTTGGCTGCCATTTTGAACTGTTTGGTACTTTTTTTTTCCTTTCGCTTTTGTTTCCTTAACCGTGGTTTAACCCTCACCATCTTTCCAATCCCATATAAATCTGTTCATATCTCATCTGTTTTTCTGTATATAATATTTTTCTAGTGTTATTAAACTTGTTTTAGTTTCTCAAACTTAAGAGGTCTCACAAACTTTTCTTTTATTTCTTATTATCTCTTCTCAACCTCTTCTCCTGGAACGGGAGGGAGGCTAATCAGAGAGAGAAAGACCTCATCCCGTAATTGGCGTACCTCAGCCAACCGGTGACATAATGGAACAAGGCAAAGAAAAATTTAATTTCCTGTACAGGTAGCCCAGCTACCTTATCTCAAACAGCTGCCCTAATCATTCGATTTATTTTTATGGGTAGAGAGCTTGATTATGCTAAGATGCTTCCATTTAGCATTTACTGTATTTGTGCTATGAATAAGCCAAGTGTTGAGCCAAGCCAAATTCCAGTATTTGCAGACAGGAATACTGAGGTATGCAAATGTTAGTCTGAATCTTTTTTTTTTTTTAAGCTTTAATTCTATTAATATTCAAGTTCTAGAGATGTTGGTAAAACTTCCTTTTTTATCTTTTTAACTCAGTTTTTTATTTGCTTTGTGGGTTGTTCTCCCCCCTTGCTTTCTTGACGCTGTCTCTAAAAGGAACCCCCGTCTCTTTTTCCCTAATACTAATATTCCCAATCCAAATTTAAAAACTGTACTAAGAAAACTTGAATGTATTTCTCTAACTTTGACATCTAGTAATCATTTATAGTATCCACCAATGTGGATTTCTTTGCCTTTTAAAAGCCCTGCTTATTCCAGTGGACTGTCCTTAGCTAGTAGACTCACAGTAATGGAATCTTTATCAATTTAGAAACTGAGTGGATTAAATGACATTAAAAGGGACATGAACAGAGCTGAACACTTCTGGGATGGTACTGTCCCAGTTTCACTGGCTATATGCTAACACAAATTGATTCTATTATAATGTTTCTTAGACCTCAGAATGACAAAGGTTAGGGAGGGTTCTTACGAAATTGTATGTTCATTTCCTTCACAGAGTAAAATGTTTCTCTACTCATCCATAATAGGGCAATAAGAACAAGTTTATTTCTTACTGGGTGCTACTGCTGTGGTGCAGCTCACTGAGAAGAGCATTGTTGTGAAATTATATTTGAAATTGAGTTAATATGTGCATTAATTGTTTCTCCTTTTACTCACTCTGCTAGAAACAGGGATTTCCAGGCTTAATTTGCTGTGGTTACCAGTAGTAGCAAAAACTTAGGACTCTTCCTTGGGGGGTATGCATATGTACGCACTGCTACTTTTTTCTTATTTTTAATGACTGATTCTTTCAAGATGCTTACCCATTTGTAGAATATGAATCTGTGCTTTTTAGTTTATTACCTTGATATGAAAATCTGTAAACTGGGAAGCCATGAATCCTATTATGCTACTGGGCTGGATAACTGGTTCCATTCTTAGAATGAGTAGGGTACTTGTATATGGGGAAAAAATAGAATATTTTATTTGACTTTAATGCAGAAAATTCTTCTATTTAAGGAATTTTGCAAAATGCCACTTTTCCTTTTGGCTGTGTGTACCTATCCATATGTAATTTTAAAATCTTTTTTTAACATATGTTAGCATTTTGTTAACTATGTGTCTATGTACTTTAAGAGTATGAAATTCAAACTTCTGGTAAATGTTGTCATAATGAATATTTAGCACAACTGGAAAGGATTGTTTCAATTTAAAAATTACTGTCTGCAGTGAAAAGATTTACCATTGTCACAAACTAGGTATGCACCAGCAAACTAATACTCAATTTGGAATGGAGGGGTGTAGAAGAGATTCATCAATCGATCCTCTAGTTCGCCTGCAAAGAAAAGACAACTTAATGACCATTAGAATTTTAGCTGGACTCGGTTTATCAGTGTCACTGAAAACAGGCTGTAGTATAAACTAATAAAAAGTATTACCATTCTTTTCAGTGTTACTTTTAAAAGTCAGTTCATCTTCTTTCAGCAGTTCAGGAGTGCTAGGGGAGACAGGGGAAAGGTGTGTGAAATCTTGCTAGAGAACAGCAATATCAGTGTGCCCTGTCCTAGACAGTTAAAAAGTGTACACTGTATGTATTTTAAAGAGAAGTCATATAGATTAGTGTTATTTAGTATGTACAATTTGGAAGTCCCTTAAACTGTTTGCTGTTGAAAGAAGCTATTCCAACTGTTCACCGAGTGAGCTAAAATAACACTATATACCTCTTACATATTGTTTTCAATTTTCTTCTTTCACTATGCTGCCTGTAATTGTCGTAAGTTATTTTTTTCTTACTTTTTGACTCCTTTCTCAAAAACCTACAAATACAATTCGCTGAACTCATGGTGAAATCTTTTCTGCAGCTTTCTGTGAATGACCCATATTTATGTGCCTCTTTCATGGGGCTGAAGCCTTCCACTACCAGAAACCATCTTGTACGAGCTATATTGGAATCTGTAGCTTTCAGGTACTGTTTGCTTAATTTTCTTGCTTGTATTTTCTTATGTTTGCTTTTATTTTGATCAGCAGTGTTAAATGGATATATGGATTTCTGCAGTTTGTAGAATTCAAATCGTAGCAATCCATTACTGTTACATTAGTTCAGAGTTTTAGTTATTAAGTAAGCATATAGAGATTCTTATATTGTTTTCTGCATGTTCTATAAATATTTTCTGTTAAAAGTTTGTCCTTACTCTCCTGACGGTGTGTTGTCAAAAGGTGTAGCCCACTCCAGCTGTGTTTAAAGTATCTCTGAAGCTGGAGGTTTTATATTAGCTCTGTGGCTGAAGTTTGAAATTTTGATGTTTTATACAACACGGTAATAGGCATTTTAAACATCTTTAAAGGCGTGAATGGACAACAACTTCCAGATCTAACTGTCAAAGTTAAAGATATTACTGCTAGTCACTGATGATATCACATCAGTAGCTCACTGTGGAACAGATTGGTTCTGCCTTGGAAACCCAGCCAGCATGCTGAAACTGAAGTTTAATGTGGTTTGAGCCTGGCTCATACTGTACTGTGGCCAATTAGGCAGCACTGACATGATTCCTTCTATCTAGTCACCAGCCCTGCTTTAGGCAAAATAACCTCCTGCAAAGAGTCAAAAAGGATGTGTGGAGGAAGGTAACATTCTGAATTGCTGCAACTGTTTCTAATGCATGTTTTTTTCTGGACTGTAAGAGGAACAGGAGATGCAGTAATTCCTGAACTGAATGGTCTCTGAAACCGGATTGTTAAGAATCTCATCTCATTCAAATACCTAACCAGAAAAGGGTAGAGGTCTTTTGTGTTTAGATTTTCTTCCATTAAATGAAATGGTTTCAGTGCAAGTCAAACTTAGAGCCTTCAGATTTTTGAAAAAGTGCTATCTGAACTCTAGGTTTCCTGAGGCAGAATCTCAGGCATAGAATATTATAAAAATAAATAATTTAATAGAATGGTACGGCAGCATGGTCAGCTCAAGCCGGATGCCTCCAGAGAGGGACCCCAAACAAAGAAATCCCTGGGCATTTATACCCTTACAAACTATGCACCCACCCTTCATGTGATCTCCATGCGCCTTTCACGCACCCTTTGGTCCAATGGTGACTCTGGCCTCTGATCCTCCAACACCTTCTGACTCCCTATTGGACTCCTTCACTGTCTCCAGGGAGGCTGTTATCTTGGCTAGTTGCAACTGCTGTTGACCCTTGTACCTTCCTTATCTTCTAGTCTGTGATGGCTCTGGGGGCTTTGTTTTGCTTGAATAGATACAAGTTCTATGCAAGTTCAGCAAATCTAGGTGACAGGTTACAGCTTGCAACCTAAGGCTTCAGCAAACCTAGCTACTCATGCTAAGTAAGTAATGCTAAGCAAAACAGCATATGAAATCACACAATGTTATAACTCTTAAGTGATTCATTCTATTTGAAACTTACTTATTTAAGCTAAACAACTAATATCTCTTAACACAGATGTTCCCTTTAAAGAACATCTGGATAAACTGCAATTAAAACTAGTGTCAGCCTACTTTCCTCACTCTAAACCTTCTGTTATATCAACAATTGCGTCTTGTCTGTAGAAACCTATCAACAATTTCAGGTGGGAAAAATTTAACTTCTGCAGTGACTTGCTATGGAATGAGCCATGTTTTAGCCATAGTTGTGCCTTCATATTGATGTATAACAAAGACCACTTTCAGTTTCTCCCCCCCTTTTTTTTTTATAATTTATGCATTTTGGAAACTTGTTAGGTATCACTGCAGTTCTGACACAACTAAGGCATTTTTTGCCTTGTATTTTATTTTCTGACTATGTAAGCAACAGAAACACTTTATGGAATATATAATGCTTAACTCAACTAAATTCTTTTTTAAAGAAACAAACAGATTTATGATATCATTGTGAAGAAGCTACGCATTCCTCTTCAAACTATTCGGTAAGTTCTGTGTAACTTTTAAATTTGGTATTTGGGAGTTGAATTTAAATAGGTGTGAACTTTATTATGCATTTTATCTTACCATAAAAATTCTGCTGTTGAGAAATACATGATTACCAAGTCAAATGTTAATGTAACTTAAGTGGCAGTAGAGTATACTCTCAGAAGGGTTGGTTCTTAAACTATTGGCATTGGTGATTGTCACTCAGTGAGTAATGAATTACTCTAATTATTTAAGGAATTTAAAAAAAGACAAATTCATGGTTTTAGGTAGCACTAGAGTGCATATAGCAATGCCTACCTCGAAGGTCATTCTCCTATTATCATTCCTTCATACTCAAATTTTTTGTGATGGGTCTCTCACAGACTGAATATTTTTTGAAGATGTCAGTTAAAACTGGATTTATTTGTGAAGGGAAAGAAGAATAATATTTCAAAAATTCAATTGTTGAGACATTGGTTTGGCTTCAATCTTTGAATTTAGTGAGGAAACGGTGATCCTTAGAATATGCTTTTCACAATGCCTTGGAAAAAATTTAGCTGAATTATGCATTGCTGGAAAACTACATTGCACATTTCGATAGGTACTTGAACACACCAGTTGTCTTAGAGCATCAAGCCCTCTCATGCTGAGAAAGCTCTCCAAAACTTCTCCTTCTAGAAGCCAGGGGTCAAGAACAGAGAGGAGAGTGTACCTGTCCCTCTTGTGGCTTTTTTCCTGATACCAATACAAAGGAAGAAATAGACTGGCAGGCATGTAGAGAGTTGAGAAATTAGACTTTTGAGTAGTGAAAGAAAAGTGAAAGTACAGAGTGAGAGGAGGTAAAAGTTTCTCTCTTTCATCACATACTGGGACAGGGTAGGCAAAGATGAAGGAAAAGCCAGGGTTGGGGTTTTAATGTAGAGGAAATGATGAAAAAAAACTTGAAATTTTTGTATCCTTAGGAAGTTTTTATTATGTAGAAAATTGCATCCAAAATTCGAGAAATCATTAAGACTGCAAACTGAAAAACAGGAAGTGTGTAAGCACTGCCTAGGGAACATCAGCATTCTGATCCTGTTTACACTGTAATGTAAACTTTAAATTGTGTGATCGTGTTCTGTTACATTCCTTAAAACTGCTGTTTCATATAGTGACTGTAATAGTTAACTATGATCAGTAGCAATTCAGGTTGTATATTAAGCATTAGAAGATGAGACAGATACAACCCTACTGAAAAACCCATTAAGTGTAAGCTGCTCTTCCATCTTTTTGTCCACACATCTTTAGAATCTATCCTTTACCTTTGATTTTTTTCATGGATGTTGTTTTTATCCCATAAATATGTTCATTCCTTTTTTAGCTATTGTCCTGTATTCCTTGTTTCTTTCCAATCTTTGGCTCCTACATGCTCCTATAAAGTCATAATTTTCATTAGTCCTGTACATTCCTATTACTTTTTTTGTTTGTCTCAACACCATCAACGAAAGCACAGAGAAGGAACCCTCAGTTTTAGTCCTCATGTCCTGTGTTGTAGCAGTCTGTGTCAGCCTTTACAAGGATGACTCTGGTGGTCCCAGGAGTCCTGGAATGTCACCTATTTACTTGTTCTGTGAAATGGCACATCCACAGTCAAATGGCATGTAGGAACTTGGAGCTAGAAGATGTACTGTACAGATTGAATCTTAAAGGTATCTAGCAGCAGAGTTCAGCTAAAGGTAAAATGGGGTATTAGGCAATTTTCTTATTTCTCCTTGCAACTTGAATTAAATGGATGTCTCATTTTTACAGAAGGAAAATGCATGTCACTAGCATTAAGAAAGTGACTTTGCCAGTTAAAGGTTTTTTATGCCATAGTGTAGACATCACCGGTAACATCACCAATCAGGCAGTCTCCCCTGATTTTAGTTCCAGAAACAGCCAAAACATTTATGCAAAAATTTTCTGAGTCATCATGTAGTATAGAAGATTTCAGCCGCCATATTTGAATTGAAGATTTCTAAGCAACTGTTAAGTTTTATTATCCAACACATTCTATAGTAATAAACAGTAGATGTCTTTACTGCACCACATTTGATAGGACAACAGTTCCATACCTGGCTGGTATTGGAGTCCAACATCATAATGAACAAATCTATGACAATTCACATTGCTCTTTGTTACAGGGGTTTGTTTGTTTGTTTATTTTTTCAAGAGCAACTACTTTGCACCACTAGTAATCACTCTCAGATGATTAAAGATCAGCATTGATTAGTTCTAGTTTTCTCCATTAAAAGGGTCTCTGACATGATGCAATTAGGAAAATAGATAGATAAAAAGAAGCAACTGTGAAGTCTTTTTAGCTAACTATTACAAAGATTTGATAGTCATGCAAAAAGTACTTTTCCAGACAGGAAACACTTCAAGGGGTTTGTTTAATGTAATGGTTTTGACTATTGTCATGTCGTGGTGATAACTACGTAAACGTTCTGATATAAACCCTAACATTTCAACCAGGAAGAGGTATAGTTTTAGAAGACAGAGCTTTCAAAGCTTTTGATAATATGTCTGTCCTTTCTCCCTGTCTACCATTTCTCTGCCACTTTAAAAATTTTTACATTTTTAATTTTCTAGGCACCTTGTGCCGGCCTTTAAATTTGCCCATAAAATGGAAATGCATTTGTGCATGAGTGACAAGATATATGCATAGGTGTGAAATAAGCATTTGAACTAAACACATTTTCTTTAACTTCTTCCTCTCTCCCTATAGAGCTGATGGAGGTGTCAGTAATAATAGTTTTGTCATGCAGATGACTTCAGATTTAATTAATAAGAAAATAGAAAAACCTGCAAATGCAGACATGTCTAGTCTTGGAGCAGCTTTTCTAGCAGGCCTTGCTTCAGGTATGTATACTTTTAAAGGGGTTTTGGTTTTCCCTTCATAATGCATGTTTGTAAATACAGAGAAAACATTGGACAAAAGCAGGTCATAACTTCAAATAATTGTAAAAACTTCCCAAAGAATTACTTTAGACATTTTTGTGGAAATACAAGGTAAGTAATGTTTATGTTTCTCTGTATGGTGCTTTGTACCTATGCACTTGTATTTGATGGACCAAAGAAACAGATAATAATGGCCTACATAAACCAAATCAAGGACCTTATTTGTTTTTCTTACACAGTGTCCCTATTTGCTGAGCAGTTGTATGCTTGTTTAGTTTTATGTAAATGGTGACAGTGAGTTTAATGTGAAAAGTATCTGCATATATGTTTGTAAGATCCATTTACATTTAGAAGGATACACTAATGGAGAAGAAAGAGGTGTACCCTATCTTGGCTTGTCTCTTCCTTGACCTAGACACTCTGCTTCCTTTCCCATATTCATATTGCCTGGCATGGTGCTCAGTAGGGATGGATTACATGACAAGGAAGCTGCCATGCTTACGTGTAGTCATGTCATTTCTACTGAAGCTGTGTTCTGTCATCTGTGACCCAAGTCTTTATTCTTCTAAGCTTTTCACAGAAATAAACACAATGGAAATACAAAATAAATCATTAACAGGAAAAAAAATCCAGCTCCCCTCACTCTACTTTATATAATTAACCAGACTTTAAACTACAAACTGTCCAGGGTTTTGCTTAATATCCACCTACATTTCCGTAACTTCATTGAATTGCTTTGATATGTAAAGAACACAACTGGAAGATAAAAACTATATGCTCGGTTAAGATTAATTCAGCAATTAAAACTGTAAGAAAGCTGCAGCCCTTGGCAGACAAGAATGATTCAATAACATAATTTAATCTAAATATGTAACACCAGCTGTTTTCTACCATTTATGCAATTTTTAAGACAGTAAGAAAGGAGCTTGTGCTAAGTCTTGGTTTCTGTGGCTGTTCTTCATTGAGAGGAACCTGCCACTGAAAGCACAGTGTGGATGAAACCTAAGAGAACTTCAGTGTACCAGAGCTGTTCCTGGGAAACTGCCCCAGTTAAGCACACGTGCTGCTGTCAGTATTCCAAACAAGTGGATGCTATTGGAAAGTTGTTTCACAGTATTAAAAATACGCATCCCTCTGAGAAAGTTGTTGGTTGAGCAAAGAAAAGCTTTCACGATTTCTTACTGTGTTTCTGCTTTGGATCTCTTGGAAGTAAATTAAAGGCAACTTAAAAATAACATACTTGCAGCTGAGCTTGAGAATGAACTTTCTCTTTATAGGATTTTGGACTGACAAAGAACAACTAAAGAAGCTAAGGCGAATAGAAGCAGTGTTTGAGCCCCAGAAGGACTCAGAGGAATACAGACCTGCTATGGATACCTGGCTACAAGCAATGAAACGCTCCCTGCGCTAGTAGAAATTGGCATTTTAATTATAGAAGAATTAAAATGTTTTAATTCATATTTATAAGATCTTGACATTAGCAGGACAGTAAAAACCATAACTGAAATTTGTGATGGTATATAAAATTATACGATACTTCAGGTACCTCCGTACTGCTAGATTACCTGCCACACCATAATGGTCATTCATATCATCCCTGTGACAGCTGTAGTCCAGCTGCAGCATTCGTGTCACTTCAGTGACCTCCTTTGGGTGGCCCAGCTGCTTGAATCCTACCACGTACTAGAGAGATGGGGCGTATTTTCCTATGATGTGTTTTCTACTGAGGAACTCGTCCCCCTTCAGATATTTAAAATCTTTGGTATGTTAATCATGAAGGAAAGGTAAAAGGCACATATACTTCCCTAAGCATTTCTAAGAAATGTAAAATGATTGCTGGGGAGAAGGTTGTGATGAACTTGATTGTGTACAAAGATGTTTTCTTATTAGTAGCCTGTTACTACATTTTGATTGTCTTTGTAAGGAAGCATTTGACCCAGCTGTGTGATGACATTTTTGTGCACTAAATTAAAATTAAATACAAAAGCAAATAGGCTTTCAGTACTCCATTTAAAAAAAAAAATTGAGGATTTTTGTAGCTGATGGTTCTTATCTAGCTTGTAGCTCAATTTTTAAAAAAATTTATAATGACCAAAAGCTATATTATCTGGCATGGCTAATACAAATATATTAAAAGTAGTTACAGGTATGCTCCCTAACTTGTAAAAATGTGTAACATAAGTATTTTAATCCTATTGTTAAATCTTATTATTATTTGCTAAAAGGGGGTCAAAAACCTATTCTTGAAGCTATTAATTACTTTTATATTTTCTAAACAAATTACAATTAAAGAAATCTATAGTTAATTATTCTTATGTATTTGTTTATCACTAAAATTACAATTTTCTCCTGAGTATGTGTAAATCAGTTTCAAAAATGTAAAATTATTACACATTTCAATTTAAGAATAATATCAAACCAAGCTGTGGGTGATTGTGTTGCATGGACACCGGAGACAAGAAATGTTTATAGATTTAACATTGTTGAAGAGGGCCAAAGAAGTATTACTCACCTTTTCTTGTGCTGAAATACAGAAGGTTAAATCATACACCGTTCCCTCAGTTTCTTTCACAGTCATCTACCATGACTTGAAGCTGTGTTCTTCTTCAGACTAGATCTCATTTGCCTGTCACCCTTAGCTTAATGTACCATTTTTCTTCTATTACTTTCTGTCCTTCAACCTGTGCTGCATATTGGCACAGTTGTTTTTTTTTCTTCCTCTGGGTATTCTTCAAGTTGCAGAGACCATTCTCTTCTGAACTGAAGTCCAGGAGCAGGTCTGTTTGATTTCTAGTATTATGGCAGACTGTACAATCTAAATCATTGATAGCTCTATAGCTACTCCTTTTTTTTTTTTTACCATAAAATATGTCTCTCCAGGTGCCAAGACTCCAATTTAAAGTCCATTGATGAGGTTCTCTCCACTTCTCCTCCTGCTGTAAGGTAAGAACCTGTAGTTATAGAATATGTGGAACACTTGCTTTGCTTCAATACTTGTTTTCTGCTTGTGATTTTCTTGTTATCTCAACCTCACTGTAAAGAAAATGCTCGTTGACCAGGAGGTTCCACTAGGCCAAACAGAAGGGCTTTCAGTCTGGCATTTTGAGCAGAAGTTTGTGCCTCAGTCACTGGTATTCTATCTTTTGTTGTCACTGTGAAGGAGTTTAGTTTCATCAAAGTCTGCCTAGGGGTAATGTCCAGCTTTTTGATGAATCCTCCCTTTTGATGAAGGTTACTTGACTTATGTTCGCTTAATAGTTTTGTGGTCTTTCTGGGCTTGATTAGGGTTCTTGCAGTGTTCCCAGATGGAGTTTTAATGGGAGATGAATCTGATTCTGTTCAAATCAGTTTGCTGTAGGTAACTCAGCTAGCCATGTGCGCCTTTTACTGCACCTTTACACAGTGGTAATTTTCATTCTGGCCATAGCACAGCTAGAAAGATAGAAGATACCAAGACATTATATAGTCCTTTTGCTTTGCAGAAGACTGAGAGCAGATCTTATCACTGCTTATAAATATCTAAAGGGTGGGTGTCAAAAGGATGGGGCCAGACTCTTTTCAGTGGAGCACAGCAGCAGGACAAGGGGCAACAGGCACAAACTGGAAACACAGGAAGCTCCATCTGAATATAAGGAAAAAATTCCTTGCTTTGAGGGTGGCAGAGCACTGGAACGGGATGCCCAGAGGGGTTGTGGAGTCTCCTTCTCTGGAGATAGGCAAAACCCACCTGGACGTGATCCTGTGCAACTGCTCTACCTGATCCTGCAGGGGGCGTTGGACTCAATGATCTCAGAGGTCCCTTCCAACCCCTACCAGTCTGTGATTCTGTGCTCTAGATAGAATCCTAGAGGACCTATTCTGGATAACTATTTACCACTGTCACTGTTTAATTTAAAGCAGACAAATTATGGAGAGGTGCAAAGTAGTGGGTAAGCCTCTAAACAAATGGGAGTGTTTAAGCCTACCAAAATGGAGGAGCCTTTGGAGGTTAGAGCATCTCTGTTGCCCTAAGACTGAACAGACTAATAGACATCTTGAAGAAATTTGGTTACTGATCAGTAAGCCTCTTTTGCTTATATGTTAAAAGAAAAACTGATTTTATCTTCCCAGGAAATTTTTAATGTACTGATATTTCAAAGTGGTACCTGTTAATTCATAATGAATTTGAAATGACCTTTAAGCAATTAGAAATACTTTTACAGGCACTTTTCTGTCTCAATTTTTGCTACACAGAAAGCCATTAAGACCATTGTAGAAGCTCACTCATACTAACTTTTACTTAAAATATGACAGCTTTTACTGCTGCCCTTTTTACTTACATTTAGATTATTGCCTTGGGGGTGGTTTTAATCAGTTTTAAAAGTATATGCAATTTTACATTTCCTATCAGCTGAGTTTGATAGTAAATGTAACAATACAAAAATTATAAACATTGACTAGTTTGTAGTTTTATCATTTTAAGAGATAGACCATGTTGAGACTGTAAATCTTTTACTTAGCATTGGGTAATAACGCACCTCATCAGGCATGTGAAGATTGGAAATTCAGTTGAGAGATGTGACCTCTGGGTGTCCTGCCCTTCATAGATACCCATGGTGCTGATGGTGGATAATTTCATTCCAATTTGGCAGTTTTATCATTCATAATGGCATACAGTCCTATTATAAAATGGGAACTACATGGCATGAAAAATCCCTCTAATGTTGGGGGATTTCACTACTATTGGATTAATTATTGCATGTCAAGAGAAAGGGCAGATAAAATAGACTTCAGATAGTTGAAAATACTGAGCAGGTGTTGTATGGGTTTTCTTATATAACTAAGAAAATAATCAAGTCAGCTATGTTTAAAATCTCACTGTAACAAACTTTGCTAAGATTTTTGAGTACTGTTTTCCTTCAAGCAGTGTTTTCTTCTGTAACAGCTAATTTTACATAAAATTAATTCAGTCGCTCTCATCTGTTTTTGACAAGAGCATTTATACGTGCTTTCCTGTCAGAAGAAAGTAAAAAAGGAAAATACTGTGTTGCTGTTTCAGCTTCTTTTTGGTATAATCTCTGTAGTAAGATCCTTCAACTAGTCACACTGTTTCCAGGATCAGGGCACAGCAGAGAGGCTTACCACTTGAACAGCAAAAGTGGAAAAAGGTAACAACCGTTTCTTGACAGTCTGTGGGCCATAGAATAAAGGGAGTTTTGTGCTCTTACTGATTCAAACCAAAAAGTACAAAATCGTGATTCCCTCTTCAAACAAATAGGTATGTCAGGATTGCAGGTTGAGTCAGGGACTATGGTAGTACTCTGATCCAGAAGTTGGGCAGCATTTAGTTTAAGGTTTTATAGGGAATATGGGCAAGTTTAGCAGGAGAAAAGAGGCGGGGGGGTGGGGGGCTGTTTTGGGTTGGTGTTTGTATAGGTTATCACAGCAACTGTTGTGTGCTGGCAAAGAAAGCAATGAAACTAGCAAATGTTGAAAAGTCATGTGTTGTGAAAGGGGAAGGTAAGGGATCTGAAAGGCATTTGACCAGCCAGAGGGAGCAAGATGTTGTTCTAAGGCTGGGAGATCAGTGACCAGTGACACGAGCACTTCCCATGGTGTAGGTTTTACTGTAAGTAGCCACTGAACCCATGCTTTAGCATGGCTGAAAAAAAAAATTCCAGGATGTTTTTCAATGCAGCCCTCATTCTGTGATAAAGTTTGGGATTTATGTAAGTTCTGAAAGACTATGTATTGGTTTAGAATGTTACAGCAGTAGCTTACCCTCATGCAAACTGATCATTGTTTCATCAGCTTCAAACTCAATAATGGGTGTGTGTGTCTATATATATACATATATACACAGTCATCTCATTCTGCATTCTGCTGTTGAAAGCAAATGCAGCCTACAGCAGTGACCTTTCTTCTGTTTCTCTTATTTCCTTAATGGTTAAAATGCCTATTTTTCATGTTCATGATCAGTTGTAGTATCTAACTTCAGTCCATCGTTATTTCTTGCAGAAAGGAAATAAACCAATGAACTAAAAAGAGATATTTGAAGAGTAAGTGTCTTCACTGAGGCTGGGTTTGAGTTCAGTATTTGCTCAGCCTGGGTAACTTATGAATAGTGCAATAAACCAGCCAACCTGGTTTGCTTGTTTTGCTTCCTTTTCTAAGGCAGCGCATGCCAGTTGCCTTTATGTCATCTACTGTGATTGTACCTGTTAGAGGAGTGTCAAAGAGAATGCACAGTAGTTTTGATTTCTTTTTCTAAACGCTTTCATTAAGATATCTTGCCTAACACTACAAATAATGATAAGGGTCTTTTCAAATGTGATGACAGTATTTTATCCCACTGAAGTAAACAAGCAGTTCTTGCTTGCTACTGTTTTTCTTAGTCTTTCCTTTAAGAACTCTATTTTTCAGGGTCAATACCTGTTTTTTGATGTTTCTTCCCTTTTATAATAAAGGGGATAGGATCAAATATTTCATTCTAGAGCATTTAGTGTTGCTGTAAAGCAAGAAAAACACAAGTTTACCATGTTTGGTCTCTTCTGTGTATGGTCTAGAGGTTCCTAAAACATACATAGTACTTCTGCATCTACATAAAGCTTGTTTTGCTCAGCTTGATGGTATTAAGGTGAATTTGTGTTACAGAAATTTGAAAAACAGGTTACTTCATGCCTTCACGTATGTCTAGCTATTCAGGAGAAGAACTTCCTTTAACAAACGTTGCATCACTGTTTTGAATGGATCTAGTGCCAGTTTTGTTTCATTGTTGTTTTGCTTCCAGAGTGTTTTCTGATCATATTCTCCCGGTTTGTTGAAATCCGTTTTTAAAAGAGATAAGGAAATGTTGAAAGCAAATACTTCCTAAAGCTTTAATAACGGGCCGTACAACTACGGCTAGGAATCCGTTTCTCGGGGCTCTACCCAGTACCACCCTCTCCTCCGAGGAGCGGAGTTCAGAAGTTATCCGCGGCGGGGCAGAGATGCGACCGAGCGCGGGGGAGACGCGAGCCGTGGGCGGTGTTAGTGCACCAGTAACATGATGTCTTTGTTCGCCAAGAGATCCTTTGTTTCACGGGAAGGAAGTTACGGAGCTGTTGCAGGGCATGTTAAAAAAGGAAGTCATGACGGGGTTTGCAGAATACCGTCGCGGTCGCCACGGCCACGCCGCTGCTCGTTTCTGCAGACGCGTTCTCCGCACCGAGGGATGTTCATTCACCTGAGGCGGCCAAACCCGCGGGCTCAACTTTGCCTCTCAGATCAACGGAAGGAGCCCCGCCGGGCCTGCGTCTACAGCCACTGCGGCGCCTTTCAAAGTATATAAATATGAATAGATATACTTTATACCGACCTGTAACGCTGCACCTCAGGAGGGCAGTGCTTGAACCTGGGCGCCAGGTACGGCGCTGCGGCCCTCCGCCGTCTACGGCTGATAGCAGTCGGAACGCGCCGCCTGGCGCCCGGAGGACGTCAAGGCAGGTGGCGGCCTCGCGTCTCGGCCGGCCACGCCCTTCCGCCCCGCCCCTCTCGCCGTCGCCCCGTGGATTGGCGGGCGGCGTGTGTACACACACGGAATCGAGCCAATAGCGCGAGGAGGTCGCCTGACCTCATGCACTGCGGCGGCCAATGGGCGCACCCGGTTGCCAGACGCCGCCAAGCTTGTGCGGAGGAGAAAGACCCAGGCTGGGCAGAGCACGGCGCGGCGGCGGAGCGAGGCGGCGAGTGGGGCCGGGCGGAGCAGGGAGGGGTGGGGGGGTGAGGGGTGCGACGGCTGCCGAGCTGGAGGCGTCACGCGCCGAGGGATCGTGGACTGGCTCTAGTGGGCTCCCTCCCGCCTCCGGGGCCTCCTCGCGAGCGGCGGGTGCGTGGCGCCGGCCCGGCCGAAAGGCGTCGTCGGCGCGCGGGGCCGGGCGGTGTGACTGGGCGCTCTGCCGCGGCGGCTGGTAAGAGACCGTCGCTTGAACGCCGCTGTCTAGGCCCGGGCCCGCGCTACCGCCTTCCCTCCCCTTCTTACCTCGCCGCTGCTGGGCCTGCGGGGGAGCTGGGAGCCGGGTGGAGGTGAGTTTGCCGTGGGGCCGTGCGGGAGGGGCAGCGCCTTTCTTCCCGATGCTTCTTCCTTCTCGCTTCCCGTGCACCGCTGCGCTTCACAACCGCTGCCCCTCGCGCCGTCTATCGGCTCGGTCCTGTCGCTGCCCCCTGTTCTCGCCGTACCGTACGCGGGGCGGATGGGGGAGGCGGCAGTGGCGGCGCCTCCTGTGCCCTGGGAGGGAGGCGAGCCGGTGCCTGACACCTGCGGACGGCCGCGGGGCGGCGGCGTGCCCAGCTGGCGGGTGACAGCCGCTCTTCGCATTGCCGGATCACTCTCTCCTCCATTGTGCGGAGTGCGCTGAGAGCCGCGGGCCTAGGTCGGCACTGCGGCGTGTTTGCGCGTCCGCGGGGCGAGCGGAGCGGCCCTGGCTGGCTGCCGCCGTGGGGCAGGGTGCTGATCCCGCCGTGAGGAGTTACGAGCTCAAGAAGGGACTAGTGAAGCTCGTGGCCGTACTAAGTATAGCTTGAACTTCATACCGTGGTTGTTTTGACTGACGGATTTTATCGGGAGATAGTTAGTGCAATAGTAACAACAACAAAACTGAACTGAATGCTTCTTCCTGTGCCCTTTGAGTTATAGGCCTTCCTTAACTTTCAGCCTTAAAGGGTTTAATGGCAGAGGTGAATCCGAATATGAATGTTGTCTTTCGGCATTGAGAAACAATGGGAGGAAAATGCAAAGTAAGCAGACTTCCTTGAAATGTGGAAGAAAACAGCATCTGAGAGTGTGCTCCCTCATTGGGTAAAGGGATGGTGCTAAGCTATATATCTAAAGCTTGTGCTGTTTTCCTCTGTTAAAAGGCCTTTGGTTTTCATTTTCTCTGTCCGTTTCTGAATTTGAGTTTTGAATAGTTTAAATTTGTCTGATTTAACATACTGTGTATAAATCTAAAGAAATATTACTTGGTCAGTCTTCATAATTTGGAAATCAGTTATTTTCATGACTTTTCATTAATGCTTTTAACCACTGATAGATTATTTTTTTCCAATTGCTATCACTGATGTAGCTTAATTATGCTGACAAAGCAGAGCAAAACATCAGAGGTTGTGTGATGTTCTAACTAATTGCAACTTGATATAATCTTTGATTTAAAAATATTTTACGCTAGTATAAATTGATGCTGTTAAAAGAGAAAATAGTAATTTTTTCTCCATTTCTCTGCCCTTCTCAAATTAACTTCAGTTCGTTTGATTATATTATATCCTGTCTTATGGAAAATTGTATGATTTGTATATATGGGGCAAAGATTCATGATGTGACTAGTATAGAACAAACACAGGACTATTTCACAGCCCATACTTGTGCCATTGTTACATGTACTCCAAGATGTTTTGAACATAGTGAAGTACTGAATTTCAGGAACTTGTGTTCAAAATAGCATATAGGGTTTTAACTTCAGGTACTTTGAAGAAACATGAAAGATTAAGGAAAAGTTTGCGTTATAGAAAAGACTTGGGAGGAGAGGTGGTCATAAGAGCAGAAGAAAGGACAAATTCTTTGAAAACTTCCTTGTTGTGGAGTCTAGTGCCTCTAGTAGAAGGAAGAATAGTAGGTCATATGATTTAGTTCTATATTAAGGGGAAAAAAAAGAAAATTATTAAATATTACCAAGATTGTCTAATGGATGAATTTAAGAGTGTTCTTACTTCACTGTCAAATTGGGCTTTCTTTTAACCACTTCTGTTTGTACAGAAATCACTATTGTAGCACAACAAAAAGAAACCATTTACTTGTACTATATTGATGTGATTAACTTTACAGAAAATATACAGAAAACTTTACAGAAAACATACCACTGATAGCAATGCTGTGGGTTCAGACTGGCAACATCACTTTACGAAGTGATAAGGTACAGTTTTCAATACAGCACCGTGACAGCAGCTATGCAGTGTAAAGGGGATATGCCAAATAATTCAGCTGAGCCAAAGGCACAGTGCTGTTTTGCAAGGGATGGCAATACTACAGGAGAATTCTTTATCTTCATCTGCTCTTATGTCTGTTGGACAACTACTGTAGGGGCTTCTTCTGCACCTGGAAATAGTTCCTGGACAGTTGTGAGCACCCTCACAATGAAGATCTCTTAGTGGGTTTGGCTAAAAGTGTTGTTGTAGGTTTAGTGAAAAAAATAGGAACCAAAATTCTAACTTTCCATCCCCTTCAAGAATTTATAATGTTATTTGGTTTAAATGTGCAGCCTTCTTCACTGTGCCTACAGGAAAGTTTAGTACAACTGTAAAAACAACAGAATAGTGACCTGAGGGAAGCTGCAGCCCATACTGTGTAGACAGTAATTTTTAAACTTCTGTGTCCTAATGTGAAGCAGAATGAGTTCTTTAGTTATAGTTAGTCTAATACAGTTCTTGGAATTGGTTCTTCTGATGTGCTACCTTAAAATAGTATTCTTAGGGTTGATTTTAATAAGCAATGATTTCTTAACTTGTTTGCTTTTTCTACATAGTTTTTGGTGAAATGATTAAGAATTTCTCCTCTACCTTTCTGATTACATTCACAGGATACAACTACCAATGAATCAACAGTGAATCTTAAAATAGGGAAAATAAACTGTCTAGTCTAGTACAGGAAAACACGCTTGTGGAATTCTTGTGTGCAAAGCCAAGAAGCCACTGGAATCAGACAAGTTTATCATAAAATTTTAGGTATTCAGTGGAAAACAATCCAAATGTCTTGGTGTGGTAATGGTACGCATACTACATCAAAGCTGATAGTATCAATGCTTGAGCATCATCTAGAAAACTAGGTGTGTGCTAGGAAATATTGTGAAAAGGTTCAGGTATGGTAGGAAGTGACAGTTTTATAACAGCTTCCTGGTTTGATTCTTCATGTGTTTTTTTGTAACATCCAGTATTAGAATTAAATTAATTCTTTTTCTTCCCCCATTTGATTTGTAGACTACAGCTCTTTTGCAAGAAGGTGAGGCAGCAGTAAGTGATCTTACTCTTATAGTTTCATTAAAGGAACTTTTTGCTACTTTTTCTGATTTCCTATGTGCAGTGATAGTTTCCAGTAAAGATCTTTACAGACTCTCCAAGTTTACTTTTATACTTTACAATATTAATAGCATAAAAATCAGTCTAAGCAAATCAAACTGCATGCCTATGATAGTTGAGTTTGTAAGACTACTGTATATTATGTACTATATATTTTTGACATGCCAGTGGGACAGGATACCATCCACAGAGACCTGGACAAGCTGGAGAAGTGGGTCCATGTGAACCTCATGAGGTTTAGCCAGGCCAAGTGCAAGGTCCTGCACCTGGCTGGGGTCAAGCCTCAGAATCAATACAGGTGGGGGATGAAGGGATTGAGAGCAGTCCTGCAGAGAAGAATTTGGAAGTACTGGTGGATGAAACACTGGATGAGCTAACAATCTGTGCTTGCAACCCGGAAAGCCAACCATATCCTGGACTGCGTCAAAAGAATTGTGGCCAGCAGGTGAGGGAGAGGTCTACTCTGCTCTGATGAGAGCTCTCCTGGAGTACTGTCTCCAGCTCTGGAGTCCTCAGCGCAAGAAGGACGTGAACCTGTTGGAGCAGGTCCAGAGGAGAGCCACAAAAATGATCAGAGGGATGGAACACCTGTGCTATGAGGACAGGCTGTTCAGCCTGGAGAAGGCTGCAGGGAGACCTTGCAGCCTTGCAGTTTCTGAGGGGGGCATATAACAAAGACAGGGACGGTCTTTTTAGCAGGGCCTGTTGTGACAGGACAAGGGTTGATGGTTTTAAACTGAAAGAGGGGAGATTTAGACTAGATAGAAGGAAGAAATTTTTTACAAGGGTGGTGAAACACTGGAACAGGTTGCCCAGAGAGCTGGTATATACCTATCCCTGGAAATGTTCAAGGTCAGGTTGGACAGGGCTCTGAGCAACCAGATCTAGTGGAAGATGTCCCTGCTCACTGCAGGGAGGGGTTTAGACTAGCTGACCTTTGAAAGTCCCTTCCAACCCAAAGCATTCTATGATTACAGTATATGCCGATACAGTATATGCCAATACAGTGTGTGTACTAATATACCCTAATATATGCATTAGTAGAATCTGTAACAAAAGTGGAGCTTTGTAGAATACTGTATTTCTAGTAAAACATAGTAATTAAATGAAAAGAGGAATAACTCTTCTAGATCTGGCTGTTCACCTAGTACTGTTGAAGAAACTCTTTGCTCTTCAGAACACAATTTGCAAAATCCACAACCTACTGAAGCCACTTTTGATAATATTTGTCTTTACTGAAACCTGTGTAAATTTTTAGATTTTTGCAGCACTAACTTGGTGATAAAATAATGCTTTAGCCAGCTCTGTCGCAGTATTGGCTGTCACAATAGAGACGGCAAATTAAGATGGAAAAAGATTAGTGTTTGGTTGTGAACTGCAGCAATTCAGGTATTGAAACAATTCCTTTCTTTCTGACTTGATGATAATGTTTAAAAGATAAATAGAAGATAACTTGATATTGTTAAAATAAATAAAAAAATAAAATAAATAAAATAAAGTGATTTGGACTTCCCAAATCACTTAAGCATGAATTGCAGAGTGGGCTCCTTTAGAGGTATCTTTGAAGGCACTATCCAGAATCGTCTTGGCACTCTGGTCTTCCTGGTTTGCAGTCCTTAAGATATTTGATAGATATGAACAGTCAAATTTTTCTAAAACTTGTAAACATGCTGTTAGTTAACATAGCTTCTAGAAATAATCCATTTTGTAGAGGTGATGTTCCTTTTCTTTTGACTAGTTTTACATTATTTCAGTGAGACATGACCTGACCATCAGGTTTTACACAAACAGTGATGGTAGTTGAGATTAATAATGATTCTGCTATTCCTAAATAGCTGATTCTTCCCAAAGAGTGAATTGAGTGCCTGTGTTCTGAACATGACATTTTTGTTAACGTCTATAGATTGAAGTCCATTTGTGAATGTAATTCTGATCTTACAGTGTAATTTATTTCTTTCCTGTGGAAGTTAGGGCATGATCCTCTGTTTGGCAAGTCAGGTTTCTCCTGTTTCATCAGGTTGCTGTTGCTGGCCCGTTTGTCTCAGTTTGGGTGAGAATAGCAAATGATTCATTTCTGTCTTATAACCTCTTGAGTTCTTTTGTTCAACAGAGTTCCTTACTAACCTCTGACTGTATTATCTGGCAGGGTGCCATGAAAAGGTTGCTTTGATAGAAACTCATAATCCATTTCCCTATAGTAGGTGTTAGCAGATGTGTTCTGTGTGAATAAATGACCATTTTCATTCACTGTTTTGTTATTGGGAATTTCAGCCCAAGATGTAAATGGAAAAAATCAAGACAGATAAGGTCCTGTGTTCAGGATTAAATTGGCAGGTTACTACAGGTACATGCTATCTTTAAGGTTATGAACTTTTAGTGAAGTTGTATAGATTAATTCTTCAACTTAGTACAAGCTGTTATAATGATATTTGTGGGAATTAAAGTCTTAAAGCAAATGTATCAGTATTTGTTCATTAAAGCTTATGAATGCCAATGCATTAGCATATTAAAAGTCACCTGTGAACCATAATGGCTATCCACCTATTAAACCTTTCTTACCTGAGCAATAGTTGTAATTACCAGAATAACTATAATTAGCCAGTAGTAGAAATTATCGTGGTAATGTGACCAATAATTATGAATGAGATTAGGAACTCCAAGTGAAAATGAACTTCTGTCCCCAGAGTGAAATCAAAAACTTTTGTGTGCATGGGCTCTCCATTATTGTAAGGAAAGAGTTAGGCAACTTTTCCACTTCATTATAAACTTGACCTTGAGACTTGAGAAACTTGAGAACTATATTTCTGTTCTCTTAAATTTGCAATCCAATTGTCGTAAGCTTCAGCTTGAATTTATGTAAAATTCATCTTACAATTGCAAATACATTTAAACTTTTTTTTAAATCAATAACTTAAATATTTCTAGCTTATATTGATCTGTATAACAGCAGGCTTCTGCTGTCTGTCAAAAGCAAATCATCCATCCTGCTTCTTGCTGTATAAGAAATTGGGAAATCTGATCTGAAGGCAAAACATTCCATTTCTTCCTACAGGATTTTTGAAGCATGGACACACTCCAGTAAACTCTTCAAAAGTATGGAGTAGTCTTCATACAAACAAACTATCCAACCTTTTATCAACCCATAAGTAACTTTCAGATCATAAATGCTTTTTTTTCAGCAACAGAGTCATGGTTGTGGTTCTGAACTAATCAAACAGCTTGCTGAATCTGAAGGGTTAGTCCTGTCCTGTATATAGGCCTAGATGGTCAACTGAGCTGTCAGTGGGTTGCAGCACGTGGAAAACTTTTTTCTTCCCCCTTTCAGCCCCATTGCTGCTGTTTTGACAGTATTAGATCTAAATTGGCTCACTGAGGGGGTAGAAATGGGTGTTGCTGAGCATGTAGCATGGGGAAGGAAAGTGGATGAAGTAGGGAAAGAAGATCCCATTTAGCACTGAGAGCAGGGATAGGAGCTTACATCAATACAACTTGGTTCATGGAATTGTACTCTTTAGGTAATTCCGTTTGCAGTAATCAGTATTTCAGAGCTTGCACATCACTAGAAAATCCTTTTTGCCTTTATGCTGAGTTCTAACTGAAGTATGAAACTTTTGGTAACCTTTACCCTTCAGTGAATACTGTCATAATCTTCAGTCCATGCAAGAGTAATAATAGCTTTAAACTGTAACAAAGCTAGCAAATTATAAGGAAAATGTAGGAAATATTACTAAGTCTCTCTCTATCATCAATTTCTTTATCCCTATATAACTTGGTGATCTTTAATTAAATGCAAATCTAAAATTATATTCAGTTCATTGGATGTTTAAGATCCTTCCAGCTGCAGGGTGTAGACAAAAGTATATCTCAACAGGATGGTTAAACTGTTCCACGTATTTGTCAATGGCACTGAAAACCTTGGAAATTGTAAAATCTCAAAATTAAAACTCATTACAAAACCAGATTAATACCTAGAGCATTCTGTTATGTATCATACAGTATATGAGCTGGTGGTAGCAAGAAGCGTGTTTGAAGTATCAGTAGCCAAAAAAGATGCTCTTTTCAGTTGAGCGTAATTGAAAGTGGTGCTAATGTATTATTTGCAATGCACAAAGACTATCTTACCAAGATATTTTACAGTCATCATCGATCACTAAATGTTTTCAAATGTCAGACCGTTTGCTAAAGTGAAGTTTAAGGCAAAAATATTTTTGTGAAAGTACAGTGTGCTTTTATTCTGAAAGGAAGTTGTACCTGCATCTTTACACTGAAGCAGTAGATTCCCAAATGTGTGCCCTATATAAGGTTAGCTATGGAAAAAACCCTGGGCTGGAAACCTAGTTAGAGAATAGATTGGCTTACTTAAAAGAACTGCAGCTAAATTTCTGTTAACCTCCAAATATATCTGTGGATATTTGTGCTGATTAAAGTAAGTTGTCTATAAAACTCAAAAAGAAATTTTACATCATCTTCCTTTTTAAGTGCTGCTTGAATGTTATCCACTGTTCTGATGTCAAGCCCTGCATACTTTATCTGAATGACAGTGAGCTGGTTTGGGGAATTAAAAGAGCCTCTAAAGGTTCAAATACTGGAAATCATTCCACGTGTTTAATTTGAGCAATAAGGAACATTCAATTAATTGATTTTGAAATAAGCCACGAGTGCTGCTCCTATTCTTAGACATTCAGTTTACTGCTAGTACTTGCATGAACCTTGGGCATGTTTAAGAGCATTCCTAAGAAATTGAGTCACTTGAAGGAAGGAATATCTAGTCCCAGGTTGATGGGATTTGGGTCTCAAGCACTGTCAGGACCAGACAAGCAGCAGAACTTGAGGATCAGCAGTGCAGCTACGTGCATGGAGACTTTGGGCACTTTAATCTAGAGGAGAGTTAAGAGTACAGCTTTGGATTTTATTCCTGTGTTGTGTGCTCTTGTCACTCGTACATTCATTCAGACTGTTTTCATCCCTGGGATTCAGTAGCCTCCATCAGCAGTGCTTTTTGCTACTCCCTTTATAGTATGTACAAAAGTGACAGTAAATCCAGTAAATAGTGGGAGTAATGGGGATGTAGTGTTTGGGATCAAATCGAGAGTCTGAACGGGATCTGATCATTTGTTGCCTCAATATATGCTGCATGAGTTTCTTAAAAGGATGTTTTCCTTGACATGCTTCTAGCAAACCATACTGATGTTTTTTGATTGTTACATAGCTTAAGTGCTACAGTTTATACTAATTGAACTTTCATGTAGGCCTTGTCTGTTTTCCAGTTTCTATGTCTGTGCAACACTGCTGTTGTCAGGAGGTGTTGGTTAACTTGTTCTAATGATATATTGCCATTTGGTCAATCACAGCAACTTAGGAGAACCTGGTCAATTGTAGGTACTTACTTGGTTTTGTTCCTTCTGGTTTTCTTGTCCGTTAGCTGGTTCCCCCAAACGACAAGATGAGACCTTCACTTTCGAATTATGTTCAGGTAGTTGTGTCTTCTGTTTGCGTCTTGGTTTAAAGCAGTCGTGCTCATTTCCATTTTTGTATCATGTACTAGGGAAAACTTCTGTAATTTGGATTCACAGGTTGCAGTTTTTTAAGTAACATCAATATAATTAAATGATGCAGCTTTTAAACTCCCTACTGTTCTGAAGTTAATTTGTTAGATATTAATTTAGCAGTCAAGTCGCTTAGATTTCCTTTGTTCAGTCTCTCTAATCCCCTTGTCTGTTATCTACTAGAGTTTTGAGGCACACAATTGCTCACAGTAAAAGTTGGAAAATTAAGTTGTAGTACCTTCAAGACCTTCATCATGCACATCATGGTGGCATTTCCTTTCAAAGTGCTCCTAAGAGCTACTTTCTAATATGTTTTTCAAAATAATATTACTGTTGATACTGAAGATGGTGACTCATGCACTGCGTGTACAACTTGTGAATATACTCCTTGGTTGGCTTTTTGAAGTTCTTCATTAAGTGACAAGCTGGGCGTTATATGAACGTTGTGTATTTCTTCCTTTTGCAGTTTGTAGGCCAAGTTTATTTCTTACATGCATAAATAAAGGCTAAAACTGGGACTAAGTCATCTGAAGAGGTCTCAGAAGAAAGCTGACAAATCAATGGAATCTTCTTTCAGAGATACAGTGTCTGTAATTTAAATTTCAGAAGTTTGGTAAACAAAGTTTTATTTCTGTTCTTGGGGTACAAAGAAATTATCTGACTAGTACATACAGATACTTTCACTAAAATTGGTCCTTTTTTAGCTCAATTGCCTCAAAAAGGAGTTGGATATTGAAATGTTTTTTAGGAACAGGATGGAGAAAACACTTCCTGGAGCAGGTGGATTTCTGATAAATACTTCATAATTTTGAAATTTTTGTCGTCTGAAAACTGATACACAATAAAGCAACATACATGTAACAGGTGGTCTAATCCATGTAGATGCTGTGCGTAAATTAGTGTTTTTAAAACTGAGCTCGTACTGATTATATGGAATCTTTTTGTTACCGCTGTCTTCTGACATCAGCCTTGTAGTACCGTAGCTTGAAAGTTAGTACTATGGAGAGAGGAGTGTGAAGAATATAAACTAATTTCTAGTGGAAAGGCTGGCATTTTACAGTTGGTTTTTTTTTTTTTCTTGAAACTGATGACTCTTTCTTTCGTCTTAGCAGCCCAGTTACTTGGAACAATTTTCACTTTGCAAGTGAATGAAAAAATGCTCCTTGGTGGTGAGAAAAATTCTAGTATACAAAAATATCTCTGCATTTTTTTCTGTGTTCCTTGAAGAGTTTTCATTATAATAATTTAAATAACTCACCAATAGTCATTTTAATTTGTAGATGTCTAATACTGATGTAATACTTACATAAATGACACTTTCTCATGTGAACAGAAGTGGCCTCTGGGACTGGGGATAATCTTTGCATGGTGCAGGTGTGGTATGTGAAGTACTGCCAAGAATTTGAGAAAGAAAACCAGGATAAGTTTGGTAAAGCTTAATTTCATGTTCAGAAAGTAGACTGTTACAGTGCAGGGCTTTATTCTTTCCTACTATTAGGTTTTAGCTGGTATGTCTATCTTAAAGGGATAATTTAAAATGAAGACCATAGAAATAAAGCTAGGAAAGAATATAGTGTTTTTCTGCAGATAATTGTTTTCTGGTTTGCATTGTTTCTTGTAGTGGAATTCAGCTTCAGTATCATTGAAACTTTAGAATAGATCTGAAAAACACTCTTGTACTGTTTTGCTGTAACTAGAGCTTGATTATCTGGGCTTTTGTAAATTTAATGCCCAAACTGGCTTTTTAATGTTGTTGGCATAAGTGATTAGGCAACTTATGTTCCAGAAGAAACTACAACTCAAAAGTTTACAAAGTCAGGCAGTTTGGTTGGCTCACTGTATGATATTTGACCAAAATATGGGATGTGGATTCTAAACCAAGGTTTAGATGATGAAGGGACACACCTTAGTTCAAACAAAGTGATCTCTGTGTCTTACGTGCTTTAGGCTCTAAACCTGTCTTTATACAGCTTAATTTCAGTAGAAAACAGATAAAGAACAAAAGGTTGAGTTTTATGTTTCTCTGTCTGTGTGGAGCAAGGTGTCAAACAGCAGTTGGGAATGAAGAGAATCTCCATTTGAGGCCATCTGTATAGGGTCTTTTGTCTGAACCTGACAAGAGGTCATGGCAGATGGTGCGGTCACAAATCTGACTTTTCAAGCTTGACAAAATGTGTTCATAAAGCTGGAAGAATACCAACTGTTCGTACTGGCCGAAGAGTGTTGTGGCAAGGACTGTAATAGTTATGGACAATACCTCTGGATCACTAAGCCTGCCGCAAGTAACTTGTCAAAAATGGAACTAGTTTGCTTATCTGTAAACACGTTAAAACTGCTTAGCAAATGTGTTCTTAACTGTTTTGAGTAAATGACTTGTAAAGCCCCTTTAAAAAGAGAGGAAGGTCAAACTGCATCATGAATTTTGGCCAGAGCTCCAGATTTGGAGAGTTTGTGTGGAAGGAGGAGGAAGGTGGAAAAAGAAAAGGCACGTAGATTATAATTTTCAGATGCAATACAAGGATTCAGTATTTGCTCTTTGCCATGACCACTGTCTATTTATGGCTTTTCTGTGGCTCTTCAGGTTTCAGGATTGCTATAGAGATCCAGTAGCCCCTTTCCCCAGAGGAAAATGCTTCTTATTTCTTGGATGTTTTGTTATGAAACTAAAACTTAGAAGTTTTCATGGGAGAATGTCTTAGTAGACAGAATTGTATGGTGTTCACATGCTGGAGTAACTGCTTAGTTATGGCTACAATAAAGTGATGCACTAAGGAAGATAAATACAACTTATTCAACAGGAAATGGGGTACTAAATGGAGAAAAAATGTTTTTTCACAAACTCTAGAAACAGTGTAATTGATATGATGTCTAAATAAACCAAGACATTTATGGAAACAGAATTTAAAATTATTCTGGATTGTCCAAAACCACTAATGCAGTGGTGGTAGAGTTCCCATTAGCTACACACACTACTGAAACAATTTTTGGCACTTTTCTAGAAGGGAGATGAAGACACTGGTCATTCTCGAACTTTGCATAGGTTAAAATACAGAGGAAATAGCATGAATTGCACCCTGCATTTGTAACTGGTGAGTTCTGCTGTAAATTGTCATGACTTATATTTGGTCGCTACTTCAGGCATCTTCCAAAAGATTTTGCTGAATTGATTCCACGCTTGAAAGTGTGAACAGTTCTCCCTCTGTTAGACATGCAAGTACAATTCAGATGTCTTTTGTAGGCCATTTTTTAACAGCACATATAAAATACATTTGAAGTACTTAAATGCTTTATCAAGTTAATTCTATCTTTAAAATGGTTTGTGCTGTCAGCATTGATGTATAACTTGTTTTCTGTAAGACTTCTGGAAGCTTTGATTTTAAAAAGAAGTCACTAATTACATAGGGTTAATAAAAAAGCTTGAAAAATATCCAAAAGATTAGTTTGAACTGGAATTCTTTTTTCTTGAATGTTTCCTAAAAATACTTAATGTTTGCTGTCTGTATGCATTTCATAGTATTTCCTGCTTTTTATCAAGATCGTTGGATGTCTGCAGTGATGGAATTAGAAGCTTTGTTGTTGGACGCTCAAGACACGATGGAGAGAATTAATTCACTTTCAGTTTTTAGAGTCAATCTGCATTAGGTGCAAATGATTGCACAGTTATAATTACAAGATTTTAGTAATGGTATGACATGCCTTGCGTATATAGTTAGGCCTCTATGTAAGTTGTGCCTTTATATTAAGATTACATCTCTGCCTATTCCAAGCAATGTACATTTCTAATATCCATGCAGAACTGGACTGTTGTGGTGATTGATTTTATCAAAAAGTGGGGGAAAAAAAAAACAAGAACTCTATGCCCTGGACAGACAGGGTTTCAGCTAGATAGGTAACTGCTGAAAATATATTTAGCTAAGATGTGTTATTGACTTTCTTACAGGGTGTTCATTTTAAAGATTCTGTGAAGATGAAAAAGGATACCTTACAATTTTACAGAATATAAAGCATTGTTTGACATGACGGCAAAAAATGTAAGTATAATTCACCAACATGTATTACTTTTCATGTTAGCATGCTGCCAGTCACTTCTAGCTTTCAGAATTAGAAGGTCTTTGTGGTTCATTTGTTGTATTTGTCCATACAAAAAATCAAACACAAAGACCTTCAAATTTAGAAATCTCATCCGATTTTTGTATACCACAAGTGTGTACCCCATCATCTTCTGCAGTATTTTGATAAATTTAAACTGGTTAGAAGCTCTTTCAGGATGTGGACTTGACTCAGCTATAGGTCAGATTGATAACTGGGGCAATCCTTTATGCCATTTCCTTATTGATCCTTCCAGGTCCCTTCCAACTTGAGATATTTTGTGATTCTATGATTCCTCTAACATTGCTCCGAACTTAGCAGAGAGTTTCTTGTTTTGTTGAAGTGTTTCACCTCTACAGCAGAGTGAAATCCTTCTACTGAGTTTGAGTCTCAAAACTCAAGAAAGAACAGAAAGACAGCATATTTACTTACTAATGTCAGTACACTCTTGTGAAGACTGAGGGCCTTCCTATGTCTTTGTCTGCTGCATTAACAAGCCTGTAGTGTGGTGTCTAGAGGCTCTATGTTTTACTCCCCTATCCAGAGTTCTGAGGAAGCTTATGAATATCTCACATCCTGACCTTTAATTTTCTACCTGACTAGCTGTGCTTCCTGAGGTATAATTTGTAAAAAGAACAGTTCTGATTAAGCATGGTGGTCAGTGAGTGGAGTATGAATTTGGGCCCTGAGCGGTTTACCTGATGACTGCCTTTGATAGGGCATCCTGCAGTCTATTTAAATCCTGCAGGTTTAGGAACCAACATAACTAAAGAAGTACTCCACAATAAAAGTGCAGGTAACCGTAGGATGGCTCTCTGTTCACTGACTGCAAAAGCTTTTCTGCATATTTGGTTAGATTGATGCCAAGGGCATAGTTTGGGTAAATTAATTCTCGAGTTTTGGAAATTTCTTTTCTGTTGGCTTTATTAATAGTTTCATTTGGTGTGTAGTTCCAGATGAGGCTTTCAGAGGTCTTAGGTCTGACGGTTTGATTCAAGCTGACCAAGCCAGAAAATAAATTGATATGTCAAAGTCCTTTGACTTATTTCATATGCCATGTTCAACTGTAGTATAAAGTTCCACTGCTGGTGCATGTGGAATAGCTACACAAATCCAAATCATTTGTGATTTTGACCTTTTGTTGAATGCAGTCAGAGGATAAATACCACTGCCAATGAAATCCAGGGAATGTTGTGTGATAGAGTCATAGAGTGACATAGGTTGGAAGGGATCTCAGAAGGGCATCTACTCTGGTGCTTTGTCTAAAGCTCTTTTACACTTAATTCAGAACCCTCTTGCTTGGTGCTTTGTTCAGGGGCTGCTCAGGGCTTTGGGTTTTGAAAACATCTCAGGACAGATATATGACATTCAGTCTGGGCAGCCTACTCTTGTGCTGAATACAGAAATACGTTTTTGTTGTTGTTTACTTTAATGCAAGGCTAGTTATTTTACAGAATAAATACTTTATTGGTATGTATGCTTTTAAAATTTGCATATTAAACAATGCAAACCCACTTATTTAGATAATTTTTATGGGTTTATTTTTTAAAAATCATTTACTGTGGGGCAGATGAAAGTAGTACTCAGTTATCATGTTTGTTAAAAATACCTGTTCAAAAGATTTGCAAAATAAATAACTGTGTAAAAACAAGAGTGATCATGTGCTTTCTGTCCTTTTTTGTAGCACTCCTTCATGATTTCTCAACTTTATTTACTCAGAACTGCACACTCAGGCCAATAGTGTCAGCCCTAGTGTTTTCTTTTGCTGTTAGAAGGCCCAAGAATGCTTCTAAATTCACAGAGTTCCAGTGTTTAGCATGTGTCTATGGGCTTCTGCAGCCTGAAACCTGTTTCAAATGTAAGTTTAGTGTTTATTATACTGCCTGAAATATTTTAATGATCTGCAGAGTGAGTTGAGGGAGAGAGCTTCTCTGCAGAAGTATTTCCTTTTTTTTTTTATTGAAGCATCAAGGAAAGGGAACTTCAAAGTTCAAATTCGGACATCTTCTGGGAAACTCTTAAAGGGCTCATATTTTCATCAAACAAGTGCACATCAGGAAGCTGTCAATCCTATGTTCTCAAATCACTACCTCTCAACTGGGACACAGTAGCTAGGGATGTTTGTGCACTTAATGCATGCCAAGAACAAAGCGCAAAAAGCTTAGGCTAAAATGTCTTTGCATCTCACATGCATAAGCTGAGTTGAGCAACCTTGTCTGTAAGGAAGCTTGCACTTTAAGCACATGGCAAAATACTTCCATAGATCAAATGTGTATGTAAGATGAATAACGTTCCTCATCACTGTTTTTCCATGCTAACTTTTTGAGTACATGATGGGAGAATTACCAAGTCTGGGCTCACTGCTCACTTTCTCTAAATGCAGGACACTTTCTAGTATCTGCTTGTGGAACATTGCTTTTGTGCAGTCTGATCTTCCTTAGAAAAACAGATTCAACCAAAACAGCTATGAATAATAAAATGAGGAATAGAAGTTACAGATTTTCTTGGAGATGAGATGTTTACATGCTTACCATACACCTTCTACCCAGACATAATTTAAATAAATTAATTTAAATTGTCATAATTAAATTAATTAATTTTAAAATTAATAAAAATAAATTTAAAAATAAAAATAAAAACAAATTAAATTGTCATGATTAATTTAAAAATTAATAAAAAATAAGTTAAAAATTAAAAATAAAAATAAAAATAAATTAATTAAATTGTCATAATGCATTATTTCATTCTTTGCTTATATAATTTTCTCTTGCCTGTTTTGTACTTCCATTCTCATGTGTCCTTCAGGTAAGAAGGCACCAAAGCAGTATTGAGAAATGGGAAAAAAATGAGCAAATACTCATGGTAAACTCATTTTTAGAACAAAATGAATGACTCAAGCAGATTATTTGAATAAGAATGTTAGTTTTGATTGTCCGATCTGAATTTATATACATGTGCTTGTAAAGTTATTTGTCACTGCTTCTCAGAGGGTGGTTGTCTTGTCATAGATGAGGTCAGTTAAATGGTGATAATAGCTCTCCTTTCACATGTCCATATGCAAGAAAACTAGTTAGTTTAGCTGCTTAAGTTGTTCAGGAGGGCCTTAAACAAGCCTTGACACCTGTCTTACACAGGAAACTCTTTAAAAACAATGTAAAGGACACTAGCTGTTCTGCACTGATAGTCCATGCGGGTTTCTTTTAGTTTATGATGAGAGCCACTTCTAGGTCCTACCTGAGTTGTTTCTGTAAGTGATAGTACTACAGTATGCCTACAAATGAGTGTGTTAGGGCTTACAGGTATAAGAAAACAGCCAGTTAATGGATTCCCTACCTATTTACAGCTTCTATATGCTGTAATCTGGATTAATTCTAGGGCAGAGAGAACAAAAGCTTTTCAGGTTAATGGGAAAGTTAATTTTTGTAAGGAAAGGGAAGGACTAGTATGTCAAGCAGTGGAGAAGTCTGATAAGATCCAAGAACAGCTCATGATAGTTTGCCCCATCCAAGACTCTGGTTGTGAGGTGGTTTTTTTTTTTCCCCTCACCCCATTGGAAGATTCTTAGTCACCTACTAGGAAAGGGTAAAAAAAACTTCATGACAGTATTTATTAGGATGTGAAGGCCTGCTAAGTGCTTGTTTCATCTTACTTCATGTTTGGATTCATCTTGCTGCAGATCCAGAGACTCTGGGACAATGTTATAAAGCAGAAATATCATGTGAGATGTACAAAAAGTAATAAAAGATACCTGTGTAATTATTGAATTTCTTGCTGGTTTCAGCTTAGGAATGGTTAAATGACAAGATTTCCAAAAGCAGTGGGTGGTACAGTCTCCAAATAACATGGTATGGGACCTTTCTGACATCAAAATGGAATGCTATAAAGTTCTCGTCCTGCTGCAGTATTGAAATACTGTATTACACATTGCTTCTTCTGAGGGCTTAATTATGATAATTATTCTGTAAAATAAACAAATTCCTTTAGATCTGCCACACTTCTCATTTAAGTTCTCCTTAAATGCAAGTTTGTTTTCAAGCTCTTCTAAACTTTGATACAAAGACTAAAATTGAGAGAAGTGCTTCTGTTCATTGGATGCTCGTTATGAGTGTATTACTAGGACCATCATAATGAAAACACATATTTCTATGTAAACTAAAATTTTGCTGTAATTTTGTATCATTTGGATCACTGAAATACAAGATACATACAAGATAGACACAAGATACTCAGGTACTTTTGTTACATTTCCTTAAATATTAAATCAGTTAAATAATCTTAAGTCTTTCAGAGAATTAAATGCAAATGTTTGAATTTTTGTAATGGCTCGAAAGTCATCTTGGGCTGACAATGCATATATATATAATCTTCAGTGTTTAACTGAAGTACTGATATGAATCAATAGGGAAATGTACGGTTGTAAATCCAGAGCTGAATGTTCAATTATGAACAAATTGCAGTGCTGTCTTTGAAGACGTTCATGGGAATCTCAGTTCATTCTCTTGGAACAAGTTAAGGTCCTTGTATCTAACACTTGATCCCTGTGGCTCCCCTGCTCCTTCTCTGAATTAAAATTTTCTCCTATTTGTGTTCTATTTCTTGGCAGAGGCGGGGTCTTAGGGAGAAGTCAATAGTATTATTTATTGTGCAAAGGCAGCAGTAGTATGATCCAAGAGTGTTGGCTTTTCATCTTGGCTTTGCAGTCATAATACCCTTTCAATGCTATATGCTATGCAATTTACTAACCTTCCCAACGTCTATTTTAAAGATCTCAAGAATGCATTTTCAGTGTAAGGAAGCCACATGGGCTTGCCATGCCACCCAAGCCTCCCGGGGCAGGGAAGAATACTAGAATGCTGCTGTTTTCCATATGGACCTGCTACCAAAACGTGATAGGAGACATCTTGCGTTTGTTTTCATGTCTTCCTCCTCTTTCCCCTGCTCAAATCCAGGCGTTCCTGTTCACGTCCTCCCCAGCCTTGCTGCATTGCCTCTGCACCGCTGCCACCTGGTGGGAGACAAAAGGGAAAACCGAGAGGAAAAAATGAGACAGACTTGCTCTGTTTCAAAAGCAACATCGGGTGATACCATACTCTGCAACAACCAAAGCACTTGCTTGCCCGTTGGAAATAGTATATGGCCGTCTAGTTGGGTGTGACAGGAAAGAGCAAGTCTGATACAATATTTGAGATAAATTGATGAACTATATATTGAGCATCTCTAAGGTCTTGTTTACAGAAGCACAT